>CAXAJV010000006.1:30273856-31473856 GCA_963969225.1 Xylocopa violacea | reverse complement strand
GTAGCTGTCCTCGAACGAAAACTCGGGGCTCCGTTGTCGCGGCTCCTCAACCGGAAACAATTTCTGCCAGCCGACAGAAGAAGAACGCGCGCGGAAGAAGAACGGCCCTGTCGCGGTTTCCGCGTAACGGGAGAGCCTCCGTTTGGTGCTCGATGCTCCAACGGTGACCAGACAGAGCTACGGGAGCGGCATTAACTCGCGCGGAAATTAATGCCCCGACCCAACGACGACTAACTTAATTACCGGAAAAGCTGGTAATATGCTTAGGACACGACGCATAACGAGCCGCGCGCGCCATTTAACTGGCCACAGAACGTTTTTTTGCCTTTTCTACCCGCCGGCTAGATACCGTTTCCGCGGTACCTGTCCTCGCTGAAACTTCCCAGTCTCGTCAACGCTTGAAAGAGACGCCGCGGCTGACTTTCAACGGATTTAACCGCCTATCTAGACGTCTTTATATCGCGATTGCTCTCGGCGTGTTAATTATTTCGACGCGCCGCGGAGTCCACGGCCACGGCTATTGAAGATCTCAGTCGTCTCTTTGAATCACGGTGGAAGAATTCTAGAAATAATAGCGGCAATTGAACGAGTGGCCGCGGAAACGGATATTCTCTTCGAGGTGTATCTTCGTTCGTTAAACGAAATTTCCTCCGATATTGAAGGAACGCTTCGCAATCGGTGAAAATTGTCCAACGATCGAGGAGAAGGGCACTGGTTTCCCACGCGAACGAGGCACGATCCACGCGTTGACATCGCAGGGAAAAAGGCGAACGGTTACGGTGTGAACGCGGCCGAATCTTTCGCAGGCGTATTACGAGCGAAGCGGAAAACTAGTTACTTGGCCGACGTTTCCTGCCCGTTATTAATTGGAAAAAAGTCGAGCCGTTGCCCTGGCGGCGCCGACACCGCCGCTCCCGAGAACAGCTGCGAGTGGTTCGACCCTGGAAAAGCGAGCTCATTAAAGCGATAAAATTAATTTAAACCCCACGGCCCAGCCGCCCTTCTCCCTCCCGCGCTCACAATCTAATTATTTTTATCGGCTCAGCGAGCCGTATTACGTTCGACACGCGTGCAACTACGGAGCGGAGGAAAATTTCGCGAGAGCTACGAATTGAAAAAGTACACGCACGCAGACGAGCACGATCGCGACGATATCAAACGGCAGCTTTGACGAGAAACGCGCGACGAGGGCAGCGCGCGAACGCGTTAGTCTGACCAACGATGCGCTTGTTCTACTGGACGACGAGACTTAATCTATTGCTCGCTCGCGGCTGTTTTCTAAGAAATCCACCGGGATTCGTAGACTCGAACGAAATTAAACGTCCCTCCTAAAGCGTGAGACTCGTATACACGCTCGCGGCATCGTATCTCGCGATAATCTGCCCCTTCAAGCGTATTAACATTTGAGAGACGCGCGTTTCCCTTATGTTTTCTATCGAAATGGAAATTTTCTATTCCCGGCAGACGTTGGCGATAGAAATTATGGCTAAAATATCGCTCAAAGATTGCCGTCCTATCAATAATTTCTACCGCTAAAGTCTGGGGAGGAGCCGAGTGCAAAGGGCTGAGAACGCAGACGGTAGAGATACCTGAATCGAAGGTTCGCGCGTGCAACGAGTGACTTAAGCTGCTTTCGAAGGAAATAGGGTAGCTGGGAGATAGCGTGTTTCGTTCTCGCCTGTGTCGGCAGGCTCGTTTTCAATCGTTCGAGGACGTTTTTCTTACAAGGCACCCTTTTGCGCGCGATGGCGGAGGTTAATTGCCCGGGGCTGCGAGTACCAGCTGCCGCGATCGGAAACAGGTTGCTTCGTTATTGCGTTTCTGCTCGTCTCTGCAGTTTTCCTTGGCGAATCGTTCCGCGATTCGTTCGGATCTCGAGGCGTCGAGGAGGATCGCGCGAGACGCGACGCTCGAAATTATCGATGCTACGGGTAACAAGTTCTCGCGAGGCTTCTCCTCCGATGCAAAGGTTAATTGTTTCCCGGACAGCTGTCGCGATCGAGGGAGAAAGCTTATTTCGTTATCGTTGCCCTCGAATCGTCGCTGCCAGTCGTTCCTTTTATCTGTCGCGACGCCGCTCGATCGCGTCTCGTTATTGCTCGAGCGGAGAGCCAGCCGTCTCTCGGTTCGAGCGAAAGAAAGGAGGGCAACAAAAATTTCTCGACGCACCCCTGGCCCCTCGCGGCGCTAATAAATCCGAGGAATGTCTCGAGTCGGATTTTTCTCCGCGTCGACTCTGGCTGCGTTCCTCCTCTTTCGTTCGATACCGTCTTCCGTTCGCTCGCTCTCCTCTGTATTTGTACCTTTCGACGCGGCAACTAATTGCCTCAAGACTCGAAACACGACTGCACCGATCGGCTACGGCTTATTTCATTACCTCGCTTCGCCTTCCGCCCCCTCGTCGTCTCCGATTTTCTATTTTTTCGCTCCTGCTCTTTTAATCCTGCTTACCCGCGTTCGTGTAATTCCGCGAGCGGAAAGGAACTGGCAAACGGCCATTCTTACCGAGGCGATCGACGTCTACCCCTCGGAGAGGGTGCAGCAGGGATCATCGCCGACGAATAAATCTCCGCTCGTTCTTATTCATCGGTTATCAGCCGGCTGCGTTCTTCCTCCTTTCGCCTCGCGAACTAATTGCTTCCGGTACGCGCGATCGACGGAAATGGTCACTCCGCGGTCCTCAAACAAATCGGATGGAGATCGCCAGCGACTTCTTCCGCTTGGTTCTCACGGTTATTTTTTCAACGAAGGAAGAAAAGGGAGCTAGTTCGACGCGGTGAACGAGCGGACAGAGCGAGGCGTCGCGATAATGACCAGGGCAGATGGAATGTCACGTACGACCTACATGCCGAAATCAATCGAGCGCGACAGCCTGGGGATGATCCTGCGGCAACGAGCGGCTCTCCCTCCGTCTACTTCCGGTTGATCTAGACGGCGGCGACGGTCCGTGGCGCAACCCTTTCGTCTCGAAGCGAACCGTCGCGGTATCCGCGCGCTGTTTCAAGGGGAATCGCGCACGTTTACGGAATCGTACGTTTCCTTTACGGTTCGTTTGGCTTCGTCTGTGTTCCGTCGTCGTGGAATTAGCGCGAAATAAATCACGCGCCAGGCGGAGACGCGGGGACGTTCGATTTTCCGATCGCGTGAGAAATCGCGGGGGCCGATTGCTCGCGCGCCACCGCGTTATTGCGAATTTAACGGGGCCTAATCGACCGTACGTTTTATCGGGTAATATTCCGGCTAGCTGGCTCGTATCTCCATCGGCGTTCCCGCTTTTTTTAACCTCTTTCGAACCCGCTGAAATTTCTATCGGTTTCCGGGAAAATTCAGCTAGCCGTTCTCGATGGAATATTTCGAGCGACCAGAGCCCTCGCAAACCTCTGTAATTTTTAATTAATAATTTGTTTACGTTTACACTTTATCGACATTTTTCGTTCCCTTTTTTTCTCTCTCTCTCTTCTTTCTCCGCGGCCAAAGCAAAGCGAAACGGGTAATTAAAATGGAATAGGTAGACGTTTGACGTTATAACGAGATGTTTGAAAAAAACATGGGCATTTTCATTTTTTATGCTAGTTGGCAACGCGTTTTTGGAGACCTGCCCACCCTGTCCCCCCGTGTCGCGGCTCGCTCAACCTCGTTTGATAGATTTAACGCCAGTTTCGAAAAACGCGAGCAGATGAAACTGTCGCTCTTCGAACGGACGCCATTCTCGTTTCTAGCGAGTGTAAACGGGGACGCGACCGGTGCACGTTTCACGAGATATGCCTGGGAAATCACGAGTCGTTTGCATAGCGGCGCATCACTCCACGAGGCGACTGTTTCCTTACGTTTTCGCTGGTGCAGTCACCGCGGTCATTAGGTATTCCGTCTTCGTCGCGGTGGAATATGAAATACGTGGCCAGGTATCGTCCCCTATGACGGTGTCGGGGTAATATCTCTTTTCGGTTCATCGAGTCTCGCGTTCCGCATCCGGTCCGCTTCTGCTTGGAAACCAGATTAAACGTTACACAATATCGCCGTTTTCAGCGTTCCTTTGCCCGCGTGTATTTTGCGTATCGCGAAACGTGAAATTACTTTCACGCGACAAATAATTTCACTTTAATGTTTAACGAGTCGATTCGACTCGCATCCGTCAATTTTTCTACATACGTGCAGCAATAAAATCGTAGATAAGTAAAATTGACTCGCTCCAGATATCCAGCGTTAAAGTTCCCAAGTCCTAACGACGCGTTCGTCGTCACACCGCCTAACCTAAACCCGAATTGGCAAGATTACGATCGTATTCGCGATACCGCCCGTTAAAACGTCCCTCCCCGTGGAAAAATTTGAAAAATTGATCGCCCCGCATAGTACGCTTAACGCCCTAACGCCGAATATTTCCGCGCCTTTAAACCAGACCCGCGAAATTGCTTTACACCCCCGATGGGAAACCCTCGGAACCCTGGAAACCCATCAGCTTCGCCCTTTCTCGCATCAATTCCACTTCCACCCTTCGGGTGTTGCGCGCGCGATGCCCGGGATATTTCCGCGAGCATGTTCTTTTTTCTTTTTTTTTTCCCCTCCTCGCTAAAAGCAGAGGTTCCCAAGAGGCGAGGCGTCGTACGGCGGGCCGATTAAGCGCGGATCGCGCGTCGCGATCCTCGACCGCGGAATCGCGTTTCGCATCGCGCGCATTAAATTTCCTCGCACGGTCCGCTGGAAACCGGTCGCTTTCATCGAAAATATCAAACTGGCCGTGTATAACGAAAAACAAAAGAACCGAGCGGAGTGCGAAGCGGTCAGGCCGACCAGGGGACCGGAAAGCGAGGGGCGGGGGCTGCTGGGTTCGGCCGGAAAAAGGTCCGCGCAACCGATGCGACAACGCCATTCAAATGGAAACGAGCGTTCGCGACCGCGGAATCATCCTCCGCGTTTTTTCGTTCCTCTCTTTTTTTCACTCTTTTTCCCGTTTTTTTTCGTTCTTTTTTTTCGTTGTTGTTGCGGGGATTTAACGACACGGGGCCTCTTTCCGGGAGATTTACGACGCTCGAACGCGTCGCGGTGTTCCTGGGATATCCTGGCCTCCGCTCCGTTGACCGCTCGGCCGTGCCCCAGGGCTGAACTCGTTTCCCGCGCGACCCAGATATTCCCGATGCCGAACGCGCGAATCGACAGGATTTACGAGTTACATCGACGCGTGACGCAATTAAGCGGCGCGATTTTTCACCGCCATAAATTTCACCTGGCCGCGATCGAACTCGACCACCGTGCATCGACAGCGCGCGGGACCAGCAAAGGGAATAATTAAGTTTATATCCAGCGAATGCTCGCGCCGGTGTGCGCTCGCGTTGAAATTAAACGCGCGGGTTCACGTTTTCTACCGATCGAATAGAGTTCGCGTCGCAAAAATTTCACAAGATATCCGCACGGCACGGCTGCGAACTACTTTAACCCTTTGCGCTCGAGAGACGACTCTCAGCCGCCATGGCGTTTCACGCAGCAACTGCAGTTTCTCATCGACTGATTTCAAATTTCGAAGCCTTACGAAAATGAATTTGGAAGGTGAAATTAGCAAACAGTGAAGATTAAATCGAACTTCAACTGTTGAAAAATGAGATTAGTGGTATTCACAATGAAATTGGTAATAGGAAAAATGATCTGCGATCGAAAAAGTCGTCGAGCGCAAAGGGTTAACCCTTTGCACTCCGATCAACTGTTTCACAAACTTCAAGTGTGTTTTTGGTTTTTGCCCATTCTATTTTTTGATGGTTTTATAGAGGATACACGCATTGATTATACATATTTCCATCCCCCAAAAAAATAACTTTCGCCACCACAGAGTTAGGCGGCGCCTACGAAGTGCAAAGGGTTAATGTTTACAGCGGGTTAAGTTTCGTTGGATAACTGACTGGTAGGTCAGTTCACGAATAAATAGTTTATTATACACGATATATACACTAAGGATCGTTGATGTTTTCGATTCGGTGAATTTGCTGATACTGATGGTGACTGTGTGTTTCTTTCGGAAGGACAAGTGGATTCGTGAATTGTCATTTTACGAAATTGATGAGGGAAGCGGACGTCTAAGCTAATTGGATGAAAAATGTAAGAGAAATGGTAAAATGTCCGCCCCAAACCATCCGCGCACGTGATTTCCGCGTGTCCTAACCTTCGACCGTAGCAAATAGCGCCTTGACTCGAACAATGCAACAACGGAACAATAGATTGGAAAGTGAAAACGAAAAAAGGCAGACATATGTAGGAAAGGATAAGGGCTAAACCTTGACTCTAAACTAATGGCTTCGCGGATGCTATTACTGTTAGGAACAGTTGTTCGACAGATGTCTATGGAAACAAAAAAGAGAAAGCTAAATTGTTCACTGAATACATTTTACGGATACATCTTTCGGAAGGACAAGCGGATTCGTAAATTGTCATTTTAAGAAATTGATGAGGGAAGCGGACGTCTAAGCTAATTGGATGAAAAATGTAAGAGAAATCGTAAAGTGTTCGCCCCAAACCATCCGCGCACGTGATTTCCACGTGTCCTAACCTTCGACCGTAGCAAATAGCGCCTTGACTCGAACAATGTAACAACGGAACAATAGATTGGAAAGTGAAAACGAAAAAAGGCAGACATATGTAGGAAAGGATAAGGGCTAAACCTTGACTCTAAACTAATGGCTTCGCGGATGCTATTACTGCTAGGAACAGTTGTTCGACAGATGTCTATGGAAACAAAAAAGAGAAAGCTAAATTGTTCACTGAACACATTTTACAAGAACGCGCCGCTGGAACGATTGCGCGACCGGTTACGATACAAATTTATTATTTCGCGGCGGCCACGGCCGCGCTCAGTGCGGTTGGCAGCCTCATCTCCGGATCGTTTAAGCGCGCGAACGGTCCCCATTGTGCGGGGAGGAAAAATCGATTGGAAAGGAGCCGGCGCGGCTGGGCGCAGCGAGATCGACCTATTACGGAATTATTGTTAACGTATTCCGGCCGCGTCTATGTCGTTTGGTAAAGTTCCAATCTTCGCGTCCTATTGTCGCCGCGGCGCAGACAGTGGCAATTACCGGCCAATTAAGCCACCTCCGACCTCTCGAGTTGCACCCGTTCGGGCCACCCATCGCCTACCAAACCTCTCATCCTCCGCTATTTCCGGCATCCGACGCGCGTCACCCGGAACACGATGGAAACAGAGGGAAACAGAGCGAGAACAACAACACCGGTTCGAGCCGGTTCCTACGCTTCGAAATGCGCCTTCTCCTCCTCCACCCTCTTCGTCTGGTTGATCGTTAGCGTCCGCCTCCCCTCGACGAGTCGGCTAGTTTCTGGACGGGGCGCGCGTTTCTTCGACTCGCGACGAGTACGTCGCTGATCTCTAATTTCGTCCCAGCCGGCCACTCGGTGCCTCTTTCATTTATTTCGCATTAACCTCGAGACGCTGCCACTAAATTGTTCCAGCCGTAGCTTCCCGGCGAATTGAATACCTTTTACGAGGAGGAACGCTCTCCTTCGAGTTTACTCTCGAGTCCGCTCGCTTCTCGTCGACGTTTCACCGGGCGAAGCAGACTTGCCAGACGCGTCGGTAATCCCCGTAATTTCCTCGAGGATTTGAAAAATACAAGCGTTGCCGGGACTCCTTTACTCGAGGGCGCCTTTGACGTCGCGCGCGACTTGTCAGATTCTACGCGAAAACAATCCGTTACGGGGTATCGATTGCCACGTATGGACGAGGACCAGAGGCGATGCGCACCCCCCAGAACGATCCCATGGATTTATCGGATCCTTCGCGAAAGCTTGCAGCCTCGTGTTCGCCACTTTCAGCTTGTCGCTGAAATGCTCTCGAGTTTAACCCATTCGCTGGCAGGCAAATTTCGAGCGTCAAGATTTTATTTGAAGTTTACAAATCGCAGCCAATCTAAACTTGCAACGCAAAGTACGAGATATCTCGTAGCTGGCAGCGAACGGGTTAATTTAACGCGCGTCTGAAACGCTCTCGAGTTTAACCTTTCGTCGAGGTTCGATTTTTCGCGACGGAGATCGGTCGATGGGTAATTATCAGGAACAGGAAGGTTACGCGATCGCGCGCGTACCCGTAAATTCAGCAGCGCAAACTGACGCGTGTCCGACTCGCTCAAGATCAGATACGCTCGCGCGGCGCATCGAAACGCGACCATGCAAATAGCGATGATTTATGCCCGCCTCCCCGTATAATTCTCCGCGGCGGATAATTATCATACTTACTATCCGTCGGTGTCTAATTAACGGCCAACATGGAAATGTTAATAATCCCAACTAATTCAAATGGTTCCGCTCTCTCTTTTAATTCAGTTCCTGTTACGTCAGCTCTTTCGCTCACGCTGGCAACATTCTTCTACCCTGGTGGCTAGAAACGTTAATAACGATACCGTTACCACGGGCAGCGCGTGTGTTCGACTGAAAAAAATCGCGACAGTGCGCAGAACGCGCAGTCCAGGACCGTGTTTGCCGAATTTGTTTCGCGGAAAGGGTTATCAGAGCGGCGCTAAATTTATACGAGGGCACCGCGTCGTTCGTAATCCAGAACCCTCTGTCAGATGGAATCCCTGGAATCCGCGATGGATGAGATATATCTTAGCGACTACGCGCAATAGAAATGGTGATTTATCCGAGTTCCCGTGCGCGGTCTAATGGCGGTATGAAGACAAAGTTTTGCGGGATCTGCGAGTTTGCGGGAGGGGATCGAGCGGTTGTTCGACGCCACGGTATCTGTTCCTATCGCGTCGTTCCAGAAAATTGACGTTCATCCCTTGGCGTGAATCGCGATCCCAGATCCGGTTACTTTTTCGGTGCTTCCTAATTTTCGACGATCTCGTAATTCGTATCAATTTATTTCAATCCCCCGCGAAGGCTAATGGGTATCAGGGGTGGGTTCTAGCGTTCTCCTCGCAGCATCGTCCTGTCTCCACGCTGCGCTTCCTTTCGAGGGAGAAAGACGACCATTGGGGAATCCAGGCTCGCTCTCTAAACGAGGGTTAATGAGCCACCGGCGAGACCTTCGTTCCACCGCGATATTTTATCGTTTATTTTGCGCTTGTTACACGGAGAACCCGGTGTAAGAATCCGTTCGTGCCCTCGGAAATCGGCCTGCCACCAACGGGTATTACACAGAGTTCGGGAAGAACAGGGGAGCCTTCTAAGACTGGCGATATTTTTACGCGGTAATTGACCTCGCTGCTGTCGCGTCGCTTGTACGCTACGAGCTGTGAACTTTTTGTACAAATGGAGAGGAAAGCAAGATTTTTGTTTGTTACGTGGAATGTGTTTAGCTGGTCCCTTATTAATAGCGAAATGCAACCTTAAACTATGATTACGATGCGCTTTCTTTAGTCGTCGATCACGCACTGGCTACGATCGCTCGTAGCTGGACGATACGAAACAAAATCCGCACGCGACGCTTACATCACACTCGTAATTTACTAATTTCCGCGTTTATGATGTAAATATATGCTTCTAATTATATACCTTAGTGATATAACTTGAAGTATAGTTGTAGATTTAACGCTAGATGCTATTCTACGCGCGTAGTCCTTAGCTTGATATCGTTTTTGAAAGAGCAATCTTTCGAAAACGTTACCAAGGGCCCAGGTCCACCACGTGGAGGTGACTACGCAGGGACCCATCCCTATTTCCCTAATCCCATCCACCCTCCATTACAAATTTACGATCTCGTTACAGAAGGTATCGAGATCTGACTCTAATTTCAATTAAAAAACGAAATCCACGATGCATTTTCCAAGATCTGTCGAAGATATTTAGAAATTGCAACGTGGATTTTACGAAACGCGAAAGGGAAGAAGGGAATGGAAGTATATATCACTTTCTTATCCAGAGAGAAATTTATAAAGAGTCTCTATCGACACTCTAGAAAATCTAAAGCGATTCGCATAGGGGATTACGGAATGGTAAACGCTAAAGTCTATTATATTCTATTCTCGAAAAATCAAATTAAGAAGGAAATTGAAGAGAAAAGTGAAAGTAACATTCGCGACGCGACCGAAGCTACTCTGCGTACTCACGTGGACCCACATAATCACGTGGATCTGCTAATTAAATGTTTCCGGCGCTGTCCACTTTCTAAACCACGATTTTTTCGATCCATGGAGCTACTCATGGCAGCGACTTACGTATAACATCAAGTTAGCGTGCTCACTACTTGCTTGCCACATGCGATGCATGCAAGCGAGGACGCAGAATAATGAAACTATTGCTAATAAAACTATTACTGATAAATATCAGTAGCGAGCAAATGAAATTTGATTTATATACGCGAGAATAATTGTATTCTATTTCGTGAAAACGGCGATTTTGGGGAAACATTCTATGGTTTCGCTCTGGATAAGAGAATGTATATACTTCCTTACAATTTGATTACAATTATTATTACAATTTCTATTATCTAATTATAATTACTACTATTGTAATTACTATTATATATAATTAATAATATACGCATCCAGCGGTGTTCCAACGGCGAACAAAGAGATTAAAGTAAATCAGAATAAACCAAAAATTAAGGGGATATCCGAAAATCAAACATCAAACCATCAAACATTGAACAATCAAACAACCCTCCATCGATGAGACACGATATTTTTAATAAGTTATATTACAACATCCAGCGGCGATCCAGCGGCGTTCCAACGGCGATCCAGCGGCGAACGCAACAATTAATTTAAACTACATCTTATTCTCTAATTACAGTATCTATATACGCTTAAATCTACGCGCGTAGTCCTTAGCATGATATCGTTTTCGAGAAACCGGTCTCTGGAAAACGTTACCAAGTACCCAGGTCCACCAACGAGGAGGTGACTACGCAGGGACCCATCCCTATTTCCCTAATCCCATCCACCCTCCATTACAAATTTACGATCTCGTTACAGAAGGTACCGAGATCTGTCTCTACTTGAATTTAACATACGCGAAGTCACGCGAAGGAGTGATGAAAAATGCCATTCTCTTACCCGAAGAGAAATTTCTAAGATGACTTTACTACACTTTCGAGAAACGAAAGTGTCTCGCAAAAGGTTCTACGATACGATATTCTAGAATTCTATTATCTCGATAAAAATTGAAGCAAAATTAAGGTAAACTAATGTGTGAGTTGAAGCAAAAATGCAGATAAAATTCGCGACGCGACCTAAACGAACAAGTTAAAGAGCACTCGAACTCGATGCTTCCACGTTAGCCTTTAGGCGAACCCGACGCGAATCGCGATCAAGTCTTATGCCACGTCTTACGTCGAGACAATCGCAACCACGCTCTCCCCAATGGTGAGTGAGATGTCCATCTGAACCCCAGCGAGCCCAACACTAGGATTGCTCTGCGACAAAGATCGAACCGAAGTAGACCGCCCCAAACCGTCTTACAGCAGGCCAAAGACCCCAGCGGCACGGGGTAGGAGCTACTCGATTCGACTCCATCGTGAGCGCGTCCATGGTTGAACCCGTGGAAATCCAGGTGGGCACGACAAACACGCATCGGTTTGATTGAGTCCCGACTGTCTCCCTGCGTGACGATTAGAATCTAATCTCGAGCGAATGGAGGAAAAAAGGGGAGGAAAGGGGGAAAAAGAGGAGAAAAGAGAGGAAATCTACGTGAAGCGATCGTACGAAGCACAAAGTTGGAGCGCTCGAGCAAATAAACGCGAACTAATTTACGCGAGAACAATTAAATGTTCTGTCTTGATAAACGACGGTTGAAAGAAGAAGGGGTTCTCTCTTCGGATAAGGGAATGTATTTCTTTACAATTGGATTACAATTTAATTACAGAGATGTGAGATATCTGAGTATTTAGGACTAATAAACGCACGCGTCCAACGGCGATCCAGCGGCGATCCAACGGCGATCCAGCGGCGAACAGAGAGATTAAAATGAATTAGAATAAAAATCATTGGACGTCGAACCATCAAACATCAAACTAGCTAATGTCGAACCATCAAATCTCAAACTAGCAAACGTCGAACCATCAAACGACCCTCTATCGAAGGGACACCATAGAGAGATCGAAGTAGCCACGTATAATTAATAATAAAAATGAGGGAAATCGGGATAAAAGGGGATGATTATCTTATTAAAATTACATTACATGAACGTACAAATTGGATCACAGTAATTAACTTAAACTAAACTATACGCAGTACAATTTAAAGTACCAAGTCCTGAAAAGGACGATACTAGCTCGATACTAGAAGTACCAGCGATTAAATTATTCTAATCTCTTGCGAAGTTAATCAAATAATAGAAAATTGTTAAAAGTAAATCTATGAAATCTTTGTACAAGTAAAAAATCTATCTATCTCTATTAGAAGCTACGAATCACGATTTTTTAATTAATTTGGTACTTTTAGTATCGAGTTTACAATTATACTTATGTCTACGCGCGTAGTCCTTAGCATGATATCGTTTTGGAAAGCGCAATCTTTCGAAAACGTTACCAAGTACCCAGGTCCACCAACGAGGAGGTGACTACGCAGGGACCCAGCCCTATGGCCCTAATCCCATCCACCCTCCATTGCAAATAAGTGTTCTCGGTACAGAAGGTACCGAGGACTGACTCTACTTCAATTTAATACACGCGAGATCCATAATACATTTTCTAAAATCTATCAGATGTTTAGAAATTGCAGTATGGACTTTACGAAAGGGGTAACAAGAAATGCCATTGTCTTACCCGAAGAGAAATACCTAAAGTGACTCTACAGACACTTTCGAGAAGCGAAAGTGTCTCGCAAAGGGTTCTACGGTACGATACTCTAAATTCTATCACTCTATTGTAAAAAGAAACTAAACTGAACTAAAGTTAAGCAAAGAAACTGAGTTGAAGCAAAAATGAAGACAAAATTCGCGACGCGACCGAAAATAACGACCGATTCTAACCTCGTGCTTCCAATTTAGCCATTAGGCGAACCGAACCCGACGCGAATCGCGAATCGCGAGCAAGTTTCATGCCACGTCTTACGTTGAAACAATCGCAACCGCGCTCTCCCCGACTGTGAGTGAGATGTCCATCTGAACCCCAGCGAGGCCCAACTCTAGGATTGCTCTGCGACAGAGACGAACCTCGTGGAACCGCCCGAATCCGTCTTACAAAGGTCAGACCCCAGCGCCACGGGTTGGGAACCACTCAGCACGCTCCATCGTGAGCGCGTCCATGGTCGAACCCGTGGAAATCCAGGTGGGCACGACAAACACGCATCGGTTTGATTGAGTCCCGACTGCTTCACTGCGTGACGATTAAAATCTAAATCTCGAGCGAATAGGTGAAGGGAATAGGTGAAGGGGATACGTGAAGGAAATACGCGAAGCGAATCCGAGGAAGCACGAAATTAGAACGCTCGAGAGAATAATTAAAAGTTCTGTCTTGATAAACGAGGGTTGAAAGAAAAAGGGGTGGTTAGTTCTCTCTTCGGATAAGAAAACGTATTTCTTTACAATATGGTTACAATTAAATTACAAGGATGTATATATGAGTACTTATGATTAAAAACGCACGCATCCCACGGCGATCCAGCGGCGATCCAACGGCGATCCAGCGGCGAACAGAGGTTAAAATAAATTAGAATGAAAACTATCGAACGTCGAACCATCAAACATCAAACCATCAAACATCAAACCATCAAACCATCAAACATCAAACCATCAAACATCAAACCAACAAACTTAGAACCACCAATCATCGAACAATCAAACGACCCATCATCGAGGGGACACCATAGAGAGATAAAAGTAAGGGAAGATGGAATAAAAGGGAATCATTGTCTTATTAAAATTATATTACATGAATGTACAAATATGATCACAATAATTAACTTAAACTAAACTATTAGTAGTCCAATTGACGATCTCGATACTAAAAGTACCAGTGATTAAACTATTTTAATCTCTTGCGAAGTTAATGAAATAATAAAAAATTGTTAAAAGTGAATCTATGAAATCTTTGTACAAGTAAAAAATCTATCTATCTCTATCAGAAGCTACGAACCACGATCTTTTAATTAATTTGGTACTTTTAGTATCGAGTTTACAATTATACTTATGTCTACGCGCGTAGTCCTTAGCATGATATCGTTTTGGAAAGCGCAATCTTTCGAAAACGTTACCAAGTGCCCAGGTCCACCACGGGGAGGTGACTACGCAGGGACCCATCCCTATTTCCCTAATCCCATCCACCCTCCATTACAAATTTACGATCTCGTTACAGAAGGTATCGAGATCTGACTCTAATTTCTATTAAAAAACGAAATCCACGATGCATTTTCCAAGATCTGTCGAAGATATTTAGAAATTGCAACGTGGATTTTACGAAACGCGAAAGGGAAGAAGGGAATGGAAGTATATATCACTTTCTTATCCAGAGAGAAATTTATAAAGTGTCTTTATAAAGTGTATGGTTTCGCTCTGGATAAGAGAATGTATATACTTCCTTACAATTTGATTACAATTACTATTATCTAATTATAACTACTACTATTATTATAATTACTATTATCTATGACTAATACTATACGCATCCAGTGGCGAACGTAGAAGTTAATGTTGAAATTATTTATCAAAATTATAGCAATTTTATTATAATAATCATAAAAATAGGATAATATAAAGGAAATAGAAAGGATTAGGGGAATTATTCTCGACGAAATTGATAAAGCTGTTCAAATTCAGCCCAGAATCATTGAATTTTTGACAAGAACAGAGAAAATACGTCAAATTTCGAGATTCTCCTAATAATCACTCTCGATTAGAATTTCGTATAGCCTATTTGCATGAAGCAATTGGAAAGAATCATGGAAAATGTGGAAATGGAAGTCTTTTTACGAAAACCCCAACGAAATACCACTTTCCCATTTGCAAATATAAAGAGAATAATGAACCCACTTTGCGACTACAGAATAGAATTTTTTCTATTTAAATCACTTATTGAAATCAAGAGTCAACCTTTGAGCAAGAGTCAACCTTCGATCAAGAGTCATCCTTCGATCAAGAGTCAACCTTCGAACAAGAATCAACCTTCGATCAAGAGACGACACCATAGAGAAAGAGTCAACCTTCGAGCAAGAATAAAACCTTCGAGCAAGAGTAAAACCTTCGATCAAGAGTCAACCTTCGATCAAGAGACGACACCATAGAGAAAGAGTCAACCTTCGATCAAGAGACGACACCATAGAGAAAGAGTCATCCTTCGATCAAGAGTCAACCTTCGATCAAGAGTCAACCTTCGATCAAGAGACGACACCATAGAGAAAGAGTCAACCTTCGATCAAAAGAAGACACCATAGAGAAAGAGAGAGGGAAAGAGAGAGAGAGAGGGAGAGAGAGAGAAAGAGAGAGAGAGAAAGGGAGAGATAAAACACCATTTTAAATTTTTACAAAACGAGCAATCATGTTCCATCTACACTTGCTCTCAGATGCAATACCCAAGACAACTCATGTACCGATTACTGAGTAGATTATTAACTTGGAACGAACTGATTATCATGAAAGTATTTGTGGAAAGGGAATAAAGATGGAATACAATTAATTTATATTATTTTATATCCAGCGGCGATCCAGCGGCGCTCCAACGGCGATCCAGCGGCGAACGCAAATATTAAATTAAACTATATCTTATTCTCTAATTACAATATCTATATACGCTTAAATCTACGCGCGTAGTCCTTAGCATGATATCGTTTTGGAAAGCGCAATCTTTCAAAAACGTTACCAAGTACCCAGGTCCACCAACGAGGAGGTGACTTCTAAACGATACCCTAATTTCAAGCGACTCAGAACTAAACAAAACAAATCAAAGAAGCAAGAGAATTTTATTACAATATTCAGTAAGGTGTGTATACAAATTTTGGTATCGTAATTATAATAGTCTCATTACAATAATCATAGCAATTTTATTATAATAATCATAAAAATTGGATAATATAAAGGAAATAGAAAGGATTAGGGGAATTATTTTCGACAAAGTTGGTAAAGCTGTTCAAATTCAGCGCAGAATCATTGAATTTTTGACAAGAACAAAGAAAACACGTGAAATATTAAGATTCTCTTAACAGTGGCTCTCGATTACAATTTCGTATAGCCTGTTTGCGTGAAGCAATTGGAAAGAATCTTGGAAAACGTGGAAATGGACATTTTTTGACATAAAACTCCAACGCTGTGTTAAAAAGAATAATGAACCCACTTTGCGACTACAGAATAGAATCCTTTTCATTTAAATCATTCATTGAAATCAAGAGTCAACCTTCGATCAAAAGAAGACACCATAGAGAAAGAGACAGAGAGAGAGAGAGAGAGAGAGACAGAACACCATAAGTTTTACAAAACGATCAATCATATTCCAAATACATTTGCTCTCAGTTTATTCAAGATAATATAAATAGTCGCAGAAAAGAAATAAAGATAGAATAGGAATAAGTTTTATTAATCAAGAATATGTAGTAATTTATACCGCCACATCCAGTGGCGAATACGCAAAAATTAACTTAAAGTACATTTTATTCTCTAATTATACTATCTATAGTCCAATTTAAAGTGACAGAGTCCTGAAAAGGACTTAAAAAATGTAAATTATATCGCAAAAGATAGAAACGCAGAAGCACAGTTGCAGAAAAAAGGGAAGAAAGAAAGGAATGAGGAAATTACGAAATGGATTATTATTTATAAAATATTATTATATATAAAATGGATATTACTTAGTTAGTGGTGGACTTCCACCCTTTCATTGTGTATGGGTAATTACTGCGTGTAATTAATTTGTTATTTATAACGGGATCAAAAATCAAAGGTATTCGAACCGATATTAAAGAATCATTAAGTGGTTCAACCGAACAAACCAGCGTTACAGACTTTTTAATTAAATACTGAATATTAAATATGTTAAAATATTAATATAAATTTAAAAAACCATAGCTTTCTCTATTATGCTTGGCAGATTTCTCAATCATCAGCCCGGATAATCAAAAGTATATTGTATTTAGATACTTCGAATCGCGGAAAAATTCTAATTAATCTCGTAACTCGTATAAAATATATATATAATACTCGAAAGGAGTACACACGTGATTGCGTGTACATATATAATATATATATATAATACTCAAAAGGAGTACACAGTCAAGGGTGCTGACAGTTCGCCCTCGTGATCGTTCGAATCGTAGAACGAACATATTTGTTTCCCACCACCATAAAAAAATTGTTTAAATAATGACTCACCGGCCAGTAGACAGTCGACGTCATCAGCAATCAGCATATTCTCCATCATCCCCCACCAGCACCCATCAGCACCCATCAGCACCCATCAGCAACCATCAGCAACCATCAGCACCCATCATCAGCACCCATCAGCACCCATCAGCACCCATCGCATGTACCCCCGTCATCCTCAAGATCAGCAACCGCGCCATGGTCCTCCACCATCGGTCAATGCCCTCCACCAATAGCCATGGTTGTCCATCCAGTCCAACACCAGTAGTCAAGGTCATCTCCCAAGGTTGAACACCCGATTATATCCGCGACCGCGAGAGTACTGAAGGACCTTGACATTGAGCGTGGGTTATAAGCAGATATGGATGACTGATCACTCCCACCACTTGAGGGACATTTTCGTGTTACCATTGGTCATAATTTACTAATTTCCGCGTTTATATAATAAATACAGGCTCCTAGGTATATACTTTGGTATTACATATGATTATATATAAGTTCTATGTAAAACAAAGGTATATATATGCTCGTATAACGTAATTATTCGTTAAAAATGATCGAATTAACAGTAACTGTCGAGTTTATCAGAGCGGAAAATTGCTATTTGACTTCGTTATTGTTAATATTAATCAAATATCGAATAACTTTAACTTATTTAACATCGAAGGAAGTATATATGTATGTTAAAATATGCCTCGATGCATAAGAAAATTTGTTTTCTTTGTAAGGTAACAATAAACTACTGTTAACGTCCTCCAGCAATAGAAAACTCGAGGCAAACATGCATTTTTTAAAAAACTGCGGTGAAATAAGTTTATCCCCCGTAATCAGTAATCAATGTTGATTTCCTTCACAGAGGACATCCGAATGCAAATGGTTAAATATGATATAAAGTTTTATTCGGTTTCCCTTATTTAATTTTAAAACTTAAATTAAAGTTCATTATCTATGTAGTTTAAGTTTAAAAAATTCGGCTCTCAAAATATCCATTGACTATTCAATGATGAATTCATAAACTTAACTGAAACTATAGCTTAACTAATTATACAATATGCAACGCAAATTAATGTTTCGAACTCCCGAAAAGACCGAAAGAGAGTCCCCACAATTTATTACAATAACCTACATATTTATTTTTTTATTTTAACCATAAATTACACGTGTAATTGCATTCTTATTAGGTAATTATCGATTAATCACGAAATATTCTAATAGGAACTATATTCGAGTTGAATTCTCATCAAAACTGAATCGATATCGAATATACCCAACTTGATAAGAAAATATATATACATTTTCTTATTATAAGAATATACTTCCTTACAATTTGATTGCAATTACTATTATACATAGGTGTATAGTACGTAATGATCTATGATTAATAACACACGCATCCAGTGGCGAACGCAAAACTTAACTTAAACCATATCTTACTCTCTAATTATATCTATACGCTTAAATCTACCCACGTAGTCCTTAGCCTGACATCATTTTGAAGAGCGCAATCCCTCTGAAACGTTACCAAGGGTGGGTCCAGGCCCACCTCTCGAAGGTGACTACGCAGGGACCCATCCCTAAACGTGCAACCGCCTCTTTATACGACTGTATCTTTTCCCAGCTCGCTAAGAGTTCGAAACGGTAGGCAGCGAAGAAAGGTGGATCTCGGTTTCATATCGCAAATGTAGCTTCATCCCCGCGTTCGATTCCCGGCGTAGCCTCGCTAGAAGTTCCACTTCAAGTTGTTTTAAGTCCCGTGTAACTTTCCCGTTTCCCCGTCTGCGAATTCCACGGTCTTTGCGCGGCACAGGACCAACCGCCGCGCGCCCTAATATCCCTGAAAGATTGCTACGCGGACGAAACGGGAGGCGCGGGGTGACTTTCCGCGCGATCCTCCCGACCCGGTCCATTAACTCGAACGAGCGAGCCACGAAAGACTTCATCCTCGATCGCATACCCGAAATTCCATTCGAGGAATTCCGCGTGCACCGGTACCGCGCGGATCGATGAACCTGGTGGGATACGCGAGCCCCGCCGCGACCTCGGTGCCCGCCTTTTACGATTTATCGCCACCATTACCGTAAAATATGTGCCCGTGGTAGGCGCGTTGCGGCCGAAAGGAAAAAGTCACGCGTCGCGTGCCGCGATAAACCAGCCGCGATCGGCCACGCGCGATCATTTTCACCCTCCGCGACTTTTATCGCCGTTCTTTTACCCGATGGCGTCGCGATAACCCGTCCCCGCGGCATCTAAAATCGAACGGGAGCTCGAAACTGTTCGGATTCCGTGAAATCCAGTCCGCGAGACGAGCTACGTCGCCCCTATCGTTACCCACGTGGTAAATTACGGAGTGGAATTTAGTTGCTCGCCACGATCGAGCATGCCTTCGACTCGCTTCGTTCCAATTCTCGCGACGTCGAAGATCGCGCGGTAGGCTGAGGACAAAAAATCGTCGGTGCGGACCCACAACCAGCGCTGGTCGCGTCCGCGAAACCCTTTCGTCGTTGAGCCGGGTTAAGCCGTTTCCCGTGAAATCGTGGCGCGTGCGCGACGCAACGGGCACGCACAATAAAATCAGGAAAAAAGCCAATCACGTTCGACCCAGTTTTCCCAGCGTATCGGTACGAGCGTACCGCGGAGAACGAGAGAAACCCGCGCGGCGAAAGGGGTGGAAAAAACAGGCTTCGATTCGGGCTGCTCGCGATTTTCGAGCGCGGGCTATCGCGCTCTCGACGAAAGCGTTTTTATCGCTTAATATCTCGGGGCCCCTCGATCCCTTTCTGCCGCGATATTCGACTCACCACCGGCAGGATTTCCACCGCGGAAACAACGAACGTCGAACGCTGGGCGGCGAGGATAGGCCGAGCGGAAGCCGCGGCGGAATGAAACGGGGCTCGGGGGTCTGCATGTAATTAACAAGCTCAGGCATTAAGCTCCACTCTGCGTGATGAGTCACGTAATTCAAAGCTTAATGCGCGGCTATCTGCATGTATGTATATCGAGTTGAGCCATCAGGCATCCATCGTAGCTGGCTGAGATCCGGCATCGCGCCACCATCCATCGGGGCAGACGCGCATCGTTCGGTATGCATATGCAAGCGACTCGCTATTTATTGGATGTTTCGTCGGAACCTGCCCAGACAAGCCGCATCTGCATCGATCACGCTATCCTCTCGGACCCGTCCTTTCTTCGTTTCCAGCGGAAACTGAACGACGTGCGAGCGAACCGGTTCGAGGGACGTGTACTCGAGTCGCTCGAGTCGAAAGGGGCGGTTATTTTTCGTCAGCGCGAAACGTAGAACAGGTAGTATCTAGGCTACCAATGGCGGTTTTCGTTCTAAAGTTTGTAGAACCCGAGTGGTTATCGTTTGCGAGACAACGCGGGGAAGGTAGAAACTGGAAGGGTGGATTCTGTTATTAAAATATCGTTCCACCGTGAACGTTTCGCGCTCGAGTATTTCTTGGGTCGACGTCCCGACGAGAGAACAGAGACGGATCGGTGGCGGGAAGACGCCGCGCGTCTCTAAACATTTACGATGGGAGTCTGACGGGCGTGTTTCGCGTTCGATCCGGCCGGAGAAAATCGAAGCTGATGATAAAATCGCGGCGCATGGTAAAGCAGCTTATTGCCGGTACTCGTTCCGCTCCATTTCAGCCCGCTTGCGGGAGTAAGCGTTCCGCGAGCGTTACCTGAAGGGCCGAATTGTTCGAGAGTCCTCCTCGGAAACGTATAAATTTCGCATCCCCACCCCCTCTCTTTCTTCCCATCGCCGTCTCTCGCCGCGAAAATCGACACTTTACCTTTCGCTCGAACGCCGCGCAACGAAAATATTCATTCATTAGCCGATGGATCGATCCATCGGGAAGAGGATTGATGAAATTATATACGCGCGACGAATATGAAATTCCGCGGCGTTTGTGCGAATCGGGGTCGAGTGGCGAGCGGATTATTCGCGTTTCAAGCGGCAGAGATTCCGGCAGGCACTTCTTGCGAGATTGCCCGGATAAGCGACCGGTTTTCCGAATCGAGGGAACGGGAAGCGAGTAACCGCGATTGCTTCCGCTTCGCCCTGCTAAATACGATTCAATTAGAAGTGGATAAAAATCCAGCTGATCGAAACGACGCGGCGTTAGAGGGGGAACGCGGGTGGAGCGGGGAATGGAGACGTTCGATGACGGCAAAGGCGAAATTGTTGGGTCGACGAGGCGTTTCTCCGGCTGGTAGCGCACTCGGAATGCACAAATGTATATATATCGCCAGCGGAGCATCAAACGGCCGGGGGCGGAGAACGGCAATGCACTTTGTGGTAAAGACCGTCGATAAGTCACGCCGTCTTCTTTGATGTTTCCATCGCGAGCTTACTCTCCTTTTCACCGATCTTTCTATTTTGAATAATCTTTTTTTTCTCTCTCTCCTACTCCGCCTCCCCTTTCCGGCGTCCCTCTGCGCGGGATACACAGGGGCCGTCTCCTTTTCCCTGGGCACGGCAAAGCTTTTTATTACCCCCGACGGAGCGACAAAAGCTTCCGCTCGTATCGATGCAATTAATTCCTCTCCCCCAGGGAGGCTTGCATTATGGAAATAAATACCGGGAGTAATTTGTAATCGCTATTCGAGGCTCTACCCCGTACAAGGACCACGGGAACCACCTTTGAGGGCACGCTCGGTGCATTTCTACCGTCCCGCTCGCTGCCTTTTTACGCGTTATTTTGTTTCTCGTTGCGGTGACGTGGCGCATCGATAATCTCGTCAGCCGTAATGGCTATCCATCCGGCATCAATTCGCTGTCCCCTCGTTGCTTCCAACGAAACAGCAAAAAAAGGAAAAAAAAAAAAAAATGGAATCCACGCAATTTTTCGCAACGCGTGCACGCGACTCGACTGGGAAACATTTCAATGTCACGCATTGTGCTCGGGACGCGTGATTTTCGCCTCTGGTCATTCATCGTCAGCGGAGAATGTCATTGTTGTCGCATCCCTCATTCTTCGCGTCATTCCCCGGGCGTTTATTGTTTTCTCGACTGGCACGCCGTTATTTCGCGCGTAAACTCGACGACGTATCAGGAAGCTTCGCTCGAAGGAAACGTCGTATTCGAAGAACGTGGGTCATAAATTCGTCGCGCGATCATCGACGGCCGCATTTTCTATATTTTTCGCACGCGTCTTCCCGTCCTGCTTATAATTCTCACCTCGTAATCGGACGTTTTAATGAGGACACCCTTTAATTCGTCAATTGTCATCCTCCGTTCAGCGTTCAGCCGCGCATCCGTCACAGCTTGGCGAACAATAGTTTTCTCTCCCAATTGAATCGCGCGGACGGACAAGCAAATAAACCAACAATTGACCCGGTTTTTAGGTCTGCCCAGGCACACGCCGCGCGTATGCAAGCTGCGTGGTCGGTTCCATGGAACGGAACGAAACGAGACGAGACGGAACTGCAAGACGGAATTCCCCGAAGGTGAAGCGAGTCTCTCGCCACGACACTCGGTTATTTAATATCTCCTCGTTGCATCGAGCAACGAGTATCTTCCATTTTTTCTCACTCGTTTTTTTCTTTTTTTTTTTTTACGCACCCGCGAACACGTCCGCGGATTATCGCGATTGCACGTTTAACATTTTGTAACATTTGCCCAGCCGGCTCGCCGCATTTATTTAGCCCATTTATCGTTTATTCTGCTGCTTGTCCGCGTTGTATCGGTATTTCATTCGGCCAGTCGAGCTTTATCGTCGATCCCTCGATCATACACAGCGGACTCGCCGGCTATCTTCTAATTTATATTCGAGCGCGCCGCCACGCCGCCAGCTCGTTTAGCCGATCGCGTCACGATCCACCGATACAATATTTATCGCGACGCCGTCCGTCATCAAATAATTGCAACCGTCCGACGCCTTTGTGCCGGTTGACGTTCTGAAAACCAGGCGACCCATTGTTTCCCGCGTGAAATGTAGGTATATGCACGGGCACCTATATTCCGATTCGAGGGTGCGGGCGCCCCACTCCGTTCGAGAGGTGTCGATCGAAAAATCAAGGAGAACGCGGCCGTGGAAAAGTGGTTTAATCGTCGCTGCGATCGATTCGACGCGAACGGTAATCGGTGACGCGGATCGAAATCGATCCGGTAGCAGGCGCAACGTTCGTCGAGTGCTCCGCAGAGGAGTCTTCTCGGTTTTCGACGAATTAACTCGGGCTATTTGCTTGCGTAGCGAGCGCTATTTGAATAACGCTCGTGTTATGCGAGCCGGAGGTTTCGAGCGGAGCGTATATACGTCTCGCGCCGATTCGAACATCCGCCAAGTAAATTCGCCGATCAGCGCGACGGGTCGGTGAACACCGACGAAAGAAGATTACGGTACGTTATTCCGGCGTATCGACGATCGATCGACCGACGGCAACCGCTGCCCTCGTCTTCGACGCGAGGCAAAAATTACTTCCCGTCTATCTGCGGCGTTGTGCAACGTTTATCTTAACGCGGTTCTTATATTACCGCGGAAACATTACTCTCTCCCCACTCTCGACTGAATTAATATTAAACAGTATACGCGATCGATCCGAACTCTTTTTCCCAGCGCATCCCCCGCGTTCGGCGTGCTCGCGGGAAAAGCGAAAAAGTGATTGCCAACAGCGCGATGTTTTCGCCGGCTGTCCAACGGGAAGGGTCGCGGAGGGAGAGTCGCGATGAAAAATTAGCCGACGTCGACGCTTCACCGTGGAAATCTCCCGGTTACGAATGCATCCGCGCTTCGAGCCACCGATTCGTTTGCCGGGTCATTAGCAACCCTCTTTGTTTCTTTCCGGACGCGAGCTACGCAGCGCGGCGGCGTATCAGATCCGCGCTGTCGGAAGACATCCGGTCGGCTCCATCCCGCGCGCGTTCGCCACCCTCGTCCTTGTTTTCGTACTCGTCCACCGAATGAAATATGTCCTCGCGCGCTCGCCGCCGCGGGATCATCGATTTTTTCCGCCCCCTTTCGCCCCTTTCCTCTTCTCCCACCGTCACCCATCCAACCCCTTTAACGAGACGAGAGTTTTAAAACGATTTCACGGGCTCACGGGGAACCATCGATCTAGCTGCCCGCGTATTTTATCCGGACTAATCAATTTCCTCGGCTAATTCCCCGAAGGAACCGTGACGATGAAATTTAGAGCGGCAACTGGGCTTCGTTTACGCCGCGACGCGATACAATCCCCTTCTGGTCGTCGCGTTATTTTCGTCGCTCGCTTGCGTCGCTTCTCCAATGGCGCTCGCTTTGGACGACTGTTGGCACTGCTGGAAAACGTCGAGTGATACGTCCAAGTAATGGAATAATCGAGTCGATCGGGACGTTTGCCGTCGAAGCGAAACACGGGGAATTTTTCAAACGCGGAACGAAGCAATCAAAGAAACCGTGATTGGCGTCGAGCTTGTGTAACGCAAGCGTTATTTAACCCCTTTAGAAGCTGGCTGCGATGCCGCTGAAAGTGGGACACGATGCGAAACTAAATACACCTGGGGGTAATTAAAGTAAATGCAGTTCCTGGATGCGCGTTGCATGGAATCGTTCGAAGGGTGGCGTTCGTTCCACGAGGGGGAGGGTAGAGGTACTAAGGCTCGCGAAACGAACTCGAGCGACCGTTGTATCGATTATTTCGCCCGCATCGGGAAGATTTTCTATCACTCGACCGGGGATCTTCCCGAGGAAATTAAATTTTACTCGGACGCGGCAGGAATTTCTCCCAGAACGATTGATTCCGTCGAACCTTACCTACCCGTACGCTTGTTCTTCGACCGATATATTTAATTATCGGCTGACGAACGTCGTCGCTACGTGACTCTGCCCGTTTTCCCGAGGATTTCGAATTTTTCCGCTCGCGCGCGAGTCGCGCGGTTCGAGACGTAACCGCGTGGCGAAGGGCGGAAAGCGTGGGCTGAAAAATCGCGCGGACGAGGCGCGATTCGAGACACTTTGTTTGCCTTTAATTTATCCGAAGGGCTGTAACGATATACAAATACCAGGGCGCGTTGTCCGTGGACAAATGGATGGCGAAAGGAGAGAAGGTAGACGAGACGCCTTGGTCGCTCGCATTTCGAACCGGCAACCGGATAGGACGCGTCCCTTCCGGAGTAACGTGCGCGCAGACAGGCGCATCGAACCCTTTCAAAGCTGCCCCCGGGTAGTCGTCGGCATTTGCATTTGGTAAAAAGCACGCGACACCGGGAAACTAACGCGTAAAATCCTAACGCGCGCGTGCAAGCCACCGTGCGCAGGCATACGTTTCTGGGTGTCGCGGGAGAGGAGAAGGGAAAAGAGAAATAAAAAAAAAAAAAAAAAAAAAAAAAAGAAAGGAAAAATCGCGGCAATATCTGGGCCGGCTTGTGTAGCCGTGCAGGCGCGGGGACAATGGCGAGCCGTTGGCGAATTTTCGTTGAAATAACAGTTGAAAGCACACGGCTCTGTGAAAAATGTCGTTCCTCGTCCTCGCCTGCGCCTCCCCGCCGCGGCTGCAAAGCAAATAAAGTAGAAAAGGGGGGCAAAAGCCGGTGGTGTAGTCGCCTCCACCGGCCACCACCGCTCCTCGTTCGTTCCCTCCGTATTCCCGACCGGTAACCCTCCGCCACCGGGACACACATCGTCGCGGACGCGTCCCGCGTACCAACGTATTTAAAGGCTGGCCAGGTCTCGAACAAAACACCCTCGTGAGAGTGCTCGCGTTCTTTTTTGGGCTCGTCGGAGGATCGTAAATAAGGCGGGGCCAAAGAGAGAATCGAGTAATCGTAAATCTCGCCCCGGCTCGATTTAACGGTCCGCGAGATTCCGGCGGACGTCGCGCGAACGAAAGGAAACCACGGCCTCGATGAAGTATACGCGGAGGGGTTGCGCAGCGGGACGGGGTGGAAAAAATGCTGGCCGTGCCGCGGTTCGATACCGAGTCGAACGGAATTTATTAGGAGTCCCTTTGTCCGATGGAACGGAGCGTTCCACTGCGGAAAATTCCGGCTATGTCGAAGAGCACCTACGCGCGCACACGGACGGCACACGTGCCTGGCATACGCGCGACCGTTCTATCGCGTAGATTTCCCGGCGTACGGGACGGTTGCCTCGGACGTCGCGCCGCTCGCGTCGTGCTGCCACCCTCCTCCGATCGGCTTGCACGGAGGAGAAGGTGCAAGCGCAACCGGGGGCCCTCGAGAATTCGCAGGAGACAGGAGGAGGTGTCCACCGTGGCGGAGGGTGCCGCGGATGGATGGATAGAGACGACAGGGGGCCGAGAGAGGGTAAAAGCCGATGGCACGGCGGTGCGTTAACGTTGCACGTTTTTATTTTGCATTCCGTGTGCCGGGGCCGCGCGCACGTAGGCAGCGGTCGTATGCACTTCCATCTATTTCGAGCCGTACAGGCTGGAAACGCGGCTTGAATAAATATTCAACGACCGGCGGACCGTGCTCGAGATTTTTCCCGTCTCTGAACTGAAATCAAGGGGAATAAAGAGCGGGGGGGCGGCGGCGGGGGTGAACGATCGAGGAGGACTGTCGGTTTAATGGTTTTCTAAAAGCATCCGTCGATGCTGATGATCTTTCTTCTTCCTTCCCTCGCGTCCAAGTACCCGTCGGTATCGGCGTCGATGGCCTACCGAAAAAAGAAGGAAGGGATCTCGCTGCGAGGGGTTGAAAAGTCGCTCTCGCTGAATCTTTCGTTCGGTTCTATCGCGTCTGTCGGGGAATTTCGCGAACGCACCACCGACGACGTTTCGATCGCTCGATCCTCCGTCCCGTTTCGAAGATTCGGCTCGCAATTTTCATCCCACCGCGAAAACGTTTCGCGTTCTCCGAAACGACGCGACGTCCGCCACCCCTTCGGCCCGCGCTATCGATATTTCGACGTTCGATGGCCACGTTTTATACGAATCGAAAACTGACGCGCGGTTCACACGGCTGCAGGCAGCCCGCGAGTCCTCGTCGTAAATCATTCGAAGGCGAAACAGCGTCGTTCTAATTGCCATCGACGACCCTTGAAATACGACGTCGGGTAGCATATGCTCGTTTCGGAAAACCTGAAAATTTATCGACGGTAGAAGAGCGTTTCGCGATACCCGAAACTAATCACCGATGAATCGAACCGGTTGTTGCGCAAAATGTAACGCAACGACGATAATGTCGGTTTGGGGGGGGGGGCGGATGGGGGACAAGAAATTGAGCGGGGCTGGCGGGGGGCATCGATATTTCTCGGTAACGAGCCGGCTGGCTGGGAACGACGCTAGGATAAATTCCGCGTTCTCGTTGGCGGTTAAAATATCGGTCGGACGACCGCGAAACACATCGGCCTCGTTTTTCATTTCCCACCGTTTTTCTCCGCCGGTGTTCCGTCGCCGGCGGGCTTATCCGTGCGATTTAA
This sequence comes from Xylocopa violacea, assembly GCA_963969225.1. Taxonomy (NCBI): domain Eukaryota; kingdom Metazoa; phylum Arthropoda; class Insecta; order Hymenoptera; family Apidae; genus Xylocopa; species Xylocopa violacea. The sequence continues at coordinate 31,446,266 of CAXAJV010000006.1, read as the reverse complement.
CGGAATTAATATCCGCGCGCGTGACCAGATCGTTAAGCCTGCCCGCGTGTGCACCGACCCTGTGTACACGAATAATCTGCAGATTGCCTGTACTGACCGAACGACCCGTTCGATCGACCGGTAACGTCCTGGCCGCCGCAGCAAACCAATCGTATCTCTTCAAAGTCCACCGCGACCTTATTTGTACGTCGCCAGGATTATGGATGGATCGTAGCTGCGGTTACGGTAACCAAACGCGATTCATCTGCGCTTTCACCGGAGGCGCCCGCGCGAATCGACTCGGAACTCTCGACGAGGTTATCTCGAAAAGCGTACCGCGCGCGCGATCCACGTCGATACTTGTCGCGTCGCCCGTTTGTTCGTTAACCACGATCGCGTCGAGATAGCGATCGGTATCTGGCGCGAATATTGAAATCGAAAAAACAAGATCGCGGTAGAATGGAGCGAGCGTGAAAAACGGGTGGAAGCAACGAGCGGCTGGTTGCGCGCGCGCGCGCGCGGCCGCGATTGTGATCCTAACAATGGCGAATTACCGGAACGTAGGTTCGTTTAAACACTCCCAATTCCCCCGGAACGATGTTCGAGTGGCGAGCAAATTTAAAATCAATGCGACGCGTCCCCCCGTCCGCGCAACGCTCTAACGCGGGTATCAACGTCCGTTGGAAGCGCGTTGGAAGCGCGTTGGAAGCGCGTTGGAAGCCGCAGTCTCCCGGCAACTACTTCGATACTTAATATTAATTACCTCGGGGATCGAGTCGGGAGCAGTTCATTCACGCGTGCCCGCGCGATCTTGCGGGCTCTGCGGCCGCTATACGTCGCTATTAAACCCGACCGCCGCTGCCCCGGGGACGGGAGACGCGCGGAAACGCATCCACCTACATTTGCGTGCGCGTTAAACGCGTGCCCGCGATAAATTTCGTCCCGCAACACCGATCCACCGGATGCAACGGCGAACCGATTCGTATTGCGGCCCGCGTGGAAATACTAGCCGTGGTTATTCTGAAAAATTACCGCGCCCCTCCCGCGGAGGAGGAGGATCGATGTCTCGGATCGCGGGAGGAACTCGAGATTTATCGAGCAGTTGTGCGACGCTTAAATTCAGAATCGGGAAGCTCGTCTGGTCCGAAGAAACTGTTCCGCTTGTGCAAGGTTCGGAGCAATTTCGCGTCGCCGGATCCGCCGACGAGTTTATCCTATAACTCGGAAAATTACTCGTCGCCCGTGAAACTCGGTTACAGCCGGGCATCGTTGGCTGCTCCTTTTTCCCTCGCGCCGACCGACAAGTTCACTTCCGCTTTCGAAGGCGTCGAGACGTTCGAGGAAGGCGAGGGGCGACGATCTCGAGGGTAGTCGCCGCGTTTACGGCCTCGAAATAAAAACCGCGTCGCGGATGGCGTAGCGGCCTCTAAAAGCGCGCGCGGATCCGTCCAATTCCCGGACGCTGACCTCCGTATATCAGGGTTGATTTAAGAGACGCGTACACGGACGGTGGGACGCGCGCGCGCGCGCTACCCTGAATCACGGTCCAACATCGTCGAGCTTCGTCACGTACGAGACCCTTGCTTTTCGGGTATATATACGGGCCTCGTTCGCCGCTGGGGAAATCCTTCGCTACTCGGACAAAGATCGAATATCCCTATTTCCTTGGCGCGATCCCTGCGCCCTTAAGACAATACGCCACGGCTCGTCGCGGCTGGCTGATGTACACAGGATCTTGAGACGAGCGACTGCGGCGCGCTCACGATCGAATACGTGCCGCTATCACCGCGAATGGAGCACGTAGCGGTGTCTCGTGATTTTCGGATAACTACGCGATCTCTCTATTGTTCAGGCCCCTGTGTGCGGAAGGATTGGCCCGTTTAATAACGCGCGCGGCAGCTAGTTCGCCGCGTACGCTCCGTTTTTAAACACCCTACCGACGAACCGGTTAAATCGTACCGGCAGAAAGTCGAAGCGATTCGTCGCGGCAAGTATCGACTCGTGCCCGCCCGGGAGACGCTTTGCATGGAAAGGACTTTCTCCCAGGGGACGATTATACGTTCCATCGGCGTGCGCCGGGAAAGGAGCAACGCTAATTTCATGCAGCCTCTAAGAAACAGCCGATGAAAAGCGGCTCACCCCTCGACACTCCTCGCACCGTTGCCTGCTCATTAAGTAGCGGCGATAGACGAACTTTTGATCTTAATTGCACCTGGCCCTCGTCCCCCGCGGGAGCTGGCTCGTGGGAAAACGATCAATTTTTCTCGCTGAGAGACTCGCGCGCCGCCTCCTCTTCTTTGTTCTTCCGCGGCGGGTCATCGGCATTCGGCCGGGAGAAATGGAAAACAAAGCGTACTTTCCGACTCTTCCGCGGTCTCACCCCTTCGGTCCCAGCGCCCGGCCGTTTCATTAGAGCGGTCCATTAAAGCGTTTCTGCCGATAGAGCCGAATTTTTCTCCGCCCCGCTGCACCGTGTTTCCCTTTTCACCCCGTTTCCCAGCTTACCGCCGCCTTCGTTTTCGCGGCAACAAAAGAACAGCGACGGGCAAAGGGGGTGCGATCCTGTCGCCGATCGGTGTACAGGCCGTTTCTGGAACGAGCGAAACTTCTCCACGCGTTTAAGTGGAAAACTCGACGCTCGTGCCAGACTACGACGGATCGTTTCGAACTTTCGTTCCATTATACTCGATATCGTTGCGACTGGTGGCGAAACGGGAGGAAGGGACGATCAAAAGCGGCGGAAGCACGTGTCCACTGTTTTCGAAACGGTCTGTAGCACCTCAACGAACGCGTTGGGTAACGGGAAAAAGCGAAGGAGGCGGAAAAACACAGCGGCGCGATGAAACGTCGACAGAATGGAGGGGGATGGGACATCTGGGGGGGCCGCAGCTGGACGCTTCGGCGAGCGGGGTGGAAATTCTCGCGACGCGCCAGGCGGGAAAGAGGGCAGGAGGTATGAAAGGCGGAAGGGAAAAAACGGGCGGGAGTGAAAAGAGCGGCTGGGAATAGGATCAACAAACAGATTAATCTGTGTTACGCTGTGGACGCGGCCCACGGCCGGGTTACAACGCGGAGAAAAAGAGGACGGAACGGGCACCGGTCAAAAACGATGAAAACCGGCTGCCGGGTGGCGGCAAAACGGGGCGAACCGCGCGGGCGGCGCGGGGTTTAATTCTCTAGAGCTCGTTTATCAAAACACAAAACGCGGAATATTCTCGCCGCGGCGGGCAGTTTCTCTCTGTCGTTCCGCGGCGTCGACCGACCTGTCCAGCCTGTTTTAAAATTCGTCATCGGTCGTTGTCAACAGCCGGTGAAACAGTCCTCTGGTTACCACGGTGCAACCGGTTCTCGAGCGAAGAAAAATCGTCCCGGATCGACCCGCCGCGACTTTACGTTCCGAGGGGTAGCACCGGTCGCTGCCCCCTCCGGAGGACTCGCAAACACGAAGCTAAATAGAAAATAGTTGGCTAGAGGAGAACGCGTTGAATGGAGTCGCCGGTGTAGGTTGCAGGAGGATCGAGCGCGAGGAGAGTGTATAGGCTGTTTTCGTGCTAACCCAATTTGGCCCTCATCGAGGATACAAACCCGTTTAAGCCGACCACCCCTTGGCCGGGGGCCATCGGGACCAGCGACTCTCCGGGGGGTGGTGACTCCATTTCCAGAGGCTGCCGCCTCTTGCGACCGAGAGTGAATTATCGCGTACTACAAACCCTCGGTCGTTCCCCGTCCCTCCCGCTACTCCGTCTCCCTTTTTTGTCCGTCGTATCCGTTCCCCGTGCGTCGCGAGGGATTCCTGCTCCCCTCGCGCTGGCCCGTTTTCATTACGCGACTTCGCGCTGTATCGCGATGGAACACCGCCGCGACTTCCATTGTCTCGAGACTCGTGCCGAGATCGTTAAACGTCCGTAGATAAGCGAGAAACCGAACCGAGGATCGCCACCGCGAACGAACTTGTCCGTCGAAGCGTTCCACTGAGCGACAGTCGCGCGGATCGGGGTCGATATATTCATAAGCGAGGAGGAAAGAGCGCGGCGCGAGTCCTGCGCGCAACAAGTATCCGTATTATTCCGTCGACTGGTGGATATTCTCTGGAAATAACTCGGTTTACGAGCAGCTACCCGGAAGAGTTAATCGAACGACGCCAAGTAGGTGCACCAGAGGCAGCGTCCTTTACGCGTCACACCGAGATGGAAGGATGATTCTGCACGCGACACGGTGAACGCAACGAGGACGCACGGGTCGGAGGGGCGAGACAACGGCATCGACGATCGAGCCGTTTAAGATGAAGGATCCGGGGACGGGAATTGGTCCCCGTGTAACAGCGAAAAGAAACTTGCCGCGTGTTTTTCATCGCGAACCTTTTTCCCCCCGGTTCTTCCCGGCGTTCTTTTTCCTCCCGACGTCGAGGTTTACAAAGGTTCCACGATCCTCGTTAACGAGCGGATCCACGCGAGTTTTTGCCCGGCGAGCACCGTTCCTCCTCCCCTCTCCACCGCGATGGCGGCCTTTCGAAACGCGGAAACGTCGTTACGGCCGCGCATCCGGACGTCAGACGCGTCCGCGCGCGATATTTCTTTTTTTCGCACGCGTTTTATTTTCCTCTCGCTGGATTCGAGGCTTTTGTAACGCACCGTTTCCGGATTTCGTCCTAGCCGAGCCACGCCAGCCAGCCAGCCAGCCAGCCTTCTCCGCCATCCGCTGCCAGCCGCGAGGGAGCGCAATTAAAAACGCGCTCGCGCGAACCAGAGACTGTCGCCTCGTTAGCCACGGAAGGAACGCGCGGGACCACCAGGGAGAAGTCGGAATCGCGACGCAACAATAGTCCCCTCGCGTTCTTCCGTCTTTCCGTTCCTTTGAACGTTCAACGTTCAACCATCCTGTACACGCGACCTCGCGTCGGAGGTGCTAAACAGTCGAACGTTCGAGGGTGCGGAAATCACGTCGCGGAAACACCTGGAAGTCGGACGCAATTACTTAAGGAACCTTCCAAGGGTGCCTTTCCGGATACGCTCGGAGCAGGTGTTGCCGCGATGTCGGCCGCGCAGTTGCAGAACCGGGTCACACACATTAATCCGGAATTTCCCTCGATGCGTTACGCGAGCGAGGGTGGAAAAAAGATTGCCAGCGACTTGGCGCTACGTGCGCTCGGATGGCCGTTTCTTTTCCGCGCGAAAACAAAAGCGCATCCGCGGAAAACGCGGAAACAACTCCCGCGAGATCGTGGTCCGGGCTGGCGCGGCACATTCAAGATTCATGATTAAACTTCGAATCCGTGCGCGCGTGCCCGCCACTTTTTCGATTAAACGCCGCGTTCTGCACGCGCGATGGGAATACGCGATCGGAAGTTCGCGAAGAAGTTTGACGACGGACTATGACGTTGCGAGGTTGGAGGTTGTCGCGTGATTTTCGAACGTGTAATCGTACGGTGGTCGAGCCAGCAATGGCGGATGTTTCTGGCGAAATCTGGGGCCGCGTTGCGTAGTACGGATCGTTACTTTTTACGGTCGCAAGAGAAGGAGCTCGATATCGGAAGTATGATTCGAAGTAAACGCGTTTCGAACGATCGCTTTCTAATCCGCCGCAATTTTCTGTCTACGTTCCGCGCAGCGATATTTTAAAATCAACGCATCGAAATGCCTCGAAGCTGGAATGGAAAAGCGAGGCAGCAAAAGAGATGGGCGCGTATGAAATAGTCGAACGAAAATTTCGGAAGCGAGGAAAAAAAATTCGGCTGACCCCTCTCGATGACGTTTCGCGTCGGAAACGCGAAAGATTAAATCGATCGAAACTGTGGATTTCATCGCCGCCGGACGGGACACAGAAATCGTTCAGAATCGTTCCGCGTTTTCCCCTCCCTCTTCTCCGCTCTCCTTTTTCGACTCGACCGCCCCCTCTCTGTTTATTTCCACCGGTTCCATCCCGGTTTTTTGCGCGGAAAAAGAATTTTTTTTTCACCCCGCGGTGAAAACCGAGCTCAAAACGGACTCCCGTTAATTAGATTTTCGTGGACGCTCCTCGAAAGTGCTGAAACGTTTCCTACGAAATTTTTGAAACGCAGACCCACCCCGTTCCGACCGACCACCCTCTGCTCGTGTAATTTAATACCCGATCCGCGTCGCTCGTATATTACCGCTGCGCGGCGCCGCCCCAGCAGTTTTACGCGTTCGCGTAATCAGGATCGAAACGGATGTTGCTTTCTGGCGAGAAGCGTACCGCGTCTTTCGTGATCGCGCGATCACCCTTTGACGATGGAACGCTCGAAACGTTCCTCCATCGTTGCCTCGGACGACTCATAATCGACGCGTGTTTTGTTCGCGAAACAACGGGACGGCCAGATGAAAATTGCGAGCGATATAAAGAGCGACACACGATCGGGTTTTACATGCTGCGCGAAAACAATTTCGTCGACGCGCACGGACACGTTTCGCTCCTCGAGAACAGAGAGTGGTCGATTGGAACGTATTAAACGTTTCGCGATGAAATCACGGGGCGCGCGAGCAAAAAAAAAAAAAACGGCGACAGAAGTTAGGACACGAGGTGAAAAAAAAAAAAAAAAAAGGAAAAATTGATCCACCCTCGCCACCGCCCCCGCTCGGGCACAGGAAATTCGCAAAGGGATGAATACGCGCTGGCGATATTTTCCAGCAGTAGGTAGTTGCAAACATTTTTCCCGGAGAGCCGTACAAATAAAATCCGTTTGCCGAAGCGTCATCCAATCGCGGAAAAACCGTATTCTACTTGGTGGAAAATAAATACGCCGTTGGATATCGGGGATGGAGGAGTCTCGAGCGGGAAAGGGCCACTCTCGTCGCCGCCGCGGTTGGTGGATGAAAAATGGAGAAGCAGAGGTTGCTCGAGACTGTATCAACGTAATTCGAGCGAAAATCGCGATGCCACCGAATATTATTTGATTATAACACATGAAATATCCGGTCCCTCTGCTGCAATTAAGGGCACGCGAAATGAAAGGAGGCGGATATTTAATTCCTCATAAAATTTGCAGTAGCCAACCGACGTCCGTATTTTTAGACAGCAAATATTCGAACGTTTCGCACAATATTACATGGTCTTTCGCGGATCCCTGGCTAACTGGCAAAAAAATGCAGCGAGAAGCCTAGCCCTCCGAGTGGCATCCTCCATGTCCGTTTAAATTTCGAGCACGAGATCGCGTTTAAACCGTAATTTTTCGGTGGAGCGACTCGCGTTCCGCTCGAGCCTGTTTGCGATGAAACCAAAGCGCCGTAAGTCAGCCGTAAATTTTATTCCTCGATACCTGTTGGATTACTTCGACATGTCAACGTGGAAACAAAAATGAATCTCTATGTATACCTATGTATACCTATCGACTTTGCGTCGTCACTTTCCTTAAGCGTGAGGACCCCAAATTTTCTGCGAGTGTCCACACTTTTAATATGATTTCCGTGGCCTCCTGAGGCCTCTCAGAGGCCTTCAGGCCCCAGGGTAGCGCGCCTGAAGAAGGGGTGGCGCCAACGCATCGAGAAACCGCGTTACCCCTGCTCCTTGACCGCTGGTTGAGCAAACCCATTTCCAACAATACCAGATCGAACCGCGAGAGAAGCAGGAGGGCGCGTTAGAGGGAGAAAGGAAGAGGCTTCCGGGCATTAATTCGCGCAGCAAATTAATTACCAATCGATTCGGTCGAGGCGGGGATTTAAAAGCACTCGTTTGGCTTTCCGTGAATCCGTAATGCGTCGCTGATGCTCGTCGATTACCATTCGCGTTCCGTTGAACTCGAGCGGCGAGCTCGATGGCGGACGATCGAGGTTGGCGCGGGCAAAGGTGCGCGTAACAAGCCGCCGCGACGCGATGAAACAATTTTCGTGCGGTCCACCGCCGTGGGTTAACTATGTACATATAGGTGTGTAACCGGTTGTCGGACAGGGCAGCGCGACAAAAATTGTTGCGTCGATGAAAAAAGAGCCGGGGACCCGGGGCGAGGCTGGCCAAGTGGCATCGTACGTGGCCCGGGCAGTTTCGTAATTGGAAAAATTTTAGATAACTCGATACCGGCCAACCCCGGATCGTGTTGACATTTAATCACGATAAAGCGCCGCGCAGGGCGACTGGCTCGTTTGTTGCTGGTGACGCTGCGGTGAATTTAAAATCGCTACAGCTACAAGCTGTTCGCGATCGCGGGACGTATTCTTTTATCGTTCTGTGGCGGTCTTCGCCACTAGGGGGACAGCACACTCGTCAGTTTCCCGCGAGCACTCCATGTCCTACACCGTTTCTATATAATAGAAATTCGGACCTATCCCTACCATCCCAGCGTCTAAGGCAGGGTCTGCTAGGTAGCCTTACTGATGAGTCCACTAGTAGGCCCAGGACGAAACGTTCTTCCCTCTCTTTTTCCTTCCTACCCTCTCACGTTCTCTTTACAACAGTATAATTGAAGCCAGGCGTTCAGCCACACCAACACGGTGCCGACAACGAGAGCTTCAGTTCCTCCCGTTTTTTTAACACCCGTGCGCGCGCGCGCTTCATCGATATCGCCGATGGTGTAAACGGCGGATACGTGCGGGAAAGATGAACACGTTGGCTCGAGAAATTGATATCGAAAATGTTGGTCAAGTAGGAAGGGATCGATATCGAACGGCACGGCACCCTGCGCGGTATCTCATAACGGATTCGATGTGTATCGCGTTTAATTCGGAAAAACGCCGACGAAGAACGGCGCACGTACGACTGCCACGGAATACGGAGAGCGCGAACACGCGAATAGATGGCGAGAGTTGAGCGCGAACGTGGACACGGAGGCTGGGGTGAAAAAAATATACGCTGGTTGGAGAACGCGATGTACACCCGGCTACCAATAACGTACTTGTACGATTAAAAACTGTCGCAGGGCCGACGATATATCGAGACTACCAGCGTTTTTTCTTCCCTCGCCCGTGCTCCGTCTCTGCCTCCCGTTTCCGCGCTGCTCGTATTCCTCTCGCCTCTCATTTAACCGGGGAAGAAGCGTATCCTAATGTTCATTATTCACGAGATTCCGTCAAGGCTGCGCCGGTACGAGGAATATAAATTAAACGGAGGATCGCGCGCGTTTTTAAACGTTCCACCGACCCAACCGGTTCGCACGGCCAAGAAAAACACATTCGACCTGATTGAACGTCGAAAAACTTGGCGCGCGTTCCACCTACCTCGTTCTAATTAACGGAGAAATTAGACGAACCGCGAATACGGTTCCACGTTCGAACGGGAATTCTGAAGATCTCCTCGCTCCTTGCGAATCGAACGCGATCGCGAGAAGAGCACGGAACCGAGAGAGGTGGACGAAGAGGAGGGAAAAAAAAAAAAAAAAAAAGAAACAGACGTCGCTATTTTGCCGTGCGCGCTTTAATTTAAAAGCCGTTCTCTCGGAAACTCGAAGCTGGTACGTCGGAACGTTCGCCCCGTTCCACCAGCGGGCGCATTTGTTATCCTCCGCGCGCGATGGAACTTTTCTTCTGTTTTTTGTCGCTCCGATCGACAGGTCGAAGCGGAAGTGCTGCGAGAACGTTGTCCTTTTAAATTATCGTCCCGTGTATAGGCGGGGATCGATGTAAACGCGCTCTCGCGGGCCTACCCTCTCTGTTTATCGGGAAATCCGACGTAGCTGCGAAGGGTTCGCTGTGCAATTTCATTCGACGGTGACCGACCGTGGCAGCCAGGTCGTCCCGCGACGGCGCGAGTTAATCTCGCGAACGAACGGTCGTTTAGAGAGCACTTCGGCTAGCCATTCGTCTCCCCTCGATAAGAATACAGTGCTACGAGACTGCATCGCTCGTTGAAAGGAACGAAACAACAGGTCGTTAATTTTTCCCGACCGTGGAACACGTGTCAGCGGAATCCTTTTTTTTTCCCCCTCTCGGAATCGTGCTTCCTCGGTTCCCTCGTTTTTATTCGAGGAACCGAAGTCGGAGAGAGAGAAGAGACGCGAAGATTTCCGTGATACGACTCGACTCGAATCGAGAGAAAAGTCTCGTTCGAAAACTTCTCGACAAGTTTCAGGCGCGGTATTCGTTCCATATTTTACAGGACGTGTCCGACCGGAGAATGAATCGATGGCGCGTCCCGAAATCGCCTGGGTAGCACCCTTAAAAATTGATCCTTTTCGCGGGATTAGCCGTCCCTCAAACTGTACACGCGCTGCTCGTAGAGAAGACGCTCGCCGCGATGCTCGTGAAATATTCCGGGATATTCGCAAGGAGCCGGCGAAATAATGGCCTCGTTACCGCGACAAATGCCAATAATTAATTACGTCGGACGGCCGCCTCGGCTTCGGAAGATTTTCCGAAAGCGTCGGTTCGTTACCAAAGATAAGTGACGCGATGCCTCCCAGGCGATATATAATGCGAGCATTAAAGGAAAAGTTAAGATCGACGAATGCGTCGGGTTTTCCGGTTTCGAGGTTACGCGGAGGAGCGACTCGTTGGTCGGAAATGAATTTAGGAACGTCGGAAAGGTCAGCTGTTTAGCCGATCGGACACGGGAGAAGCGGGTGTAATTGCTTCGTAATCCGTGGGCACGATCGAACATCGAATCGAGCCGGGAGTCGACCGGCGTGAAATTGCTCGCATTGCCAGCATTACGCGGTTCGTTCCTAGACGAGGTCCGCTGGTTTTTGCCGGGCCAGACCGTGCGATACCGCGAGGGATCGATGCCACGGTGGCTGTCGATAAGATTAACCGCGAAACTCTTTCGGCCGGTGCCTCTGAAATTAATAGAACGATTTGGCACCGCTCGTTCCGATCGATCCGCCGCGATTATACCGGGCGAGTTCTCTCCCGTGACTTCGCGAAACGAGCAAAATAAAATGGAAGCTCGGCAGGCGTTCGCGGTTAAACGATTCGAGGGATATCGAAGGCTGTTTAATCGGTTTCGATTAGACGGGACAGAGAGAGAGAAAGGGAGAGGCAGCGAGCGAAATCGTAGGAAGCGTTACTAATAACAAGCCTGGCTCGTGCTTGATTAATACGCACGGTCCAATGATTCTGGCAACGACCTATCACACGCCACCTGACCGGTTTAGCTTTCCACGGAAAACCAGATGAGAGATTAATAATTGGACGATTCAGAAGCCAATCAGTATGAACCAGCGAGACGGAAAACCGTAATGCGGGCGAGCACCGAAAGCGCGTCAACCGGTTGAAACTAGAGCGGGAGGGGGAGGAGGACCCCCTCAAAGGGAGAAGATTCCAAGTCTCGCGGAGAGAAAATATCGGCCCGCCGCTAATATCGAGATAAAGGATTTTATTGCGCGATGCTCGCGACAACGTATTGATTTACTCGGCCGAGAAGTAGTCCCGTAAATTTTCAACTGCACAAGTCGAAAACACCCTGCTCGTTTCGCTTCGATCGCACGAAATTCCAAGCCACCCTTGTGTATCACCTTTTATCGTCGAACTTGGCGGTTCCAAACGTAGCCGCGGACATTTTTCCGAATTATTTACGTCGCTTTCAGCGCCAACGCCGACCGAGCGATCTTTCATCGAGGGCTGCTGCAGGGCTGGCAAGGGCTGGCTTTGACGCGCGCGACACGCAAACGGGATTAGCAATCGGAACGCGCGCCAAGGGTGAAGCTATACGGATTCGCGGTTACGCTCGACCTGTTGCGATGCTCTTTCAGGGTTTTATCGTAACCAACCGATCGACGAGTCTCTCCGTTTTCTCGAACCGCCTCGAACGCTTCGACCACCCCCAAACCCCGGCGGAGATTCCACCGGATAAAGTTACGACGATGAATATTAGATTTTATTCCATCGTTCCCCGGCATCGATCCGGGCCAAATATTCCGGCTGAAATATTCCCGCGAAGTATTCTCGATACTTCCACCCCCTCGCCTTCCCCGTCCTCGCCGATATTAATTCGTAAGCCGTTCGCGCCCGGATAACTAAGCTGGAACTCGACGAATTTCCGCTTTATCTCTGGCAGCCGTCTGAAAATAAGTCGGCCAGTTCAGCCGGGATGCATAATTCCCGGCAAGTTACCGTGTAACTTTGACCAAGGTCTTTGTCTCGAGCCGTGAATCACGGCCATAAATTCTGTCCCCGCGGCGGGCTGCTCCCTTAACCGACCTTATCGAAGATCCACGGGAACTCGCGGCTGTTTGTTCCCGGCAGCCGTGAATCGTGCGCCAGGGACAGTTTCAATATTCCGCGGCGGAGCGACGCGCGCGGCCAGGCGACGAATGGCCACCGGGGCCACCCGTTTCGGCAAGGCGAAGTTCATCCCGCGCGCTCGTAAAACACGCCAGGCCGTAGGGGAAACGGGAACGAAACGCGGAACACCGCCCTGTACCTCGGTTTGTTAATTTTGCAAAGTTATTTCCGCGGCCACGTAACCGGTTACGCGCGCGCGCCTCGACTGCCAGAGCCCCCCCCCCCCCCCTCGCCTGCAAAAACCAACGTTTATTAATCATTCCCATCTCGCTGAAAAATTGAATTTTTAACGGCGCAATTCGACGCGGGGCGTAAAACTTTCACGTCGTCGACGTTGCGAACGCAATGTCAAATGGACGGGAACGTTGCGCATTAAACGATCCTTCCGGCTGTTCGCCGTTCCGCGCTGGGGTTCGTCGACGAGGAATGCGCTGCAATTTTCGCGACCACGGATACGTTACGTACACGTGCACGCGTGTGCTTTCTTTTTAATGCGTAATTAGTTATCACGCGAATATGATTTTGCGTCATGCGAGACGTGATACAAAAAACACTGTGCAACGGCTGGGAAAATGTGGAGTTAAATGAGGGGTGCATCGTCAGGGAGCCTGGGTCCGTCGCGATGCCCGCCACGCAAAATTTTCCAGGACCTTGGCAGGGTTGAATTTCTTACAACACGACTCAGGACGACGAGTCGCGATTGAATCCAGTTTCGCGTTTCTCCGTTCGAGCGTTCGAATCATCCCTTGGACGCGACGGGGTGCGAATAGCGACGGATGGAACGCGAACGATACTCGATTAATTGAGAAAGGATTCACCGTCGCGTAAGTTAAGGACGCGACGTGATACAAAAAACACTGAGTAAGGGCTGGGAAAATGTGGAGTTAAATGAGGGGTGCATCGTCAGGGAGCCTGGGTCCGTCGCGATGCCCGCCACGCAAAGTTTGCCAAGCCCCTGGCAGAGCCTTGAATTTCTTACAACACGACTCAGGACGACGAGTCGCGATTGAATCCAGTTTCGCGTTTCTCCGTTCGAGCGATCGAATCATCCCTTGGACGCGACGGGGTGCGAATAGCGACGGATGGAACGCGAACGATACTCGATTAATTGAGGAAGGATTCACCGTCGCGTAAGTTAAGGACGCGACGTGATACAAAAAACACTGAGCAAGGGCTAGGAAAATGTGGTGTTAAATGGGGGGTGCATCGTCAGGGAGCCTGGGTCCATCGCGATGCCCGCCACGCAAAATTTTCCAGGACCTTGGCAGGGTTGAATTTCTTACAACACGACTCAGGACGACGAGTCGCGATTGAATCCAGTTTCGCGTTTCTCCGTTCGAGCGATCGAATCATCCCTTGGACGCGAGGGGGTGCGAATAGCGACGGATGGAACGCGAACGATACTCGATTAATTGAGGAAGGATTCGCCGTCGCGTAAGTTAAGGACGCGTCGTTTTCAACAGCGAACGCGATTACCGCGTTGATAGAATTTATCGGGCGGGGGCCGAGAGATGAAAACCGAGCTCCCGGGACCGGATCGGCCGGGTTAAACGAATTTACCGAAGTTGCAAATTAAATAACAACTTTAACGAGGAACGGCACGCTTTAATATCCGGATAAACCGGCGCTTATACGGCCCCGTCCCTGTTATCCTCCCCTCGCTGGGAAACAAAACTTTTCGCTCGTTCAGTCGCGGTGCAACGATTTCTTTCGTCGCGTAATAAACTTTCCACATTCCCGTTCGAGGTGTATCGTTAACGAAGATTCCGTCGTCGAGGGATTAACGAGTTTGTCGCAATTTGGGTTTCAGTCTGCCGTGGCATTCAACAATTCGAGGAGACGCCCCAGTACACCGAGGTGAACCCTGGTCAAGACGCGAAGCTGATCTGCCGCGTGCTGGGGAAGAGGGGGCAGTGCATCTGGCAGAAGGATCAGAAAGTAAGTCGCAATTTCAGATAAATTTCTCGAGAAATGATCAAACGTTAGATTGGAATTATCGCGACATCCGCCACTAGAAAGGGCGCTCATTTCCGCCTCCACTTCTATCTGTAGAATTTTCCGACCTGTTCGTAACACCCTCGCGTCTAAAGCAGTAGAAACGTACTGCCTTCTCTCTTCTTCTTATCCCTTCTCTCTCAAACTCATACGAATCGATTCGCTATGAATTTGTCCCATCGTTCCGTTAAAACCCATAAGTAACGCAATGAGAAAGTGATTTTCAAGGTCGAGCAGATATCCTCGCTCCGTGCTCGCCTCGATCGGGAAACTAGAGCCCGTCGAGATAAAAAGGGGCGAGAAGAAAAGTAATTCGAAGTAGAATGCCTGGCGCAACCCAATGCGAGATAAGTCGAAGGGGTAAATTTTGAAAAATCGCGGCTGCCCCGTTATCTGACGTTCCGTGGCCGAGACGGAAGACCGTCTATCGCGATTCCGGCCGGTTCATTGTTACCAGCCGCGTAACCTCCTGGCAGCCAACTTTTCTCCGTTCGCCCGCCAGTAAACTTCGCTCGAGATAAGTTCCTCGCCGAAAGTGGACGTTACGTGTCTGCCGACAATAAATACTTGTTCGTCGGAGTCGAATGGTCAAAGTTGAGCGAAACAGCGCGATGCATCGTGTCGCTGGCGCGGCATTCACGGTCGAGCGGCGCGCGCGGAGATGAAACTTTGAACGGGGACGCCAAATGGGGGCGGAGGGGGTCAGGAAAAAATACGGTGAAAGGGTTTTTCTGTTCCGCGATAAAGAATACCGCGTCGGGGAAATGGGAGAACGCTGGCAGCGGAGATCGATATCGATCGAAACGCGTCGAAGAATTTCAATTCCATGGATTCGCGCGGCGATCGAAGATGGATAAAAAAAAAAAAAAAACAGGGAATAAAAGGAACGCAAATACAGCTGCGTACGGTCGGGCCATAGATTATCGTTGGTAACCTGGCTGGCACGGTACCTACGCGCGCGCGCGCGCGGATATTACCTTTTAAATTAACAAATCCGCGGGATAGGAATAGCGGCCTCGATAAACCGCGCAACGTCCATATTGGCAATCGTGTAAATCCACTTGGAACAGGGCTCAGCGTGACCAAAGCCCTGATGTAAAATTGAAAGTCAAAATGGAAATGTTATTTTCATTATGTCCCATTGACGGCGATCCGTGTCGGTCGGTCGACGCGCGTCAATATTCCGCGCGTTACGCGGATTAAAATATCCCGTATAATAGCTCCGCGTTAATAAAATTCTTTGAACGCGCGCCCGTTTAACGCGACGGGGAAACCTTTCGATGCCGCGGAAAGTCTAAACGATGCCACGCGATGCGTTCGCGCGGAAACGAACGTCCTCTCCGACGGTTCCCATATTTTCGCGGATGTCAGAGTCATCTTTCAGCTTTCCGAAATCCGTGCACATAAATCCCAGCGACGAAATCCTTACGTCCCGCGCACGTCCGACGCATAAATTGCCGAGCGAGCGTGTCTACGGTTAAAGAAAAGCGTCGAGGGTAATGCGGTTATTCAGAGTCGGCGCACGAGTTGTTCGTTAAAAAAAATGTTTTAATTAAATCCCAGCCACCCATTCATTGGCGCCTGGCAACTTTTTCCCCTCCCAGCGGATTTTCTGGTAGCGGTTTCCGCGTGAGCGGGCAGGCGCTCGCTCGCGGACCGCCTCATTTACTTACAATTACCTACTTAAAGTCCACGAGGAGCCGGCTGTTCTTACCGCTACAGGGAAGGGCGTATTCAGCGAACGCGTCGGTGCTCCAGATTTTCCCTCGAACGAATCCGAACGGATTTGAAAAGAAAAGTGCTCGCCACCGTCGATCGCAGCCGTGACTTTTCGTCGCTAAACACTGCGCCGTGGACACGCGTTCGCGCTATCGCTGGAACGACTACTTGCCACGATCCCCGTCGAACGAGATGAAAATCGGGACTAAGAAAATTGAATTCGAAGCGGTAGTTTCCCCGAGAAAAATGGAATTCGGAATCATTCGTTGCCTTCGTATTCCGGCTTTCTCTGCGCGGAATCGGTCGGCAAAATCTGTTTAGCCAAGGGTGACCGAGCACCCCGCGTACACAGATCGGGAGCGAAACGTACGCGAAGAGCAACCGCAACTTTCCCTCCAGGCTGTACGCGAGTCACGCGCGTCGACGGATAGCGAGCGTATATTTATCCTGTCTGGAATTCGATCGAGGATGAGACCACCCGAAGGCACGGTGGCAAAACGCCGCGAGACTCCAGCCATTTACTGGGACCCAGACATAGGAAGAAGCCGGACGAGCGGAGAAAGGCCGCTGATTGACCGGTTTGGGAGTTCGCGCGAAACTTTTAACCCCGTCGAAGGATGAAAAAGGGGGTGAGGGGTACCGCTGACGGAGCCACGGCGTTTAACAAAAGGCGCAATTTCCTCGAAACAGATTTGCATCGTCCTTTGTGGCATTCTCCTGTGGTCACTGCAACTCGACCAGCCCGCCTCGCGCTTTTGTACGACATTGCTGCGCGCGAAACAGTTGATCAAGTGCAATTTCATAACTGGAACGCACTCCAACAGCCCCTCCCACGGTCTGCGTGAATTTAGATGAGAAATCACGGTTACCGCCGGTGTCCGAAGGTGGAAATTCTGACGTTGTGTAGACCGGAAACAGAATTTCTACGGAGATATTTATACAAGGTATCCCGGGACCGGTGGGTCCCACTGGCGAACAGCGAGATATTCCGCGTGCAAAGACAAGTTGAAAACGCGCAATGTAATTGTCCCGTGTAATGCTCCGCTTCGGTGGAAATTGAATCTCGCTATTTACCCGGGTACGGAGAAGGTTAGTCGCTTCTACTTGATAAATTTCGCCGTGCTCGATAATCGAATCTTCACGGTTCGATTTACATATGCGCGCAACGCGCGACCCTCTTGTTCGACGATACCATCGTCCGTTTCGTAACACCCGGTAGAAGAAGCTGACTCGTCGATCTCGAGGACCCGAGTTTCTTCTTGCGGAACGTCCGCGATGAAAGAGAGCGGCACCGTCTCAGGATGCCGGTGGAAAAAGGGAACATCCGGTGAACCGATGGCGAAGAAAAGGGGCCTCGTCGACGACGTCGAACAATAATCGCCGGTGACACTCTGCTTCATTATCGTCGTTATCGTTAATCCCAAAGAAGAAACTTTTTACTCCGCGACGCGGCTGCCTCGCCGTTCGTCGGCCGTTCCTCTTTCGACCGTCCACCTTTCTTCTTTGCCCAGCCTCTTTGCGCGTAATCGTCTTTTCCTTGTAATTAAGTCCTTCACCTCTCCCCCCTCCCCGTCGTACTACCCGGACGATGAAAAAGATCGAACTTACAAAGCCATATTTTTTACGCACGGGACCAGAACGAAGGAAATTGAATTAAATACCGATTTTATTCGAGCGAACGCCGAGCGAAAACGAGGCACTCGGCAGTGTATACAAGTAGCTAGGTTTTAATCCTTTGCACACAATCTTTGAGCAATATTTTAGCAATCATTTCTGGGGAAACGTGCATTTCTCGGAAAGCTGCGATGGAATAAGTTTAACCTTCGTAATCGCTAATCAATGCTGGTGTCTCCTCAGAGGGTGCAAAGGGTTAATTAATGTATAGGAAATCCCTTTGACGACGCCTCGATTTTTTCGTGTTTCTGATCATCGAGCCACGCGGTGATCGCAAAATTATCGAGAGACTTTTTCATCGCGAGCTCATTTTGATCGTCGAATGTTGCGAATTTCCCGATTGGATAGCTGATTAACGCTTGTACGATAACCAGTTGCCTCCAATTTATTTAGCCATTCGGTAAGAGAGGAAGAATAAGTCAATGCACGCTCGTGGATGGAATTAAATAAATTACACGGTTGAATTATTGGGTCAAAAATGCCTGGTTTTGCAGTAATCCTCTGTTATTACATTTTTGTGCATCCATTCTCTCCCTCTCTCCCCCTCGATCTTGTTACTCTCCGTTGCTAATTCTTGCAATATTTCGAATGGCTTCGTTTCCGTCGAGCGATGGACGACTTTTTCAATTCGCGTCTCCGCGAATTTCGACCTTAATAAAAAGGGAAAAGATTAATTTTTCCCGTTGCACGCAACTTGCACGATCTTTTGGACGAGACGGTGGCGACAAAGAGACGAGCGCTGGCGAATTAAAATATAAATCTGCTACGGTCACACGGCGCGGGATTTCCCTGGGCCGTATTGTCGGTCGGGTCGAGAGCCGCAATTTTTCTGGCGTTCACGCGAGCAAATTACGCTTTCCAGGAAGCTGGGTCACGAGGAAAATGCTCTCGGCTGCGCGTTCTAGAATTCGGAAGGGACGTGGCGGTAACCAGCCTCCCCGCCCTAATCTTTCCTTCCTTCCGTATTCCGGTCCATGCTCTCTCTCTTCCTCCAGTTTCTCCAGTTGAACGCGATAAATTTTTCTCGCGCCAGTTCCGGAATAAACAGACGCGTTAACGCGACAGCGGGACGTCGCGTAAGAAGAGGCGATGGAGAAAAAGGTGGGACGGCAGACGCAAGACTCAACGGCAGACGATTTTATTACGGCAATCGCGAAGCTAAACGCGACGTTCAGGGTCGTTTCCGGTATGTTTCTTACGCCAGTTCCGTTTCTTCCGCGTGTCCACCGGTTGCCAGTTCCGCTTCGACTTACTTCCGTGTCGTCGCTCGTTCTCCCGTTTCTCTCTCTCTCTCTCCCTGTCTCTCTTTCTGTCTTCCCCGCGGAAAAGAGTCTCGCGAAAGGGGTGGTTCAGCTGGCGCGCGGAGAGACAGAGGAGGAGAGGGTCGACTGTCGGAGAGTGTGCCGCGAACGTGCCTCTAAATTGAAGTCGTTACAACGCCTCGGCTGAAAAAAAGCTCGCCAACCGTCGGGCTGAAAGCGACGGCCGTGCTTCGCGCGAGAAGCAACCCCCGCGAGCGGCTGGAAAAGGAGGGAAATCGTCGGAGAAACGAGGAGAACGGCGAAAAGGGCAGCAGCGAGCTCTCTAGACGCGGGTAAATCTTTTGAACCGAGCATCCCCGGAGGAGAGCGCTTTAATGCAATTCCTTCTTCTCGCGCGCGCACCTTGAACGCTGTAAACAAGCAAGCGCGCGCTCCCGGCATCGAGGTTAAGAAACGGTCCCTCACAATCGACGCGTCGCGGAATTCGTTTTGGTCCGCGAGCGCGCGTAATTAAACGGAACAACGGGGACCGTGGCGGCGGGGGGTGATGGAAGAATCTGACTTTGTGACAAACGATTCGCGGACAAACACTCGGCACAGTGTCATTTCTCGGATTGAAAAGCTCCCTTTGAGGTGAGAAGGTAGAGCTCGTTTCCATGGCCCTTCTTCTCCTTGGTTCCACTAATTAAGGAGGTGGAAACGCGTTGGTGCGTCGCGTCTGACGCGGAGTGTTGTTCAAAGCGTTTATCAGCTACGAGATTACGAGACGCACGATCGTCAAAGTGCATTGTTTTCTAATCCTTTTTCTTTATCGAGAAGCACTTTGCCGTGTACATTTTTAATTATAACACCTGCATAGGTATAGACATAATGGGAGTCCTAAATACGCTAGTCCGCTATTAACCTAAATCCTACTGAAAGCGATTATGCATTGTTAGAACGATCCCCGTTAAAATCGTATCCACGAGAGGAGCTTCGAAAAGCGTACACGAAAATGAAAAGCGTATTCAATTTTCCACCATTCATTTTCGCGTGGCTACTCCTGTTGTTTCAAGGAACAGCTGAGCCAATGACAGCGCGGCGAGGGGGCTGTGTAACAAGCTTTTAATTTGTAACAAACGCAAAGGGATGCGTGGATTTTTACGGACGAGCGGAGGCGTCGTTTAACAGGAGGGAGGCCGCGTAGCATCGATAATCGGTGGGAATCGGGAAAGAACGAACCGCGGGATCGCGGAAAACAGGTGCGTGTGTGTACGCCGCATCGGCATTTTCTCCAATCCTGATGTCATTAACCCGGATTACCCGCGGGAATTAATATTCAAATTAATGCTCGAAAATCGACGACGCGTGGCTGCGGGCCGGGCAGAATCGGTCGAAACCTATCGATTTAACGGAGCGAGATCGGGCGTGTAATCAAAAGCCGCGCATAAACCGAGCCCTGCGATGCCACTCTAATATAACGGAAAATGATTATGAAAACGCGCCTATTTATATACCCTGGGTATGTATTCTTGAAACAGCGCGACGCGATGCGGCCGCGTGTATCTCCTGGCGACATTTCCCCTAATCCAGATGTCATTAAAGCGGATTGCCCCGGCGAATTAATATGCAAATTAATGCACGCACCGGTTTTATATAACCTATCCGGTCCGCGTGCGGTGGTACGCGGCTACCGATAAAGCGCCACCCCCCCGCGCGTACCTCGCCACCCTGGACTCGCAAGCAGCGCGGAATGAATGCACGCGCGCGAGTCTGCTGTTTCGCGTTCTATGCGAAACGTACACACGCCACGAGAGAAGGAGAGAGAGGAGACACATGGCTGGCGAAGCGAGCGGAGTCTCTTGAAACGCATTTAGCCGCGGGCGACGCGACCGTCCGTACGCCACAATGCCGCGAACACCACGTGGAAAGATTAAATGATAAATTTCCAAAGCAACCGGCGGCCACTCGACCGCCACTTATCCGTCCACTTTGTACGCGACCCCCTTTTGTTTGCCCGCCCCTGCGCACCCCGAGGCACCCTGAAAACCGGCCACTCCACTTCTTTCTCTCGCGGTCTCGTTATTTGGATACAAAGCCCCCGGGCCGCTGTTGTCTCCCGCGGCCACTCCTCCACCGAATGTATAATTAATTCGCGTAATTAGCCGAAAAAAGATTAGCTACGGCGCTCCACGGCGTCGCGACCAGCCGCGCTATCGGCTCGACGCTCGGCGAAATTCACGATCACGAACGGAGCCGTGGGTCACAGTCGCGACAGTGAAACGATATTTCGAAAAGAGAGAACCGCGCGGATCGATCGCGCTGCCCGGACAACAACGACGCGATTTTTCCATACCAAATAGAAGCACTCCCGACCGGAAGCAAATATATATTCCCACCCCCTTGTTCAGCCGCGGATCCATCTTCATTATCGATTGATGCACTGTCTTCGGGGACAGTGACGCGGAGCTGGATATTGCGCGAGACAGTCCTGCCTGGCAAAGACTATCGTTGCACCGAGGCGCAATTTTTCATCGGTGAATCGCGGGAAATTCGACGTGAAATATCGTCCCGATAGCTCGCGGCGACCCAGTTCCGAGGGGCAAGAATTTTTTCTTTCACGCCAGAAAGAGCTTTCGACGGCAATTCGAGAGGTGCGTTAATTAAAGCAGCCGGAAAATGCGCCGCGCGGGTTTCATGCGCGAGTTTACCGCGAGCGGGTCGATCTCGTTCTCCTCGACCGGAGGAACGCGCAATTCCTCTCCCGCTGCAAGAAACGATAGGAAAAAGTGGAAGACGCTGCGGTCGCGGGAAACGTGCGCCGTGGAAATTGAAATAATTTCATCCGCTTCTTCCGGGGAATTACGTCTGTCTGTGGCGCGGCTTTCAATGTCTCGCCGCGGCAATTTTCTGAAAATTTCCTCGGCGACATTGATACTCCTCGGTCCCGCGAAACCGACAGCGAACCTCTGGAGAGAAATTTCACCGTTTTGCGACGCTTCCATTACCTCGATGGGGAGTTCGGAAGGTCAATGATCCATAAGTAAAGACGATCTCTTCGACGTCGATCATTGTGTTATCTTAACATCGTTGGAGGTAGTCCGTGACATGTGTTATCTCGTATAAAAAAAAAGGCAACAGCATGCAACATATACATAACGTTACGAGCATCAAGTATGCGAAGAGCCATGGCCAATTATATTATATTATCGTACGTGTAATTATTTAATGGCACATGTAAATATCCACATAACCGTAGATTATATATATATATATATCCGTATACTGTATTATAACCGTAACTGTACGCAATCATCGCGCAGTCTCCTATATCTATTTGTCGTTGCAGGCGAATTTCGCAAATTTTCAATGCAAACATCGAGTATGTGCATAAGCTCCGTTCCATATTTACAGTTTGCTCGCGAATTCCAAATGTAAGAAGAGAGACAACGGTCCGGCGTATGTAAATAAGTTTACCCTTAGTTACTCGATTCGAGATACGCGAAGTGTAAATATGTACACCAACAGATGAACCATATTTAAGATACCTCTCGTTGTTCCCATTTAATCATTTCCCAATGGAAACGGCGCCGACGAGGGTATTTCGAAAGCGATCCGAGGAGCTCGGACGAGACAGGTTGACGGGGGCTAACGAAATTCAAACCCCGACTGATAGCATGTCGAGAAGAACGCGAAAGTGACGAGAAGTTTCTTCCATAATTTCGATCATCTCGCGAGATGAATATTCACACGTGGTAAAGGGAAGGAGAGCGCACTGTTTTGAGAAAATAGTTGCTATAGTCGGTCGGGGAGACGAATTTTCCGTGTCGTTTGGGGAACAATGATGCAAATGGTATTCGAGAACGGGGGTTTCCCTTGCGTCGGGAACTAGACGAGAATGCGTTTCGGTTACAAGAATATCGTATTACTATGTTGAACAACAAGCGAGCGGCCCTTTTCGCAGTAGCTGATTCTGAAACGAGATCTACTCCGAAAGCCGCGAGATTCATACCCTGCGCGGTCTCTCGTTACTTCCTCCTGAACTTCCCCTTTCTCTCTCTCTCTCCCTCTCTCTTTCTTCCCTCGCAAGTGAATATTTATGAAAGATGTAAATAACGAGCGGGATAATTTCCTCGGAAGATCCAAGCTATTCTTGTTTGAGGCGCCGCCGGTTCCGCCACGAGTGCCCTTCCACGCCGCGGCACCCTTTCTCATTCATCCCCGTAATACGCAGTCGAGCGTCGTATTGTTTACGCTTCCCTAGCGTCTTCGAGCGCAGGCCATCGAGACGCGTCTAACAGCGACTATCGAGCAAGGAAAATTGGCTGGTCGAAGACGACGATCCCCTTGATTGGAAAGGGGGCGGAAAGTGTTTTATTGTACGCCGAATTCGCTCGCTCAGCAGGCGGTGTGGCGCGAAAAAAATGGTAAAATTTCAAGAATTTCCAATTAATTCCCGCGGCGTCGACCCGCTGGGAATAAAAGAAACAAAGCTCGCCGCTCCCGCGCCGGCTTTCGATTAAAGTTACGATCAGCGGGACGTCGCGCGACTCGCTCGATTAAACTTTCATCCGGGGGCCAGGAAGTTGCGATCGTTCGGCTTACAACAGTTTGAAAAAGGATTTGCCGTTCGCAGAAGTAACGCGGTACGTAATGCCGGAATTAGAAAGGAGCGGGACACGCGCTCCTGGCTTTACGAGATGCACTTTTCCCGACCGACGGAGAACGGCGGATAAGAGGGAGAGGCGAGGCGGGAAAGGGAGAAAGAGCAACTGGCAAGAGTTCCACGGGACGCGGTGTGATTCTCAAGGAAAACGTCGAATCCTTCGAAGGCACGAAATCACTTTAGCGAAATAGGTGTACGGAATCGCCTTCACCGGATTACCAGAAAGCTCTTTCCACCCCCTCCCCTCCGCACCCCGTCTTCCCGTATTTCTCTGGCGCCGCGTTTCGCGGCACCCAGCTTCTTCGCAGTCTCTTTTTGCCACGGAGAAAATTCCAAAGGGAGGAAACCCTATGCAACGCCTTTTACGTCCGTACGAGCCGCTCCGCAACTCCGCACGACCGCCAACCAACCCTTCTCCGCCCTTCCCCGTTCCTTGGTCGGACTTGCCGCTCGTTTATACCTCGAACGAGTTACCAATGAATCCTCCAAGTTAACAACTTTTTCACCGAGCGGCAAGGCCGGTTCGAGGAGAGGAGGATGGTCCGACGGGGTCGGTTCGTGGGAAGAGGGGCTCCGCGCGGCATCGATCCACGTCCTGCGATCTATTTCGTTGCTCTCGAAGAGATTGCCATTGCGTCTGCATCACTCAAGCTCTTGGTCTGGTGTTATCAGGGCCTTTGGCCCGGAGGGTATGTACCCCGTCGGCCTCCTCCGTCGAGCGGATTCGTACGTGTACGTACGCGCGCCTGTTCGCCCTAGCGTCGGTGCACCAAGCGTTCGTTCGTGTGGCGTAGGCGTACGATTGTGTGAAGCAGAGGCTGGGAGAGAGAGAGAGAGAGAGAGAGAGGGCGAAGGTTTGGTGGGGCGTGTCTGCGGGTGCATTACGCTGATTGCTGGTCGCGGCCTCTCCGGAGAACACAGAGGCACGGAGGAACGGAAAAGGTGGAAAGGTGGCGGCGGGCTGCCGTGGCCGGAGGAAGACAGAGCGGGCCGTGGTACCGGCGAGAAAGAAGAAAAGGGAATAAGGGCCCTCTTCCCCGTTAAGTAAGTGAACGCTCGTACATTCCCGGCGAGCGCACGGATTTTAATCCTTTAAATGAATGACGTCGGTAACGCTGCACTTGCCCTCTGATTCCACTTCCCGCTGCCTCCGACGATGTGTACACGACACGCTGTTTTTCTTGTCGCGTGCCCTCGTCGACTTGTTTACCGGCGCGATGTCGAGTGCTTCGATTTCGTTATTGAAAAGTGCGCGCGCTCGAAACTTTCGAGACGCTGCTGCGACGACGACGACGCCCCAGATATTTCTCCACGGTCGAAAATACTTTTTCGCACGGATGATCGAGGAACGAGCGGACGGGTAAGACGCTAATATCCGTGTAATTGCGTACGCGTCGCTTCGTCTCGCGACGATGAACGTCAACGCTCCGGCAACTCATTATTCTTCTTGTCCTGAGGGCGCTCCACGCCGCGCCGCCCTCCGCCTTCGTCTACGCGCAAATAATCATCGCGAGAGGATTTCCCATTGTATTATTGTGCCTGCCGTTGAATGATAAACTGCGCACGGTCTCCCGAGAACAGCGTCCCGCCTATTCCCGGTGTATTCGTTACTAACATAGTCGAGGGATCGAATCACCGATTGCGCATGGCTAACGACAGTATTTTCGTACGTAGCGCGCGACAAACGCGTTCGCTTCCGTGTTTTCGAGGGTAGTCGGGACAAGCCGACAGCGTTGCTCGATCGAAACGGGTCGCCTGTTAATTACGATTCGCCCGGAACTTTCTCCGTTGAACAAACACGAAAAAGTTACCGGGTCTGCCACGGTCAACATTGCTGCGAACGTTCGAATCGAAACGCGTGCTGCAACGACGACGCTGAAAATTAGTCGTGCCAACGGCGGGCGAACGGGCTGGTAAAAAAGATCGCAATTCCCCGGGGAGAGAGAGAGAGAGCGAGCGAGCCGGCGTTAACTCAAGAAGGATTTCCATGCCGCGGGTTGGTCGGCCAGGGATTACGAAAACTCGTTAACCGACTAATGGCTTTAAATGACGAACGATGAGATTTTTCTGGGGAACGCGGAAGGGCGGGCGTCGCGGGCGTCGCGGGCAGGGGTGCCGCGTGATCCAGTTTCGCCGCGGTACACACCGTGGATATAACGTCGGAGGAGCGCGCCTCTGCCCTGGATAAGCCATCAGCCGAGAGGAGCGGAGAGGTGAGAACGGCCCCTCTAAAATAGGGTGGCCGAGTAAAACGAGCGGATGCGGATAGATTATACGGGCAAGCTACCCCTTCTGCGGGAGGATCGATCCTTGAATTACGGCCACATTATGACTGCGAAACTTGCTAAGGCCGCACTTTCCTAGGCAGCGAATTAATCTACGCGAAAGAAGAGAAAAGCCTCGAAGCCGGAAGCCGATGATTCATTTCGGAGGGGAACGCCGCGCTGGTGCCCGAAAAAGGCCGGGGCGGGTCCAGAGGGGTAGGTAGAGATGGCTTGAGAGGATTCCGGTAACGAGGAACGATCGACGTCCCTTCGTTCGTCGATTAAACGATCGCGCAAAACGCTGACATACACCGGCCATTGTCTACGGGATCTGTTGGTGCCACTCGGTTCCCGATTTACGCGATTCGCTTTGCATTCGACCACGTTGCCCGTTTTCCACGCGTCCTTCCCCTCCGTCCGCTGATGATGTTCTCTTTAAACGAGTATAATAACGTCTCGCGGCTTTTTATCTTCTCGATCGAGCCGACAATTTTTTATTCTAATTCTTTCGTCATCTTGAAGCCGAACGGAAAAGGGGAAACGATAGACACTAAGGGGGTGTCATAAATTAGGCTCTCCTCAATGCCCTGTCGTGGAAACGGAGGGCCTGACCGCGTTTTTACGGTGCAGGGATAGCGATTCTTCTTCAGAACGTCGAAGTAGAAACACGGAGACAACTTAGGAGCTCTGCTCGCTCCTCAACGTACTTGTACCTTTGCACTTTGCAAAAATAAACTAAAGCTTTTGCTTGCACTGTCGTTACAAAGTTGTAGAATAATTTAGAAAATGGTTGAACTGGAGTACGAACAAACGAGATTGATTTCACAACGGATCGTCGATTGTTTCAGCCGATCGGCATGCACCTGAAGAAGTACGAATGGGTAGGACGGCCGGACATTGGCGACTGTTCTCTGTGGGTCAGATCCGCCACGCTGGAGTTCGACGATGGTCTGTGGCAGTGCCAGGTGACACCCAGCGATTTCACAACGCAGGACGCGTTGGCATCCGAACCGGCGAGGCTGGTCGTCAGAGGTACACCCTTCAGCTTGACAATCTCCCGCGCTCGTCGTTCAATGAAAAGCGACGGCTGCTAATCGACCAGACCAAACACTTCACGCGAACTAATAAGACATCCGTTTACGCGCGTCGCTTTTCGTTGTAGCGAGGTCAATGCGTCGCACGATCGACGATCGTCGCGCGAACCGACCCGAATCGAGTCGAAAAAATCCGCGAACGACGCAGTGCTGTTGCTCGTGCGACGCTGCAGCTGTTTCCATACACTGCAAGGCATTCGTAGGCGTGAACTTTATCGTTTACCGATAGAACCGTTCGCTTTTATCCCTTCGTGTTCGCGGTCGTCGAAGCGGAGTGCTTGGAAAAGTTTGCCCCCGATAATTGCCTCTCCGCACCAGAAAAATCGTAATTATTTAAAATCGAATTTACGAATCGCGTTTTCGAAAATTCTTTAAACCATAAGAACGAAAAGGATCGGCGATCCATCTTGGAATCACTGGGAGGAGACGGTACGAAACGATGCTCGAACAGCAGGTAAGCCAGTGGAACCGCAAAGGGTTAAATGGTACGACAGCGAAAGGTGTCTGTCGGAGGCGAACGCGAAGTAGTCGCGGACGATCGATCGCGGTCTGACAAAGGAAGTCAACGGGGGGCGGAGCGCTTAAACGTAACGATAACGAGGGACATCCGATGGGACGTGGAGGCGCGTGTCTACGGATATCCAGCTGCGCGACGGCGAAATTAACCCCTGCTAATTTTCTCATTCCAGTCAGCCCTCAGCGACCGCAGATAGAGTACGCGGATCGTCTAATTCCACCCGGCAGCAACGTGACAGCCCGAGCAGGTGAGATCGCTACGCTCACTTGCAGAGCGCGGTATGGGAATCCTTCGCCTCTAATTAAATGGTTCGTAATTGTTGCAACGTAGATCCTCGTACTACTTACCGTCTGCCTAGCAGCTCGGACCCCTCCGTCGCCGCGGCCTTTTTCCCGCCGCTGTTCCCGCAACTGCCTCGAATCCGGGCGAAACCTACACTTTATCGATTAATTCCATCGAACCCGATTCGAGCCAGCCTCCGTTCTCTGAGCCGCTTGATTCGAGGCCGCTGCACGCTCGAATTGCGAACACAGAACGGTGTCGCGGAGTAGTTTCGAGAGGGCCGTTCCTCTCGTAAATCGAGCGAGGAGTCGAAAGAGGAGTCGCGCGAAAAGGTCGGGCAAGAAATTGAAACGGAGCAGCGCGCGGCTCGGAGGATTCGAGTAATAGCGTTGGTTTTCAAGGGAGAGGTTTGAATGCTCTTAGATTGCAGCCGCTTTCTGCGCGCGGCCTGGCAGCGCTCAATCATCGCCGAGAGAAACGGCGCTCCTTTTCGGGATTGATTCGATTAGCTCGCGCCGGCTCCGACTCGATTTCGCCCCCGCGGACTTTGGACAACTTAATTCCGGTCGTGTCTTTCGCGCGCCTCACCCCCGTCGCGAGGGCGATTACGTCTCCCGGTTAATCGAACGATTACCACTGCGATCGCTCCGAGTTGCAGACGCTCCGATCGAATCGGCTAAGTATCCATTCTCTCTCGCGACTACGTACTCGATTTACTTCTCTAGACTGGTCGGAAAAGAAATCGTGATCCGCGCGTTTCACGGTTACGCGGACGAGTGTCCGTTCGCGTACGGAGTGCCAACGAAGAGCGCGACCGGTCGCGAGTGGAAGCGAATCTTAAGTGGCCGAGTCGAGCGAGCCGGGAGAAGTGTCGGGGAGGAGCGCGAGAAAGATTGAATCTAATTTTTCAATTGAATTTCCCGCGTCTCGCGGCACGGCCACTCTATTAATCGCGAGAAGAAACGCGAACAGAGGCGGTACGCACCGTAACGGAGAGCTATTACTTCCAAAGAGCCCTGCCCGTCAAGCCCGTCGCTCCAATACATGCATAGCCTCGTTTGTTCGTCGGAGCCGGTTAGTTTTCCCCTGCGCGAACATCCACGGACCGTAATGCACCCTGTGGATCTTCCCGATGGTGCCACGGCTCGGTTGGCTGCCCATGAATAATCATGATCCGTTCCGACCGGTATCTAGACGAAGTTAAGGAGCTACCAGCCTCCCCGGGCTTGCACACCACCCCAGGTAGAAATAACAGAAAGCCCGGGACGGAACGAAACGCCTGGGCGAACGAACGCGATAACCCAACGCGGGGAACGGTTAATTAATTTATAAACCAATCACGGCTAGCCTAGGATCACGGAAAGTTGGCCCCGTTCGCTACGGAAGTTCACGCGAATCACGCCGTTTCGCTTTCGAACAGTCGACGAATTCCAGACGATCCTCCCTCGACGCCGCGCCTCTCTCTTTCACTGGGAATCAGCCTAATTGACACGGCCGCATGCCTGCTGAACGTTTGATACGCGCGTACGCGCGTTCCCATCGTTGCGCAAATCTCGATTTACGTCGCCAGAAGCTTCCGCTCTCGCAAAGGGATTCGGGAGGATTCGCCCGAGGGAGACCGCTAAACAGATCGCAAATTATAGATCGAATGTCGCTCAGTTCTTTAATAAACGATCGAAGCGGCGAAGCGTATTGTCGCAGCGAGTCCTGTTTGCGGTGGTAACAACTTCGAAGGCGTGCGCACGATGCTCCGGTCGTGCTTTTCGTGCAAAGGTAATAATTTATAAGCGAGATCCTTCACCGCTCGCTCCGGTAGGAATATTAAATTTCTTTTATAAGCGGAAAGGGGGGCGGTTGCAATCGTTGGGAAGATGAAATCCGATCGACCAAATAAAGGAACGATGCTCTCTACCCGAACGAATCGATCGCGTTCGTTCTTTTTCCTTCCGCGCAAATTCGCGCCTTAAGCGGGTTGCGTTCCTCAGAAATTTCCATACCGGTTCCGCGAGCGACCGAGACAAACAACCACCCCCGTATCGGGTGGAACGTCCGCCCGCGGTTATTTATTAAAATAACACCGACGGGGCGTCGCGTACACCGCGTGCTATCAACGCGGTAAATAATCCGCGTTAAGTGGACCCAGCCGCTTTACGCGGACGCGTCTAAATTGCCGCGTCAAAGGAGAAACGATGGCCCGGAATTTTCTTCCTCGCGACGCTCGAACGCGCGTAGGGGCTGGAGAATCGCTATTCCGCTCGCGAGATGCGAGGAGCCGAAAAGCAACGAAATCTCCGCTTTAGAACTCGAGACACTCGGAGATTTCGAAATGAAGAGGCGAGCCAGGGGGGGGGGGGTGATTGCCTGCTTCAATCTTCGGTTTGGAGCGCGCGAGAAGTCGAGCGCGATAGGATTCGGGCGAAGGCGTCCGCGGCAAGACAAAGAGAAAGAGAGAGGGTGGCTGGGGCGCGAGTCGAGGAAGAAGGTCGCGGCGGAGGGCTCGGTGTCCGTGGGATTTCACTCCGCGCAGAGTTGTTGCAGAGCAGCCATTGGAAATGCAAATTTTCCGGGGAAATGCGCGCAGGTACGTGGGCGAGACCGAAGTGAGGACACTAAGGCCGCAGGTGAACTCCACGGAGATAGATAATCCCCGTACTTGGGCGACCTACAGCGTCTGCGAGATTATGGCGGAGCGGTCGCGCTACGGGCAGCCGATCCGATGCGTCGCGATCCACGCGGCCTACGACAACCCGACCATGTCTTCGAGCACGGAGGTCAGATTCGACGTTAGATGTGAGTATGCATCCACCTTCTTATTGCCTGAGTTGTGGCTCGATCGTGCATGCATTTGCTACCCTTTATCGCTATTAATACCAGAGCCGCGAATCAAGTCCGCGATTCTAAGGTCTCGTTAAGTTACACGTAACATTTGCATTCATAAATATTCAAGGGTTGCGAATTAGCATTCAGCGTTCGAACGCGTACCACGTTTTAGTTGCTGTCTTTAGCCCATATTGAAAACAAATATTATTCCGCGACGGCCGCGTTTTAACGCGAGATCGACCCGTCCCGATGTCTATGGACGTAGGATTAAGATCGGGGAAATTAATTCCGGGGACTGGTTTAACAAACGATATCGACTTACGCCGATATCGCTGCCGGAGGATCCCGGTATTAACGGGATTTAGGTTTACCGTGAATCGTTCCCTTATTATAAAGTAATTCCGCGACGTTCCAGTCGATCTCGTCGCTAACGCGGATTAACGGGGAGGATTAATGTTTAAGAATAATCACCGTTATCCGCTCGATTATCGAGAGGATATCTCCTGCTGAACCGCGCAACTCTCGCCGCGAGCGAACTTTTCTCCGCTGCGGGCGGAACTTTTTTAACGAGATCTCCGCGGCTGGAAACAATTGCTCGCGATGGGGGAGAAATCACGTCGGTGCAAGTAATTTCGAGATAGCGTCCGTAGGAGTTCGATCGCGGTCGGTTGGCGCGGGCGAATTTGTTTGGATTGGCCGCGGAGCAGTCGAGCTAAGACGGAGAGCGAGATTAAAATCGTGCCGGAGGTTTTTCCTCGCGCGTACAACGGGCCGATGGGAGTGAAAAAAGGTTGGTTTCCCTGCAGCCACGCGACCGAAACATCTCTCTCGCTCGACGCGGTGCTCGCCTAACGAGACGCGCTCCAATATCCTGGATTCCAACGCCGGCCCGTCTACGTACGCGCGTTGAACGTTTTAATCAGCACTCGTTTGCCGGTTTAAGCCGCGCTGCTTGCTCGTCACGAAGATAAAACGAGCCACGCGTTGTGCAACGTAATTAAATCAAAATTTAAGCGACTTTATTTCTTTCCGTGTGTATTACGCGTCCAGAAAATAAGGGGATGAAACGATAAGCACGGTAGCCGACCAACGGGAATAAAAAGTTGAAGACTGGAACCAGTTTCGAGCGATGTGGGCAAGAAACGAGCGTCGTTCCCGGCGAAGAGCGCGAAAGAACATTGAGCAACAAATAAATCGGTGTTAACGACAGGCGGACAGAAAAGCTGCGTGTGCAGCAGCGCGCTGACCTCAACCCCTACCGAAACAGCACCACCCTCCGCCCATCCAGCAGCAATTTAACTCTGTACACTCGCTGGTAACCGCGGAACCCTCATCAATCTCCCTCAAAACGCCGCGTCCTGACATCCTGCTTTTCGACCTTATCGACAATTCGAGCTCGGCTGCATCGTCCGACAATTTTGAATCGGTTTTTACGAAACACCGCGGCGAACAATAATGACTGATGGCCGGCAAATCGATCCGGCCGCTCGAAACAACGCTCCTACCTCCGGCGACCATTTCCCAGACGCGGAAAAATATCATCCCGATAGGCGCGCACGCTAATCGAGCAAACGAAAACCCAAGGGACGTTATTAATCGACTAAGTAATTTATCTCGCGTTAATATCGCGCCTTTTCAGCGGCGCACGCTCGATCCTGGAAATCGATAACTACGAACAATCTGTTTATAGCTGTACCATCGGAACATTTGGCATGGCGCACGTGCGAGGCAGCGCTGGCGAAATAAAAGAAGTCGGTCTATGCTGAATCGCCGAAAGAATAAAACGAACGCTGTCCCAAAATCGTAGCGATAAGAATAGTAGGAATAAGAAACTTTATTAGTTTCGCGGGATCGATCGTTGATTTATATATTTTCCGCACAGCCGTATCGCGTGGATGATACTTTCACCCTCCATCCTCTTCTATATCGATACCCAAACCGTAATTTAACATCGGCCAACTGCCCCCTTGATCGAATTCCGGGTCGATCGTCCGCGCATCGGTTTATCCCCGTCGACGGAACCGAAATTTTTCTTCTATTAATCGCTTCCGCCCCCGGTCGAAGCCGAATTTTCCAGCTCCAGCCCCACGTCTCGCGCCATCGACGCGGCGTAATTCGTTTCTGGGTGGAATCGAGTTCGAACTTGAGTCCCTGACGCGACTCCTCCGGGAACACCAGCGACGATAGACGCGCGCTACGCGGTTTACGAGCATTACCGGCCGGAAATGGAGACACGGGGTGTGGGTGGCCCCGTCGCGCGTATTGATTAGGGGGCATTAGCCGGCTGGGACTTTTCAAGGCAAATTGAAAAGTTCGCCTCGAAGCGCGGATGCATCCCGCGCGCCGATGCGGCGTCGATCGAAATGCCCACGGGAATCCCGAATCGTCCCCGTCGTTTCGTCGTCCTACCCCGTGATCCGCGTCGTCGTTCACTTTGCCGCAACGACGGCTTGCACTCTGTCGATGCGCTCTTCGACCAGCGAACGTGCCCCGTATCTCGTTCGTCTCCTCTTGTTCCGGGTATTCGGAACACCCGATACCATCCGTGCATACTTTCTTTCGTCGAGTCAGCAGAAATTACCAACTCCTCCTTGCAACTCGTAATGGCTCGCTGGAGCTACGGAACGCGTTCAGTTGAATTAGGTGTTAGCACTTTGGACAAGACACCGGATAACAACGTTGATGGAAAAGTTGTGTCTTCCCGCGCGAACACGGTTGGACGCGGTCAAGTGTATCCGGGTTAAATAAATTTATGCACGGTGAATTCAGTGCCGAACGTGCAGCTGACGCGCGAGTCTCCAACGGCTAGCCGCTGAACTACGTTCCTCGGGTAAACTTCAAACGTCCCTGTTGTTACAACGATGACGTTGCGATCGAACAAAAGAGGGGAAAGAGTTGAAACAAGCGGGAGCAGGAGGGTGGAAAAAAAAAAAAAAGAGGAGACTACGTTTCGAGGGCGTAGTAACGAATATTTTGTATCTTTTGTGTCGCGAAACGGAAATTTCCGTTTCAACCCGGCTCTCCTCCCGTTGGAGGAAATTTTTCATCGCGCGCGGCCGCCCCGGCTCTCTCTAATTAAGCCATCGCGCGCGAATCCGTTAATTAACCTTTATCCAGTGTATCGTCTAGGAACGAGCTTTATGCGCCGCGGAGATATGCGCGTGCAGACGCAAAGAAACAGCCGACGTAGCGGCAAATATTTAAATATGTCAACAGGTATATATTTACCAGTGAACCGACGATAAAATAACAGGGTGAATGTAAACACAAACATCAAAGTGCCTCCCGTTCTACAATACCATTCACGGCGCGGTGCACTGGTCAATTTGCGAACGAAGCGTGAAGCGCTTGCGAGGTTCTTTATCCTCGCGTCGTGCCTCGAAGTCGAATTAAAAAGGGGGGTGAGGGAAAAAAAGGAACTGGAAAAAGCGAATGAAAACTGTTGCCTTACGCGCTTTCGAACGGAACCGTCCAGTTCTGCTGGAAACGGTCGGAAATTTTTTCAGTCCCGCGCTTTCCGCGAATTTATCGCGCCCCTTCGTCCACCCCCCGCCCCTGATAATGAATTTGTTTCGATCAACGTTGCGCTCGTTTGCTCGTAATTTACTGGCACCGATGCTGATCGAATATTCATGAAGCATTGTTCGAAAACGAATACCGGGCTACGGAATTTATTGAAAACTCGAGGAGAGGCTGATGCGATTTATGCACAGGGCACGTAGCTTTCGAATGTACAGCTGACGTTGTCCGCCAGGCGTGTTTCCCCGCGGTCTTTCGGTAAACTTCAAAAAACGGCTGCCCGGCAATAACGTTGTAGCCAGCGCGGCCAGCCTGAATACGAAATCCTTTTTTCCTCGGGATCGATCGTTCCTCCGCCGCTACGTGATCGAGCCACTCCCCTGTCGATGCTCGAATTCATCCGTAATCGCGGGAAAACACGCAAGCAAACGTTCAAGAATCCGACTGCAAAGGTTTAAACGCACTCGCAGTAATCGACTCCAGCTTATTCGATGTTTGTCCCTGTATTCTCAGAAATTCGACCAAAGGGTGCTCGATCTCGATCATGACTCGAAAACGAGAACAAATCGAAGGTAAAGAAGGTACGCAACTATCAGGACGTACTTCCCGTCATCGTTACGATTACTGTTAAAAATTTCAGTCCGCAAACGCAACGTTCGACAAAAGGAAAGATAGTCGAACCGCGTTGTTTGGTTCGCACAGAGAGAGTCGATCGTTTTGGTATTCGTCGAGCATGCGGTCGTCGACAGTGACGAGTCAAAAGAGAGGGCAGGTAAAAAAAAAAAAAAAAAAAATAACTCGCGACAGTGACGAACCGTGGTTTCGAAGATGCCAATCACACGGCTAACGTTCGCGTTCGCGTCCGGCGATGTGGACGAAACGCGCGGAATAGAGTTCGGGGTAGCAGGTAGAACAAAAACAAAAGCGGGATACCTCCGTCGATCGAAACAGCTGCGGAGGCTTTCCCGCGGAGAAACACGCTGTGCAACCGCACGAATAGGGGTGGCCAGCACGGTGCACACGCGCGAGGAGACACACAGCGTCAACCCACACACGTCGCTGACCTATGTCCTATAAAATGCCGGCAGATACGGTAAAAAGGGTAATAGAGGGTGGAGGGCGAGGGGGCGAGGGGCGAAGAAGCGAGAGGCCGGTCCGGATTAAACGCGAGCGGGAAAGAGGGAGAAAATGTAGCTGAAATTGTGAATGGGTCAGCGAGTGTTCGTTCGCGCGTACTGCGAAATCATTGTTACGTGAAATGAACAGCTGCGCAAGCTACCTGCACTCTCTCCCTACACCAACGACCATTCGATTCGAGAGCATCCCGCCGGCCGACTTTTTCATCTTTCACCTCCCGCCAGGACTTTCTGCTTTAACACCCGAAACACACCTCGCCGCCCCCGTTCGCTTCAGAAATTAATCCCACGCGATCGATGCTCCTTCGCGAGGGATTACTCCGCGAGGGATTTTCGCGCCGCTGAAGAAACAGCGAACCGAGAGTGTTTTAAATTCGAAACGGGGTAGCGATCGATTCGAATCCCGATCGAGTCGTCTCGATCTCGCCGGAATCGTCGATCGTCGGGAAATCTAGTCGCGCCGTAGGCTCCCAGGGTGTTCGTTAATCCGACGACAAAAGAAACAATTAATCGCGGAATCGAGTTGCAGCGTAGTTCTCGCGAGACGTAGGCGCCGAGACGAAGGATGAGAAGTTGGCGAGAACGGGGTACGCGCGCTCTCCCAGGTTTAGCCGCTTCTCTTTGCGAGTTGCGTAATCGTATTTCCAAGTCTGAATACGAGCTTGTTATTTTTGGCCCCCGGGAAATAGGTCGGGGTTGAAATTATTAATTAATACAATTTGAATCTGTGCTCCGGCAATAATTAACCGTCATTTGTGACGTTTCTCGGTTGGCGACCCGCAGTTTCATTGGTTTAAATCAACGGGAAGAGCCGGAGAGTGGTGCGCGGGGGCCAAGGGAGGTAATTGCGTATTAACGTGGTAAATTGTTTTCCGCGTCCGGTGGCTTAAATCCGACGCTTTGTCGGTTATGAAAACAGGCCGAGCGAAGATGAAAAGGTAAAAACTGCTCGACTTGGCCGAAACTTTTTCCGGGCTTTCGAGCTCCGACCATCGGCTCTATCAGCCGCGTAATTACTTCGCTCGGGCAGCGCAACGTTACGACGCGATTTAACGCACGTTAGTCGAGCATCGCTCGAAACGCGCGACTCTCGTCGACGGATCGCGGTTCCAGGTAATTCGTGCCTTTAATCTTTGCAAACGTTGCGACGCGAACATTACACGATGTTTTTGCCCGGCGAACGCTTATCTCAGGAAATCAATCAGCCCCGGCTTTTTTGTTCCCCATGGCCGATCGATCGATCCGGATACGTCGATTAATTAATCGCAAATGGAGAGAAGACAAAAACGAGAAAAATGGGGGAGCAGGATTTTCCCCGGCCGTCGACGCACGCATCGATTAACCGGTTGCGACCGGGATCAGAGTCGGTACCGTTCCCTCGCTGAGATTAACTGGGCGCGGGTGTAATTGAATTTTTCGCGAGCCGCGGCCGGCTAATTATTTTTGACAAGGAATAACGAAACAGCGCGGGACGGCGGCGCAACTTTCATTCATTATTTCGTGACTCGTGCGCCAGCTCGCGTGCACGCCAGCGTGCTCCCATTGTCTTCGCCATCCCATTATCGAGCGCGCGCGTTGCCTTTTTCCCCTACGAGCGGAGAGGAAAACGAGAGAAAATCGTCTTTGTCCGGGTCGAACGCGAGGACGAATCGATCGGACGCACAGAGCCGCACACACGCGAGAACACCTGGCCGCCCGCCTCGGCATCGACGTTCCTCTTCTTTCATGCGATACGATCCGAATCCGCTTTTAATCACGCGCTCGTTAACGAACGATCGAGCCTGAAAACTTGCTACTCGTAACTGCGTTTGCTCCCTCGCAAACCGGTGTTTATTTTTCCGCGACCTTCCGCGCACGCGTTGCGATTAAAAACGCATTAGTGGCGATCCTCGTCCGCGATTTCGATCAAATCGTTCGCCCATTTGTCGAACGACGTTTTTAACCAACCGCCAGAAATATTTCTTTGCCCAGTCTTCGCCTCGAACGACCGGATGCCGACCGTAATCGCGCGTAATTAAAATCGTCGCTACCAGCGAGGCGAACGGAACGGAAGTAACGTAATATCGCAATCGAACTGTTGCAGACGCCCCCGAGACGAGGCTGGTCGGCGTGCCGACCGGCCAACTGGAAGAAGGTCGAGATCAACTGGATATTCGATGTCTGGCCGACGCGAACCCCCCTGCCTCGATCCTCTGGAGGAAAACGAAGGGCCCTGGCGAGACGGAGGTGGCCAGTATAGGAGAGACGCTGCTCTTCTCGCCGATCTACAGGAACCACGCGTCCGTCTATATCTGCGAGGCGGCGAACGCCGAGGGTGAAAGCAGCCCCGTGTCCGTTCAAGTGTCCGTCAACTGTAAGTGTCGCTGGCCTCGTTACCACCCTCTCCCGTTTACCCGCGGCCAGTCGTCCTGAAAATATCCGCGATTAACCCCTTTACGCCCGTGGCAGCCTACTAACCGCTCTCAGCATGCTCGATTGATCCTCGGCTCGAAAGAACCGTCTCTCCAGCAGAAATAGCCGTGTATTTTCAACGGCTTTGCGATTAAAAATATCGCTAGAGTTTCCACGCGGGGCGGTTAGTTACTCCTCGGTCGTAGGGATGACTGACCTCGTCACGAGAATTATCAAAGCCGCCGGCTCGCTGAATAGTTTCGAAAAGGTACGTACCATAGCGTACCTAAATACTTGCAAACTTCCAAGCTGTTTTCAACAACCTCGGTTCCGAGTTACGTTCCGTAATCGCGATACCAGCTCGCAGATTGAAGCAGGGAACGTTACGCTCGCGATTCTAGTGGATCGAAACTATCTTTTCGCCGATTAATTCGCGCGCATTCGTTTAACGCGACCTGTTCTCCGGGTATCGACTGGTAGAATCGATAGTGGAGGATCGTCTGGTTTTCACGCAGATCCGCCTACGATCAGCTCGGTCGGACCGGATCGGCTGACTACAGCGTTACTCTATTCCGGAGCCTCGTTCGAGTGCAACGCCGATGCCATGCCACCGGCCGAATACAGGTGACCTTTCCCTCGACTACTTGCAAGCTCCGTTTTTATCTTTCGTTCGATTCCTTCTTTTCTTTCTCATTTTTCCCAATCGAGAGTCTGTTGCACAGCCAGATTTTTCGTTGTTTCAGTTTGCATGGGAGCATGCGTGGAAGGCGTGCGAAAGTAGTCGCAAGACCATCGATGGTAGGCATTTAGATCGCTCCTCGAAGTTACGTTTCATTTGCCCTCCTATTTCATTTATCTGTAAATATGTACTCGTTGTAATCTCGAATCGTTTGCGTACTTGTTGCTTCTTCCCGTTCCCCCGTGCGCCATAAATGTTATCCATATTTATGCACCTTTCGAATCGCGCGAGTATAAAGTTTGTCGCTAGTATATAAACGTATTTGAGTTTATCAATTTAGCGTTAACTGCATTTAACACCAATTCGTCAAGTGTAATCGCGCAGAATGGACCAGCAAAAGTTGCCACCTGCTATCCTCGAACGTTGTTAGAAACGAGTATCGAAGACGTTGAAGATGGTAACTTGCACGAGTCCATTCTGCAAGGTAGCTGTAAGACGTGTGGGAGTACGCAACGATAACTTTTTCATCCCACGCCAGATGGGCCCAGATCTTCACCGACGGCCGGATGCCATTGGAATGCGGCACAGGGCAGCGATTGATCCTGACGAACGTGACGTACGAGCAACAGGGCCAATACATATGTCTCGCCTCGAACAAGATCAATGGGAACGTCAGGGAAGTTAAAAGCGACCCTGTGTCTCTGCAGGTGGTCGGCGCACCGAGGGTAAGGCAGCAACGAAGGCGAGGACGGAGTTACCAGGTCGAAAGTTCGATCGCGGGAGAATCAGCCGAGAGAGGTTCGAACGGTGCGCTGCAATGGCGACCGCGTTCGAATTTAATCGGTCGACGCGCCACGGCGAGCGCAGCATCGCGCCAGGATCAACCGATTTTTACGCGTTCTGATTGCGTATCATCGTTTCCCGAGCTTTTATTGCGAAATCAATGTAATCGGGGGAACAGACGATTGCTACCAGCGAATAATTAACGAAATTATATTTGCCCGCGCGGCGTGCTCGTCAATCTGTTGACGCACACGCGCGAATACGCTCGCCGCGTCCAACGTCGAATTTAAATATGAAATGAGAAATTCATATTTATCGCGAGCGCGTAACGGGGCGGGTGAGTGCGATAGTGTGCGTGGACTATAGGTACACGGGGCCGAATAAAACGTCATTTTCACGACACACTTGTCGGTTGATTGCAGCTACACTGTTTTCATTCGCCGCTACATTTTGCGATCCATGATCCGAGCACCACTTGTGGTCCCTGGATATTCTGCGGAATTGACGTGAAATATTTGCCTCTTTCACGGAAACGTTAGTTTCGAAATGTTCGTGGAAAACGTTAAAAAAAAAGAGAGAGAGAAAAAAAAACGCGGGAAAGAATTATCGAGTTGCGTATACTTGTGACAAAGTAACGCGCATGGCGTATCGCTTTTAATTGCGGCGACTTTACCGAAACTTCCGTCGTTCGACGCAGATATCTTCGACAGATTCTCAACTAAACCGCTTCAATTTCTTCTAGATACGCGTTCGCTCGAACAGATGAAGGTGAATGTTCACGATAGGAGTTTTACATCTTACTTTTATCTATACGTATAACCTCCCCTTGATCCTAGTTTCCGAGATACTTGGAAAGAGTTTTAGTTAAGCTCTCGTAACGAGTACACACGATTCTGGCACAGACGGTCACCCGAGGGCAACTGCATCCTTGCACAGTCTTATACGCGAAATTACTGGATCTAACGAATGTCTCTCCTCTTCATTTTCCACCGAAAAAAAAAAACACGAAAAAAAAAAAAGGAAAAGACGTCCAGGAGTGTCCACTTAACGATATACGTATGGAAAAATCAGGGTAGTCGAGATGCGACTCTTATCGTGAACATTTACCGGAAAGAGTCGAAACTCGAGAACATTGTGAAAAGCAAAGGAGGATAATGGACGTTGACGAAAAAAGAGGACTGAAGGAGTTGTTAAACGTGTGTCGCAGGTGGTAAAGCCGGCCATCACGGAGAAGTTTGTCGTGGCGACGACCGAAGGAAGCCCAGCGAAATTAGAGATCAGACTGTGTTCCGACCCGAAGCCCCGACTCGTTGCTTGGGAATGGGGCAGCACCAGACTCCACGCCGGTTAGACTGCTTCCTACCTCTACCGCCGAAAGTATTCGAGTCTTTGGTTTGCCCTTTCAGTTTTTCCGTTTTTCCCCATCTTTTTTCCCCCCCGTACGTACGTCTCTTCTCACTAATTGGTACTCCTTATTACTGGAAAGTGGTACACTCGCGATTAATTAATTCGAGCATCCCTTTGGCCACGAGCTCCCCTTTAATTACCCGCCTTTTTCCCGCGTCCTTCTCCAGCGGAGGCTTCAACTTTCGTGACGACCCTTCGATCCTTTCTCCGATCCCACGATCGGCAAGGATCAACGAACTCGTTCGATCGAAACCTTAATCCTCCGCCAGACCTTTTCGCGCGTTTATCAACGAAATTGTAGATTTTGCAATACCGTATCACGGTGATCGTGCAACGTCGGGTCTAACGGCCGAGCAAAACATTCGCAGGTGAGGTACTCGAGTCGAGGTATCGGGCGCTGGATCTCGAGCCGTTAGCGTTGGAGGATTGTTACGTAGCCGTTCTGGAACTGACCAGCACGGTCAAGGAGGACCAGAGATTGTACCACGTAATCGTGGAGAACGACCGCGGAAGCGATCGTCGTTCCCTGATGCTGAGAGTCGACGAGCCGGGCCAGGTAATTCCACGTAACCACGTTTCTCGCGAAACCAGTGGAGACCCTCGTCCCTCCGACGTATCCCAAACAAACCGACGCGTCGTTGAAAAAACCCGCGTGGCCCAATTAAACAATCGTATTCAATTAGATCAGCCGAGAGCATAAATATTCTGCGCACGTATCGCGCACGCTCGAGAACAACATTTCCCCGCGCCCCAGTGAAAAGCTGCCGCTTTTTTCCTCCTTCACGCCGCGTGTTTGTTACAGATTCCGCTCGTTATCGGCGCTGTCGCTGGGTTCACGGTGCTCTCGGTGCTGGTAATGGGATTCGTTTGTTTCCTACGCTCGGATAGATGCTGCGTGGCCAGAAATACGGTGCCCGCGCTCCAGCAAGTGCATTGGTAAGCACGCGGATATTGCGTCGCCCGTTGATTTGCGCGAATAAACGTCGAAGCAATTTGCATGGGAAACCGGGAGAGCGAGCACTCTTTCCAAGAGGACGCGCGTCGCGTACCCGCTGATCAATTACTCGGCGCACCCTTTCCTTCCGTCGTTCTTAATTACCGGTGTCGCTAATTTTCAACGTTCATTCGTCTCTCCCCGCGCGAAGCACTCGTCGATTCGCAACAGTCGAGCAGACAGCGGCCGTCTGTTTCAGCACGAAGGCTTCGAACACTATGATAGAGGATCCGCGTTTAGCCGTGGACACGATGGAACGCGGCCAGCAGTATCCGTCTGAAAAACGCCCTAACCCGGTTCTGAAGCCCGTCCCCGCGCAACAATATCAGCAAGAGTGCTATCAACACGATCCACCGCACCAACAGCAACACTATCAGAGGCATCACCATCACCACGGGCAACACCACGGGCCACATCACGGGCCACAGTACACGCTTCAGGTCAGATAAGTTGATAGACAGAGAAAACGAGAAACAAAAGAGACAAACTATTCTCGCAAAGTAGAACGACGATGTCGCTGAGCGACATCCCCGTAAGGAACCTTGTTTTATTCCCTTCGACCCTTGACCCTGGACCTCCCGTTGCATATACAGTCGCGCGAATGCACGAACCAGTACACGGAGTACAAATTTTCTTGACACTTTGTAATTTTTTTCCCCTCTCTTCCCTTTCTTTCTTTTTTTCTGTTCTTCTTCCTTTAATTTCTTGCTCGTTTCAAGCGAACCCGCCGGTAACAGATACACAGCAACACGATCCTTCCGGCAGCGCATTTTAATTTTCCATTCCCAGCTGTACGCAGTCGAGTTCCCCTTTTAATCCTCCTACGCGCGATTTTCCCGGGAAATTTCGGAATTTTTAAAAAATTGCCGCGCCGTCTGCTCGTCTCCGGGAGGGAGAACAAAAAAAAAAAAAAAAAAGGAATACAAAAAATAATGAAAAAGAATTCCCTTTGGATTTCTATCCGATGGATACGTAGAGCACTGGTTGCAGTGCCATTACACCGGTGCAAAGGTACGCGTTAAGAGTGAAATCCTTTTTCTTCTTTTTTTTTTTTCCCACGGCGGAATGCCCGAGAAACGGCATTCGAGAGCGCGGGTCGGCGCACGCGGAAAAACGTAGCGCAGGGGGATCAATCCGCGGCTTCGTTGCCCCGCATCACCGCGTGTCGACCCGTTCGATACGAGTTATCAAGCATCATCCTTTTCCCCATCGAGAGTCGGAAACGGAAACTTGCAGGGAGATCGTGGATCTTTCACCGCTTTATCGTTGGTTACAGCGGAAAAGTTTCACCGTTCGAGAGTTTAGCATTCGTTACGCCTCTCGAAAGCTCG
The DNA here is from genome assembly GCA_963969225.1 of Xylocopa violacea. Lineage (NCBI taxonomy): Eukaryota > Metazoa > Arthropoda > Insecta > Hymenoptera > Apidae > Xylocopa > Xylocopa violacea. Next base: position 31,403,611 of record CAXAJV010000006.1, on the reverse strand, counting down.
CCCCCTGTTCTATCCACGCTCTTGCCCGTGCAATCGTCGTTATCTATATTAATTTCGCCCGCACCTACCAGAAAGCGATGTACGGTTTCCGGTGAGCACCACGAGTGTACGCGTGCTCGGCTTGAAACGCCGGATAACACCGGGGAATAAGAGCAGTCGGTGTTGGATCGCGATGATTTCATTCTGTTTTCACGGTGATCGAGTTCTCCCCGTTAAGTTCCGTTCACCCAGTTCAAACTCCACCAGCTCCATTCATTCACGCCCGGTAACAATGAAAGACGAACACGCGCGTGCTATATGCACGCGAGATGGTGCAGCGTTTCGAAAGGAGCCTGTGTGTTACATACGCGATTCCGACCTCTATCACCACACGGACATGTATATACGCGTACACGAGCACATATGTTGAAAGTATGCCGCGTTTACGGTACATTAAAACGACAGTACCGGGGTGCAATAACGCCACGTTCGTATCATGCACAAGTAGCGTCGCACAAGTATTGACCAACACCCGCTCCGACCCCTCCCCCTTAACCCCACCCCCCTCGATCGAGATAGTAATTTGAGTGATTTATGCGGTCGGTAGGGTGCATTACGCATGCATTTGATTGCATCTAGTCACCCCTGATGTCCCTTTCCCAATTACCGCAACCGTCCTTGTAGGTAATTTCATTTAGGTACGTGTACGTAAGTAACCGATACAGCCACTCCTGCTGCGTAACGCGATTACCATCTCTTCTCGAGCGTGCTCGATTGTTTGTACCTCTCCTGGTATTTAACCCGTTCGCTGCCAGCCAAATTTAAAGCGTTCCGCCCCGGGCGCCAAGATTTTATTCGAACTTTATGCCTGTTCCGTGACGAATCGCGACCAATCTAAACTTGTAACGCAAAGTTACGACTACTTGGCTTGCTACGAGAGATATTGTAGGAATACGTTGCACGGGAGAAATGATTCCCCTACGAGATATCTCGCAGTTGGCAGTGTGAACGGGTTAACTATCGACGAACGATCCGAGCTGATCGAGTCTCGAAGTTTTCTCGACGCCGATTTCTGCGCCAGCAGAAATGAATCTCGCAGGTTGCACCAGAAGCGGCAGTATCGTAACGAAGCAGGTAAACACGTTAGGAATTTCAGGGCCGGTTCAAGGAAGGCTAGCGGGGTTGCGGTATACACCCGGGTCTCGAGGATGTCTTTTCGCCGTAGCTGCTCGTCTTCCCAAACCTCGCTTCCGCGTTATTAATAAATAACCACTCGGCCCTGTATATTGTAAACTAGCTGGGCTGGATAGCGTGTACGAAGCGGAACAATTTATGTTCCAATATGAACGCGGCCCGAAAGTTAAACTTCGCCGACTCCGAAGTTCCTTAAGCCGACCCTGATAAATATCGTTTGGTCCGCCTGGCTTGCATCCTTGCCACTGCTTTCGTTCTAGCATTCAAACAGGACCGTTTCCAGCGCGGCCACGCGTTTACCGCATCGTGTGTCGTTTCAGAACTAAAGACTGACTCTTATAAACGTAAAAAGACAAAGTACTCGTTCCGTAAGTATGTGTCATCGGGTTAAAGGCTGATCCGAGCTGGCTGATCACATGTAACGAGGTTAATCGAAGAGACTTCATAAATTTATATATAATATATCTATATATATATATATATACACGGTTGTGAAGATAGTTACTAATGATATATCTCGTTGCAAACAGAACCTATCGTTGCTATAATAATCGGACAGCGTGTAACCGCCGGTATAATTAGCAGCCACGGATAATCGTATGTTCGATTACCGATCAGACTCGTTCAAACAATCGAAGCGTACCTGCGATCGTCCCGGTATCTCCGTTCAGACGTTACGAGCACGGCTGCCGTGTTACGCTAATTATTAATTGAGCGTAACGATTGTTCAAGACGGTTTCACGGCTCGATAAACGTTAAGTTTCATCCTGTGCGTGTACACGCGTATCTGGTTCTACGGAAATCGATAGACGAGAGAGTACGTACGTCCGTTTACCTGAAACGTACCCCGAAAAGATGCGAGGAGATGCAATCTCGTTGCCGATTCGTAAACCACCGAGTTCTCTTTGGTAATCGTTAGAGCGATTCTTTATTTATAAGCAGCTGTTCGACGCTTTTTTTCTATCAAGAACGTCACTGGTTACCCCTTGGTTTGCGATCGACGACGACCAAACACTTTGCATCCCCGTAGCAAGTTTCGCGTGCATGCTCTGACGATTGCGTACTCGCGCTTGCTCGAATCGCGACACGTCATTGTCATCGTTAGCGCAGGATCATTGTAACCATTAATTAGCTTCATTACTCGGGTCTCGAGGCTGCCATCGACGTCGATGAACTTCGACGCCATGCTTTGTAATCGAGCAATCGAAAGTGAGACGACGCTGTACGACGCTCTACGGAGGAGCTAATCCGAACGATCTTCGAGTACTCTCTCTTTCTCTCTTTCTATCTCTCTCTCTCACTTTCTTTCGTGTATCATGTTATCATTAAAAAATGATCATACAGATGCGTGTGCTTGTCCGTTTGTTCATCAGACTCCCGTGACATCCCTTTCACATCCGTGAGAATGTACGCGAGCATGTCACGCTGACACTAATTACCTACATGCATATGTATTGAATCTATTGCATTTCACGCGATCGCGTAAAATCGAGCACCGTTTGCCTCGATCACTCGGTCTCGTCTACGATGAGAGGCTTTGGGTGAACCCACGACTGCTTCGTAGAATGGAGTAACGAAAAAAATAAAAAAATAAAATAGGGGGAAACGAAAATGAAGCGAATACGGATGAAAATACCTATGGAACGGCAATTTCGAATGCTTTATGCAATCTCGATTACCGAATCAGTATAAATATTTATTGAGGCCGTTTACCGATACGCTGTTTGCATTGGCATCGATAATATTAACATGCGCGGCGAATATTTATTTTGCGTCCGCGGATATTCGCGGCATATACAAAATCACGAAGCAACAAGGCGGCGCGTTCGGGAAAAATTCCATTTGAATTACACCGGCAATTCCCACGGTTCCGATAAATTTTGCTTAAGGACAATTTCCTGTCGCTGATTGCGCCGCGCGATCGCCACCGTAACCCCGAACGCTCGTCAGCGACGGTGTTTACGTAATAAAACGCATAATTCCGCGTCGATGTATGTACACCGTAATGAGAACGGTATCGATGGGTACCGATAACATGGCAAACAACGAGCCGACCATAATCCCGGACGTATAAAACGGCCCTGTTTCTTTCTCTCACGTATGAAAATATTTGCACAAGCAGCACCTGTGTTCCATTAGTGTACCATTCCTGATTGCCACCGTAATGACTCGTAGCGCACACACGTACGCCACCGTTCGCATGTGCTCGGGCAGCTACTTATTTCCCAAACAGTGTTCCGCAAACAATTACCAAGTGTTTCGCAAAAAATTATGAAATCGACATTAAAGTACAATAAAACGTCGTCCCGCGATGAGAAATGTTTGGGAAATACTGCTTTACTGGATTAAATTGTAAGGAAGAATAAAGAATATTGTAATTAGTTAAAATTTGATTAGGTATCCGGACGTATTGTGAACGGTAGCGTACGCCCGTAGAGTTTTGTTAACCCGGCGCTTCCAGTTTGTACGCGTGCCTTGAACGCGACCAGATTCGTACCCTCTTAAGATCCTTAAGATGAAAATTGTGCAGGGGGAGCAGCTGTTTCTCAAACCAGATCGTTTAGCGACACTGAAGCCCCACTGCAAGATCGAGAAGCCGCCGCAGTACACGACGTTCAAGCCAAGCTCGAACAACTGAAGGACTTTTACTATTTCTATTTTCTATTGATGGTACATACACGTTGATCGCACATGCATGCGCGCGTCCCACGGGGAACCGAGAACGAACCCAAGCACCTGCAAGAAAAAATGATAAAAAGAGGAAAAAAAGAGGGAGACAACCAATGAAACGAGACTGAAAAGTGGCACGCAATCAAAACCGAGAAGGTCGACGACGATGCATAATTCGCTTTCTCTTCTTCGTTCGTATGATTCGCCAGGAGACCACGGATGAAGCGTGATTTCTCGCATTCGTCGATGAGAATGGTTCCAATCAACGGATCTTCGTTCGAAAATCTCTTATTTTATCTCTCGCGCGGCAAATTCCCCTTCCCTGTACAGATTCGACGGAGATTATCGCTCGAACGAATAAGAAGAACAATGAACACGCGCCGCTCGGTCGGTACTGTCGGTACCGACGATCCAGAACCACGGAAGAGCGATAACGGATGCTCGTCGCTCTCGCGATTAATGTTAATCGATAGAGTTCATAGTTAAATATCATTTTCTCGCAAATAATACTGCCGATATGTTCCAATAAAGACGACCTGTACCTAATCGGAACCAAATCAAAAATGAAGACTATATTGAAGCGTATTTATAATGCTTATGATAATGTTGTTAATAAAGCGGTGATTTTCAGCAGTTATTGGTTTTATTAATATTATACGACGAGACGTGTGCACCGACATCAGCACCTTGTCGAGATATTGAAGTTTCGCACAACGGTACAATTTATTCGAAAACGTTTCTCTTTCTTTCTCGCATGACTGTTGGAAATATTATTAAAAGACTTTCAATAAAGGAACTGTGCAAAGATCATTTGTCTTCGTTAATTATAAATACTGGCCAATGGTGTGTAATTGTACGAGTTTAAGTTGCGAGCTATCTAAAGTTTTTTACTTTGTTTAAGTTATCGTAAATATATTATGTTATCAACGTTACTTCTGTAAAAATTGTTTTAAAAAGCAATATATTAAATGTACGTGTACTACATATTGTCATTAATGTGTAATTTGTAAGCGAAACTTTATGGTGAATTTTGAAAGACGTTAGTTCCAATGTTTGCTCGATAGAGGGCAGTCGACGACAGCTGAAGCATCGGTTTTCCCACCTATGTGTTTCCTTAACCTGTATCTGGTATTCATAAAATAAACCTCGTGTCAACGGATAGATGTAGAAGGAAATACGTGTGGCCCGATAAGCTAGCGTGCGTGTGCTTTAACAACTTATAAGTTTTCAATTTTTATTCAAAATTCACAACTCTAATGTAAATTTACATCGTTGCAATCATGGCGGTACGTGTACAGTTTGAAAATAACAATGAAGTGGGTGTTTTTTCCAAGTTAACAAATGCTTATTGCCTCGTAGCAATTGGCGGTTCTGAGAACTTTTACAGGTAACAGTATACGTAAATCTTATCTTATTATGTTAGCACTGGTTGCATTGTTACGTGCAATAATTCCCACGAGTGATTTGTTTACCTCGTAACTTATAAACACGTTCTCACGTTATAAACGTGACACGCTTAGTTATTACATCGAATAAATATCGTTGATAATTACAGTGTGTTTGAAGCAGAACTGGCTGAAAGCATTCCTGTGATTCATGCCTCGGTAGGAGGATGTCGTATAATTGGTCGATTGTGCGTTGGTAAGCGCAAATTTGAAAATTAACCCCCAACAATCTTTTAATTGGTCGCGGTTAAATGGAACATTTAAACAGAAAAATAAATTTTTATAGGAAATAAAAATGGACTGCTAGTCCCGAACACGACGACAGATACAGAATTGCAACATATACGAAATTCACTGCCAGATAAGGTGAAAGTACAGAGAATAGAAGAACGACTTTCTGCCTTGGGTAATGTAATCGCATGCAATGATTATGTGGCATTAGTACACCCCGATCTCGACAGAGCAAGTATTATTCAAGGGAATAATCTTAGTTTTCTCTCACCGATATCGGCGCATGTAATTAATTCTTTGTAGGAAACGGAAGAAATTTTAGCGGATACATTGAATGTTGAAGTATTTAGGCAAACTGTGGCAAGTAACGTTTTGGTGGGCTCGTATTCTGTACTATCGAATCAAGGTGGTTTAGTACATCCAAAAACATCGATACAAGACCAAGATGAATTGTCATCTTTATTACAAGTGCCACTTGTTGTAAGATAATTTTATATATGTAAAGAATACAAGGCTTAACAGGTAAAGGATTTAAATGTTACCAAATTGGAACGTGTAGGCAGGTACAGTAAATAGAGGCAGTGATGTTATAGCTGCAGGAATGGTTGTCAACGATTGGGCTGCCTTTTGCGGTATGGACACAACTTCGACAGAGCTTTCTGTTATTGAAAGTGTTTTTAAACTTAACGAGGCTGCTCCAGCTGCCATTACATCAACTATGCGTGCATCACTTATAGAAAGGTAATGTACTGTCACATGTCGAAGCATAAGAGTATTGTAACTAATTTTTAAATCGCTTGTTTCAGTATGTCTTAAGTAAGGGTGAACTCTCTGAGAGAGCACAAAAGTAATAATTGACAATAGATTGTACCACGTACATGTACATAAATTTAATATTTATGTCAATGTAACTGCACAAGGCAATGGTGTGCTTTGAACAACACGATTATAGTAAGCACATTTTCTGTATGATTCCAACATAAAACAGCTGACAACCGTAACAGAATTCTGAACTAAAATTTATATGAAATGTATCATTGCGCTCTATCTCGAATCATCAAAGCATTTTTACTGTACGAAATGCGACCTTATATTGTTAAAAAAAATCAAACAATCTTAATAACGAATCATTAAATGACGTACACGTAAAGAGTTATGCTTACCTTCTTCATTATGTTGAACAAAATGAATTTGGAATAGTGTATGAAATAATTTTTTCCGCAACATATTTTAGTTTTGTTAAAATTTGTTTAATGTACGAATCTATAAATATAACTGCATATAAAACGGAAATATTCTATTGAAATATATTTTAATCGATAATATTCTCTTTGAATACAAACATCTTTTGTGTTAAAAATGTAAAGCATTTCGATTCTGTCCCCAACTGTCATACATACAGTAAATGAACTATTGTAAATAACATTGTGCGGACCAGCCTGCTAATTAAATTTATTACAAGTAAAAAAGGGGGAGCCTGGGTTTCCTTTTTTATTAATTTGATTAACAAGACTAGAGTATTGGTAATTGTTCAGCATGTAACAATTCGGAAGCAGCCGCAGAATTTGCACACATAACTAAGGTTATGCCTGCTCGATAAGACGCAGGAATACGAATATGAGTCACACCAGCAGTCAGGTTAAGTTGGCGCCGCTGGCTCATTGCTTCGCGCACCATATTTACAACTTGACCTGGGTATCGAATAAAACAAATCAGCAAGATATTAATTTTGTACACAACATCCATTATACCGTGTCAATGTGAACATTAAGCATACCGAGAACGTTGAGCTTCCGCCACATTTGATCCATAGTAGCGAGTGGCGTTAAATCCGTATTGGGATTCCAGTGAGCTAAAACATCCGCTCTTCGTACTAGTAAAATACTAGGACTTACAAGTTGATGCCATACATACTAAAATTCATTAAAATTTGCGTATTATTTAAATAGTTAATTCATCTTAATCACAACCAACCTGTTCAGGTAAACATTCTAGCGGGTTACTTAAATAAATTCCTGCCTGTCCAACACCAAATATCATTTGATGATGCCACGCATCCGGTATATCGCATCCTTCCCCACAATGTTGCAAATTTAACGTAGCGATGGGTGCAGCACCTAAAATACAGCACCTGAGATGACTATTTTGTTGATTTATACACTTTAATTGTCACGTACCTTTCGATATCCAATAGTGTAACCAATGAGACAAAGAAACCTTTCTTTCCGGATAGAATGCGAAAAACTTTGTTATAACCGATCCATTTGTACCTAAAGCTATACCACGGGCTAGATCTCTGTGTGTCGATCCAGCTACCGATCGGCTATATAAATATCGCGGTAACGGTGTACCTGGTTCTCTTTGCCTAGTATTCACACCTTTTACTAACGTTTCCAATGAAAACTGTACGTTTAATGCCAGCTACAAAAATCGATAATGAAATGTGTTAATTGAATACTGAGGTAGCACGAAAAATATATGGTACACGCACCAAAGCATTTATTGCAGCAGTAGCACCGCACGCGGAAGTTCCAATTTGTGTTACTTGTTTAACTGTAGCTTCTTGTTCGCTCCATAACATTACTTTCTCAACTGGTAAAAGGCCATCTAATCGTTCGTTAGATAATTCATTTTCCTGTATATATATATATAATATATAAATATTTGATTAAATTATCATGACTACATATAAAATGTATCAATCTATAATAATCTGTATTAACTAGGTTCGAGTCACCACTCTGACTAAATGCAGCTTGCTTATTGAGCATCAATTTCTTTGCCATCATGCGATGGTAAAGGGTTGAACTGAGGTTCACTCTTCTAGAGTTTAAACTTGAGTTTTCTGGAACAGGAGCTGACGAGGATTCAACCCACAATTCTGCATCCGAATCTCTATTGTCACCGGGTGAAATAAGGTCTCCGCTTGTATTGTGATACCCGTATGATTCTCGCAAGGGACATCTAGTTCTACGAAATATCCTAGTAGTTTCCCACTTTCCTACAAATTTGTCATTCAAGATAATACCTTTAAAACCTCATAGTACATTAAAACCGTAGAGATAGCGTACCAATTGCGCCGCTAGTACTTGGCACCCATGGCAAAGGGTAGCTTGGTTTCATACTTGATTTTATACTTGATTTTGATGCAGTTTGACTACTGCTGGAACATGGTTGAGGTTCTGTATTATTCACATTTTGTACACTTTGTCTTGAGTTTTGCGATGTAGTCGCTATTCCTTGTTTAGCCACAACTTTGCCACTACTTAAATCATTTAATACTGGATCTGGGTCTACATTATCTAATGCTATATTCTGTATATCTTCATTTATAGAGGCCAAGTCACTGTCACCTGTATCCTGTATTAAGAACGCTTACATAACAAGTTAGTTACAACTTTTATCATAACAATTTGTCCATACCTGTTCGCAAGAAGGCCCTGGATCAAAATCCATTTCCAAGAAATCCATCTCTGGACTCGATCTACCGCTATGGCATTGTTCTTCCTCTTCGTGTTCTTCTATTTCTTCTTGATTTACTTCTTCCTTCTGAGCTAAGTGTAACGCATCATCGTTCCCTTTGTAAGTGTAGATACAGTAATCTTCTCCGTCTGACATATCACCTTCATTTCCAGAACTTGAATCTCTCCTTTCTATTTGCTCTCTTTGCGTACTCTGGTTCATAAACACGTAACAAATTCTTTTATAACGCAGGATGCCTTAGTTTTTCTCCAGCTTTGTTAATAAGCTCTCTAATAAGATTCTCTAGATATAAATAAGAAACAAATGTTATACAAAACAGATTGTTTGAAGCTTTATTAAAAAGTTATAAAAAAAGGTGGTGTATTTTTGTTATAACTTTGTAATAAAGTTCCAGAGAACTTATGTTCATACAACATTGTTTCGTATTTATCTCTGTAGAATATATTGACAAAATTTAGTCAAAAGAAACTACAACGCTCCGTCTAATGGATTCTTAAAGTATCATAGGTCGGTTATAAAACTTACCCTTTGTAAACCACTTGGTCCGGCCACCTCCCTGTTTCCATTAATATTAGGTCTTAAAAAACAACACGTTCCTTGACTTGTTGAACCTATACTACCGCCTATATTATTTAATACACTGTTAGATCCGTAGGACCTTGATGTCCAGGCACTATCCACTTCAGGACTAGAGTCTGAACTACACGATACTTTCGACGGACACTTTTCAATTCCAGAGATGTAGTCTACATTATTTTTCATATCGATATCGTCGTTTGGCTTAGTTGTTGATAAATTTGATTGTATCGTAGACAAAACTGACGTGGAGTTATTTAGATGTAAAATAGGACTTGATGTAGCGCCGGCATTGTAAGAACCTGATACGCAAGTATGATTCAGATGCGTGTTATTGGAAGATAGATTTAAGTGCATTTGGGGCTTAGGCAAATTCAGAACACTCGTATTGATTACAGTCTTATGTTTCAATTGACTTGTAACAGCAGTGTTCATGGTTGGAGACTTGATGTTGTTGGCGTTTAAAAATGTTGAAGATGCACTTGAATTCGTCATATCTTCGTCTGTACTTTGGTCCATGGAATTGATGAAATCGCACGTAGCTTGTGTTGATCTTGTACCATTGGCAAATGCTGGACCGTTGGGAGACAAATAGTTCTTAGCACTATTGTCTCCCAATTTATTATTCAATTTCACTTGATCTCCATTCAGTTTACTTTCAAGTTGTATGACTTTAGACGGTTTAGCTGACTGTTCGATTGATTGATTACCATTTTTTTTTAAACTTCCTTCTAGCCTTGTTTCACTTTTGTTCTGACTGTTACTTGCACTTTCCTCAGAATTCATATTATTTTTAAGACAATAGCAGCAAGTTATCTATTAAAAAATGAACTGAAACGATTTTTTTCTCTCTTATTTTACATTGTAGATGCAACAAATTGGTATGAAAATAGCGAGAACAACTTTTTTAGTTCAGATAATATCGAAAGATTACATTAAACAGAAGTATTATAACTGTCTCGCGGAACTATATATTAAAAAAATGCGTTTCCAAGTATTATTTACCTTCGAATTACCTTCCGATAGTTTTACGATCGAACAATGTTTAAATATTAATTTATTTTCGAACAAGTTTAGATTAAAAACATCTGAATCGCGTGTGTCTATGTCAGTCTTTGATTAGCAAAATTACCACCGGATAAAAAGCATGTTTGCTTATGCGAATGCTGTTATGTCAAGTGAAAAGAATGAGAGGCCTCACTAACATTTTTCTTGGTGTTAGTTCCGGAAGTCAGCTGATTATTAGAAATAAGTGTAGCTACACACAAGTTCGTTATTTTTGGGTGCTTTTTTATACATTGCTGTTTCACACGAACCCGGACCGACTTCGGAAGAAAATGCTTTTACCTTTTTCCTCGCGTTAACAAGGTAACCAAAGTCTCATGCATTTAGAAAATATCGCGTTACATGTCGCGATGTGTCCACGATTCGCTTGTGTAACAAAGTGTTAACTAGAAAGTTTCTTTTAAATTGACAATCATCGTGGTATAGTGTCCCATTGATCTGGCCTTACGGTTCAAGGAAAATATATTAACCAATCGTGAAAAAGCGTGTGCCCGTTCGTCTACTTGACAGCGAATAAAATATTTCTGCTACTAGAAAACGATTAATTTGTATTTGAACACTGAAATTTTTCTGGCAACAGTACTTAAACTGTGTATAAGAAAGAATGCGTCGTAGTAAGTTACACTTTCCATGTTTGAGATTGTACTTGCGGTGCATTTTATCTAGCATAGATAACGTCGCAGGAGTGATTCAAGATCGGTAGTCCCTAGAATCACGTTGTTTTGTTTTCGTTCAGAACAAATTTAGTCATTTTTGCGAGCAATTTTTCTCCAATTCAAAGAATGTACAATTGTCTTTTAACGCGAAGGAAGTTCAATTCGTATAATATGTTAAACTTTTCCCATAGGTCTTAAGAGGGCGAGTCTGAAACTATGCTTCTTTTTAATGTAAATAAATAACAGGTTATCCAGTTTTAGTGCTCGTTGACGATCGGTTTAATAGCACGCATAATGAATGTTATACAAATTAATACGAGAAATGTGATTTTTATTCTCCTGGCTATTTTTTCGACCACTGTGAAGCAAGCTCATATGGGTTATGGTAAATCGTAATTAGCTACAATAATTGTAAAATTGATTTCTCTACAATAAATCACGTACATATCCACATTTTTTACGTACTTTCTTTGCAGAAAGTGCAATTAAATATGCACAGAAAGAGGCTAATGTAAACTCCACACCAGCATATAGTAGCACAAAGGTAATGCAGCAGTTATATTCTTCCCAATAACAGAAAACAAAATGTTTAAGCTGTTACATTATAGGAATTCTAATATTTGTAGGAAGAGATCGCAAGATTATGTCCAAATGGTATTGCTTGTTCTGAATTAGGTGGGCATTGTTTAAAATGTAACTTAAATCCCAATTGTGTATATGGATCTACATATGTTGCCAATTGTTCTGTGTTAGAACACATCGATTGTGTTGTAAGTAACCTAACAAAACGTGTTATCAGCATCTCTGGTATATATTTGATATTGGTTAATATGTTGAACTTCAAGGGTGAGCAAACCTTTCAAAAGAAATATATATGCCGCTATTGCTATCAAACTGAACATTGGGAGCATGAATGCCATCAAAAGAATTCTTGTAATTCTGTAGCTTCTCCAAGACAATATTATAGAACAAATTGTACAGTAAATGATGATATACTCTGCCTGGGAAGGCGTAAGTTTATGAAAAATTTATTATGCAATTGGACTGTGGGATACCGTTGGTCTACTGCTTTGATTTTAAGCATTACTTTAGGAGGCTTTGGAGCTGATAGGTATGTTTAATACACAGATATTGATATCCAACAAAGGTGCCCTCTATTATATACATTCTATACATTATATTATTCTAATTATATGTTACAGATTCTATTTGGGTCATTGGCAAGTTGGAATTGGAAAATTATTCAGCTTTGGAGGATTTGGTGTATGGACATTGATTGATGTAATGCTTATTTCTATGAGATATATAGGTCCAGCGGATGGATCACTTTACATTTAGATAGCTATAACAAAAACTATATTATAGGTCAAACAAAATTTGTACTTTAATTTTTATTTAGTTATTAGTATATTTATAATGATTGTTATAAGACTATTGAATGTCTTGCTCTATGAATAATTTTATTACTGTGTTATATCTGAAATTAGGAAATAATAGACAGTATTGCATATTCCTGAATTATTACAATTCAAGAACGGATTTCAAGAACAGAGTTAAAAATTCCTAGAGCAATGTTCAGCTATTCAATTGGAGCGATCAAGAATTTAGAGAAATTGTATTTATTTGATGTTATACATTATTTTATACATTTATATTGTAGATTTGCATAACTTCTAGTTATTTATCAAAGATGTATTGTAAATAGGTTTACAAACATATTTTATAACAATTAGTACATAAGAGAACTATTGTAATTTATAAACTGTTAAGAAATTTCAATAAACATTCTGTCATTGTTAATTAGTTGTCTAATTATGTAATGACCTATGTACCAATCCCACAATGTACAATCCAATTCTGGTGCCAGATTTTTACAAATACGCGGTTTCCTGGAAATGACGTCATTTTCCAAGAAATGGCAAAATAAGAATACCTCCTATCGCATCATGTTCTCCTGTTACAAAGTCCAAAACTCGGGATTTTTCAATCCAGACTCCGATTTCTGAAATTTGAATTTCCCGCGCTTTTTTCGGATACCTCCTCGCATATCATGTTCTCCTGTTACAAAGTCCAAAAACCGGGATTTTTCAATCCAGACTCCGATTTCTGAAATTTGAATTTCCCGCGCTTTTTTCGAATACCTCCTCGCATATCATGTTCTCCTGATACAAAGTTCGAAATTCGGGATTTTTCAATCAAAAGTCGGATTTTTCGACTTTGTAACAGGAGAACATGATAAGCGAGGAGGTATCTTAAAATTTTAAATTTCCCGCGCTTTTTCGAATACCTCCTCGCACATCATGTTCTCCTGATACAAAGTTCGAAATTCGGGATTTTTCAATCAAAAGTCGGATTTTTCGACTTTGTATCAGGAGAACATGATGTGATAGGAGGTATTCTTATTTTGCCATTTCTTGGAAAATGACGTCATTTCTCGGAATTGATGAAATTATAAGTAAAACGTCACATATTTAGTTTTTACAGCTAATTCTCTTAGTCTAATACATTGAAATAGTAAGGAGAATGGAGAGGATGTGGTCAAAGTTTAGGTAAATGATAAAATTGGTTGTATTTCATTTAAATAATTTATATATTTATTGAAATTAGTGAAATATACAATAAATTACAATTAAACATCGTCTTACAATGTTTCTGTAGTTCTGTTTCTTATATCTATTACTGCAATTAAATATACGCATGTATACAGTACGATAATATAATATAAAATATAAAATAATTAATTCAACACACGATTCTCTTCTTCCTCCGTTTTGTCCCTGCTTTCTTCGTTTCTCATCGTTCTTGTCTTCTTAAAGGTACCAGAGAGATTAATGGTGATAAATTAACCCCTGTCTCCATTCTTGACATCTATAAGAGAGAGAAGAAACTATTAGCCGATTTTATTTTATGTATTCAGCATATTTTATGATAATAATAAAAATATTATCAAGATAGATTTAAATTAGGCGCCATTAGATATTAAAATTATTAAATTCAGACCAGTAGCGCCATCTCTCCGAAAAGTGCTCAAACTGGTCGCACAGCATTACCGACAGCGAAGTAAACTACTGACCGACTGGTGGCGCCATCTCTGCGGAAAATGCTGAAACTGGTCGCACAGCATTACCGACAGCGAAGTAAACTACTTACCGACTAGTGGCGCCATCTCTCGGAGAACTACTGAAACTATATGGTCTTCAGTTTCGATACTTTCCACAGAGATGGCGCCACCAGTCGGTAAGTAGTTCACTTCGCTGTCGGTAATGCTGTGCGACCAGTTTCAGCACTTTTCGGAGAGATGGCGCCACCAGTCGTTCAGCAGTTCACTTCGCTGTCGGTAATGCTGTGCGACCAGTTTGAGCACTTTTCGGAGAGATGGCGCCACAGAGAAAAAATGGAATTTTATAAAAAATTGTAATATTTACAACGATATTGTAATTTTAAGTATAAATCGACACGGAAATCAAGCGCTCCTTTCATTTTCCCTCTTGTGACAGTTATAACAAGAGAAATAGCGATAGTCTAATCAGAATAAATTAAAAATCTCGTCATACGAAGTGTCCTAACAAAGTTTAATGCTGACATTACAATACCATAATATAATTACATAAAAAAGCTGTATTTATTTGATACGCGTTACGTGTTGATTCATGGAAGGCATAAGAACCCTTCCACTTTTCCACGATCGGTATTTTAGTTCGTAAAACACGAAGTGACTTTATGAAAGTCCTATAAAGTGATAGCACAGACGAGTACCTACGAGGTGTTGGTTGTGTCTGGTTCGTGAAAAAGGAGAGAGTGATTCTTTCACAATGTACGTATATAATTAGAAAGGTGTATTGAAAACGACGAGAAGAACATCTGATGTTCTGTATCTATTACAATTCTTTCACCTCATGGCATTACTATAGTAATGTATTTACCGTAAACTTTGAGTAAACATAACCTTAATTTAAAAAATGTCTAAACACAGGAAGGACAAAAGTTTATCGAAACTCGACAGCATGGCTGATGTACGGGATATATTAGATATCGAGGTGCCTACCACCAGCGAGTTGACCAAGGAATCGATCATTGGCATCGACAAGAAGAATCGGAAGAAGTACGAATATAAGGTACCAAAGAGACCCGAGGGCATGCACCGTGAAGTGTTTGCATTGCTATGCAAAGATAACAATGATGTGCCACCGCTATTTCCAACGGATACAGCGAAGGGCTACAAACAAGTTAGAGCTAAGCTTGGCATGAAAAAAGTTAGACCATGGAAGTGGACACCGTTCACTAATCCTGCTAGGACTGATGGTGCTGTGTTCCATCATTGGAGACGAGTTGCGGATGCAGGAAAAGAATATCCTTTCGCTAAGTTTAATAAAAAGGTTCCTATACCGACATACACCAACGCGGAATATGTTCAGCATTTGGTTACAAACGGTTGGACAAGAGCAGAGACCGACCACTTGTTCGATTTGTGTAGAAGATTCGATCTAAGATTCATCATAATCAAAGACAGATGGGACTGCACAAAATTTCCTGCAAGATCTGTAGAGGATTTGAAGGAAAGGTAAGTAAATATCGTCCTTTATTTCAATTTCTATTTGTACAGCTGTGCGATTGTTGTTTAGGTACTATCAAGTATGCGCAGCTTTAACAAAAGCAAAATCCCATAGCGACAAGGTTTATATATTTGATGCGGAACATGAAAAACGTAGAAAGGAACAGTTAAAAAAATTATTTGAAAGAACACCGGAACAAGTGGAAGAGGAACAAATGTTGTTAGCAGAGTTAAGAAAGATTGAACAAAGAAAGAAGGAGAGAGATAGAAAGACTCAGGATCTGCAAAAGTTGATAACTGCTGCAGATCATCAAGCTGATCCAAGGAAGAATGAAAGGAAAGCTACAAAGAAGAGTAGCGCTGCCGCTAGAAACAGACCAAACAAGGCTGATACGTCTCATGTACGCATCGCATTAATAGTTTATCTTTGCCAGCGTACAGTCATTGAACTCGTATTTAAAGTTGCAAAAATTTTCTTTTCAGACAGTAGAATCTGCCGGAATAAAGTTCCCAGATTTTAAAAATAGCGGAGTTTCTCTTCGCTCTCAGCGAATAAAGTTGCCAAGTAGTTTAGGCCAAAAGAAAATGAAAGGTATTGAACAAATGCTCAATGAACTCCGAATAGGTATGTTCAAATTTAATTACGAACTTTGTTCCTTTCTTTAAGACTTGATATAATTAATAGGTCTTTCTTTCAGAATTAAATCCACCGCCTACGGAGCAAATATGTCAACAGTTTAATGAATTGAGGAGCGACATCGTTTTGCACTACGAACTTCGAAGCGCGTTATCGACATGCGATTACGAATTACAATCATTGAGGCACCAATACGAGGCTTTAGCTCCTGGAAAGGTATATCGCTTAATAATATATTCCACGCGAAAAATTTTATCTTAGATTCAAGAAATAATGTTAACGTTAAACTTCCAGACATTAACGATACCATCCGCCTTGCTTCCGAAAACAGAGCCCGAAGTTAAAGCGGATATAATAGATGTGGTGGGTTCACCTAGCATGCCATCGATTACTCATTGATTTGTGCAATAAATTTAGGTCGATATAAAATTGTAAATAATTTCTTGTATTTAACTCTGTTCCCCATCCTGTATAATTTTTTACTTTGTAGTAGACAATGATTAAAAATGATTTAACGATACGTTATAAAGTCGTGTAAAGAATTTGTTTCCTTTCTCTCGCGAAGCACCGGTATCGCAAGCTTTGTCAAAACTAAAAAGAAGAAGAACGCGAAATAAGTCAGAGACACGAGTTACTTATATATCTGTGTATTTTATATTGTCGACAAAAAGTAACAATGTACGGTCAAACCGTATAATTTATCTACAACAATCTACAATAGATTACAATATGTTGTCTTGTTTTTTTGTTGAGGGTTAGAGGGAGGCAGGAATATTAGAATAACGGGAACTGGGTTTTTCTTTTCTTTTTTTTTTCGGAAGGAACGGGAAATCGGATTAAAAGTGTGGAGGAAAGATGGTCGATGCAGGCCTTTCTTCGTTCGTGCTCCGTTAATCGCGATACAGTTGACTGTTTTAATACTATATTAAATTACTCGATAGCTCTAGCCGTACTTGGTACGGAATAATGCATATATATATCTTGCTTTTTAATGATCGATAACCCACCGCCCGACTTTTCTATCTATGCCGTGCCGTGAGGACTCTCGGTCAAAGTTAAGTGTAAGGAAAAACTGGGCACAACGCTGGTTAGCACCGTTGACCCGCATATCCGATCCATTGTTCGCGGATCGTGCATCCTCTCGTCTCGTCTCTCCCTCCCTCTCTCTCTCCCTCTCTCTCTCTCTCTCTCTCTCTCTTTTCACACATTCACTCATTCTTCATCTCTCTCTCACTCATACGCTCTATGTGCTGACGCTTCGATCGCGGTCATCCTGATAACCTGACCCTTTTTATTTTTAGGACGATACGTATGTATATTGCCACCTTTTTCCCAATGTTTAATTTAAAGAAATACTCAAGCGAGATGACCCATCGCGAAACCGCGTACGTAATTAAATAATTTTACGTGAAACACAAGAAGTACGGTTATTCATTCTTGGAAAACGAACTCCCTATACAATGGAACCGGAAACTCGATTTAACTGCAGCGTAAAAAGGGGCGGAAGTTTATTTCTTGGGAAAGAACATGAATCGAATTCCACGAATGGACGAAAATATAAAGCGTTCAATTTTTTCAACCACCGGTGCATATAAATATGTTCGTAGCGATGGAATGGAAGAAAGCAGCTAGAAACTGCAACAGTGGTTTCAAAGAGACTTTCTTTTAAGGATACGGGTCCCTTTGCGCGATGGCATACCCTTGAGAAATGCATACTTACACAGGGTCTGCCGCTTTAGACGAATACCACAACGAAATACCAAGCGATTCAAACATCATTTCAATTTTGAAACGCGAAAAGAAGCAACGGCGACGTCCCATCTTATTGCAATTCCGTTTCGAAAGGAAAAACTCTTCTACCCGCGAATGGAATGAAGGAGAGGAATGATGAACGATTCAACGCGTCAGCCCATTACACCGATGTCTCCAGTCGCATTTTCATTTCCCCCACATTTGGTACCGAATATAATTCATCGATTTGCCGATTTTTTCCTCGCGACGAGGAAAGCACGATCGTTGGTTCCGACACAGCGAACAGGTCAGGTGGAAAGAGACAAAAATGTTGAGCCACGAATAATGGAACACCGCGGCAGGCAAACACGCATAATACGTGTCTATATGTATATACACACACTGCTATACATGTATACATATATACACATATCTATAGCAATAAATAGTATAATAACCATAATAATCGTAGCGATAATAATAATGATAACAATAATAACGAATACGCGGACAACTTTGCAATGTACAGAGTATTGTATGCGCATTACGTTCGTCAACGAAAGTTCTCTTCGTCCTTCCTCTCGCGTCGCGCATATCATTTCTCCCGTTTCTCTTTCGTTCCCTTCTTTTTTTTTTTTTTTTTTTTTTTACACAACGCGAAACCGACCGTACAGTTGGTTATTGATTCGACAACGTTCTCGAGCGATCCTGCAACTGACCAGAGAAGATTTGTCTCGTTAGTTGTATTTTTTTTTCTTTTTCTTTAAGTTACTTTACTGCTTCGGCTTTTTTTTTGTTTTGCTTCTTATAACATGTAACATGAGAAATCGTATCTTATTTGTTAAAGACATTCCCTACACAACACGGCTACGGTAATGCGTCATGGATATGTGCGCAAGTGCGTGTGAAGAAGAATGGAGGGAGAGCTAGAGAGAGAGAGAGAGAGAGAGAGAGAGCGCGAGAAAGGGAGAGAGAGAGAGAGAGAGAGGGAGAGCTGGGATGTGGATTGAAGGAGGGTGAAAGGGGTAAAAGGGGTAAAAGGAGGGACTGGAAGGTGTCAGGGTTGAAAAAGAAGGAGAGAGGCTGCGGAGAGAAGTTAGGTTAGCGAGCAGGAGGCAGGGACCGGGTGGATTCGGAGCTTGTTCGAGTGTCCGCACGTACGCGCGCGTACGCACGTGCGCACATAGGCACACGTTCTTTTAATGTTTATATGTATAGACTTCTCTGTATATAATATTAATCATTGATTTTTTTTCTTTTCATCTGTTCTCTGTTTGTTGCTTTTAATTAACTAGCCTCCTCGATTATGTATATATATATACACATAGGTATATGTACAGTACATATATATGTGAATATATATAGCCGCTATTACGTAATAATAACATATACGCTCGACAGATGCACCAAATTCTCACCTCTCCCTTTCTCGCTCCATTCTCTCCGCTCTATCTCTCTGTCTCTCTTTCTCTCTCGCTCGTCCTCGTTCACACACGTTCTCTCCTTCTCTTTCTCTCGTTAATTAATCACACCGTAACAATCGCTCTCTCCCTCTCATTCGCCTCGGCTTGCCTATATTATATTCTACCTGTATTGTATATAACTACAACGCTATGGTAGACAACAACAAGTAATATTACCCTAAACTTGTTTCACCTGCTTTCTCTACATCGTATTCGTATATGCCGTAAAAATGTTGTATATAATGATATTAATATTGTTTACATATTCTGGTTTTATTGCACGCGATGTCGGCCGAGACGACGCCGTCACATCGAACGAGTATCGAGCGCTCGACACGAATTTTCGACGACCCGATTATCGATCTCGCTAACGATCGCAATGAACGACGTTTAATCAAAATCCCCTGGAGAACCGCAACCAGATTTCTCGCTGTTTCACCTTGTTCCGCTTTACGTACGAATTGTCCAAGATTTGCGTTTGAATACAATTTAGAAGTCTCGTAAAATATTGTTTCACGGTTTCGCGAGATAAAATAAAAAGAACAGGGTGCGCCCAATTGGTTGCGTTCGATTATCGACTCCGGACGCTCGTTCGATATCGGCGTCAGCTCGACGACGTATTCATTTTTAACATCAGCCTGTTATATTTTCATTTAATTTTTTTTTTTTTGGGGGGAAATTTTTTTACTGTGTGCTCATTTTTTCTTTTTTTTTTATTATTCTTGCGTGTAATCCTCGTTAACGCTTAACTCGCACGCGATCAGCGATTTCTCTAGGTATAAGCCGAAAATCATCCTGCGTGATGTGTAAATAACATGGTCGTTGGTGCAGCATCTGTCTTGTCCCCGTTGAAAAATACGCTCGTACCGGCGCGTCCGTACGAAGTTACACCGTGACTGAGACAAAACGAAAAGCGTGGTCGTCTATCGAGAAGATCGATTTGCCGTTTACAATAATCGACAGGTATCACAAAAATCGTCAAATCGAACGCTTGTCGAGACCTCGTTGTTTCTCGATCAAATTGCACGTGCACGCTGCAATCCGTATAGTAAAATCCATAATATTTATATTTATATGTATACGTATGTATATATATATACGTACTAGGCTGGTTTCGTCTAATCGCATGTACCCTAAATATCCGCGAGAAACAGAATCGACCCTTGTACGTTCCAATTTAACCCTGTTACTGCCGTCAGCATCCAGCTCCGCGTATTTCGCCTCTTTTAGAACGTAAACTCTGTATACGCGTTACAATTATTTTCAGATAATCCCGTTTTTAATACTGATACGATAGTTTCGCGGAGAATGTTTAGCACGCGTCGCGTAACGGCGACAAACTAAGGGGTGGATTCGTTGATCTCCGAGAGAGGGAAGGGCGGTGGTGATGCGCGATACGATTATCGTTCTAGGAGGATGAAGAACAATTTTACAATGAGAATCGTGAGAACCATGAAAAGCTAACACAGGGAACAAAGGCCGGACGAGTACCGGAGGGCAGA
This sequence comes from Xylocopa violacea, assembly GCA_963969225.1. Lineage (NCBI taxonomy): Eukaryota > Metazoa > Arthropoda > Insecta > Hymenoptera > Apidae > Xylocopa > Xylocopa violacea. Next base: position 31,382,427 of record CAXAJV010000006.1, on the reverse strand, counting down.
GAAAGGGTTAAAAGAGGAACGACAACGATATATATTCGTACGCACGAGCGAAAGAAAGCGTTACCGTAATAAAATCATCCTATCCTCGAACTCTCTCATCCCGACGTATACAACGTTAGAACCTTTACATATTTATATGCGCTTGTATGTATATAATTATGTAGATAATATGTATATGTATATATATATATATGTATAATAGTTTAATTATTTATATATTTTTTATTTTATCCATTTTTATCTAAGAATCTGCGAGTAACCTAGGTTCTCTTGTTCTCTGTTTACTTCATAAAATCCGGATTTCTCAATTACATACGACGTATCCAGTACTTCTACTACTGCGGCGATGGACGGGGGTAAAACCCTATGTAATGCGACGAATTCAACAACGACAATCATAAAATATATATATATGGTATATATGTATATATACGTGAAAAAAGAACCGGAACAAACGAGATCACACGTATATATATATATGCATCGTGTATATCGCGAGCGCACGCGTACGCGCGCGCGCGTGCACGTTGCCACCGAGCACTGGCGTTGTTGTTGTTGTTGTTGTTGTTGTTGTTGTTGTTGTTGTTGTTGCTGAAACATGGCATACTCCGAAGATCGATAATTGCCTGGCCATCTTTCACGCGTGCAACATTCGCACGCGCGCACACACGTCTTATAGTAATGCATAGTGCGGTGTGCGTGTGTGGGTGTGTGCGCGCGAGCGCGCGCTCGCGCGCCCGCGTCCGCTACCGCGTGTCCAACAACGATCATGCACGCAATCGAATCGTTCGACAGGCCCGATCACGACCCGGAAACAGTATATATAATATCTATATATATATATTTAATCTTTAATCATATAGAAACTTTGTAACGCGTTTAATCCTTTTCATCGCTTGGTTACTTTTTTCATCGTTAAATTTCCCCTAAGTAGGTAATCTCTCTTACGATTTAAGTCTCTAATAATACCGCTAAGTAATCAGTTACTTTATTAAATCGCTAACGTCTCTTTCTCTTTGATATGTGCGTTCGCGCCTTCTCATTGCCAAGAGAATATTTGTTTCTTTTTTATTTCTTTTTTTTTTCGTTTAAGCCTTTTTTAAGCGGAATTTCTTTGTTTCCTCTTCCGTTCGTCCATCTTTCGTTTCCTCTTCTTCCCCCTTTCCCTCATCTCTATTTCATTCGCGCGTTACCCTTACGTATGTACACTCGATCCCACGGTTACTCTTGCACACTCTCACGCATACTCGTAAGCGCACTCACGCTCTCCATCTTTCTCGCCCGCTCTTTTAACGTTCATTTCCGCTTTTCCTCTAAACGATGTAACGGTAATAATTAGAATGGCGTTATTCGGTCGGATGGAAAATAAGTGTTCCCAACGCACGCGAATCCCAAGGTATGATCGACCGACAGAGAGGGAGATGGGAGGGGTGGGGATTAAATTTATTCGTTCGCACCACGAGAAAAGCGTCAAAGGTCAACAAGCTTTATGCCCCTTTGGCTCTCTATCGTCGTGGGATCACGTTTTTATTCCGGAGCCGTCCCGATTGCGACTTGCTCGACGTATCATGCGCGAATTCATTCGATCCACGTGTTCGATCTCCTCTGTTTGCTGCGAAATAAATAATAATAATCGCGAATTTAAAAACCAGTCACGTAGCTGTCGCGCAAATATCAACCGGAGGAATTCATTTCGCGTTCCTCTCCCCTTTCTCCTCCTTCCAGCTTTTCCACGCGTTCGGAACGAAACGACGAAGAAAAGGAAAATGGAACGAAACCGCGGGAACGAAGAGAAGAAGTGGGACAGCCGCGATGTCTGTGAACACAATTCGCGACGATATTTCTGCTAATACGGGCAGATTCGTACGCGTACCGATTTAAACGATCGCTCTTCTATCAACGCGTATTTTATTTATTTATTTTTTTTCTTCAGTTTGTTCCTTTTAATGTATATAAAAATGACTCGAGCGTCTAAACAACGAATCGGCCGCAACGGCGACGCGTGCCCAGTTGCGTCTCTCGAAACTCTACGTCCTCATTCAACCCTTTTAAACGATGTTTATCCTAAGGTATTATAAAGTACAAATTACGAGCGCGATAGTACTCGGAGCTTCGAGCATTTCTCTCGGCTGACCTTTGCCTTATCACGCGAATTCATCCGCTTTCGTCCTCTATTTATCGTTGAACACCCTATTGAACACGTATGCGTTGAACTACGTTATTTCCACTTCCTCGTCGATGTTGCTTCGATACGAGACAAGAAAGAAAGAAAGGAAGAAAGAAAAAGGAAAGAAAGAAAGGGAGAACAGAGAAAGCAGTTCAAAGTGAACTGTTTAGCCGTCCACTTTGAAATCTCTCACCTTCGTACGTTGTCCTATCCTCGTGGTCGATCGAATGCAAGAGGAAACCGTCCGAGAGGAAGCTCGAGAGGTTTCGTTCCTCCTTCTTCTTCCCGATCGGACGTGCTCGGTCGCTCCGTGTTAACACTTTCGCTGCTATGTACATTAGCCGTAGTCTCAACAAGCAATTCTTTGGAATTTGATTAGCGCGGCTTCTAGGAAATGGCTTCACCTGTTCAACTGGGAAAACCAAATATCAAAATGCGTTGCTTTTCGTTCGTCCCCGCTTCGATGTGTCTGTTATTTCCGCACGGCACCTGGTGAATCCTCCTGTGACGATCGCAGCGTAAGTGTTGATGCTGGTCAACCCGTTTCTCGCGCGTGTTCTCGTTCTACGTTTCGACGAGCTTTGTACGAATGACGAATACAACTATCCAGTGCCCCGGTCGCCTGAGTGGATTCGAATCACGGGCTGATCGCTCGTTACGGTATCGGTACGCGCTATGATAACAAATGTTTGATTTGAAAACGTTTATAATAATCGAAGCTACGCAAAATCTCTTTCTCTCTCTCTCTCTCTCTCATGCATACTCTCTCTCTCTCTCTCTCTCTCTCTTTTCCTCTCTCGCGCTACTCCTCGGCGTGGTGCTAAAAACGCTAAATCGCAAAAAAGGGCGCTATCGTTTGTTTCATCTGTCCTGTTTCTTTATGTATCCGTGTGACTGTGTACGTATCTATGTGTATATATATATATGTGTCTTCTGTTGGTTTCTCTTAAACGTTTTGTTGATCAGTGATCGGTACTTCGGGAAGATCGTATTGTGCATCTTTCGCTACTTGCTTCACGTAATCGTTTACGGAACTAATTATTAAGAAACGCTACGTCCTACCGACTAGTTCGCGCTAAGGGTATCTCCCTCTGTTCTTGTTCGTTACATATCTACACACGCTTGTTACTTGCTCGTCGTGTCAAAAGCTGACTGTCTCTCGCTGACTGTCCCCACCTCGAATCACCCGAATCCTCGAACAACTTCCTCGAGAAGAAAGCTGGCACGATCGAAGGCCTGCCTTCCGGAGAACGATCGGTGAACGGTTCCCTCGTTCGAGTAGTATAGGTAGACGATAAGGCGAACGGCTAGCAATTAGACGCGACGCTGCGTAAGCGCGCGACGATCAGAGCTCGAACTGCTTCTCTCTTCTTCCATTTCTCGAGATCTGCCCCGAGGAAGAGGCGTTCCCACATCGGTGATCGTCACGGGTCAACGTGGAATTATCGTAATAGTAGTAGAAGCGTAAGATTAGTTCGATGCTAGAGATGCGTGAAAGTCGGTGAGGCTGGTACGCGCACGTGTTTCGTGCGAGTCCAGCGGCAAAGAGTGAGAACGACGAAGTGTAGACGAAGCAGCGGCGAAAGGGTGGAGCGAAGATGATTCCGGTAGGTCGCGGGTGAACGCGCCGTGAACACGAGCTCGCCCTTCGATGGTAAGAAACGCGACGGTTCCATCCTCTTCTACGGTTTCCGAGTCGAGAGTATACAAAAGTTGCGAGAACGTTTGAAGGTATGCGTGAAATGAATTTATCCCTTTCAATTTCGTCACCGAATCAGTTGTGTTCTCCATTTATCATTCTCCTATTTTCGCTGACGTTCTCCGACTCACCATTAATTCCGGTCCCTTCTTCTCTCCCCGTTGCGATTTGATTCTCTGCATCGGCTTCTTGCGTCGCGCGAATACTCGTTTTTTTTTTTTTTTTTTTTTTTTTTAATATTTTCCCGTGTTTTTCTTTAGTAAAAAGCTAGGCCGCTGTTAGGCGTTCAGGCGGTTCCGGATACATGCATACGTCGCTGCCTTTCTGCTGATCCACTTGTCGAGCAGCGGTCACGCTGCGATTCCACGTTCTCCTCTTCGTATCCTTAACTTAGTCGATATCACGTTATAACTATCTGTTACAATCTACGCGCTTAAAATGTACTTTGAAATATTTTTATATAATACAGAATCTGTTCACGTGAATTAAAAATCTCTCTCTCTCTCTCTCTCTCTCTCTCTCTCCCTGTCTATCGCACTGTTTTCTTTATCACTGTGTCACTCGATGTCCCATTCACACCCTCGTTTCGTTCTCTGTACACATCTTCGTATCTCTCTCTCTCTCTCACCTGCTCTCTCGCTCGCTCTCTCGTACTTCTCTGTTTCTCTTCGCGTGTACATGTAACAACGATATAATAATAATTATTTAACATCGTCTAACGGTATCACCATAGCGTGTCATAGCGTGACATCGAAAACTCGAAAGAATGTTAGCGAAAAAATAGCTCACTAAGAATCGCTTTCTACTCGAGACCACGGAACCACCTCCTGCCATCCCCTTCCTCCGCCGCTTTGTGTAACGAAAAAACATCTCTTCGCGTCGTTCTTCGTCTCGAGGGTTCGACGATGCCTCGAATCTCCCGTTCGTTCCGTGATCTCGTGTGTCAGAACTTCGCTAGCGTGTTACTTTTCTATAGAGAAAGAACGACGTGCGGCAGCTCAGTCGCGAAAGTGAATACCGTCAAGAGAGGTGCATGGCAAGCGTCGTGGGTGTTCGATTCGAAGAACGATCGAGCTCTCTGCACGACGTTCCACTCGGAGCATGCGTTTCGTTAGTTTCGCTACGCGGTTTAGGAAGATTCGATCTCTTCGCATGCCTCTTACGTAGATTACTTGCTGAGTAGTTGATAAATCGAAGTTAAAAACGAGCACGCCCAGGCGTGGACACGTGAATCCTAGCTGGAGAATCGTTCGCGCGAACGAGGGCGGTTCTTGTCGAGTTTCGATTTCGACAAACGGATTCAATCGCACGAACCCTTTCGCCGCGAAGAAGAAGTAAAGCGATCACTCGTTGAAACTGTACATAGGCGTTCTCGATAGTACGTTATACCACAATTTATTATACAATGTATTCACATTTTCGTACATATATTTCCACTATGTTAACAAAACTGTGTCGATCTCTAGCGACCAGAGCTTTTTCTAAAAGTATCGCAGCGAAAGGGTATACGGTCCAAAGAGTTAAGAGCAACGTTTAGAAATAGACGAAATTTGACCGGCGTCGTTTCAACGATTCTCGATCCGGGCTCACGTTTCCATGCCCAGCGTATAATATCGGAGCACAACTCTGGCGATCGGCCGGTTCGTTTTCGTCGATGAAAAGTGCGGCTTGTTGTTCCCGTTCGAAGTAGTTGAATCGAAATTTGAAGATCGCGTTCAGACGATCCGCTGAGAGGATGATCGTTCGATACGCGCGATTAAAATTCCACGGTGCCGTCGATCGAATCGGTACGCGAGCGATCAAATAAAATTGCGATGGCGTGCAAAAATAGCTTTGGTAATCGTTGCGAGCAGCCGGTTAGCGGGTGTCGCCGTTGTTATTCGTTGTTAAACGAGGGGGTTCGACTCGAAAACGAAGCGCCAAGCGCCGGAAGCGCGTCCGTGGCGGATCCCGCGTTGACGACAGAGTAAAGTCGCTAGATTCTACTGTTATAGGCGAAAAGAGAATGTCTGGTTTCCAGAGAGAGAAGTGAAGTCAGCGAGCGGTCAGACCGTCCATCGTCTGGCGAGAAGTCGTCGGTCGTTTGCTCGGCTCGGATGGAATCGTGCCAATCGTGGAATCGGGCCTGGCGATCGAGACGCTCGGCCCGCGTTATTTTTACATTACAGAGTAGCGAATCCATTGTTTCCGTCGTGGAACGAAATCGTGAAACGATTTGGCAGTTCGACTAACGCCACTTGGAAAAGGACACGGATCGAAACGAAAACGTCGACGTGTACGTGTACGTAGCTCTCCCTCCCGCGGTTGGATCGGTGCTCGGCTCTAAACGCGATTAAATAATGAGCTCAGTCGTGCGTTCGACGGCCCTCGAGAGGAAGGTTTCGCGTTTGGAAACGATGGGGATGCGTGGGGGAAAAGGTTTGGCGTTTTCCCGAGTCTGACGAGTGGCGTCGACCATCGACTTGTATCGAATCGAGACGCTGTACACTAATTAGGATAATTATCGTAGAAACAGGAGGAGAAATAGAATGAGAAATAGACGGAGACGAAAGGAGAGTAGGAGAGTAACAAGAATAGTAAGAAGTAGAGAAGTGGCAAAGTGGTTGAGGGTTTGCGTAACCCCCGGATTATACAAAGTAGACGTAAGTAAGTACGTTAGAGATATTCTACGCGATCGTTGGCACGATCGGCCGACGCGCTCGCTGCGTTTAGACAAAGCGTTCGGCGTTTCTGTTCGTCAAACAGAACGCCGTTGGAATTCTTAACGAGATGAGTATTTTGTTTCAGGTATTTCAAGGTTTATACAATATGTACACGTATATATGTATCTCGACTAGAACAAAAACGCATTCGTAACCTGGGTGAACGTGTAATAACCGTTTTGTTTCTCCCTTCTTCGCGTAATAACCGGCGATGGATAAGGTGACGAGTGTCATACGGGGACGAGGGAGAGGGGGATGGGGTGCGATCAACACAGTTCTCGACAGTTATTTCGGGAAGGCTGTTTGTCCGTCGTTCCTCTTCCGGTCGACGCGGCGCTCGAGGAAGATTTCGCTCGTCGTGGCCGTGGACGACTCGCCGACGACGATGATGATGATGACGAATGATGAGACCCGTAAATGTGCGTCCGTCCGCTGTCCCTGGTGGACACCTTGCACGCTCGCAGCTTCAGTCGCGTTCCCTAGACCGGGCAGACCAGGAACTGGTACTCGAACATCAGCGAGACGGCGACGAAGACGAAGTAGAGGAGGAACATCGTGAACCCGAGGCCCTTGTTCATCCGCCACTTGAAGCAGGCGATGCTCAAGATCACGAACAGCAGCATGCAGAACAGGATCGCTATGCTGCAGACCATGCCCACCGAGTTCACCTCCACGGGTCTTCCGTAGATCAAGCCGTACAGTAGCCATGGTACCGGAAGCCTGCGGGCAGAAATGCAACGGAAAATCGAGCCGAATTTTTCATTACTTTCTAGACGCGTTCGGAGCATCCCCGACCTCGCGTCAACGCGAGCTGAACTTTCATATTTCCGTTCCAAAGTTCACCACTCGGCAAGTGCTACGTTGTTTCGATCAAAGTTCATCGCGCGCCAGAAAAGCAACTGTTTAAAACGTGCACGTTAAAAATGTCGACCTTTCCCGGTCGACTCTGATCTTGACTCTCCGGAGGATATTCCTTTTATTCCGTGGGAAATATCGGAGAACGAGTCTCTGGTAACGTTTCAGAGGGAGGAGAGTCTTTTTTTTTTTCGGACGGAATCACCCGTGACCCCTTTCTGTCTCTCGTTCGAGCAATTCGAAACCGTTCGTACGGGGAGGACCGTTAAAACATCCCCCGTAACGTACGTCTGGCCCGCAACCAGCACGGGACTCGACTTGTCGGCTTTTCTTTATGCCACGGTTTGTCGGTTTACTCACGGCCTCTCGTTTCGCGGGCGCAAACACAGATATCGAGGGGAAACTGGGACGCGGAGGAACGCGCGATGCATTCGATAAATCGCGCACGCGGAACGCGGCCTCACCCCGTCTTTCGCGCCGCATTATTCTCCCCTCCGACCACTTCTAATCGCGCTCCGGGAGATGCGATCGGCTCTACCGTGAAATCTATGTGCCTTTTTATCCCGACTGGCAGACGCGGCCAGAACGGAGGAGGCAACGCGAGCGTTTCCCTTGCGTTCGCATCGGGCAACGTGCCAGCTGGCATCCGCTGCGACGGATGCGTACAAGCGAATCGATCTTCGATCGAGTCGATTGCCGAATGGAGAACAACCCTGGCCGGGAAATCGTGCGTGCACGCTTGCGCGAGATACGGGGACTGGTGTCCTCGGTTGTGTGCCGTTCAGCGGTTCGAAAAAGTAGATGGACACCATCGTTGATTAAGAAACGTTACTCAGCTGGAAAACGAGCAGTTTCGAGTGAAACATTTTCGTTAGGTGTCCAGAGAGACAATTCGAGTGGGTTCGTTACGGGTTTCCCGCTTCAGAGGCTTTGATGCGGTTGGCGCAATGGCCGATCCGTGGTCAACAGACGAGTTTACAGTGAAACCAAGCCTCAAAGAGATAAGGGAACGTCCACGTTTGAGAAAATCGTCAAGCTGAATTGATCCGCGCACCCTTTCATCGGCAAATTCCAGCAAACGCTCGAGGGTTCCGAAAAAGAGGTCTCACCGGTTATTTGATTCGCATCAGGCGAAAATTCCGTAGTCGCGATGAAACCGCTGTATACGCCTCGCTGTTGCCTTGCAGCGGAGATATCAGCGGCCGCCAAAACCAATTCGGCGCCGTTATTCTCGCTGAGACGATTATCTGGCGCAGCGGTTCAGATCCCGCGAATCAAACGGCAACTGGCCAGGGAGTATCGCTGCCATTGGTCCGATCGATTCACCGGGTGTTCAGAGATCGCCATCGTGCCGTATTCGAGGGAAAAAAATTCGCGGCCAGCGGAATTTATCGCCGCGTCTTGCATTAAGGGGATTTAATTAATTAACTCAATTACTTCTAACGACCCGCTTCGCAGCCTCCATCGTGTCCCCGTGGTCGAGCTTTCTTTTCTCGCCTGCCTTTTTCTCGCGCGAGAGATATCACGCCTGGCACGACCAAAGGGGTCGTGACCCAGGGAACGTTCGCGGGGACGAGTCTTTGCCAACGAATAGAGAAAAGGACCCGGTTCAGCTCGAGACTCCGCGATGAATCGTCGTTGGAAAATGAGTCGCGTCTGGCATGGTATTTCTGCTATTTCCCACGCCAACAATATAATAATACCAGCGAGGGGGAAACGAATGGCGAACGCTATTACAGGGGAATAGCAAGGATACCTCGATGAGCCGGCGCAACGATCAATTCCATACGACTCCTCTCGACGAGGCTTTCTCGGAACTCTGCACCTTCGCGATCGTCAAGATTTTGAAAACAACGCCGGAACGAGATCGATACGAAACTTTTATTACAATGGTAGAAGGAGTGGCACGATATCTGCTTCTTTTCTTCTTAGGTGAAGGCGACAATATCGCGATTCGATTGAGCATAGACGAGCTGGTTGAACCCTCCCACTGGTTATCTATATTATCCAATTAACTAGACCGTACAGGGATACAAGTTTCCGATATTTCCAATACACGACCGATGGCGAATCTGTCAGAGGACCGTTTCTTTCGGCGAGTAATCGTTCCCGACGTCGAGCAATTTCCGTTCCCAGAAGACACCCTCTTTCTCCGAGGGAGGATCGATCGGAAAGCGTAAGGAAACCTCGCGTGTTATCCCACACGCGAAAGGAAAAGCCTCGCGACCGCTCGAACAGCGTCGAGATTTCGTCCGGAAAACTGTACACGAGGAGAAACAATTGTGAGCTGGTTCTGTACGCGCGTTCAGGTATTCTTATGGCAACGATCGTGTCTTGACGAGACGAGTGCCAACTAATGAGAGACTACGACTCAAAACTAACGTAATCTTATTGCTCGTCTCACAACCATCCGAAGAGCAATGCATAATTGCTCATATTTCTATGCATTGAGTGTCCAAAAAGTCTTATCACCACATGTGGTACATCAGTTTCGATTTCATTTTGAAAATCTACAGGGTCGAAGAAGATATGTTTCCACAAGAAAGAACCCTCGTACGATATTTTCACTTCTGGTATGCCAGAAACAAATATTTGATCGTAGAAGAACGAAGATTTCTCGAGCGCACGCGTCTCGCAGCCGTCACGTTAACGACATCCTTGCAGGAGCTTTTATATCGACGGCAGATTGTGTCTCGCGTGAAAATTGCCATAACCGATGACCTCGATAACGTCGACCGATGGTCGCTTATAACCAAGCCGCGTAAATCCATACACGACCTATATCGAACTGCAGAGAAAACAAATACCGCTAAATTATCTCCTCGGATCGAGGCGAGGAAACGGAGCTCTCGTGCTCTTAGAGAACGCATCACCATCACGCGCTTATGCTTCAGAATCTGAAAATTCCCGTCACGATCGAGCTGCTATCGCACTTCCCAATGAATTCGATTTATTTCCCACGGAACAAGCACTGCATCTGCCTCGGAAGCTCTCCGTACAGATATTGTTAACGCTCGGAAGTTCGCACCCTGTTACATTGGCCGGAACGAATTTCCGACGCGCTCGTGAGAATTTAATAACGTTGGAGCGAGGTGTGTTGTTATTAAACGGTCTGATGATGATTTAAAAAATTGTTAAAAATCTTCGATTCGCTGTATTTTAACCCTTTGCACTCGGATGGGCCCTCTGAGAGGACATCAGCATTGATTAGTGATTATTCAAGCGAAAGTTTCTACTGTTCGAAGACGTTAGCAATAGAAAATATTGCTAAAATATTGCTACTCTAGCAATAGAAAATATTGCTAAAATATTGCTACTCTAGCAATAGAAAATATTGCTAAAATATTGCTACTCTAGCAATAGTTTCTATTGCTAACGTCTTCGAACAGTAGAAACTTTCGTTGGAATAATCACTAATCAATGCTGTTGTCCTCTCAGAGGGGCCATCCGAGTGCACAGGGTTAAAATACGGCGAATCGAAGATTTTTAGAAATTGCTAAAAAAAATTGTTAAAAATCTTCGATTCGGCGTATTTTAACCCTCTGCACTCGGATGGCCCCTCTGAGAGGACAACAGCATTGATTACTGATTATTCCAACGAAAGTTTCTACTGTTCGAAGACGTTAGCAATAGAAACTATTGCTAAAATATTGCTGCTCTAGCAATAGTTTCTATTGCTAACATCCGGAAAGGAGCCAAGAGCAAAGGGTTAATAAATACGACAAGTATCAGTAGTAATGGTCAACGATTCGAAGTTCTCTCGTTACAAGTGCACGATTAACGATCTCTAAAGAATCTCAGGCGGTCAGGTCGAGCCGATCGCCCTGTTTGCCAGGTTTCAGCGTGAGAAATAAAAGTGGACGTGGGTGCTCACCCAACGGTCACGTCGAAAATGTTGCTGCCCACGGAGCTCGACACGGCCATGTCACCGAAGCCTTTCCGCGCGACAATCACGCTGGTGATCAGGTCCGGGATGCTGGTGCCAGCGGCGAGGAACGTCAGGCCCATCACTTCCGGCGGAATGCGAACGGTGTCGCCGGCGACGTTCGCCCACCAGACCATCAGGTACGAGTACGCTGCGATCCAGACGATCGACCCGATGAACGTCACCACGAATAACTTCTTCCCTGCAACAAACGGTTCGATCGCACCTCAGAAACTTCCCTCTCGCCATCTCTCCCCCTCCTGCCACCCTTCCAGCCCTCAGATTGCGGGCTGAAAGGGGATTCTCCTTAAATTGAATCCCCTTTCTTTACTCGCGAAAACTTCTCGTTGCTCGCTTTTCTCCTTCCTCTGTTTTTCTTTTTCCTCCCCTTTCTTCTCTCTTTTTTTTTTTTTTTTTTTTTTTTTTCTTTCAAGACGCGTTTGCTCGAAGATTGAGTTTGGAATTTCGCGAGGGCGTACGTGAGCTTTCGCGAGAACAGCGCGGAAGGAATCATTCGTCGTTGCCACCCGTAGACTTTATATCGCGGTAATCGGAATCTGGGGTTGAATCTTTGCGATTGGATTGGGTGGATGAAAATCGAATCGCTCTTGTCTGGCTGGTATTAATATTATTGGTTTCGCGGACGTGCCTTTCCACTCGGATCTCTAACTATTGTTTAAGGAGCGCTTCATCGAGATTGTTAAAAAGTGGATCGCAAGTTCGCGAGGATCGGCGATGGAAACGTTCCGCGCGTTCCACTTTAACTACCCTCTCTGCTCGAACGAAGCGTGTATCATTTTAACGTTGAAACGTCTCTGTTTATTTATATTTAATCGCAATCAGCAAATCATTTTTCGGAGAACAATATTGAGAGACAATTATCCATTATTTTCTTGGGGAGCAAACAAGTTTTTGCTTACAAAGAGTTAACGATGCAATGACGCGTCGATGAAACGATGGTTGCTCTGAACCTATAATATCGCGAGCAAACAGAACGATTTCGAAACGCGATTTATCGGCGATGATGTAGGGGAGGAATGAATTTTTGCCGGCGCCGGGGGCATAAATTGAAATCGGACAGCCCCGCCGCAATTTTCCGTAACAATGAAAAGTTGCTACTCGGCCTCTCGCGAGGGCTGAATGCCTCCGCGCGGCAACAATCAGTCGTCGATTCGAAATTAGCGTGTCAATATCATCTTTCGTCGCTGGCATTGTGTCGCATCGAAATAGAGGCTGTTAATAGGCCGAGATAATGCAGCACGTCCGTGATTGATGGCGGCCTGGGAAACCGTTTTGAATAACAGACACTCGTGTGCCGTCTACCGTCCATCTCGAAGACTCGTCTAATTGCATTCGATTCGCGTTCAATTAAACACGACCCTGTACACTACGTTCCTTAATTAAATTGTTTCATCTAACATTTTTCAATATTCCTGGAAAATACAGCCTCGTAATTAACCGCGCCTCGCCCTCGTCTGGTTCTCATTCGAATCTCACCGAACTGCGATATTATTAACTAGGCAATTAATTAAATGCCTCGAATGGAACGGTTTATAACGATCGAAATGGTTAATGAACCTCGACCTCGCGGACGAACTTTTTCGAAGACAGCGGAATATTCCTGCTCGCGCGATCGAGCGGCTGCGTTAAATATTGCAGCGCGCGGACAGAAATAACCACTTCCGATTATCCATTGCATCGCGAAGTACGGAAGAATGTTTCCCTGGCTATTCTCGTTCGACTTCCTGACTAGCCGGTACGGGGAACGACGAGCAGAGGGAAAATCCATCCGCTGAATAATCTGCGCCAACCTTCTACACACCGACCACTGATTTCAGTCGGCTAACCGTTTGACTGCAAAGATTACATTTCGTATTCTGACCGTTTTAACGGCAAAGCTGTCCACTAATACCGCGACACGAGCCGCATATTCCATACGGAATTCAGAGGGCAAAACACCGGTTGGAATCGTCTCGTTGGTACCAACTAACGCGCTTAATTAAAATCGATAATAATATTCTAGTCGAGGTTGTACGAATTTTGTAACCGCTCCTCTTTCACGGACGCCATACTTACCCCTGGGTGTCCTTGTATCCGGTAACGTCAGCCACAGAGGGAACAGAATTGGCGCCACCAATATGTAGGTTAGTCTCTTCTTGGGACTGCTGGGCCAGCCCATGTCCAAGGCCTCTGGAGGTTCATCCTCCTCTCCCTGGAACAGAGATTCATTTCCAGAGGGACCGTTCGACGTTTTCTTTTCTCTTTTTCGAAAACCATCGGACCATGCTCGTCTCCAATTTGCTCTGCAATCAACACGTCCGTTTAATCCGTTCGACGGATCCGTTCGCGTAGAATTAAGAGAGCGGTCGAGTTTGCGATACACTTAGGACGACGCTTATTGTTGGGGGACACAATAAAGCCAGCGGCGGATGGAGACAAGCCTCTAAAAACCGCGAGCCGCTCGGCGAAGCAGGCCCTTATATTCATCCTCGGTTAACCGCGGCACAATGGCCTCGTAGGTGTTTGGATTTTCCAGCTGTAATCGTTTCGCCCGGGATAATTGCAGCGCAGCACAACGTCGACGAGTAATTCTCGTCGTGTACACCGATTATTTCACCGAGCGACCTTCCGTAGGAATATTTCGCGCTGCATGGCGCGGTGTTTAGCGATCTGGGCTAACGCGATTGAATTCAGATATGTACGAGCAAAAAACAACACAGTTTCGACCGTTCAACTCGTCGATATCGCCGACAGTCTCGTTACGTCGCTAAAATATCAGACTACGCGTGGTTCCGTCTCGAGCGTCTGACCACAGCTCGACTTTTCTACTGGCGAACGCGCCATCGCTGAATAATCGATCTTGGAGTGGAAAATATCGAGGTAAAAGCGAGCGTAACGGAGGAAAGATGATAAAAATTGAAAGATAAGAGGGAAAATGGGGAGAAGATGAGCGACCTTGAGAAAGGATAGGGAGGCAGAGTCGGGAGCGGTGGAAAATACGGAACTCGGGCCGAGAACTGATCGGCTGGTGACTTTGCTTCGATTATCCGGGAGCAAGAGAGGACCGAAATAGGCAATGTGTAGCGCAGCGACGCCGGGTGTAGCCAGAATTGACCCAGATTCGGGGTGCATTCAAAATGAAAAGGCCTTCTCACTCATTTAGGACAAAGAGGTTCGAGAATCCCCCGGCGATCCGCGCGCGCTCTCGCCCTGGCTATCAGTTAATATCGAGGGGTAGCTCGCGTTGCCAATTCCGCCTTCGCCTCCAGGATCCGCGAGAACGGTCCCCGCTCGAGTTGACCGGCGTCGCTCGGAACTTGTTCTCCCGCGCTCGTTCGTGCGGGCGACCATGAAAACGGGACGGCACGTTTGCTCGAGAGATCGGCGCTTTTCACGGGACGTTACTTTCGCCGACGAGGAGGTAAGAGGACGGACGTGGAACACCCGTGCCGGAGGGACAGGGGGGAGGCCCGTTCACAAAGGACATTAAGTTGAAAGCCGGTTCCAGCCGCCAACTTTGACGGCGGATACGTTGAAAAACGAAAGCCCCGCTCGGGAAAAAGCCACTCTTCGCAATTGCCTTGTTTTCAGCCCCCGGTGTCCTTCCCCTATACGAAACGACCCAATTCTCGAACGCCCCGGCCATTGTCACGCTAGTTTCGAGACTACGAATGTCTCTGTTACTGGTTACATCGCCAGGCTCTCGGCCGTGCCGGGACGTAGACGACGGGATCGTTTGTCAGAGGTCGACCGTTCGGAAAATAAGGAACCCCCAGGTTCATTTTTCGTCCACTCGAATTATCAGGCGTCTATCTTCGCTCGCGACCAGACAGACGGAAATTCAGATAGCACCGTAGGAGCCTCGCGGTGGCAACGCTATCGCTGGTTGCATTTTCACGTTGATGGACAACTGGCGGTATGGGTAGCGCCTCCGAATCGGCAAAAAACGTTTCCATCGCGCTGCGACACGCGCAGATAAAAATTTATCGATCGCCGTTTCCTGTTTCGACGACTGCAACGGCACGCTCTCGAAACGAAGCGTTAAGTAGCTGCACCGTTTTACGAAGCAACGTTTACGATCGCTCTTTGAACCGAAGCTAAGACAAAATGCAGTCTTCGCGAGGAACCAATGGAACGTTCCGAACGAGTCGATCGGTTCGTCGAAAGTCCATCGTTTTTCCGACCCCGTAACGAAAAATTTAGAACGGATGGCGCCGGGTTCGCGCCTTGATGCTCTCTACGTCGAACGGTCCGTTGGTTCGCGGGACGTTGTTGCTACGGCTCGATCGATGGACGATAATTGGCCAGCTCGTCGAATCTGGACTGCAGTTATTTTACAGTCCACGGGGAAACGAAATCAGAAAACGAGCGGATTTCGCAGTCGACCGATTGGTTTCCGTGGCAGGAAACGAATTCAAATTACGATACTGTAATGCAGCTACCCACGAATTATTCCCTCCGAGCGATCCCGTTTTCCGTGTTACACGCCTGCTATTTTTGGCCCTACGCGACACTGGCGAGAACGCTGACAGTGGGAAAAAAAGGACACGGGATTCTCTCCCCTGGTCCACGTGTAAACGTCCCACGACTCCCTGTCCCTATCGTCTGGGGAAATGGGATTAGCGAAGGACACCGCTGAATGGACGTTCTCGGTCTGCGGTGCGGCCGCTGTTCCTGTCGTTAAACCGACCAGCCTCTCAGCTGCTGCTCTTCTCTACGTAGAAATTCGCCTGGACCTTTCGCCAGCATTGCGGCTACCATCGTTGCTGTTCTAACGATAAGTTGGCACGGCTTAGGAATGCGGGATGTCATCGACGGTTCCTGCTAACTACTTTTACGTGTCGTTCGGTGACCGTCGATACCGCGACGCTTCGAAGCTTCTAAGGTTACCGGATCAACGATTTTTGAAGGAGGAAGCTTGGCGAGAATATTGAGAAACGGTCGACGGTGTTATCGCGTCTCGTTCGTGTCTCGAAAGGTAGGAAATTATTCTGTCGGAAGTCGCGACGTCGCGATCCAAACTGTGAACGAAGCTGCGAGGAACATCGAGCAAGGTGACGGCCGCAAGAGAATTGAGATCGCGAGCTGGAGGCGATCAAGCATTCGCTGAATTTGACAATTACCGAATCGAGGCCCGCGTCGAGGCCAGCGGCTATACCGCCGTTGGGAAGTTCCTGGATGCCGACTGTCGTGCCAGCGGTGGTCGTCGTCGTAGTGGTGGTCGTGGTAGTGCCCTGGGAGCCTTGCTGCAGCTGCAGGGTGGTCTCTTTCGACGAGGTACCGGAGTAATGGGCGGCGGTCGACGTCGCCGCGCCGTTCTGCGACTTGGTGGCGTCCAGCAGCACCTTCAGCGACGCTATCGCGTGCAGTTGCGTCGCTTTCTCGTCCACTTTGCCTGAACAGTACCAGAGATGCAGGTTAATGGCGTAAAATACCGAGTCACGCGTTACCATCCTTCAAACGTTCTCCTGCTACTTACTCTACCTAACTATGATCAACTTCGATAATTAGCGTCAATGGCGTCGATAACGTTTCCACTGTGCAAACGCGATAGACATCGTCAGAGGAACAGCACGCGTGTGTCTGTTCGTGATCGTTTCGGTATTTTCATTGGGGACAGCGTAATAATGCCCGTTTTCGAGTTTGAGCGCGCATCAGCGGTAGTGCGAGTAAACGAAACGATCGACGCCAGTGACCATCGTACGTACGATGCTACGAAGTGCAACTCGCAAGCGAGAAACTTTTTCCATAGCCTGTAGCTAATTTTCAACGTCGGATAGCGGATGGGGGTTGGGTAACCAGCCCTCCTCCGCTTCCATCGAGCGTGAACGAAGACGTTGCAAATTAGTTGCGGAATTTGGAAATGCGCAAGCCCCAGCGGTATATGCATACGTATATCGCCGTTCCATTTAAGCGTGCATTTAAAATCTGGCTAAAGCTGGATCTACGAAATAATTATGAGGCGAGAGTCGTTCAAAGCCTTTCTCGTGCGCTTCACTGCTACGTTCTACTTCGCGCGATTACCTCAAACAGCCTTGCGTTACGTAACAAGTCACCATTTTTACGAGCCTACCAGTCATTAACCGCTGGCAATTCGCAAATACGCCACCGTGTACGTTCGGTTCCGCTTCTTCCACCGGTGCTGTATGTTCGTCACGCCGACGTAACGATTGCTATAAACGTCGGCGACTCGACGACGGCGAAATTTTACGGTTCATGCGGGGCAGGCGAACGACAACAAAATGCCATTAACGAATTACCGTATTATAGAGAGACTTCGTCGAGACTCGAAGCTATTTGTAGCGCGTGTAATAAGTTTAGCTCGCACCAGATCGCCGCGCGATTCGATTACCAGAGTCGAATGCCATCGTACGTGAACAGATTCGGCTGGCAAATCGCGTTTAAGGAAATATGGCGAACGGATCAGAGCTGGAACTGTCGCTCTCGTGACAGTATCCATTGAAAACGATTTTAAATCGTAGCTAACTTTGATTGGATACCCTTGTTACTGCAGGGAATGTCCGAGGATCTGGGCTTTTAAGAGATTCGGAGATGGCGGTTTGAAAAGAACGACGCAGTCCTAATTAAAGTTAATCTATTCACGGCTTCTTCTTTAATCAATTAGGCGCTTTTCAAGGGTGTTTTCACCTCTTGACGGGAATATCCCTGCTTTCGCTACGATGACCAGGTTCGTGATGACCTCTTCGCTTGAACCCCGTTTTTCGGTCCCTTTACAACAGGATCGTAAACCTAGTCATCGTCCCAATCGAACGTGTGAGCTCTAAAACCCCTCATCTCCTTTATTTGTATCTACATTACAATCATTCTAATAACTTTAGAAGTTACGTCTACGTCTCCACCATCGAAAGAATTATTTACCTCGCGATACTTCCACTGGTACCGCACTTTTACGTCTCAACATCGCGCATCAAAGAGAACGCGGTGCTACATCCCGTACGAACTACTGTTATCTCTTCACTGGTCGTAGAGAACGCACACTGCACCCCCTGCGTCGTTAGATATTGTCCTAGCCTCTCGCCAGTAAACTTCAACGCTTCTCGTAGTTGGACCATCGTCTCGAGTATGGTTCTCCGCCCGTGAGTTCACCTTGGCAGCCCTCGCAGCCGCGGCTCGACGTCGAATCGGTAAACTGGCGCGGGAAAGCCGTCGGGGCACTCGAAATTCGTTCGTTAACGAGACTAGCCGCGACTTGCTCCGATTCCTGCACTTATTCGCGCGATACTAGGTCAAAGAGGAAACTCGACAGGACGGGGAAGAATGGCGAGAAGAACACTGAAAGTCGGAACACGATATGAAAGTATCCGTCTAGCCGGAGGCTACCTCATTTGCTATTTATCTCGTTTCTCTCTCCCTTTTGTTCCCGTCTCTCCTCTTCCCTTTTTTTTTCTTTTTTTCCCCGCCCTCTATATACACGAGTATATATAAAGTATATTATACGCGGTAGGCGTCGGATACGTGCGCCAGCCTCTCCGGGTTTCTTTTTTTAACATACATCATTAGTCGTGTTTATCGATCAACCTGGCCACGGGCAGCATCGCGGAAAAAAGGCTTTATTTAACGCGCCCCTTTAAATATTTGAACGTCTGCCCACGTCCACCGCGACGGCGGATAAATATTTGCGGTAACTATGATTCCAATTGTACCGCCTCGTTCGAATGATTAATACTAATGCGAGTAACGCTGCTGCCTAATGAAAGTTTGCTTGAGAAGCAATCGTTGACCCTTTATAACTTTCCGAGTGACGCGGACGTTACAAACCGATGTATCGATGTGTATCTTTGCAATCTAATTATATTTCACTGTACGGTTGTACGAGCAATTGAAAATCGTCGAGGTGGTGTTCGTCTGACTTACATTTTTTAATTTATGTTTATTCTTGCAGCGCTGACAAAAATTTCGATTACGGAATACTTGGCTCGAACGTTTTCTTCGGGTGCCATTTCCTCTTATTAGTATTTCATAGCTCCGTGAAACGAACGGATGAAATATTGCAAGAATTTTTTATTAGTCTCGTTGAAAGAAGCAAAAAAAAAAAAAGAAGAAAAAGACTCGTGTGTGTAGAAGAGGCCGCGAGTAATTTGGCGATTAGCTTAGACGAATCGCGTGGGCTGGTGCTGTTAGCACTAGGTCAAAGAGAAAAAAAGAGCCCTGGTGAGTGGCCTTCGTTCTCGAAGATAGAAACGAGGCGAGGAAAGAAAGGCGGAGAGCCGACGGCGAGAAGTCGAACCGCGATGAAAGTATCGACCCTTAAGCTGCCTCGGGCGGGATAGACAGGCCATAAGGGAGAGATGCGCGAAACGAAGATACACCGCGATGGAGAACCAGACGAACGAACGATACGGACGCCATTATCGTGTTTGCTTCCACTCTTTTTGTCGAACGACGGAGTTGTTTGTGTACGAAAACGTTCGAGGAATCCTATGAAATGAAAAGACTGAAAAGAAAGAACGAAAACGGTGGACAGACAATTAAGATCGTTTCGTGGACGGAGCAAGAAAGATGAGCTTCCAGTAAGAACTGTAGTTAGCAGAAGAAATCAACAACGTCGTATTTGATAAATTACGAACCGAGTGGTAAAGTAACACGCTGCTCGCTGATGATACGGATCGCGATAAAAAAAAGAGGGAAAAAAAGAAAACAGTCGGTCTCTGGTGGAGCGAGTAGGGCAAATAGAAACGCGCCACGAAGTGGGCAAATGTTAACAACTTCAGATGGCAAAACAACGTGGAACAACTGCAGATCCTGTTCATTTTTCAGGGTACACAGATTAAGGCAGAGCGAAACAACGGGAACACTCGCGAAATGGAATTTTCCGGCGTTGCTGCGAGGGGATGAACGGGTCGTGGGGAAAAGAGAGAGAGAGAGAGAGAGGCGCGGCGGATCAAGTAGAATAATCCTGTACAGGTCGGCCAAAGTGTTACCTATTAACCTACAAAACTCGATCGGCCTACGTTTGTTCAACGGACACGCTCTGGTTTTCAGAACGATTAAATCGAACCGCGGCGCTAGCTTTCGAAAGAGGAACGGAATAGGGACGCTCGAAGGAGGACGGGGGTTGAAGTTCCAGCGGGTTGCTCGGCTGAAAAGCAAACAAGTGCTCCTGCTCGCGGTACGTTGAAGCGGTTCGTACAGAATAAATACAAGTGGAAAGGACATCGGGCGGGGCGATCGTTAAGAACCAAGATAGAGATCGGCGCGTCCTTCGCGCGGCTATAAAAACCGCCTCGTTAATACGGCAAATATTTTTGCGTTCGAGGAGCTGGTCGCGGTGAAATGGGTTTTAGTCGCTGGTAGAAACGACGGGACGAGGAACTTGTTCCGTGTCGGTAGCCACGGAGACAATTTCATCCGGCTCGAGCAAGAATTTCATTCCGTTCCTACTCCTTTTTTCGTCCGTCATTGTCGGTCGGGAGGCGGACCAGGGGAGGCTGCGAGGAAAGTGGAAAGTTTGCCGAGAAAAATAGGTTACGTTGGTAATCCCGAGTAGTCGAGAGGCAAGACGGACGCTTTGAAGTGCCGTCGTAACGCGTGCAAGCTTCTCTGTCCCTAGACGGATCAAGTGGTTCCTAAATCGAGGATCATTAAGCTTCTCGAAGGACCAGCGGCGCGAGGACTGGATCGGGAGAGGGATCGTCGCTTCCCGTCACCGCTACGCGTCGTACGTTTCAATAAATCCCCCTCCTCGCCTTTCACGGGAGTTAATATTCCTTTAAATCCGGAATTGCCGACGCAGCGTCGCGAGATAACGAGTTCCGCTATCTTCCGGCGTCGTACAGCAAATTATCCAGAAAATTAACTCGAGCATCGCCACCCCCTCTCTTGCCTGTATTTTCATTTTCAGCCGCGAAAATGAGCTTTCGCGAAGGGCGGAAGAAAGGAAGTAATAGTAGTATCTCGTCGCGGAGTTAGAGCATGCCCAAGGTGAGACAACGACAACGGGATCTAATTACAACTTCCATTTGGGGAGCGCGATGATCGCTTGGAATTCCAGTTATCTCGATATCGCGGAAAAATGATCGCGCGAACGCGAGGGACGGGGAACAGATTGGTCTGAAAAATGGAGCGACGTCGAACGCGCGGGGCGGCGATCGATATCGTTCACCTGAGCCCCTTTCGAAAGTGTCGGATTCTCGCGAGGGTTGTTGCGTGTAAACGATTAGACGTGGGTGTCAGATAATTGTAATGCAAAAGCGGACGTGATTGATGAACGCGAGGGAACGTGGCTCCCTCCGCGAAGGTCACCCAGCCCCGCGACGCCTCTGGTAAACTTTCGATTCCGTCGAGCACACACAAAAGTACCTTCGTTACGCGAATACTTTGCAGTACAGGAAAAGGGGGATTTCGACGCGTACGACGTGCAACCGCCCCTCTATTTTCGGCTTCTCTCCTCCGCGGGGAAGAGCAAGGACGATGGCTGACATTTAGGGCAAACTCGAGGAACGTACCTCTGCAAATAGAACGAAGACGGCGAATTAAATAAAGGTACGACGGAACGTTAACCACTGGAGACGAGAGTTCGAAAGCAGAGGCTAGGAATTAAAGCCGCGCGGCCCAATTTGTTGATATCATCCCCAATGGAGCCGGGTAATCGCGAACTGTAACTCACGGGCAGAGCTCGGCTGGTGGAGGGGAGCTGGTTGGTCGGGTAACGAGGATTTTCGATAAAATGACTCTCACCGTTATATAGAGACGTCACTAGGGATTTCGATTGGCCTTCCGCCACAATGCCACTCATCTGCCTTGTGTTCTCTCCGCGGGTTATTAAAAAGCCTAGCAAACTGGTGCAAGCGCGTTCATTATAAATAACGCGTTCGATTGGGAGGAGTTTCGACGTCGCTCGACGACGAGTGACGTACGGAGGGTGCTACTTCGGAGAAGATTACTCGAACGCGACCAACTCCGCGCCTTAAATACGAGCCCCGTTACGAATCCATCGTCCTGTAGATAGGCGAATCGTTCCGACTTTCCTCTCGTGCAATTTGCTGGAATATGACGTAATTAAAGAAGAAAAGGAAAACACGAAATTGGGTTAGTCTGATTCCGCGGATATAAAAGAATCGTTTAAGCAAGCAAACAAAGACACGCTGCTCCCCCCGCGTATTGTTTCAGCTACCAGCTTCGCTCTTGTTTCGCCTCGTTTTTCCAAAGCAAATTCTCGCTGTAAAAGAAATCCTATCGTTCCAGGACGCTGCAGAAAGCCAGTGGCTGAGGCGAGAAGCTTTATACAAGCGTAGCTTGATATTCCTATGGTATCTGCCACCATCTGCTCCGTGGCGCACCGTTTCGCGACGTCGTTGATCGCGATCGCAGGGCTCGATCGCGGATCGCGAAACGAGGTTCGAAGCATCTCCGCGTGTTCGACGGGGGTTGGCTCGCGGGTCAACCCCGAGGAATCCTCGAGGAAGGATGGTTATTCGTGCTCGATATTATCTCGAGTAGCGGTGCAAGGTGATGCCTCGATGACGTTAAAGGCTCGCGGAGTTAAAGGAAGGGAAAAGGAAGGCGAGCCCCAAGTGTGGATTCGCTAGTTACGATCGATACGCGCCGCTTTCTAGGTCAGGGTCCCGATACATACTCGCCACTCACCGCTACTCAGGGATATACGCTCGAAACGCGTCCCGCGAATTCATTCGAACCCGACCACCCAGCCTCTCCCGTGTTCCCGCGGAACGATCGAATCTCGCGGTTGCCATTGCTTGCTTCTCTTCTTTTCCTTCTTTTCCATCGCCCGTTTCGGTCTCGCTGGCTCCAGCGGCGAGTGCGTTGGAGAAAATCGAGGGGAAGAGGAGAAAGGCAAACGGAACCGAACCAACGAACGCTCGGGACAAGAAAAATAGGTGGCTGCTTCTCTCGCTGAAAGGAGAAGAAAAAAAAAAAAAAAAAGGGAAGAAAGTTTCCCGTTTTCAGACGAGCCGACTCGTACGAACGTGCGCTCACGCGTGCACGCGCGCGCGTGTGCGTGCGTGTGTTTTCCCGCACGTCCGTCCGTACACGTACACTTACCGGGGGTGAAGTATCGAACAGCAATCGCGTATTGAACGTTTCCCACGCAATCGAGATTAATGACGTCCTTTCGCGGGCATGTTCTCGTGACCGGGAAAAAGAGAGTGGAAGGGAAACGGGAGGAACGGGAATGGCAGGATATATAGCGGCGGTCGACGGATTTAAACGAGAACCCGGGATGAAGCTATCGCGGTGAATAATTGCTCAAATAATGTCCGTAATAACGGGTATCTCAATTTTTCTCCTTACCGCGGAGTTAAACAGAAAAGGAGGATGTTAATAGAAGAGAGAAAGGGGGAGGAAGAATCCGATTATTCTAATCGGATGAAACGTCGTTCGCAAACGTTCCTGCCCGCGCGACACAGTTAACTACAACGGGGCCATCCGAGGACCCGCGCGAAAGAGTTGTCTAATTGATGGCCGCCCTTTTCTTTCCATTCACGCGTGACCCGACCCATTTATATAAGCGAACGAGGTGTACACGTAGTACAGGGCCGAAAATCAATTCTAACGTCGAGATTACCGCGGTGTTACGATTCTAGATGAAGATTCCTATCGATCACGCCACCAACGATCTTCCTCTAGCCCTCGTGCCGCCCCGCTTCGTTCGTCGGTTAACAAACGCCCGCCCGGACACTTGTACAAATTTCGTCGGCCTGGCTCGTGCCGGAAAATGCACGCGATTCGTCCCACCGTACAGGCGCTCTCGTAACGATTCGATCCAACGGAGTCATCGATCGGAATTCCTTCGAGCGCCACGACACCGCTGCGAAGAAATTTATACGGCGTTCGTTTCGCGAGATAGCTCGACGACATTGGCAGATTTTTCAGAAACTCGAGTAACGTAAGAACCGACATGCTTCGTGCGTTCAACCCCCGATTTACGCGGTCCTCCAACGTTAGAGGAACAGCGGCATTCGTCGTTTCGTCTCCATTTCTAGATATTTTCCGACCCGTTCTTAAGATTCTCGCGTCTAAGACAGGGTCTGCTAGGTTGCCTTACCGATTAGGCCACTAGCAGACCCAGGACGAAACGTTCTTCCCTCTCTTTTCGACTCGAAGCAACGCGCTTCAAGTAATTAATTCAAGCGCTTAAGGGGAATGGCGAATGCTGCTGGTCCCTCTAGTGGCGGGTATTGGAGGACCGCCACATCACGCTGAATATTGTATTTTATGGGGACAGGAAATAATCCTTCTTTAAGTTCGATCGAAATAAGAAAATTGAGATCAATGAAAACAGGCTATCGGTAGGGAATTACGTAATCACGACTGCCAATGTTGACGAACAATGTCAATGTTCACCTAGTTTACGGTACTTTGGTCCGCGTAACACGGTCATCGGTTCTCCAAGTCGACGGTAGACGAGATCGAACCGTCGTCTCTGACAGACTCGAGAAGCGAACGTTCGCGTTGGTATTTCGACGAAACGGGCCACGTATCGGTCGTAAATTTCCGCGTAGGTCCGCTCTAATATTACGGGGACGTGTCTTCAGGGCGTCAGTGTCGTTCGAGAAAGAACACGAAGACGAATTCCCGCGAAACGGTATCGGAACGCGAGCAATTAATCTGACCGATCGGGATCGATCTCCTCGTCGTACAACTCCGATTCGGTCGCAAAAACTAATCCGGTTCTCGGAATTCAGGGAAGGTTATCGTTTATCGGTTTCATCTCTTATTATCGCACATCCGCTGGTAAACATCGACGACGCAGACCCACCGACGCGATCTGATGAGAAACAACATCCTGGATTGAACAATTTCCGCGTAATGAGGCCGTTCTACGAATACACGGAAAGGATGGAACTGTGTCTACGTTTATTTACCAGTCGAATCCAGTCCCGCTGCTAGCCGATACGCTAATGTACGTAATCTAGCGTATCTTGCTGTATCAGTTGTGCCGTACCATCAAAAGTAGTTAGTCGCTCGACAATTCAGCGGCGGAAAAATGGAACACGCGACACGTACGGTGTCGCGAGCGAGTTCACCGCGAAGGAGCCGTCGGACCGTAACGGGAGTCATTCTACTGATTTCTAAGTGGTACGTGCATCGAACGGCGTGTACGTACCTATCTATAGGCACACCGTGTGTACGCAGGCTTCCAGGCACAACGTGCACGACATTGAACTTCTACCTTGTTACCGTTAAGTACTCGCAACGTTTAATTACTTCGTCCGACGCAACGGCACACACAGTCATCGGTCATGCAACAAAACCAGTACTAGCTAGACGAGCAACAACGCAACTGCCGCAACCCGGTTTCCATCCTCGTACTACGCGAACGCGAGCAAGTGGGGGGGGGGGGGGGGAAAAGAAAGAAAAAGAAAAGATAAATAAATCGTACGAAACGCTAGGAAACGTTACGAGTAGGAAAGAAATAAAAAGTGGGAGGACGAGTGTCATCCGTATGTAGGTTAATCGAGTTACGGTGCCAAGGTCTTCGAGACGACTTACTCCGGGATTTGAATATATTTCAATTGGAATTTTAAATTCGATCGAGCATCGCGTAATGAGATTCATCCATACGGCTGCCAGTTAATTAACGAAGTTAGTTTGGGAAACTGTTTCAACGACGGCGCTACCTCTACAGTTATAAATACCGTCTGGAAGTTTGCACGGGCATTTTTCTAGCCGCGTTCTCAAGGTTTTGCGAGTCGAGGGTTACAAGCTTGACCTGCCTGTCGATAAAAAGACTCGGCAGACGGAGGATGTTGCCCGGGAGGGGTCTTAATAAGTGTTCCCGCGACTCTACATTTAAAAGCACTTTATCCGATCGAGGTTTCGCAAGTCCCGCGGCTGCTACCGATTCTCGAGCCCTCGTCACCGCAGAAAAAGGCTGTCCCGTCGTCGAAATTGCCCGAGTCTTCTCAAGAAACGTACACGCGAACGGTCGTTTCACTTTCTCGCAGATCGGGGTCCGCGAGATCGGAAGTCGCGTTCGCGGCTGGCGAATACGGTCGATCGAAGTGAGGTGTCTATAAAAAGGAGAATAGAGAGAGAGACAGAGAGAGAGAGAGAGAGAGAGAGAGAGAAAAAAAAAGAAAAAGAAAGAACACTAGGCTAAAAATATAGAACGTCTACCAGCTAAGAGCGTGCTGTCAGCGCTAAGGCAAAGCGGCAAGCGAGAGTGATAGAGTGTGGAGTTGGTATACCGGCGCGGGACTGACCGTCGTGGAGCGGATCGATCGTGTGGATCATAAGCTGTAGCAGGCCGTGCCTGAACTTGGCGTGGCTCTCCCTGGAATGAGACGAGGGGCCACCGTGGGCTCCCTGCTCGCAGCCCTGTCCGGCCGTGCCACCGGCACCACTGCTGCTGCCACCTCTGCTGCTGCACCCGGCCTCTCCACCCGCCGGTATGCCGCTGCTTCCGCATGCACCCGACGCGCCACCCACGCTCGTCTCGCTACTGTTCGTCGCGTTCGGATGCTGCTGGAACACACACGTCATTTCGTCTCTCAATACAACATCGATCTCCTTCTTTAACCCGCATCTTGTACAATTTCATTCTATTTTAGTTTATTCGTTTCTTTTGTCTGTGGTTTGTTTTTGTTGTTTAGTTTTATTTTTCCGCTCGTTCGTTTTCTTTCGTTCCGCTCTACTCGTCGCTAGACGCGTCCTCGACTACGCGCGCCACCCTTCAGCCCCTGACTCGGCTCCCCGTGTCGCGGTCACGCGGGAAATGAAAGGATCGTACGCGGGAACGCGCGTGTCCGACTCGACCAGGGATCGCCACTTCGATTAAGCGTAGCCCAGCCGAGCAGCGGAACACCCCTGTGGCTTTCGCGATCGAACGCATCGGAACAACGACCGTTATCGGTGGACACGATCGATAATTTCCCCAAAGAGCGGTAGCTGTTGCGTTTGTAGGTAAAATTGACGCGATTGTAAACTCGAATATTCATCACGACGTGTCGTAGCTGGAAAAAGGGGGTGTGCGAATAATCGAAACGATCGATCTCTCAGCGAGTGGAAGTGCTTCCGTCGTTATCCGTTGAGCATGTTAATGGGATTAGACGCTCGAGGCGCGTATATATCCCGGTTCGAGCCGATGAACGTTTTGCTGGTTAATGGGGGTTACGAGATCGAGACCTCTAAAGCGAGGATTTATGCGCGAAGCAGCTCGAGCGTGGCTTACGTTCGGACGCTTGCACACGGCCGAGCGATCGCGTCAATCGTGTCGAATGGCTCGAAACGTCTGCGACGCGCTTCTCGGACCTCCCACCAGCCCCTTTCAACCTTCTCTTTTTCCTTTCCCTTCCGTTTACCCT
Source organism: Xylocopa violacea (assembly GCA_963969225.1). Lineage (NCBI taxonomy): Eukaryota > Metazoa > Arthropoda > Insecta > Hymenoptera > Apidae > Xylocopa > Xylocopa violacea. The sequence goes on along the minus strand of CAXAJV010000006.1, from coordinate 31,354,790 downwards.
TTCTCTGCGGGGCTACGAACGAGCAAATGGCGAGGAAGATGACTCCTCTCTCATCTGCTATGCATGAAACGCGAAGGTGGTCGACGCGCGCCCTACGCCCACGCCTCGGTTCTCTGGTGCTTTTTAGGTCGCTTCCGGATAGGCGAGCAACAGTTTTGGTCACGGATCGCGAGTCGCTTTTGTTCGTTTAGATGCAGATGAATCGGGGCCACAAAGGCGGCCCCGGCTTTCGACGATGGAACAATGAGCGCGTTACGAATCGTTGAAACGATCGGCTAACAACGATCCACTTCGCCTGGTTCGACCATCCTCGACCAATCCGTTACACATCGCGAACAGTCGTGTCCTTACGAGCAGTCGCGAAAATGAAAATTGCTCTTTATTCGGCATCGTTTAACCCCTCGACTTTTCGAACTCCTACGCTACCCTCCGTGTCTCTCGTTTCCCGAGGTGTTTTCAAGTATTTAAAACACACACACACTTGGCAGCTTAACGAGGACAGCGCAAAAAACGCTATAAAACATCATTATTCCCGGGGTGTTGGAAAATGTTAGGACAATTACGCTAACGAGGGCGGTGCGGCTGCCGAAAGCAGCGAAACGGTTAACAATGGATAGTTACAATAATGTCGAGTTCCTTAACAACGCGTTAACTAACAAAACGCCGCTGTTTACCCAAGGTATACTCCTTCGGAGCGTTGCTTACCCAGGGTACGTATCGCGGAGCTGAATAAACCAGAGACGCGGAACTCGACGCGGCGCGTTCGCGCGACGAAAAGTAATTTCGACGCTGCGAAAAATAGCCAAGGGTGTCAACGACGAGTGTAACGACGTTGGAAGATCGTGCTCGCGTGAACGCGATACTCCCCAGGAATCTGCTCGCGTGAGCCGCGCGTGTCACCCCTTACCGCCGTTCCTTCGACGCGAATATCCCTGCGAAGGTTCTACTCGCGTATCTCGCGGTCCTATTAACCGAACTTTACCCCCCTGTACCTGTTACGTACGCGGAACACAATGGAGGCCCGAGGTATTTACGAATCCGCCGCGGGTCGTACGTTTTCCCCGCGTAGTTTGCATAGGATCGAGCTAGACGAACAAGCGAGCACGCACCCACACCCCGACGGAGGATAATGACGGGGTGAAACCGACGTATAAGGCTCGGCTGGCTCGTAATACCGCGACGCCGCCGCGTTCTCCAATTACGTAGCCCCGGAGGAAGCCGTTGTTCCGGATCGGTTTCCACTTTTCCCGTTTTCTGCTCGATGGCCAACGAATGCCGTACACGTTGGCGCCTACTTCCGTCCGTAATTTGCATCGAGCGTTTATTGAGAAACGCGGAAAAATTTATGTTTCCGCCTTGTATTAAAGCTACCTTCAAAGCGAATCCATCTCGGAACCTGATTTTGCCGCGATAATTTAAAAGAGACTACGCAGATTCGAGTCAAAGTTCTTGCGCTCGCTGAATCTCAGAGGGAATATTAAATTGCACTGTTCCTTTAGGGCTCGTCCGTGTAAAAGGCAGACTCGACGAGCGTTTCTTTCCAACCTTTTTTTCATTCCAAACTTAGAGACGGTAGAGTAAATATCGTCTGGCAGAAAGTTTGACGCGCGTCGATGAGTTGGCAATGTTATCCCCGTGGCACACGGTGGAGCGAGCGCCTAAAATTTTAATGAGTCGCTCGTCGTCGTGCCGGAAGTTCCATCTCGACGCTCTGCGACGGACTTGCGAGACCTCGCTAATGGAACATCCTTGATTCGCGGCGTCCTCTAAGTCTCTTGGCGTTTAAAATCCTCGATATCCAAAGGGCGACGTAATTTGATAAGAAATCCCACTTTGAGCTGGTTCTTCGCGTCGCGATTTGTCGAGAGAGAAATGAAATTTCCGAAATATTCTCGCAACTGCAGAGACGGAACGATCTCGAAGTTGACGGAGGTCGGATTGATAGCGACTACCTGGCGATTGTACGGATAGGCGCGGCTAGTCGGGAGGCTGAAGTTGCGAACACCAGGTTTCGGCTTAGCCACCAGTGTGTACCACCAGTCCCGTGTACGCTCGTGGTTGTCGCGTCACGTAGACGAGATAATAAACTTTGTAATTAGTGGGATGGACTGCTAGAACCGCGCGTGTAACCCTTCATACGCATGTCCAGAGAGTTGACTGGGTGCCTTGTGAATAATGAAATCACGGCTGAAAGATACGCATATACGCAACAACGACAACGCGCTCGCAGTACAGATCGACCGTGATTCCTCGACGAAGAACTCGAATCGAAGTTGGCCAAACAAGGGAGGATCTGAACGACGCGAACAACTTTTTCGAATAATCAAAAGTATCGCGAGCTTCTCCCACGCCAATGTCGATACGGTTAATTTTCCTGGTCGAATATTTTAACGATTTTCGGTTCGAGTGGCTTTCCGTGGAAATCCCTGATTGAATCGTTATTCGAGCCAATAATTCACTATTGATGCACTCTCTGTATTTTAATGGCGATATTTGTGCCGCCGAAAGATGGGACGTCCGTTTCGAAATCAATAACATGGAGTTTACTCTAGCATCGCGAGCGTGCGAGCGGAATATTAAATTTTCTTGCCGAACGAAATTGCGGGCAAACGCGAACGGCGCGTACGGCTGTCTGGGAAAAAATTGCCAAGCCGCATTCTCATTCGAGGACAAACAGCGCGTTTCGACGTTACGCGAATTGTAACCCGTACCTGGAACGGTTTAAATAAACCACGGATTGCACGTTCGGGTGAACCAGGAATTATTTAACGGCTTTGAGCTAGAACGCCGCGCTATTTTTTAAATCTCGTCAGACGAACCTGGTAACCTTTGTAATCACGATGAAGAAAAATGCAGAAGAAGAAGAAGAAGAAGAAGAGGAGGAAGAAGTAGAAGAATAAGAAGAAGAAGAAAGGGAAACAAGCGAGGGAAAGGGGCCTTCGCTTCAGTGAATTCTTTGCGCCCACTTTCAGAAAAAGTGCGCTCGACCAAGAGTTCCGTTGCATCTGGGAGCATCGTGTTGGTTCAGCAAACTTCCCTCCGCGCCGTTCTTTCAATTATGAACAGTGTTTCGTATCAGTGAAAACCGATATAAAAGAGGGATGTGCGCTAACGTGAACTTTGCTTAAAAAACCAATCGAACGTTTCTCAGCTACTGTAGATAATTTGAGAATACCTTCCACTGGTTGCCTTCTGATTTACGCTCTCGCCTCGAGTCGATCGTTGCCGTGATTCGCGGGGGGGACAACCTCGGGGTGGCTGAAGGGTCTGCACGCGAAAATGGCATAGTTTTGGAACTGCTGCGAGGCGGCGGTGCTTTTGACAAGGGGAATTTCTTAGGAGCGATTCGTTGCCAAGAAAGAGAGGTTCGATTTTCGCTGACTGCTCCTCGCGGCGGCATACGCCCCCGTTGTTAAGAACTGCACGAGTTCGGCCAGGTTAAAGGGTCTCGAACGGGATAGTGGGTCGAGTGACGGAAACTCGCCTGAAGCCCTCCCGCGGTTTCGTCGCCAAAAACTGGTAAAAGCGCGATATTTCCGCCTCCGCGGAACGCGAACTCCACCCCCTGGGCCGCTATCGCGGATGAATCCTGGTTAGCTAAGCGGATTTAAGGGTTGGCGCGGAACAGGAAAGCATTAAATATTTATCAACCGCGAGAAGCAAAGGATCGGGGAAAGAAGCCGGGCGAAGACGCCGGTGGAAGAATAAAAACTCATTAAGCGCGCCCCTTATTCGAATGGATCCGCGAGAGTTTCACGCGACGACGGCCGACTTCGTCTCGTTATCGTTGCATTTTACTGCGATCGTATCGTCCACCGCAGACTCGCTTTAGAAAATCCGATGCCCCCCGCGGGAATAAACGACGTACAGATATGGCGACGCGGATGAACGAGGGTTTACGATCGTCCGCCTGGTGCCCGTAAATTCTCCGTTTTCTTTGGGAAACGCGCGGCTAATTTCGGGGCCACTCGATACGCGTATTGGCCGGGGTTGGAAACGTACTGCGAACGAGCGCAGAATCGAAGAGTAATAAATGGAGCGGAATAACGTTCGGCGGACGTATCGTGACGCGTAGCATTTATTCGAAAATTAACCACCCGGACGTGTCACGGAAATGGGCGTGGCGTTTGTTTAGGTGGTCCCATTTCTGTTGGCGCGCGCTCGATAAGCGAAACGAAAAACGACCAATTGGTATTCTTAATTACGAACCGCCGCTAGGGACGCTACATCGAGCCAGCCGCTGTCGAGTTGCGTGCAGGGCTAAGCGCATGAGAGGTAAGCAGCTTACTTGAACGCCTGACAAATTTATACGAGTTAGCTTGATTGTTGCAGCCCCACGTGCTCCGCCTCCCCAGGCTGGTAACGATTGAATTATCCTTCGAAATTTCTCAGGTAACGCGAGCCTAGCCGATTGTTTTAGGGTGAATTTACTCGGGGTGAAACACGCTACGCGGCGACTATCTGATCGGAATGTTCGAATCAATTTTTATCCGTTCTCGCATCGATCGATCGACGACGCCTCGTTGTTCAGCTCGGCCACCAACGGGACCAGCGAATTTGTTCACCGAATTACGCGCTAAACTTTTTCGCGATCGCCTCCGACAACCTCGACGATTATCGATTTTGCGCGATCGAATCAGCCCGAACGATTGGTCGACGCCCAGCTGCGCGGGGCCAATTGGGAGTAATTGAATTTAGAACCGCACGAGAAACAATTCTGAACTTCCTAATACGGTCGCGTTGCCTGCAAAATTCTCCGATCGCACGAGATCGTTAATAGCCGTGGATATAAATCGACGGTTAACCCCTTGGCGCACGCGCCTCCGACGAACCTGCAGGGGGTACGATCGACCGTCGAATTTGTCCGTGTCGGTGACAGTAATATACCCACATTTTCAGTTCTTTCACGTTAGAAACGAATTTATACCGCGTCCTATCGCGAAACGTAATTGGATGCTATATCGTCGCGTCCGATACGATGCTGCTCGTTGGACTTACACGGACGTTATTTGGATTACATTATAATATCGTGACACTGCGTGATTGATCGAGTCATAACATTATTTATTCGATTTGCGTAATAAACGCAAAAGTTATGTAAATACAACGCGTCAGCCAGCATGGTTGAGCCAGGACGAGGGTTGATTTTACCGATACGTCCACGTGAAAAACAGAACCGTTAACCCTTTCGTGACGGGAGCCTTTTTACCCGAGACACGTTCGTCGTTTCGAAACGGAGCTTCTGTCCCTGTCAATCTATTCGTTTGCGTTTTAAATTGAAATTGATTTAAAAAGTTCGCAAGAACTTTTTCGAATAAACCAAGTCCGCCAGCGCTGTTTTCTTCGCGAACTTATCAGGTCCCCGTTTCGAGGGGGTCAAGGGGTTAACGCGGCATCGGATACGCGCGAGGACTCTGCTGGGTGTGCGCGTGGCTTGTTGCGAATATTACCACGGGTGAATTTACGTCTTCGAAAGTTTAACCCACATATATCCCCCCCTTTTGCTGGCCGGCTGCGAACGTCAGGCGGTCGAGTGGGTTTTACGACATTTCCAGGCGTTTTCGTGCTACCGGCGCATATCCACGCTCACGTGTCCTGCAAACGTCAGGTATATACACGCGGAGCCCTGACCTTAGCCTAGATTCGCGCGAGAAAGAGAGGACGGACAAAAGAAACAGAAAGGAAAACGGGGGAGAAAAGAAACCGGGGGCTCGAGCGCCGCGAAAGGGGTGGAATAACGGGGAAGGGCGACGGACAAATGAGTCGAGACGAGATCTCTCCGCGCAATTAACGCCGGCCGTGTGTGTGCACGCGGGTTCCTCTATAGACGCACGAGACACGACGGACGAGGGGATAAGCTTGGAGACGAGGAACGCCCTAGAAAAGCTGACGATAGCGACGAAGAAAGTGGAACTCGACGAGGCGACGAGGCGACGAGGCGAAGCTTCTGCTGGATACAGGGATTACTTGAAACATTCGTAGGCTTACACCGTTCGTAGAGCCAGGCGTCAGGGGTGGTAACCGTTGAACCTGACCCGATGATTAAATTGTACCTTTAACCGTCGATCGACCGATTGTAACGCGGTGCGACTGCTGCGGTGGTCAATTAGGTCAATGAGTGGAACCGAAGGAAAACGTCCTATATAACCGAATATAGTGTAAGGGGCCATAGGATGGTGGGGACGACCTTCTTTTCGGTGATCCGTTTGGATATGCGCATTGGAAGCGTCGCTTTTGCCCCGAGAAAACCGCGCGTCCGCGGAGAACGAGCTGAAACCGGTGGAACGGTTCTGTTCGAAGGAGCCTCGTCGGTTCGTCTAATCGAATAACGGCGATTTAATCGTTTGGCAGTTAGAGAAGCGACGGAGCGGGTTGGAAAGAGCGCGGAAGAACGGGCGAAAGTAAGACGTAAGCCAGCGAACGTCCAGGTTGTAGGCGAGACTCGGCTGTTGGACGAAGAAGCGCTTAATGGCCTGTTATCGGTAAAAGCATTACAGTTAATTATACGCGAAGTCGACTATTCATTAGCGGGTCGTCGGCGAGGGTGGCGGCGTGGTAAGAAAACCGGTAGTGTGTGTGCCAAGTAATAGAAATATAGCCTTTTGTCGGCGACGCCGTAATTTCAGGCCATTCGTTCCGGTCCTACTTAATCAAAATTTCCGGCCGAGACTATTCCAATTACCGCGAGCCCTAAATTCTTCCGCGCGGGAATGGAATCGATGGCAGGCGGAACGGAAGCCGGGGAACGCGGCGGAAGTCGAGAGCGCGGCGGAAAGTTTGAGACGCGGCGAGGCGCGTCGCCGCTGTCGATACGTCAAGCGCGCGTGAAAACGAGCCGTCGCGACGCTCGATACGCGCGTTACGTACCCACGTAACTGCCTTCCACGTTTCTTCCTACGGTTTTCATCGTTTTTTTTCACCCTCACCCCCTCTCGTTCACCTTTTTCTACCCTTTTCTAGCTCCTCGCGCGTGCAACGCGCTGGAGTCGCATTGAACGGGGGCGTGGGCGTTTATCGTAGCTGGCAATATTTGAAGAGCGCACCGTTAGGCAAACGCGGCGAGGCAGCCCAAGCGAGCCGGATCCATTCGGACTCGCTGCTTGGTCGCATTCGAACAATACCCGACTCGGCACTCGATTGTTGCCTGCATCTTTTCGCGCGGCGCTCGCCAAGGACGACGGTGTTTCGGATAAACAAACTTTTCCATCCCCCGTTACGAGGGATGCGCGCTCTTGGATCCAAAGGGGGAAACAATTCTGGAGTCATAAACGAGCCGGTCCTGGCCGCGGAGTTACTTGTTGTGCGAGCTTTGCACTCTTGCCGCGGCAATATCGCGTCCAAGAGCCACGAACGGTAGTCTCGAATTCCGTCCGAGCAGTTGGAGAACGGAGAACGATCGATTCTCCCTTTCGCGGATCGTTTCGTCGCGGGATCGGAGTTTTGTCAGGAATCGAATTCGATTCTGCTGCTGGGCGCCAGTTTGTCCTTGAAATTCCCAGCAACGCGCTCGAAACGGCGGGGAAATTATGAAACCAGCGAGGCGATCGCGGAAAATAACAGCGATCGGGTACGCGTGGCTGTGACAGATGTTGGACGAGGCGACGCGAGAGAGTACGCCCAGGCTGTCTGTCGGATCCTTTGTTTCGAAAGATCGGATTGACGTAATTAGAGGCCGCTGAAATATTTCGACGCCAAGTGGGTCAAACACTGGGCGAAAGTGAACTACATTCGTCGAGCTACTCGAACCGGGTGGAATCAATTAGGATGCGGGCGAAAAGAGTTCTTAATTATTTCGCGGTCGTTAAAACGAGCTGCGTGAGAAGAACGAGTCGTTTCGACGAGGGAACAGTCCTCTTTCGTTACCTCGTCCAAGATCAGAGGTTGCTTCTCGCGATACGATCGAAAATGGCCGTCTCGCGACACCATTGACGGTAGACGAAGCCTGCGGTCCAGAGGATGCCAATGAATCGGAAAGCCTCTTTGCGGCATGAATGGAACAGCGGGTTATATTAAAGCATCGAATAGAGAGTGTGTGCATTAACGTGCAACGGGGCTCGCATGCACTCCGACTGCCGGAATATTCGTAAATAAATGATCGGACGGCTCGCTACTGCCGGTTCGATTCACTGCCATCGCCTCTCCGTGACCGTTCCCTACCTAGACCTGTCCTTAAGCTCATTCCCCGCTTCTGTTTCCAAGTATAACGTTCAAACGCTGCTTTTGCACCGCGAACTAGGCTACCCTCGTCTAATCGGGAATCAACTCGACATTCTTCTCGTCGATCGATATCGCCAATTCGCGAAATACTCGCGTTTCGCGTAGGTAAAAGTGACGACCGGATGAGAGATCGTCTTTAAAAATCTGTTTGATACTACTTTGGTAGTTAAAAGTCGCGCAATTTGATCTTTGATTGGTATTAGCGCATCGTATCTTCGATTCGTCTGCTAAAACAAACGCTACTGGTGTTAGTCGCGCGAGTGACGAGTATCGGGCATGAAACGCGCGCAAAGCGAATCGAAAGCGCGTCCCACCGGTTTTTATCTGCCTTTCCGGTAAAGAGTGGAGCGCAGCGAGCCAAAGTGGAACGTCCAATAGCAATCGAAAGTTTTACACCGTGCGTTGGATAATATTGCGGTCTATAATCGACGACTCCTCTGGCGAGTCTGAACAGCCAGCGGTCGCAGCCAGTTTCGAAGCAATAAATATCACAGCCTGTGTCCGATTGCGCGCTATAAACGATATTAACCGTCGCTGGGTACACATTTCGCGGACACTAATGCGGGTTAAACCGTCGCGACAGACACCAGAGTTCCGACCGCGAATGAATTTCTTTCGTTCCTCGTCGATTCCGTCCCGATTCCGTGCGACGTAGCTGCGAACGAGAACCCAGAGCTCGTTTAATTAAGCGAGTAACGCGCGTCGAGTTTCGCTATCGAAGTGCCAGTCGAGGCCGCTTTGTCGGCGACCCGTGATCCTTTGGATCAAACGGTCCGTACGCGATCACGTAATTCGCCGATTGAAATTATCATATTACGGTTCGCGAGTAAAGCAATCGAGATCGAAGCGAGACGAGCGAATAACAACGCCTCGATGCGTCTCGAACCCCGTAGAGCAGCTCGCGTCCGGTAAATTACAATCAACGATCAGTTTTTTCCTCGCGAGCGAAAAAAATTCCGATCGTAGAGGGTTAATGAACAGCGACGTTCATTACGTATTGATGGAACGGCTGGACGAAGAGCTCCGTCGAGACGATGAAGAGGAAAGCTAAGCGGACGGCCGATCAAGCGAGAGAAGAAGGAAATTAAAAGACGTGGAAATGAACTGGCGAATCGAACTCCAGGGAGGAGTAAATTTTCCCCGGCTCGTTTCGACGCGGAGGATCGGAATGAGAATAAGAACCGGGAAGAACGATTCTCTGTGACGATCGTACGCCTTCGCAGCCATCGAGAATCGAGGCGCTGGCTTCCAAGGAACGAGCAACCGCGATGATGCTTCGACGTGGAACAACGCCTCCTCGAATCGATTACGATTTCCGTCTCGATAGGATATCGCAGCGATAATAGGGTTTATCGTGACGAGCTGGCGAGCGTTATCGAGATTCGAGGGAATCGTAACTCGAAGGAGGGCTCCACCATTGCGGGAAGTTTACGTCAACTACCCCTACTTTGGCTCGCGAAACTAGCCACGGTCTGAACTACCTCGCTTTCTCTCTCGCGTTCTCCGTGAACGTTTCAAACGGAATCGGCAATCGGTACCGATAGAGCCGCAATTACGCAACTTTTGCTCACGACCCAGTTCCCGTTACCGTGGAAAATCGCTCTTTTCGCAACTTTTCTCGTGCGGAATACGCGACAAAGGACAACAGTCTCGCCTGGATCGTCGAAAATCTTACCAGGAAGTTCCTGCCTTCGAGCAAGTTACGCGATCGTTTAACCGAGTTGCTTCATCCCTGTCGAGTTACGCGCGACGCGTTTAACTGGAAACGCAGGGAAGCTCGTGGACGCTCGAAAGCATCGAAGAATTGTTATCGTTGGGTTTGCGCAAATAAATTGCAGGCGAGATTCGAAGATCGATGCCAATTACAATGGTGTGCCGTTCGATTCGGCGGAAGACTATTAATTAGCGAGATTCCATCAAGGAGAGGGAGTCAGGTCAACGCGAGCCGTGGGTCCATCGGGTGGTTGAACTCTACGTGATCGGGCTACAAACTCGAACCAGATCGCTCGGCTATCCAATGACCCGCGACTTGCGTTCAGCTAACTCCTTGGGATCCCATTAATTTCTGACTTCCTCCTCTACGCTGCACGCTCGCGCATAATATATTCGACGTGGATGCTCGTCTGCAATATACGCTTGCGTTTTCGGTCAAAATAAGACGATTCGCGGAGCCTGGAAAAGTAATCGGGTTACCTACGTGCAGACTCGATTAGTTGCATGAATTATTGAGATTTTCGCGAACGGTTGTTCACCGTATCGTTGGAATTGCAAAAGCGGTGAAGACAGCGAAGACTGGGGAAAAAACATCGATCGATACTGATCAATTCGGTCGGAGGATCAGAAATCGAGAGACGCGATTGCTGTTTTCCATCCAGCGACTCGATTCGCGAAAAACTAGGCGAACGCGACTCTCCGCAAATGCATGAATTCTTCTTCTTATTAGTTTTTTCATTAGAAACTTACTTTCATCAAAATTTGATCGATAAAAAACTGTTTCAATTCGACCATCTTCGGTAACTTTAAGTATCCGAGATGGATGGACGTTTCATGCGTTGCGATCGACTACGTACTCATTAAGTCGAAATTATCGATGAACACGCAAGACGAACCGCAGAGATACCACTGTTGTAGTCAAAATCAACGAACGAATGAACGAACGGAGCACTTCGATCAAAGTGGTTTCGAATCGTTCGTACTTACCGGAGTTACGATGGATGTTGTCATCGAACGGAACACTCGCGCTCGTGTACTTTCAACCGGTCGGAGCAATTTCTCTTTTTCCCTTTTTCCCCCCCTTTCCTTTCTTGCTCTTCGTGTGTAGACTTCTCTCTGCGTGTGTCTGTGCGTGTCTGTGTGAGTGTGTGTGTGAGAATTCACGTGTGCACGTTGGTAAGTGGGTGTGTACACGTGTGTCAGCGAGTGGATGCTGCGTACGTGTACGTGTCTACGTATCTATTATGCGGAAACGGGGTTGAGGGCGTGGATAAACGATTCTTTTTTGTCGCAGCTGCCACTTCTCATGCGCGGGAGCGACTTGCCTGCACCGGTGCATCCTGAACCGACCGAGGGTGCTTGATGGAAGAGAGATAGATCAGAGCTGCAGTGGCTGAAGTCGAAGGTGACAATGAGGCCGCGCGTCGAAATCTCACGGACAGACGACTAGACTCTGCCCCTTGTACCCTTGAATAATTTGTACCCACCCGTGGACACTAATTTCCTTCGAAACTTCTCGAAAATTCGCGACCATCTCACTGGTTCCTCCCTTCGATTCGCTGATGTATCGCCTGAACCCTTTGACTGCGGAACGCACGTGCACGCGATTCGAAACGCTCGCTTACTTTGATCTTGGCTCTTCTGTTAAAAATTTCAAACGGAACGTTGCGCTTAAATCTCGGTCTTCCCTTACATTTCTTCGTTAGAAGCAGATAGTTGTCTGCAAACGAGAGCAACGATTCCGAGCCAGCCAAACGGACGAGCATGGCTGTCCAATGAGAATTAATAGCACCGGATAAAGCTACTTCCCATTGGCCAGTCGTACCACGGCCACAATCGAAGCTCCCGTTTCTACGATATGAAAACGTGTCGTCCATTAACTCGTACTAGCTGCTCAAAGTGTATTTCCTCGTTTGCGATGTAGCGACTACATCTTTGCTATAGAGGAGCGCATAGTCTAGCGCAGCGTTTCCCAAACTGCGTTCCACGGAACAGTAATGTTCCACGAGTAATTACAAAGTGTTTCACAAAAAATTACGAAACAGAAAAGGAATTATAACTAGAAACCGAAATTTACTCTAGCGTTCCGGAACAATTTCACGATTTAAACAGTTTAGGAAACACTGGTCTAACGGAACAGGTTTTCGCAGTCGCAGACACGGTGGATTAATTTTTAAGTAAGCAATAAGGTTAAACTCTACGTACACGCGATCGACAGCGGATCGCGTCGTGGTATTTGTCGGCGAAACGCGTCGCAGTCAAAGGGTTCGATTAGCATATGCATCGCGTAGAGTTGGGCTCCGAAAGTCGCGCGTCCATCGTCCGCGGAAGCGTTCAGATCGGGAGGGGATGCGCGGCTTCCGGAGCCATCCGGTTCACTTTGATGCTGTCATGAATAAATACATCGATCAAAGGCACATGACACAGAATCATGCATCGCGCTGACACGACGCGCCTCGGCTGCTCGACTTGCGCGAACGGGAACCTTCTGGTCCGCGGGTTCGTTGTTCCACGAGGGAAGAAAGAGACGGTTCAGCCAGGCGCAAGTTCAGCAGCCGATGGTGTGTAGAAAGTTTTTGTCAACGATCGTGAATGAGAAACGCGCAGGATAGATAGAAAGAGAAAGGTAGATAGATAGATAGATAGAGAGAGAAAGAGAGAGAGAGAGAGAGAGAAAAAAAAGAGATAGAGACATGCGACTCACCAATGCCTGGGCGGCGCTCTGGTGCTGCAAGCAAGAAACACCCAGTTACAATCACAGTAACGACAATCGAGTAATTGTTTTGGTTGATGATTCGTGATTCTCGCAAGGCGGCACACATTCACACGAAAAATGCAGTGCTCGCGTAAGCGTTTCACATCGACTTGTGCACAGAGAAAGAGAGATAGAGAGAGAGAGATCACGCGTCGAGGGAGGAAAGAGTATGCGGCGTCGTAAGCGTGGCCGAAGGTCGCGGCTTAATTAGCGGACAACAGGGTGGAGGGAATGAAAAACCAAAGAGAGAGACAGAGAGAGAGAGAAAAAAAAGAAACGGTGGACAGGTGGAAGAAGTAGAATAAGTAGTAGAAGAAGAAGAGAAACGAAAAAACAAGTGGGGCAAAAGAAGCGGAATCCTTGAAACTTACTTTCAGTCGTGCAAATAATTGCGACCTTCGATCGATACGACGGGCATCTCGTTTCTTGAATGCAGTTTGTTTCGTTCTCTTCCTCGCGACATCTCGTAAGCTTGCAAGGTGGGGTGGAGAAGGGTACGGTTGGAAAAAGCGAGGGGAAGAGTTGCGGGCGCCTACTCGACTCTGTAGTAATTATGAGGCACGATGATTGGTCGTGGTGTTTCTGAGGTGTTCGATGCTGATCGATAGCGAGTAATTTCGCCGGCGGCTCGGGTCAGCCTGTCGGCAGGGGGCCAATTAAAACAAACCGTCGCTATGATCCCAGCGATTTCGTCAGCGCGGTGTGTTTACGAGGCGTCCTGTTTGAACGCGGTGAAACAACCTATCTCGCACGGCTCCAGTCAACTTTCGGTACATACGCGTGCACCTATGCGCGTTCCGAATGCCTTCCGGAGTCTGGTTAATTAATTCGTCCCGAAACCGCCAACTCCGAGGCAAGCGGGCCAATTTTCTTCTTCTGATCGCGAGAACGGTAACGCGAACGGGGAAGCTGGTGATTGTTCGCGTGGTGGAATTCAGTTAAACCAGGAAACGGGCGCAGAGTTCGCAGAGCTCGTCGAAGCTTCAACATCGACGGAGCGAGGGCACGTTTTATTTGGTTGCCCTCCTCCTGCTAACGGGAGGAGTCTCGTTATTAACGTGGAGAAGTGCAGGGTGGATGTAAAGGGGAGGAACGCAAATTGGGATACGTCTCGAAGCACGGATGACTTGGGAGAACGCGAACGCCGTCAGGATGGATGGTAAAAACCTCTCGACAACCGCTGGATCTAATAAACTCGAAGATAAAACTATCGAGCGGAGAATAAATTAGCTGGAACGTCGTGGCTTGATGCGGTTCGAAGGGAAATTAAACGCGACGCTTGACTGGGAGACGAAACGGAAAGACACACGAACGATCTCGAGCGCCGGTTAAACGTTCCAGCGAGTAGATTACACTGGCATATTTGAGGCGAGAACCATTCGCTTTGAGCAGAAGTTTCGCTGCTCCAAGTTTTCGTGCTTCTTCCGCCTCTTAACGAGAACGGAGAATCTCTTAATTGCGTGTTTCCTCGTCAAGGGAGCTCGAACGAGGCACGTATACACACGCGCGCACGCTGGGCGTACCTTCGAAATCGATCATTTTTGCACGAGCCAAGTTAGTTGCCGCCAGAGCGGAGAGGGGGGGACGACAAAAGCCCGAAACAAACCCGCCTCGAACACGCGGCCAACTTCTGCTCGTAGGCGTGCACGCGCAAGACAAAGCCAGCCCAACTATGACAATGCGGGAAATTTAATTAGGAAAAGTTGCAAACTTTGCGTGAGCATTCCGATCAACGCGTATCCGATTGTACGTACGAATGCATCGAGGACGAACCGACTACCAGCCGCCATTGAAAACGCTCGCCCGCGTTCCGCTTCGATCCGAAACTTGCCGTTCAACCACGAGCGTTCAAAGAGTCCCCACGAAAGATATTAATTACCGTAATCATTCTATCAAATCTCTGCGGCGGAGAGACTAATAACCAGACAGTTGACCCAGATTCTTTTCATCCACCTAAAACCAACATAACCGACCATAACTCTCGAAGGAATCGAACGAAGGTGAGTCGATCAAAGTAATCCGTGTATCGCTCGTTAACGATTCACCGTAATTCGATGCTCGTTCTCGTTGCTCGTGTGATAATAATGCGTCAAACGTCGTTGGCCACTTCTTCGCGTTCCCCCATCGAAGGGGTGTCGCTCGGATGCTGCAGTCCTTCGAATACGATCTGTTTCCTTTCACGAACATCGGCTCCATTATCGCGGGCGTGATGTCGATCCATCGATCAGGGAGCATCCGCGCGGGATCGTTTTACCAAACGCGGGGAGGCGGAGCGACAGAAAGATGCATCGTTTTCTGGGAAAGCGCGGAAATGTCATTGGTCAAGGTAACGTTGGGACGAATTTCCACCAGCCGCGAATCGATATTTCAACAAAAGAATCCCGGCCGCGCATTATCGTTAGCCGACGAAAATACATTTTTCCCCGGGGGAGAGAAAAACAGGCGGCGCTGAGTTGAAACAACTTTCGCGTTCTGTTTTGTTTTCCGAACGGTCTGACGATCTAATTAAGCGAGCGGCCGCGTTCGATCGTTCGATGGCGAGTCGTTCCAAGACACTCCGCGCGATTACCGCGAGGAAATGTTGCCCCCCTTAATTACAACCGTTTAATTGTACGAGGCGCAAAGCGAGGCGAGCCATAATTCGGGCCGCGTTGGCCCTCGAAGAAAATCTAATCAAAAGTTCCGCTCGATTCCGAGCGACAAGTATCCCCAATTAGGAGATGAACTCCAACTTTAACTTGCTCGGCCGTTGTGGACAGAGAGCCGTTGCTGCGATCGTAAACGTTAATCCCTCGTGGCGGAACGGTTCCCTTTTACCCGGTGCTTCGTCTTTGAATAAACCATTCGCTCGATGGCAATACATCGTTCGCGCTGCTGGCAATAAAACTAAAATAAGTATCAAAGAGGGGTGGAATACGATAGCCTGCAAATGAAACGAGCAATCGGGGGAGGCGGAAGATAACCGTGCTCGGTAATGTAACGTCAAGAGCACGCGAGTACAATTGATTTCAAACTCATTTATCTCCGGGTAGAAAATACTTCCGCTACTTCGATTTCCTTTGTGGCGAAGAATCACGGTCTTGTAGCTGTATCGTGAGCCAGATCTATATCGTAAAACCACCCCCACTGCGCTGTCCCTGTTACTCGAAGCGGTTCGGAGTATCTGGAAACATTTCTAACCCTAAAAACGACGCTACGGGTCAGTGGCGGTGCCAAGCAGCGGTACGATTACTCGTGATGTACCCGCGATGTCTACGGATCGTGGTACAACTGGTTTCGCGCCAGCTCGCGAGCCAGCCACGGCTCGGATTTTCATATTCTCGCAGCGGGAACCCTTGTCCCTTTTCGAGGGTCGCGACTCCACTACACGCACCGACGCAACAGCACCTCGCGTCGAGCACCCTCGAAAATTTCGATGCTCGTTCCGTAAACGTTCACGCGCGATACAGAAACGAACGCGACAAAGAAATTGTCGTTGCACCGTGGACGAAAAGGATAAAGGCTAATTGCTGCGATTCTATGTAACTACGAACCGTGTTGGCTGATGTGCCACAATTGTCCCGTTCGTCGAACCCACGCGAGAGACCCGAAAATTCCTCGAATCTACCATCGCGATGCCGCGAGGGACGAGAGAAAAATTGCACGGACTCGCGTGCTTTCAGCCAGTAAACGTTGTCACTTGGACAACCAGAGGCGTCGAGTTAATTGTATTATCAACGCTTCCTCCCCCGTTTAGAGGCGCCCTCGAAAACACTTTAGGTTCTGGCCGGTGAATCGGGTTCTGGAGGCAGATTGCTGGCAACTCGAGCGTGCATCCGATCAGCGTACGTACGTTTTATATAACGTAAAGTGGAGGAAGACAGAGAGCGTAGTACCACGGAGAGGTGAAAGCCGTCGGGTGGTTGTATATCGTCGCGGCGAGGTTAAGCGTGGAAGGGCCTCTGTCGAATCGATTCGACGATGGGTGGAGGGCCTGTGCACACTGCAATGCCGTAACTTCACCGAGGAGGAAGGTTCACGAGGGGCTGGAGGCATCACGGACGGCCACCGGAAGAAAATGGAAATTGAACAAGGTGGAAAAGATGAGAGTAGGCACCGACGAGCCCCGGTTAGAGTACCTTTCCTTTCGCGAACTCATCGGCTCCCTCGCAGTCCACGGATACCTCTCGACGGGAGACTCGTACATTAATTGAACCTTTAATTTCCCGATTGGCTCCACCGCTGGCTCGTCCCTTGCTCGACGAGTGGAATTCAGGCGATGACTCGATCGGTAAACGCGCTCGATACGGTAATGCTGTCTAAACAAATTTGCGTGCTCCTCTCTCCCGAGAGATACTGCGTATTGTTTACCTAGTCCTAGGTAAACATTTTAAGCTATTCCTCTGGATGGTTTGCGCTGCGATAGCGACGATTCGAATGTTTGACTAAAACACAGCCGTACGAGATGTTCGATGCTAGAAGACACGCGCGATAAGCACGCGGTGCATTCGCAATCGAGCGCACCCCGCGCGAGGTTGTTTTATGAAATATACATAAAGGGAGAGGGAGGCGATACAATTTTCGTAATGGAATTAAATGTAACTGCGAGAGAGGGGGAATGTAAATTCCGATCGGTGGATCCATCTGCATACCATTATGCAGTCGTTCGCGCGTCGGCCTTCCGTTCTCAGCGATCGCTAATCAGTGTCAATAAGAGAATTATATTTCGCACCCTCGACGCCGCGTCTGATTGACAGCGGCGTTTCAGTGTTCGGTGATAGTGGACGGCGCGTGAAATCAACGCAGCGCGAGGATAAACCGCCACGGAAATGACGCGATTTAACGGCACCCATGGAAACCTGTCCGAGCGCCTCGCCCTTCTCTGCTTTCTGAACACGCGATGCAAAAGATGTTAAACAAGCAAACGAACAATAAATAGATATAGATTCCGCGGTGGTACTCGCTCGATGGAATGAATCGTGCTCCGGCATTTTAAAAACGAGTCGAGAGTTTATGGCTCTGTCTCACGACAGTGAATCGTTCGCACGCCTTTACGTGGCGCAAGCGTAACGGTCGCATCGCTTTTTATCAGCCGCAATCTTGATAACGCAATTAGCGTCCTGACAGTTCCCATGTGCTATCCATCTTGCTGCCGCGTGACGACAAAATTTTTCTGCACACAAGCTGCGCGCCGGCAGCTATGAAAACGTAATCGCGTCGGCGAAATATTATGCAACCGTTTCCATTGTGAACGCGGCCCGTGGAACGTTCCGCGTTGCAACGTGCATCGAACGACGCTAACGACGCTACCGATCGACAAACTATCGATTACGGCTAATCTAGTTCGCGTTTTCTTTATCGGGAATCGTTTTTTCGACACCCCCGATGCGACCGTTTCCCCGTTCCGATGATTAACGTATCGGGTTCCATAAATTTCGTCCCCAATCGTCGTAACATCGGGGTTGAATCACACGCCAGGATGCTTGCCCAAGATTGCTATCGTTTTACGACTTTTTAGTCTCCGTTTTTATACGCGACAATAGAGGGAAAGACAATTTCACGTCGGCAATAAAATATAAACCCGGGTGCAATCGTTCGTGTACACATCCTCAGAGGGGACCGATCGATCCGGTTGAAGGAGAGCGTCGAAAAATATGCTTCCCGCGTCCCCGCGAGATACATCTCCACAAAGGAGCTCTTCCGGATTCGTGATTGCGGTGGAGCGTGTGTCCTCTCGATAACCAATTTCACCTCGACCCGCCTCGAGTTTAGAGCCGACCGCCACGAGAACCTAACTCGAGTCTGCGTCGACCTCTGTTCCTGATAAATCAAAATCCTGCCACTTGGCGATCGCGAATCGATCGTTCGCGAAAAAATGATCCGCGTTTACCTTTCGTTGTTCGCCAGCCGCTCGAAGGGTCAGGTATCGGAAGAATCATTTGCGGAAGTTTAATTAAAAGTTGCGGGCAAGATGTTCAGGAGTGGGTGAAAGACGTGCTCCTTTGATCCCGGACTGGGTACACGCGGTAAGTGTACTAATTAAGCACGCCGTTGGATGAGACGCGCGTAACGAATGCAATTTATTCGTCAAGATCGACCTCGCAGTAAAGTGTAGCGCAGCGGAGGCGAGCACCGAACCGAGGGCCAACGGAATTCGTCGCGGTGCATAATTCCGTCTTTCACCTGGTTTACTTTCGGTACGGCTGTTTCAGAAAACTGTCGGCCTTCTTCTGGACTTCTGGACGCACGAACGCGATCGTTCGATCGAAATCGATCGAGAAACGAGCAGCGGAATTGGATAGCGGCAGAAGGAAGTGAAAGGGGTGGAACGTTGGCAAGAGGAGGAGGACGAGGTGGTCAATGTCGAGAGCAGGAACAACCGAGTGGAAAAATGACAATGTCCGGGAACGAGGCAAAAGACACCGGGCACGAGTAGCCGTGCGAGTAGGCAAAGTCACGCGACGGTTTTCCGAACGTAAAAGAACGAAACGGATCAGGAGCGAGCAACGCGATGGGGCAGCCGCAGAGAACGTTAGGGATACAGGTCGTAGATCGATCTGACACGCGAGGATAAAAAGATAGGCAGAGGGGACGCGCGAGGGGGGCAAGTGTTGGATAGTAAAAAGAGTCGATTTTCTCTTCTCGTGTGCATACCCGTTTTACGTAGGAAACAGCGTGTTGTTACATACCGAGGGCATCAGCTGATCGGTAGACCTAACTCGGGTCACCTTGTTCCTGTAGAGCACTCTCTTGACCAGCCTCTCCATCTGTTGGTTCCACTTCATGAAGCTCACGTAAGCCAAGTAGAATCCGAATAGCACGAGCGCCTCGTACCAGTAAATATAATTATCGCGGAAGAAATAGATCAGGGTGAGCAGACTGGCGCTATAAAAGGTGCAGTCGCGGAACAGAGGCCACCATGTGAGGGAGAGCACCGTACGCGAGAATATAGCGCACATGCCGATCACGAATAGAATATTGAAAACGGCCGAACCGACGATGGTGCCGATACCGACGTCGTCGAACGACACGAACACGCCGATTATCGAGGTGAACAGTTCCGGGGCTGAACCACCGGCCGCCATGAAAGTAGCACCAGCAACGTCGTCCGCGATCTCGAGTTTCTCGATGATCACGTCCAATGACGGGACGAAGAACTCGTCGCAGACGATCGCCAGGGCGACAAACATGTACACAACACCGATTACGTGAAGTATCACGGCACCGCGACGCCGTTGATGGACGGTGAATAGATCGGCGGGAAAGAGGGGCGTCTTTTCGACCTCGTCGGCGGCGTTCTTGTGATTACGAAGCGTACCGTTGTACCCGTCCTCGTATTCATTGTTGTTGCTGCCGTTCGGCGATATGGTACCGTTCCCTGTGTGCACGTAGAGGGGCGTAGTTGTTTTGCTGATGCTTGTCTGAAGAATGATCGGATTGTTCGGCGCTGGCCTGTGTCCCTCGGTTGTAGCGGGACCGATCGCCAGGGCCAGTAGGGCCGAGGCCAGTGCAGCAAACGCGAATCGCCGCCTCCTCCTCCAGCATGTACGTCGTTCGCCGCCTGTCACGATCATCGTAGTCGGTGGTGTTGCTGGTGCTGGTATCTCGCACCCTCGAGGACGTTCGCCGTCGTTAGCGAGTCCTCCGTCCTCCTCCTCCTTCTCCACCTTCGTCTTCTTCTTCTCCGTCCTCCTCCTCCTCCTCCTCTTCCTCCACTCCGTCCTCCACCACCACTCTAGCCTCCACCGCCGCCACCGCCGCCGCCACCTCCTCCTCCGCCTCCTCCACCACCTCCTTCTACGTGTCGTATCGTGTCGCGGCGCGGAGGGTGTACGCCAGCAAAGGTACCCTACTAAGGCTGGGTCATGTTGAAACACCGAGGAGCTGCTCTCGCATGCTCCTCCACCTTCGATGGCTCCCTCCGACGAGTGGACCTACCTCTTTTCGCCTCTCTCTCTCTCTCTCTCTCTCTCTCTCTCTTCTCTTTCCTCCTTCTTCTCTTCCTCTTCCTTATTATTACACCGCCGCCACCACCCCCTCTCACCCACTTTAACCACGCTCTCTCTTCGCGTTTTCTTACGTCCTTCTGGCCCTCTTCCTTTTCTCTTTTTGCGCAGTCTCTATTTCTTCTCTTCTCACTTTTCAGCACAACGTTACCGTTCCTTCGAAAACAGTGTCACTCGTCCTGACT
This sequence comes from Xylocopa violacea, assembly GCA_963969225.1. Taxonomy (NCBI): domain Eukaryota; kingdom Metazoa; phylum Arthropoda; class Insecta; order Hymenoptera; family Apidae; genus Xylocopa; species Xylocopa violacea. Next base: position 31,333,935 of record CAXAJV010000006.1, on the reverse strand, counting down.
GGGAAACGTTCGCGACGCGAGTCACGGAAACCGCGAAAGCTAACTCTACCGATGCTAACGTTGATTAATCGTCGTTTACGCGAGGGATACACTCTCCGCTCTTCGACGCGAACAATATTGCCGGATATCTTGTTTCTTCGTCTCCTTCTCCTGCTTCCCGGCGGCGTCGTCGCCGTCGTCGTCGTCGTCGTCGTCGTCGTCGTCGTCGTCGTTGTCGTCCTCGTCCTCGTCCTCGTCCTCGTCCTCGTCCTCGTCGTCGTCGTCGTCGTCGTCGTTGTCGTCGTCGTCGTCGTCGTCGTCGCCGTCGTCGTCGTCGTCGCCGTCGTGGTCGCTAGGATGCGGTGGATGGTGCATATAACCCTGGATGGATATACAGGAGCAGCAGAACGGCGCCCCCGCCGCGATGCCCGCCCGCTGCACACTGGAACAACCCTGTTCCGTTCCGTTCCTCTCTCTCGACTCCCGTCCCTCCACCCTTCTCACCTTTTCCACTACCTACTTCTCTCTCCCTCCCCGAACATCCTCCCTCTTCACCCTTCCGCTAGAACCTGTCTCCTTCGCGCTCTACACTATCCACCGTTACAGTTTCTCTTTCCCTCTAGTACCCCTCGCTCGAAGCGCCTCCTCGCATCACCTTCTTCTGTCTCCTTCATCGACATTGGACGCCTTCCATCTCCTCGCGATCCTCCGCACGCTCTCCTTCTCGTTTCTTCGATCCTCCGTCTTCCTCCACTTTTCGGCATCGCGTCGTTTCTCTCTCGCCCTCTCGTTCTGCACCCTATATACTCCACCCTGATCCGTGTCTCTTTTCCACGCGAACACACCGCGCCGTCCTTCTTCCTTTGCTCCTCTTTTCCCTCTCTCTCTCTCTCTCTCTCTCGTACCGTGTGTGCCATCGCGCTCTCTCCCCGCTAGTCCCGTCTCTGTCCTCGCCACTGTCCGGCTCCTCGTTCCTTTCTCTTCCACCCCCGGCAGCAGAGGAGCCGCCACCCTCCGATATCCGCCATTTCACTCGCCGCTACCCTTCGCCCGTACTTTCCTCTTCGTTTCTCTCGAAATTCCACCCCATCCTCGGCACCTGCTGGAGATGGTGGGTCGTAGAGGTGGGAGCCTGCGCACGTGTAAGCTCGCGGCAACGTACGTGCACGATCGTCCCACGGCACATGTATTGGTGTGCGCCCGCGCAACCCTCGCTGGGCCTCCCGCTCGATATCGGAGAGTCGACTCTACAACTCTACGCTACGAATCCACATAATATACCGGGTGTCGTCTGCGGATCCTGTTACCCCTGCTCGAGTTTTTCCTCGCACGTCCGACTACGTGCGCGCTCGTTCCACTTGGACCCACGGCCGTGACAATAGACCCGCTGACTACTACCGCGTACCACCGTGGAATCTCGCGTTTATGGGATCGCACGGCCGATGGAAAAGGCGCGCGTGACCGTGATTCCGCGAAATCACCCTTCCGATATACGCAATCGAGGGGGTACAGCGGTGAATCGAACTCGGCTGTAGGAATTTTCAGGGAACGCGGCCTGTATCGGGGGACGCGTCTAATGGCGATTATGGATCGCCACGGAAGAGAGGAGGGCCGAACTAGGGCTCCTTTGGAATGTCCCGCGAAAGAACCACCATGTTTTCTAAACGGGACAGCGTTCAACCTTCGTCACCGAACGGTGACAGAGCGGTGTCTAATGTTGAAACTTTCGGACAATACCTCGAGTACCGCGCCTCTCGAGCGATTCGACTTTTAAGCTCTACTTAGGGGAAGAAGAAATTCGAGATCTCTCGTCTTTAGAAATGCTGTATAGCCGGTGCTGCGATCGATGTTTAATAGACAAGACGATATCCGTCTATTTGCCCGCGATACTGCTCCGACCGCGCCGGCAGTAATACACATTACCGTGGATTTATATCAAATCGTATCTACGTTCCCTGAAATAATAAACAGTGTCTCCCGCCTTTGTAGCTATCGCACGCTGCTTCCGCTTTAAGCGACTTAGCGTATCTAATTCAACGTTTCCCTAACGGCTACAATAGCTGGCTTAGCGTAAACTTTGTAATCAGGGGAGCACACCGATGCGCACAGCGTGCCGTCAAAATTCCCTCGTCAGCCTTGTCGGGGACGAGATCACGTCTCGTCCATTCTTCTGCAAGCTTTTCCGCGTTCGAGACCGTATCGCTGTGAAAAGAGTTCCTGGATCGTGCAAACGTTTCGAAGAATACACCGCTCGGCACCAAGGAACGGTCGTCTGGAGCTCGCGGCTGGCTCCTGACCACGGCGTAATTTTATCATTATATTTTCAGTTCTTTCGACGCTCGACTCCCCGACACTTGACCCTTTTTTTCTCCTGTTTATCTCAGCCGCGGGGGAGAAGAATCGACGGGGAAAAACGCGGGCACGGTGCGGGAACTTTTGTACGAAGGTACGCGCAACCGTGGCACCATGGCGCGCGAACTGTCTGCGCTTTCATCAGCCGCCGGCCGCTGGTGCATACTACTTAAAAAACCGGTTCGTTATGCTCCTGGGGTCGTTACAGTTATTAGCGAGCGAGTGACGAGGAACGCCGGAACCGGAGACTTTCAAGCTCTCGCCTCGTTTCTTCTTGCCGCTCTGACTTCCGCTTTTGCTGCCAGCGGAGACGTGAAAGGAAATTCGCGCGACAAAAACGGAGCTAAGGTCCGACTTTAAACGAGAGCCCCTCGCTCGCTCGCTGCGGGCGTTGCTGAGCCACCGCCTGCCTCGTGGCCTCTGGTTTTCAGCGATAATTTCACGAACGATACGACTCACCTCGCCCTTTGCTCGCAGAGCAACTTGTTCCCGTTCATTTAAATCCTTGGATAAATGTTCGCGGAGAGGGATAATCTGGAGGTTGGTACAGGTTCAGAGTTCGATATACGACGTGAATTTGACGCGTAACACGGGCAGGAATAGGAGGTGAAAGAGGGCGGAAGAGAAGACCGTCTTAAAATATTACGTCGAGATCTCGGCTGGGAGAGCACCCTTATCGGGAAATAACGAGCAGATAATCACGACCGCTAGAATGTAAGGAATTACTCCAGCCAAGTGTATCACCCTGTCGGCTCCGTATAATTACTAGCCATCGCGTTAAGATTCGTTAAGGTGGATGCAACGAAAATAACGGCATTCACCCAAGATCGTTACGTGCAAGCATCGGTTTACAAGAACGTTCCTCCAGTCGCTTTTATTCTCTGCTGCGTGGTCGGCCACCGGAAGGGATTTATCGACTGATTCGAAACTTTCGAACGCTTTTTTTTTTCTCCTTTCTATTTATAGCCAGGCCAACGTCTGCTTTTGTATCAATCCCGAGCAGCTTTAGCGTTTCGCTGGGTCTATCGCCTGGTATCGACCATCGAAGAAACGGACGCGCGTCAAGTTCGTAAGCTCCGCCGTCGTGAAATTCGCTCGAGATCAAGCTGGTACGAGAACAGCCGGATCGTCTAATTTACCCACGATCGGAGATAATAACGAATCGACCAAGTACAGCGACAGGGTTAAGATGGGGGGGGAACGATCGAATCGAACGTTGGACACGGAAAGGTAAGTAAGGGTTCCGTGTCGTTAATCCGGTTAAGGGACGCATCGAGAAGCAGGACGTTGTTGTTTCGCCCTCGATGAGAGAGAACAGAGTGTACAGGCTGTACCCGGAGTGTGTACACGGGGCCAGCTAGTATCCACAGATTAGGTATATACGCTACACCAACCTCGAAACTTCCAACGTCTCTCCAGTCGAAAAGTGGAACCACCCCCATTATCGAACGTCCTGCTACCACCAGCAGCGGTGCCGGCGTCGATTCACCCCCCACGCCTGGCGCCAGTCCCACGGAGGAGTTTTCAAACACTTCCGCGACCGAGAAATCTCTTCAAGAGTATTCACCGGAGGATTCGTCCTCCGCCCCGCGCTAAAAACCCACCACCGTCCACCGCCTGTCCCACACGCGTCCAGGACACGATCGGTCACCCTTGATTACGTAACACGGCGTCCTGGAAAAGCCGGGGGGCCTCGTGCGACCGATAACAAACGCTGACCCAAATACGTTCCCGCCAAACTATCGTAAATCGTGACCCGCCACGATCTAAGGTACCACCCATCCCAGCGCTTCTTAACATTTTTCACCGATTCGATCCTCCCTTTTTTTGTCTTTCCGTCAACCCCTTCCCCTTCTCGTCCCTATCTATCTTCCTCTCCCCATCCCCACGCGTGCGTTCCCGTCCATTGTTCTCGCGGCGAGAGAAGAGAAGAGGATAAAAATGGAGAGAAATAGATCGCGCGTCGGCCTTGCGCGGCTGTACGCGCGATTAGTCGAATTTCCCAGTTCCAGATACGCCGTTCCAGGGCGCGCGCACGCCGGCGCTGGCTCCGTTCCGAGTTTTTCGACGGCGTGTACACGATTCTGTGTGCGGTCCCGTCAAGCACAGGCATGCTAGGTGCCCGGACACGTGCAACGAAGGGGAGGACGTGCGAGCGTTCGTGTGTGCAGGCCAGCCAGGAAGGGTTGTGTGCGAGTTACGTGGCGCGGGCGCACCGTCTTGGACGAGGCGGGCGCACGCGCCTCGAGATCGCCTCGCACAGGACACATCCTCTCCGTGGTCGTGGTCGCGCACGTTTCGCTGGTCACTGGCTGCAACGCTCGGCTGTACCGGCCGCGAGCTCGATTGCACCCTTTTCCGGGCCAGTTTTGAAGGGATGCCAGCCGAGTTCGAGGCCCACGAGTGAGAGGATGCAACACGTACTCGCGGGCGACGCCACGTACGCGACGCTCTCTCGCGAGGACTATTAATTTCAGCTATCCGCTCTTCCATCTACGATTCACCGGGCTAGCTTAAGAATCGATCAACTTTCCAGTCGATCTCGCTCTTCTTCGACCTTGACGCCACGCGCGTAAGCACACCTCGCGTCGTTAGGATATCGGAGGAAGCGGAGGTGCGTGCGAATTTAAAGACGAGGGAAAGAATTATCGACATTCAGCGGACGATGATCGTGTGCTCTCGTCCACACACTCGCACCCGCGAGTTTTACGTGGGCGGAAAATTGGCGAAGACGCACGCATGCGTTCGCGCTGCTCCATAAACGTTTCCCGGCTCCGCTTTCATCGAATAAGTTCCGGTATCGGGCCACGAATACCGGCGAATTCGTCTACAGACCGGTTCAAAAGTGAATCGCCGCGAACAGAAACGCCAGCAGGAATGTAATTGGAATGGCGAGCGCGCGCTATTCGTTACTCTGAAAAGGGGGTAGTTTGCCCGAATGATCGCGAATTAGAACAGCGTAAATTACGATAAAGCGAGACATCTGCGGTCGCATCCGTGTAATTTGCGGCGGGGCGTAATAATAGTTGTCCCCGGATCATTATCGCGTATTAATGGAGTTCTGTTTGCGGTGAAGGTGTTACGAAACATGCTTCGACCTATCCGCTTTCCCATCTGCGAGGGAACGCGTTCTGCGCGAGAAGAACAATGGGATACACGATGGAAATGGTTAAACTTTCAACGCGGAGATCCTCTGGGTACGATACATCGCCAAAGTTACCCCTATTTTTCTCTTTCCACTGATCGATGCGTGGAACTGTTACCCGCGACACGTATCGATAGATTATTCATGCTCCGTCAATGAACTCCAGACGGAATACCATCGATCAGCCATCGCGAATTCACGATTGATTCCAGCGAACCATTTACGGGTACTGCGAGGAGGGAGGCGCTTGAAATGTTCGAACTTTCCGCCGAATGGTAACTTCTCCGGTGGAGAACGGGTTATCAGTCGATATTAGTTGGAGAATCGTTACCGTCCGTTGTAAAACTGGAATTTATTGTTAGTAACGTCGAGCGCAACGAACAAAAGGTTGAGAAGAAAAGCGAGATTGAAAAGGAAAAGTTCTCTGAAGGATTTTTTTCCAAAAATAAGGAACAGACAAATCACGAGTTACCCCGCACGAGAGCAACTATGTACAGAATCGATAGCTGCTGTTCTAAGCTCGTTCGAGGGTAGTCTTGATCAGTGGTGCCACCTTCGACGCTGATATTCGCAGCTACATTGATAAAAACAGATCTGTACGATAAGACATCGCGTAGTGATTGATAAGCATCACCCCTTCAGAAAATATCACTTCCGAGAACATAAATTATCGCAGGTCAGGGAGAGCCACCCTGATTTGAACGTTAACCATCGTAACCAACTGCTGGGATTTGTTTGAACGGTCCAAGAAAATATACAAAGAGGGGAGGTATATGGAGCGCAGAGGAATGAACTCGGCAGACACAACAAAACTCGCCGATAAACGCCAGCTTATTAACTTGCTCTTAATAAACCGCAACAAGGGTCAATAGTGTTGAGGACCGAGTAAAAAAGCTTCGAGTATCGTAGTTTCATAAAAAAAAAAAAAAATGGTAACCATGCCAGCAGCGGTACTTGCACCCTCATCCGGTGCAATTAGACTTGGCAAATACATTCTTTGATGGAAACGAATTTTTTCCATTGCACGGTACTTGTAATATTTTTCGCGTCTAACCTTCGTTACGATAAAACCTTGGAAACGTACAAATGAGATATAGAATCTGATTAAGAGAAGCCCTATTAAAAAGTATGGACGAGTGCCAATACTTCCACCATAGCGTTTCTCTGTGAAGCGAATTAAGCGAAGACCATTATTTCCGCAAAACCGAAATTTCGCTTCCCTCTCTATTTTCGATCCGCGGCCTTCGTTTCCTCCCGCGTTCCACCGTTTCGACGACTCGACTCCTCTTTCGCTGGCATTCGCGGACGCGACAGAAAACAGAATTTCTCTCGTTCGCGCGGCACTTCTTTTTTCCACAATGGATCGCGACGATATGGAAGGGAATGGGGGCGATGATAAAGATTTATGCCGCATTTTACGGGAATTAAGAGGAGGGGGGGGGTGTGGCGTAAGAGAAAAGGAAGACGAGGAGGGGGAGCGAGCGGGAGCAAAACCGAAATAAAGTTCGAACTGCCGCGAGGGGGAGACGCGGAGGCGTTTAAAAAGGGAGAAGATTGGTAGAAGGGAGCTAGGGAATTATGTGTATTCTCGGAATGATTCATAAATAGTTTATTTTCGTACCGGCTACCGGGGAATCGTTAGTTACGAGGCGAGGTTACCGTCTCCATGTGGCGCCGCTCGTCTTCTTGTCTACGCCATGTGCGTGCAACCCGACCGGGAACCGCAGCTACGCGGATCAATCCGATATCCAATATTATGCATCGTAATGCTTTTTTTCCTGAATATATACTCCTTCATAAATATAGAGGAGGGAAAATAGAAAAAGGTGGGCACGTAGAGGAGCTGAACCACGAGTAATGTTCGTTCGCCGGCGCGTGGGTGAAAGAATGCTAAAGGCATAATAGGAAGTAATAGTTGCCCGTTCGGAGAATTAAATTAGAGGAAACGAGAGTTTCGCGGTGGCCACCTTCGCGGTGGTTTCAACGACGGCGAAAGTGATGCACGCGTCGCGAATAATTAATAACTGCGAACATCGGCACATTAACGGCTTATGTTACCGTGACTATAAACTAGCAGTCGAAATTTATAGTTAAATAAATCGTCGGGCGTTAATACTTGCATATCGAAGCACAAAGAGAGTGGAAAATGAAGCCGAAATCCAGATTAACGGTTGAAAACAGAGGCCGGGTAATAAATTCCGTTCACCGGCTGCAAAACAGACGATTCTCTCTATAATTCCGCGCGTATATTAAGCGAGCAGCGTTACATCGATAATCGTATCAGCAATATTTTACGATCCCGTTAACGACAGATTTTCAAGGGGCTCGAAATAAAATTAACCCGGCCGCCGCCGCTTTCTTCTCGCTTTTTTCCCTTTCTTCCCCTATCGTAAACATGTCCGCGCTGTCGACTAATTCCCGAGATAAACGGGATAACGAATCGATTTTTTCGCGATCCTTCTACTCTCGCGGCTATTCTCGCCGGCCAATCGCGTGCACCGTGGATATTTGCGATCCAGGAGGAAATTGGAAACACTTGTTGCCTCGACGACCGTTTGCCGCGACGATCGAGGAGTCGAACGTTTTCGGTAGCGTCGCGTCAGACGAGGACGACCGGCTTATTCCCGTCGTGACTTTTCTCAGCCGCCCCGTTCAAAGTCGGCCGAGCGACGACGCTCTTTCGCGTTCGCGAAAGACGGGAGGAGCACGGTGGTGTTTCCGGGTGGCGACCGCGCGGATCAGCGAGCTACCAAAGAGACTGGAACGAGTTTAATTTGCATATTTTCCGAATGCACAAACAACTCGGTCAGGCGACACGTTGCGGAATTTTATATTTCACCCGTGGCATAAAAGGGCGAAGAAAGCGCGGCAGCCTTTGACACGCTCGCCAGATTTTCCGGCCACGTCGAAATATTTACAAGGCTACGGAAATTTTCTAATTATACACGAAAAAAGTTTACCTTCCGCGCGTAATACCGGTATGCCGATAAACTCGTTCAACCTCTCTCTCTCTCTCTCTCTCTCTCTCTCGACCATTCCTGAACGTACTCGTCACGCTTTTCGGTCCGCGATTCCGCGGTTATTCACTAAGCACGAGAAGGAAATAATTTCTTGCCACATTTCTCGAGACTACCCTGTTGAGTGTGAGAAAGTCGTTTCTCCGTCGAAACTAAGAGATACAAGCACCGACAGCAGAGGAATACTTTCGATTACTTTATTCTCCAATTATTATTACGGAAACAACGATCGGAGCGAAAGAAAGCTTTCCGCGCCGAATATTCTTGCCGAGAATTTTCAGCAATCGTTAAGGAAGAGAGGCTGAGATAACTCTGGCGGTTTTCCTCTTCTCTTTTCCCTCGTCGAAGAAAAGTTAAACGAGAAACTTGGTTAATAACGTGTAAACAAAAAAAAGGAAACAAAGAAGCCGTATCGTAAATTAAGCTGCGCCGTCTATCCACACCGCCTCGAGGGTTGCTTTCTTTGTTTCTCGTTACATCGACTCGTTACGTAAGACGCATCGTGAGAGAAGATTGAACGCGAAACGCGGGGATCGATGCGATTCGCGATTCGCGATCGCGAATGATAATTATTACGGTATCGTATCGTTCGATCGTCGACGTAATACAGAGTCACGTAACACTGCGATCGCAGGTGTACACGGGTTCTGGTACTTCCGGATGCGGTTACGACTGTTCAAAACTAACGTACACCACGTATTCACGTGCGCGACAACGGTTCGCTGGTGGCTGCTGCCGGCTCGCGGTTCGGTAATCGACTTCCGTTCCCGTTTTCTAACGTAGACTAAGCGCGCCCCGTGATTACATCAAAATTATTACCGAGGAACGCTCGATGAATCGGGCGCGGGCTTTCTTTTCCCTCCGATTGCCGCGAATCTGGAGCGCGCATAAAACGAAGGGAGAGAAACTGGCTGTTAAACCGGCTGTAATCTCGAAATTACTTCCATTTTTCCGGTAACGACATTAAGAAACGTATAAAGTTTTCGATCAAACGACGCCACTTGAACAGGCTTCCCCCGCATTCCCGGGGTCGGCCTCCCGTACCACCGTTTCCCTCGCTCCTCCCTTTTCATCGTTGGATGAATACTCGGGACGCGCAATAAACCAGACGGTAATTGAATCGGTTACACAGGAAACCCCCGGTGTCCAATTTTCTCGGCGCGCCGAGCTAACTAAGGATTTTTCTTTCGCGACGGATATATCTTTGAGAAAGGCGAACAAGCGCCTTGCGATTTCACCGCGTCCGCTAACCCTTGCATACCAAGCAATGGGATGATCGACGTTCTCTGCCGAGGGGCGCTTCTTTTTATTCGCCGCGCTCGCTGTCGGGCATTATCGTACTTTTATCGCGACGACGTTCCCATCTCGGATTCTTCCACTGGCAAGAATACCGTAGCATCGTCCGCTAGTTAATCGTACGGGTTCGCGCGAGAGCGAGGGGTCGCGATGGGGGGTGGCTGCAGCCCCCGACAATCGGATTCTGTTTACCGATCTCCGGTTCCCGGAAGGGCTGCTCCAACCAACTCCGCGGGCCATCCATCCGAGCGGAGCTCTTCGGACATTATTTTGTAACGCGCGTGGCCGAGGGTGGCGCGACGGAACCGCGAAATATTTATAAACCTCCTCCTTTCTTCCGACGAGGAGCCGAGAGGTCGACGAACAAACCGGTCGCAAGTGTTAGCGATGCCGCACGCGCGTCTACGTCCCACGCGAATATGTTTACGCCGGCATTAAACTTGCCAAAAGTCCCGACTGTACGTACGAACGTACGAACGAGGGATAGGGGCCAAGTGTTTGCACTCGAGGGACGCTCGAGGCTCCGCGATCGTAGTCGGGCGGAACGAGAGGGAGCGAGTAAAAACCGGGACGAGACATTCTTCGATGACGTTCACGCGTTCATCCGGCGACATCAAAGCCGCGGAACACCCTCAATAATATCGTTGATACGCGTTTGACGGGCGCGCAATGAAATTCGGCCGCGGAGCGGATCGACCCACCCGCTAAGCGGTGGAAGCGCCGCGAACCCCGGAAACGGGGCGTTCCGTTGAAAAACTGGAATCGTAAAAGTATTTAAATTTGCGCAAACACCCGCTTCATCCGTGGGACGAGAGAAAAAGGAAAACGGAAAGAACGGAACGGCGGATAGGAGCGTAGTAGCTGCTCGTTGTTCGGTATACATTGCCTTGTTCGTCTTTGACCGGGACGAGTTACATCCCCCGGGGCGAGTCAATTTCAGAATGAGAGAACGAAAATATCCGTTCTTCCCGGACGGCAAGAAATAAGAAACGCGGATAGAAAAGCCCGATATATAAATCAGCCGGTTATGTGCCTCGTCGGCGACAGAAGGAGATCTGTTTGCGCGACGAAACTTTCACCGGAAGAGAGAGAGAGAGAGAGAGAGAGAGCAGTGGATACTGGCTTCTGGCCGATCGTGAGATCGGTGGAAACGGCGAAGAAAAGTGAGAGACGGGGCGGCGTTCGAGACCAGCGGACGATAATTGCCATGTTGATCGAACGGGTGTCGCGGCCGAGTGGACGACATAATGGACGAACTTTAAACATAAGCTCGATTGTATTCGAAATTATCAAATATTTGCAAATCACTCCGTTTTGCATCGTGACGTGTTAATTACTGCACGCTACAAATGCGGCGGAACGCATTTAACGGCGCTCGTTAATTTCCCGAAAAACAGCCCGTTGAGCGACTACACGCGTACTTTCAATCCGCCAGTGTCGGGGGATGAATATTTCGAATGCCACGGACGATACAGCGTATTGTCGAATGCGACACAGGTCGTTTGCTACGCGGCCGTGATTCATACGGAAATACGACGAAATTCAGCCGATCGATGCGCCAATAGATGTATAACAAATGCGCGGCTGACTCGTGTCCCGAAAATGTTTACACGTTGCGAAGGCACGCGCGACTCTTTCCCGCGTGCCGGACGCTCCTTTAATCCTGTTCGAATCGAGACGTTTGCTCGTCGATCGCTTAATAGAGGCGAATCGAACCGTCGATAGAACGAGAGGCACGCGCGTGGCCAGCGTACACGCGGCGACAAGGGAACCGAAGGTTTTGCAATAAAACGATCCCCGTGCACCGAACCGTTTTCATCTTGGCGAAATATCGCGAAACGAGCAACGGATAAACCCGTTTCGGGGGGCTAATAGGCTCGTTTGAATCCACAGACGGTACGCTACAAACAATTTGCCTGAAATTGCCGTTACGTGCGCGATTCGCGAAGATAACCACTCGGGAGAACGGAAACGGCCCTCTTGAGAACGCGAGCGAGCGTCATCTCGGTGGCACGGTCTCGCGTCTTACAAAAATTCCCCTCCGCGTTACTTTGTACACTCGTAAAGTTACACCGGCGAGCCGAAGAGAAAGAGGGAGAAGGAGCGAGTCTTGAAAGTCGCTGGCTGCTCCCTACTTAGCCTGGAAATCGTCGAATTATCATTTCTCGCGGCTCCGAGACGTGGTAAGGGGTGGAGACCAATATTTTTGCGAGCTTACTTTCCGCGGTTTACCTTGGCTCGTTCCGAGGCGCCCTTATCGAGTCAGAAAAAGACCACTGGATAAGTTTCGACAAATATAGAGAACCAGCGAGTAGTCCACTTTCAACCGAGGCTACTCTTTCCCATCGAGGCGAGTGCGGTGTACCCGTTGTCGTTAAACGTTCGCGGAAACTGCGATTAACCCCGAGAATGACTACAAATGAAAGAGAAAAGAGATCGCCGCGATTGTTACGCGGAACGAGGTACGAGAGGGGTGGATAAACACGATTGAAAAATCGTGAATGCACGCGAACGCGTCGTCGTCGTCGACGACGTCCACCCCCGTTCCCTTTCTACGGGGACTCTGTCCGACGATTAATCTTTGAGTCGAGGGAGGAAAACGGCATAAATTTTGGAATAGTAGAAATTCATGGACGACCCTTTCATAAAAAACTACCGCTGGTATTCGCTGTAACGCGGCTAAAAATTCCAGCTGCCTTTGAACCGGAGATAAACGCGTCTTTCTACAAAGAGAAATCCTAAAAGTCAGGCGGCATCCCTGTCTGCCCCGCCGTAGTTCGGCTCGCCGCCACATCCACCACTACCACCAATAGCACCCGGCACTACCTGCTAGGAAAGTGGTAGGCGGAGAAAGAGAAACGTGGTAGCCGCTGCCGAGAGGGGAGGAAAAAAGAGGAGGCCAAAAATAGAGAGAAGAAGAAAGGGGGATGAAGAAATCGGAAGAAAAGAAGGCGAAGAAGTAGAAGGGAAGAGAGAGAGAGTAACGACGGAGAATCAACGAGACAAGCAGGGGGGTGGAGACGAAAACGATGCAGGGAAATGAGACACGTAGCGAAATAAAGTGGAAAAGAGGAGAACGATGGAAAAGGGACGAGAAGTTGGTCGAAGAAAGAGAGGGGAAGTAGCGATGGCTGCGACGCGTTTCGCGAGTCCGTGCAAACTTTCGACGACTCGGTTTGTTGAAACTAATTTTTACGAACGTTCGAACGGCGAACTTTAGCGAGGAACGTTAAAGAGAGACAAACCGTAGGCGAGTGTGACAGTAGACGCGTCTTTGTGCCAAAGTAGACGCACGAAGCTCCGCATTCCTTGAAAACTGGCAATGCTTTCGAAACGCTTTACTCGTTCGTCCTCGTCAAAGTTGTCGACGTGCCTCCGCAGCGTTTCGCGACACTCTGAAAGTCGCGTAACAGGGCGGGCGGATCTTCATATATATCGTTAAGTAAATTGGTTAAAAATTCGTGACCGAGGGGATCGAATGCCCATCGCTGGATAGGAGGAGACGTCAAGTAGACAGACGGTGCGAGGAGGATCGCGAAGGTGAAGGAAAGAGGAACGGGAAGAGAGGGATAGAAAGAGGGGAGAGAGGCGGGAGAGGGATGGTAGAGCCGGGGTGACGGAACGAGCGGGGCCGACCCTGCGCGCAGCCTCCCCAGTCCACCCCGAAGATTCAGTCGTCGTGCGGCAGAGGAGGACCGAGGAACGCCCGGTCGAAGCACGTTGCTCCTCTCTCGATCCGTCTCTCTTGCAACCCCTCTCTCCGTTCCTCTGTCGGTCGGTCGGACGCACGCTCGTTGCCTCCCTTCGAGTTTCGGTGCGGTGCGTGCCACGGCGACGAGCGAAAACGGAGCTGCGAGGACGCTCGCTCTGGCGTCCCGGTGTACACCGGATACGCGGATTTGGTAGGAGACGAAGGGTCGAAATGCCGGGACTCTGTACGGGGTTTAACAGCGCGGAGGGCCTGATCCGTGGTTGCACGGATTCCGCGATTCCGTTCGAACCTCGACGCCGGTTCCGGGGCTTGCCAATCTCTGTCCCCTTTGACTCGTTCGCTTGCTTATACGCGTCTCTTCTCCCCGTGCACCCTCTCTCTTTCGATTTCACGCGGTGAAAGGGTGGGTAGTGATATCGCCTTGCCGCGATATACCGGTCGACAGTGGTAGTGGTGTGGCTGCTGCTGCTGATGGTGGTGGTGGTGGTGGTGGTGCTCGTGACGATGGTGGTGGTGGTAGTGACGGTTTAAATTTCGGCCGCGTGCTCCTGCTCGGGTTCACGTACGTGAGCCATTACACGGTTCCACGGGCTTTCTCGTCAACCGGCTAGGATATACGTATATACGAGCGCTGCCACACGGTACACGGATGCAAATTTCCTCCGTGAAAGACCCTCGAGGGGTTGCGTGTATTTTCTTCCCGGCAACGCGTCCGTCCCTTCCCGATCGCTACTCTCTTCACCGGTGTATGTCCTCGACGACGCGAGAATCGTCGCGCGCGTGGACCCTAAGGGCGATCCACGTATCTGGTGGACCGTGTCTACCAGTCTCGAACGAGATCGCGAACGAACGAAGCTTCGATCGAGCCGGCACAAAAACAGCGTGCACATACGTGTACGTATACGTACTCCGTTCGAAGACGTGCCCCGGTCCCACGGTTCTCGACTCGAGTCCGCGATTCGATGCACGTTCCCGTATGACCGAGTGGAACGACCAGTTGCGGGGCTATCGCGATTCCCGATGACAGAAAGAAATCGCAGAGTTCTACGAACAAGCTTTTCCCGACGCTCTCGTCCGACGCTGAACGAAACTTTCTGAATCGTTGTGGTGGGCAAAAAGTCCCCTTGACGGATGTGCTTCTAAGCGAGGACCGGAGGAAACCGATATTTACGTCGCCACGATTTATGCCTTTAAAAAGTTCTCTCGGATATCGCGAGCCACGAGGCCGATACCACAAAGCCCGAGTTCGCCGATGAGAATCGTAGCTCGTAGGCATTTCGTCGTACAAAGGTTGGACGTTGATCGCCTCTGAGAGATCGGTATTCAACCGTTCTCTCGCCTGGCAAAATCCCCGAAACCGATAACTTGGTTCGGGTAAAAGAGTACCTGTTTGCGTTACGTGAAATCGTATTGTTTTTTCCTAGTTACATCGTTCCGTGTCGGATCACCGTGTCAGAGGAAGTTCGCGAAAGCTCAATTAGACGAAACAACATGATCGATTACGTACGACGCGATGAACACTTTCATTGACTGTCGGATAGCGTCCGAAAGACTGTTGGGGAAAAAGCTAAAGGGAAGTCTATCTTTTTGCCAGACAGGCCGACTACGGGAATTGGCTGTGCGCGAACACACATACACGCGTATCGTTTGAAAGCTTGTTACATTAGATGGAAGGTTAGCAGTATCGGTAGCATCGTTTCCTCCTCCCTCTATCCCCATCCGCCTCTACACCGAACCTCTTTCGTGGCACCCAGGAAACGTAAATACGCTATAAACATTACCGATTCGCCGATACTGAAACTCGGTTGCAGGGTACAGCTCTTTCGCACGCGAAAGAAGAGAAAAAAACCGGGTTGGACCGAGCACGTATATATATATAGTAGGGGCGCGTGTATGCGCGTATACGTATAGATCGGGCAGCTTTGCATTATGGAAATCCACAGGACTTTACGACTTTTCGAAGATACCGCGTACATTTCCTTATCTCGGTTTAAGGCTCTCCGGGAAACGTTTATCTTCGTGGCGTAAAGAGGATAGATAGACTCCGTAAAATCAGCAATGATCTCACTCAACGGCGGGATATATACCACACCTCTTCCGAAACCCGTGAAATATTTATGCTCGCGATGAGAAAGGTCGAGGTGGAAGGAATTTTTCGGCGGAAACGGCGGACGATCATTTGACTCGCGGCTACCAACGCGGCGACTGCAGATTTCCTCGTATCCGGTTCGCATCGGCATACGATCGCGCGCAGGGGCGACTATCCGCAATCGAGGAACAGACGGGCACGAGTGGGGCTAATGATTCCCGTTGTGCTCCACTCTTTCCCGTTGAATAGCAATACATACCAGCCACTCTCTTTTTCCTATTTTCGTTTTCTCTCTTTTTTTCTTTTTCGTTCTATCGCCAAGGATTGTATCGGAACGAACGACACCGAGAGAACAAGACGGGGGAGGGTGAAGGAACGAGAGAAATATGGCTCGGGTGCCACTACGTCGATTCGAGTTTTCTCTGTTCACTTTTTGCCAGGCACTCGAGAATCGTCGACCGTGTCGAATGTCGGTCACTGCAAATGAGATTCGTAGAAAACGAAACGTGGCCGTGGGAAGACCGAGTGCCGGTCTGACCGGCACTTTCTTCTTCTACTTGCCACTTCTCGCGGGAGAAACCCTCCGTAGCCGAAAGTAAACCGAACGAAGCTCGAAGAAAAGACGGGAGAGAGCGAGAGGGAAGGAAAGATCGAGCGGAACGCGCAGAAGAGGGTGGCAAGCCCTGGACTAACTGGCTTGTTTAAATGTTTAGCTTGCCAGCTGGGGAAACCTTTTCTCCCTGCTTTCCCACCAAAATTCGTGTCGATTTGCCGCGAGAAAAATCCGCTCGCGTTCGAGGTTACCCTCGGTGTCATCGGTGGGAAGGTCCCGAATTTTTTTAACGGATTTAAAAGCCCGTCGGTGCCAGCGGCAAATAAACTTTTTTTTCGCCGATGCCAAGGCGAGAGGTCCTTTTTACGGCTCGCGGATCGCCAACTCGTGTCTTTTCGGTTGCGTGCACGCGCATAAATGTACAATCGGGGGAAGAAAAAAAGCAGGCATCCTCGAGCGCGAGCGAATTCCTTTCCGGGGGATGAAATTCCGGGGTCGCGATGGCATCGTCGCTCCGCTGCCAAACACGCCGCGAGTCTATCCGAGCGACGACAATGAATCAGGGTGGTCCGGTGCGCCTCAAAAGCTCCGCGACAGCTTCGACGATCTCTCATCTTTTCTCCCGCGATCGCTACCTAATCTGATCCGAAACGAATAACGTCGAACCATTCGACGCGTATCATTGAAATCGCCGATATTATTAATCGTCGGATGATTGCGCGAGAGGCGGGCGAAGCGTTACGTTTCGTACGAGAGAAAAACGTGGTCGACGCACCGCGTCTGTTTCGAAGTGGCGCAAGAAACAGCTTTAGCGCTCGAGTGTCTCGTAAGTAGCGAATCGGCGGGCAATCGAGGCAGCAGGAGCGTACGATACGCGTCGCGCGAATCCCGAAAGTCGTTCCGCTGATTAAACCGTGTCGGTGTATCGTTTCACAGCGTTGGTCCCGGTGTCCTTTCAGATACGAGCAGGTTCACCGGCGCAAGGAAACGAAACGCGTACGTGCACGATGCCAGCCGTGGCCGTGTCGAAGGATAGAGGACAACCAGAAGCGAGTGGAACGTCGTCGGACCGATACTCACGGTGGCACCGTTCGATTTTACACTTTTATACCAGCCTAGCTACATTGGCAACCGTTTCCGCGTTGTTCCGGCCTGACGGCGCCTTCTGATTCGTGCCCGAAAATAGAAACGCGGTGGATGTTGACTAAAGCGCGTGGAACGATCGGAACACCAAGACGTCGCCTCGTTCGGCTGGTTGACGCGGACGCCGCGACGACGCATGGAAGCAGGCACGGATTCGTGGCCCGTACCCACCGTCGCGACCCGTGCTGTGCGTGACGAACGACACCGTGTGAAATGGATGGGAAAAGTACGTTCGACTCCTTTAACCGGCTTGTAAATCGCGTTTCGTAATTCCCGTCACGCGGAGTCGATATCCCTTAAGTGGCGATATCCCCTATTGGGCCGTTTTTCTCGGGGAGCTCGCTCGCGTGCGCGCCAACTTTTTTTTTTTTTCCATTCCCACCCCGTCGCGTCGCGATCGCAGACGGAGGAGCCGGCGTCGGAGTAGAAGAGCGTCGCGGAACGTGGTGATTCCAGCTGGAAGGAACGAAGAAACCGGGGGGAAACGACGGACAAAAGGAAGACGTCCAGGAAGAAGCCTAATGTTTCTCAACGACATGGGGCCGCTAATGTTCTTAGCAGTAACGGCCTCCCTTTTGGGTTACTGCCAAACGGATGAAAAAGGTAACGTATAGGCGTCCCTTAGACGGTGACGAAAGAAACGCTGGCGGTTGCTGTCGCGCGGACGTAAATCCAGGGGCCGCGCCGCGACGGAAAGCCGGCCGGACACCGATAGAGATTAACTTTTATGGTCAACGGAACGAGTGTCCGTCGTGAACGTAGCTGCAATGCCGCTATCCTTTGGCCCCCTTTTTCAATGACTCTGTGATCTACCGTGGGGCGTTTTTAATAACCGACAAAAACCGCGCGCGGATCGTAAACGCGGAGACGCGGCCGTTGACCGTTTCGTAACCGCTCGACTCGACGCTCAGCAACGTTTTCCAACGACGCCCGAGATCGGCGACGCTTCCGCGGCTCCTTTCAACCGACGATCCCGCGGCCAATAGAAATTGCCAACGGCGCTACAAGTGCGCGCACTCCGGTTCTCTCCTCGCATTTTTTTAATGGGATGTTTGAAAAGAAAAAGGAATCGCAGCGAGGAATACCCAGAGAAGCGTTTCGCGGCAGTTTTCGTAACTGGATCGTAGCTGGCCGCGTCGCTTGAGAAAATGTTCGTTTTAACGATAATTCGAGTAATTGTGGGGTGAACCTATCGAGGAAGAAGCGAATGAACAATGACGGCGGAGAGGGTTGCGCGCAGAATCTGGCCGTTTTTAATTAGTCTCATCAATCAGCGGGACTAAAAGCGATGTATATCAGCCGCGACTCCATGCTAAAGTAAACAAAGTAGCGAATATGAAAAGGTTAATTACGAAATTAGCGTTCGCTCGTCCGACGGGGGACAACGAAAATAAATTGAACCGTAGAGGATTAATGTTGTAATACGAGACACGATTCGTTGCGTTCGCGGGAGGCTTGCTACCCACTGTAGACGCGATACCAGAACATGACACGGGCAGATGCGTTTTCGATCATCCGTAATTGCGCCGATATACCTCGCGATTCCGCGTTCGCGATCTCGCGTTCATTTACTCCCCGCGATACCGTCTTTCCGTTCTGACTCCCGTCCGATCGTTCTCGATTTAACGATCCGCGTTATATACAAGCGCGGGGGACACGCGACCATTTATAAATCGGCGCAGGAAATTGGATGCCCGTCCTCTTTCGTACTCGCAACGCGAGGTTTCTCTTTAACCGGTGGAAGAGTAAAAGAGAAGGTAGCCGAGTTTGTAAGCGGTTGAATCGCGATTTTCCGGCTCGATAAGAGCTTGATTGGCCGCGTAAAAAATGGAAACCAGCTACGGTGTCCGTCACTCCGTTCGATGATCGATGCATCGATACAAGGCCGATTAATTCACGCGCGAACCGTACCGGTTACCGGATGTACCGCGGCGGAGCCGGCCGATCGCGAGACTCGGAAAGTTATCCATCTAAAATATCCCTGGGGAAAATGGTGCGTATTGAATTTGCTTATAACCGGCACCGCCTGGGAGAGTTATCAGTTTTACGTAAATTACGCCCCATCCGATCGCTTCGTGACTTCGATCGAACGTCAAATTCCGGCGCGTCGAAAAAAGAAAACGAGGCTCGGATAGAGGATTGAGATGAGGTTTACCTATCGACCGACGCGGTGTAATCAGTTTTTCATTTAGCCGGCTAATCCATCGTTTAACGGATATATCGAACGCCGACGATCGAATTATACGGGATGAAACTTTCGGCTGGAGCTTGAAAAACAATTACCCGCTATTTTATCTAGCGATAAAGTCGGGTAAACGAAATTCATCGTTATTAGCAGGTACGTGCATTCGACGTATTCGATTCGCGGTTTCGCATTTCTGTAACGGACGTACGTCGAAGAGAATCCAGGTGGTGTGCATCTCGCGGAGCACCATGATGGTGGAATTGGCAATGGGAACGGGTATAATCGATTCCTGGCATTTATCGCGCGTTCTATTTCTCTAATCCATCATTCGGCTCGCAAATTAATGCTACGCGCGCACATGAAACTGTACGCCCTTTTTCCGAAATTCAAGCCGCTACCGTAAAAGCGATCCGTCGATAGATTTTGTTAATTAAACGCGACCACAGGCTTAACGGGTTGATCACCGCGGCGAAAAGCCAAAATCTCTATCGGATACGGGACGCGGATATTTCGCGCGTCGATTCAAGCATAATCGAATCGATGCACCGGTGAAACGCGGCCGTCTTAATCCACCTCGTTTTGCGCGATCCATTGAAAAGCGAAATCTGTCAACGAGGCAAATCGGAATCACGATATCGGCGTAATCATTCTCTCGTATATCTGGCTAATCTGCCCACCCCTTTATATGCCCTACTGTGTGCGCGCGGTTCCCGAGTCGCTACATTTCAACAGACGCGACAGGTGCATCGCCAAACGAATTCAATCTCACCAACAGGATGCATCTGGAAGACGTTTCGTATATCCTCGCTCCTTCTCTCGTCTGGTCTCATCGCAGTCGCGGATTCGAGGCGGGATTACTCCGGCGCGAAAGGAAAATATTGCGCATCCAGTCGTTGAACGTTTTACTATTCCTGATACGGGGTTATTAAGGGACGAGAGAGTGAGAGAGTGAAAGTCAACATAATTCCGCGAAACGTGTGACGTCAGGTCGTTAAGAACCGCCTCGGCGGTGGTTCGAGAAACGCTGCCCCGAAGCCACCACCGATTCGGCCATTTCTGTGCCCTATTATCTCGGTAATTAGCGACCGATGAACATTTCCGATAGCAGAAAATCTGCTTGTAATTGGATAAGAACCTCGACCCCGTTATTTCTGGGCCGCGATTTGTATAGATAAACACGGGACCGTGGGAATAATGGATCGCCAGCGGAAAAACGGGAGAGAATCTATGAGGTCTTGGTGTACGGGCACGCGATAGAATCGTCAGCTATTATCGGCAAATACTCCCCGGGATTCTAACCAATCTACGATCGACCTCGAACCAACATGAATACCTTCCTGCACAAATATTACAATTTACACTGTAATACAAACCGAATAACCCTGGGAACGGGTGAACCGCGTTCCGTATCCGCAAAGGATACGCGTTTCGAATCGACTCGGAAATCGATTCGCGGACAACGTTAACGGTTCTGTTCGCCGTTCCACGGTTGTTCCGCGCATTCGACGGCAAAATGGCGGAGAAAAGAAAAATGAAAGCACGGCCCCGGGGGGACGGGAAAAAGAGGATACCTCGCACTTAATGACTCGTGCGGCTATTCTACGTACTCGAACACTTTCTTAGATCATTTACACGCCGCCGCTGGGAAATAAACCCTTTCCAAGTTCTGCGCCCGCGCGGATGTCCGATTTCTCGGTACACAGCTAGATGCGAGATCTTCAACGGTCGTTTAAAGGAGTTGAAGTCGCTCATTCATCGGTCTTGCCAAGCTTTTCAATCGTCTTCTGTGCCTTCTTTTTTTTCTTCTCTTTTTTTACTTCATCTCTCTTTCTCTTTCCTCTTTACTCGCTATTCTCTTTTCTTTATTTCGTCAAATCCTCTCTTCCTCTCTCTCTCTCTCTGTCTCTCTCTCTATATATATATATTTAATTTCGATGAAATACCGTCCATCTCTAAATAGCGACAGACATTTTCGCGAGCCTATATTCTCTTGGCAATTTCCTGGGCTTTCGCTGCTGCTACTCACAGCCGATCGGGAAATGATTGATTTGCGTGCATACGTTGCCTTCGTTAAGAGCAATAAATTATATAAAAGTATACCCGACCGTGAGTAAAAGCTACCGTTCAAACTCCACCGGCGGGGTAAACAAGGCGACGAGCTTGCAAACTTTATGAGATACGTAGAATCGTTGCTGTCGGTACGCATCCATCTTCCCTCGCTCGACGCGAATCATTTGCCAAGGCTTTAAACGTATTACATCGCGTGACGCGTGTGCAATTTTTATACAAGATTACAGAGGAACGTACACACCGCGGAGTGCATTAAAAATGAAAGAGGACAGCGTATGGGCGCGCTAAAATATAGCGGGAGTAAATAAAACCGTACGCCAAAATCAATTTGATTGAATTTCGAGCAATTAAATTGCTTCCGAACGTTCGCAATGTCAAGTGACGCGCGAGCAATGAACAATCCCTTCGCTAAATAATTAAATATAGGAACAGGCGATTAATATTGACGTTTAACTGCCGTGAAAAAGTAAGCAACGATATCCCGTTCATCCTTAAAGCCGCGTTTCGAAATGTACACGGCCGCGCGAGTTCCCCGTATTTTACGCGGGATCGCGCGATCAACGGTGACGTGGAGTAACAATAAATTTTTGAAATTTATTACAGTGTCATTTTACGGGGCGAGCTACATTCATCTTCCGGTCCAAGAAGCCAAGGGTGCGACTGACATCAGCTTCCGGTTCCGAACTCATCTCGCGGACGCTATGCTGCTATTGGCCGCTGGCAAGACGGATTACTGCCTGATCAAACTCGAAGCCGGCAGATTGAAGGTTCGTTTGCCCTCAATGCTTACCTCTATTAATAGGCTTTCTGTTTGGGGTTCCGTGGTCGTTGGTCGCTAACCAACCGCACGTGCTCCGCGACAGTCAGCCTCTGCCTTCTCTCCCTCCGTTTCTTCCCTCTTCCACGTGCCTTTCCACAGCTGAGCTGTCCTTGCTAAGAAATTAGGCTCGCTTTGATACATAGGGAAAAGGACGAAAAAGAAACGGGGGGAGAGAGAGAGAGAGAGAGAGAGAGAGTCGGGTTAAAGCACGCGACCATGGGCGCCGTAAAAAGAGGGGAAAAAGGTAGACAATTTTCACGCACGCGGCAAACAACGAGGTCCCACCAGCCGGTTTTATAACTTCGATAAAAACCGTGTCTTGATTTTAACAACGTCACGTCGTTACGTTGTTTTATTCGAGCCATTAAAACTCCACGAGTAAAAGCATCTTATTTATGTACACGGCTGTTTGCGAGGAGCGCGAACGGCGGCGGAAAAAAAGGGGAAAGCTGGAAAACGGGCTGGATGCACGCGTTTCATTTTCCACGGGAAAATAAAATTCATCAGCCAAGAGAGGAAACAAAAGGGGCGATTCTTGCTCTCTACTCTCCGTGTTACTTATTAAAACAAAAGCGATCGCGGAACGCATCCGAGGAAATTTAACAGCACCGTTCCGATTTTGTTTAAACCAATTCCAGGGGGGGGGGTTGGTTCAGCTCGCTCGCAAATCAACGATCCGCGCTGCAGCTAACCGTTCAGCTAATAATGAGTCTCGGTGTAAACCTCGGTTATTATGCGATAAAGTAAACGACCGCGATACGTATCGCCGCGGCACTTTTTTATCCGGCACGGAACTTTCGATCTTATTGTCTTTGATAGTCTGTCGGGCGCGCTACGCTCATCGAAACAATCGTTTTATGACAGGTGAAGCAAACGACGGGGCATTACGCGGACTGACGATCGATATTTCGTGACAAGCAATTTTCGTCGCGCGTCTCAAAAATACGGCGCTCGCGTCCAGGCCGACCAATATTTTTAATTCAATTAAACGCGACGCGTTCAAATTTAACTTTCGTGCACGCGTTGCGTGAAATAAAACATCGTAATTTATTTCGGTGTAATGCCACCGGAACCGAAGCTTTCGACTAGCAAATCCGCGTGAAAAATGACCGATCGAATCAAAATTTTTAACGAGCTTCGACCGCCACCTTGCCTGTAATCGCGCGAAACAACCGAATCAATCGCTACGTTTAACCCGCAGCCGCGATCCTACGAAAAAGGTAAAAAAGCACCTGGTGCATTGGCTGCGAACACAGAAGAGAGGTAACGCTTCTGCGTTCCGATGCAAGAAGTCGGGGGTCGGCGAGCTCGGTGTACAGAACTCCGCGAGGAAACCTCGGGCAAATCCACAAATCTTAGAGGGCGATGTCTGGGTACGTGGGTGCGCATACCCACCAGATTGATTTCAATATCGTGGCCCCGGTCTGGCGACGATTCAGTTCTTGCCCTCCGACCCGTTTCCGCGGAGCGTCGAAAAAAAGTGTCGATCGAACGGCGGGCCACGATGGCACAAGTTCCAGCCGCGGGTTCTCGGCGCGCGCGTTTAACCGGCACTGGTTATTAACGATCGCTGGTGACGCCAGACCGAAACGAATACTCGTTGCCGCGGAATTAAACGGCTCCAGCCGGCTAGTACCCGGTTTGCATTACGAAGAATAACGACGCACCGGGGAACGGGGAATCCCAGAAGGGCCACTTTACTCTTAGGTAATAATCGTCGTTCGGCTCCGGTTACAAATTACGATTCCGTGAGAAGAATCACGTCCGCGCGAGCCGTGAAAAGGAGTGACGGTAACGGGACGGCGCGTGCAACTTCATAACGATTAATAGAACAAGGCGAGAGCGACGCGTCTATCTACCGGCGCTCATTACGCTTAATTCGAATGTATTATATATAACGGGCGCGTTCACGGGACGACGAACGCTCGGTAAGTAGGAATAAACGCGAGCCAGTGAAACATTTACCGGGAATTCGCCATTAATCGCCCAGTCACCCGTTATTGTTATCTCGCCGCAGCCTGAGAGCATGAATATTCTTTAGAGGGATGAGGTCCGTTGCCTTTGAACCGTTGACGCGGAGCTTTTTGATTGAACGCTTTAGGGCTGCGCCGACATTAATTTCTATTAACGCGGTTAGCGGGGATCCTCGCCGTTTCGCAGTTCGTATCGTTTGCCGACGCGTTCGAACGTGAACAGATACCGCCTTCGATCGGGATCGTTTGAATAACGATGTTTAATCGGCTAATGGTCGAAGAACGATCGAGAGTCTCGAACGGAAACGATGCGAAGAAAACCTGCGAGTGGTTGGACAAACAAACGGCACCTGGGATCGCTCGAACCGACTCCTTCGCGCTTCCACGCGAAAATTCTCGCTTTAATTGCAACGACACCCAAGCGACCGCGGTTAATTTCGTAGCAAACTACGCTCCGACCCGCTCTCCGAAATCCAGCGTGCGAAGAAGAACGACGGAATCGCTGCCCTTGGCGAATCGTAATAAAGTTAGACGGAACGAGATTCCGGAAACGGATTGATCTAAATCGGATAGAAATCTCGAAAGTCGCGGAGCCGGCTGCCTTTCGCCGTCCTCTCGAGTCTCACGGAAATCTGGAAAATTACCGAACAACCAATTTCCTCGATACGCCAGCGTTACGCGATGATTAATGACTATCGGTGGAATTTAAACGTCGAACTGTGTTTCTTCTACCCGTAACCTTGAGACGAGCCGGCAGCCTGGGCTAATCCAGTATCGCGGTGGCGTTAAAACACCGCCTAAGTGCATTAGACTGCAAAGGAAATGCCGTTCCTCGGTGAATCGCGAAGATCCAGCGCGAGAGCCGCGCGAATCTAATTCCACGAAGGGCTAAGCCCAGAGGCTGGCCCGTGAGAAGACGGGTGGGTGGTGTCTGAGCTTAATTAAATTTGTTAAGAAGATCGTTAAGGCGGATGAGAAGAGGATAAACGAGCGAGCAAAAAGTGCAATTGAGTCGTCTTCGGTCTCGCGTCTCGATTCTCGGCCACAGGTTTTGTGCTCGCCGCTCGAAACCTTTCCCGTCTTCGCGATAGTGCCGCGCTTCGATGGCTGCTGCTCGTGGACGTGGTAGACGAGGGAATATCGATCGCGGCGCGAGCGATTGTACGGCCCGATTCGATTGAAAATGTTGCCCGCGTCCGGTTGTTCAATCAATCCGTTCGATCCGCGCGAAACTTTGTTCCATCGCGCATTATAGCGCGTTTCTGTTCATCGGCGAGTGAAAAAATATTTATGGATTCGATCGAAGCCGCGGCAATATGGCGGGCCCAGTCGGGCGCGTGTGCGTGTCGGCGAGTGAATTACTCGGTTTCGTTATACGAATCGCGAGAGAAAAGAGGAGGAAAGGAGGGTAATGATCTCTTTCCGTTCATTGTAATCGAGCAGACGAATATTTGTCATTGTTCACTTTCCAATCACCGACGGTGCATCGATAATGTACCGGCGCGGCGTGGCGTGGGTCCCTTCGACCTTCGTCGAACGTATAGATTCGCGTTTACACTCGGCGAAGTGTCGTGTCTCTCGCGCTTATACATATTAATGGGGGTTCTGCATAGTCATCGGACATCGCGCTACCACCGGCTGAACTTGCAACTCGCAAAAGCTCACGCCTTTATTACGGAATCGATCCCGGAACGGAGGAGAGGAGACCGATTCGAGGCGGCCTCGGTGCCAATCGCGCGACGCTACCTCGTAATTTCGACCCGTCTCGGCGAACGATCGACTTTTCATTAAGATACGACTCTACCTTAGCCCTCTCGGTGGTTCGACCACCCCGCGCGTCCCTCTACAAGATCAGCCGGGCTCGGGGAGGGATGGAAGGTACACGAAGACATCGCTATAAGTCTCGGTCGGTCGATTTAGGTCGCGATTAAAGACTCTTTATCAGAGACTGCCGCTTCGCCTCTCGCTAAAGCGCGTCGTGTACCACCTTCCTAACTCGATAATGCATTACTCGAACCTGACTCTGCCTTATAATGCTGACCTGGAACGCGGCGGCAAAATAAAGGGGGTAGGGAAAAAGAAAATAAGGGAAGGATTTCAGGTAATCCCCGACCGTTTGCGGTGTCGCGAAGGAGACTCGCGCGAAGGGATCTGCCTTCGGATTAATGAGATGCACTGGCTACTACGTCATACTGTTTCTTTTTAACGGTAGCTGGATTATCGTAGCAGCTCTCGTCTTTTCGCCAAGTACGACGCTTCCTACGATCCTTAAACGGCCGGAACGTTTGAATGCTAATTTTCATTTTAATTCCCTTAAAAGTCAGACTACGGCTACGCTTGTAGCCCAAGCGTTCTCCTAAATAAGGTGGCCTTTATGAATTATTTCCTTGGAGACGCGTCCCACGCGGCCGCGACGTGTCCCGCGCAGTCCACTCAAATGCATCCGGAGAGGTTTTTTCGAAAATCCGATTACGCCCGATCTAGTCAAAGGGGCCGTCTGATAAACGAGCAATCGATGACAATCTGGAGGAGATCAATATTTAATGCGTATCAGGAGCGCCCTTTTACACACCGCATGCATGAGCCGAAGATATAATGCCCGGGAGAAGAACGATGAAAAATGAGACGTCGGATCGTCAGGGTTTCTCTTGGACCGGAGTTGCCGGAGAAATTTCAGAAAATATCACTTGCCGGAGATAGAGATAGGAAAAAGCCTCGATCTTTTCACGGCCACGTTCCTGCGTAAATAAAGTGCATACCGCAATTTCGTAACACCGGGAAACGTTTCACCGCCTTATCCGCCGCTACGTTGCTCGAGGAACGACAATTATCGGTGATCTTTAAACCGAGCGTATATGCATAATGGCGTCGTCAACCCCGAAATAGCGTTACGTACGATATATACGAGCCTTCCAAGTCATTAGACTCTACGATCGAGAATCTGAATTACCGATATCGTATTAATAACCATGTAAATTCATCGAATGAGCAATCATCCTCGAGCTGAACCCGTTTGCGATGCTAACTCGCGATAGTCACAGAGCTATTCTTTCCGTTTATTTTCACAGGTTCACATTAATTTAGGAGCAGGTGAAAGCGAGATGGCCAGCGCCCGTGGTCTGACGTTAAACGACCTGAGCTGGCACGAGGTGAACCTGACCAGACGGGAGGCGAACATCACGCTACAGATTGACGTGATACACACGACCAGATCTCTTCTACCAGGACGTTTCTTCGAACTAAACATACACTACGGCGTCTTCATCGGGGGACAGGGTGACTTCAACGAGCTATTTCTAGGTAAGTCGCACCGGCGAGCTTGACTCACCCGGATAAATCGTCCCGCCACGTGACTGCACTCTCTTACGACGCCTGGCTGCTAACAAGGGAACGGCACGAACTGCTGCGCATCGATTTTGACGAAACTTCACGACCAAACGAACAAGACGAATCAATCTTCCTTAAGCGCGACAATTCAATCCGCTCGCAACGCTGCGCCGCGAGAATGGACCCGTAATTAACGTTGCGAGACCATTGATAGAAATTTTTCTAATACCCTGCCTCTTCCGCTTCCTCGTTCGATTACCTTTATTCGAGTATAGGGGAACCTCCACGACCGTGGCGCGTCTGTCGCATAAATTTCTTTTACCTCCGTTTCATTTAAAACGGACGCGGAGAAAAAGTACCATCGACTTGCAGCCCCGTTCGCGTCGAAATTTACAGGCCGTCGTTCGCGGGACTGCCACCGACA
Organism: Xylocopa violacea; assembly: GCA_963969225.1. NCBI lineage: Eukaryota > Metazoa > Arthropoda > Insecta > Hymenoptera > Apidae > Xylocopa > Xylocopa violacea. The sequence goes on along the minus strand of CAXAJV010000006.1, from coordinate 31,305,850 downwards.
GCGATTTTCGTTCGATGGATTTTTACCCTCGCGTCGACGGGGCGGACCTCGACGCGGCTCCGATTGAAATAGAAAAATAACATAAAGGGAAATGTTTAATCAATGCGTCCGAGTGGGACTAGACTGTTCGACCAGCCTCGATCCGCTCTCAAGTGTCGCGGACGTAAAAAATTCATATTTTTCGCCAACACCGAACGGATTACACGGGGACCGAGCAGAGACACGCGTTACGCGATCACAGGCCCCCGGTGCAACTGGTCCAGGCTCGGGTATTCGTTTTGCGTTCGTTGCGGCGAAGGGATTTTCTCGCCGTACAATAGAAACAACAACGGGCGAAACAACAACATTCGCTGGCGCCCCGGAGAAGCCAACGGTTTCGGTTTATTATTTCCCGCGGCGCGATCGAATTTGCGAGAGAACCATTTCCTAGCGAGTCTATCCGGTTAGCCGCTGGCTAACGTCGCGATTGTCCCGTTGAAATCGTTTTAATCGTGAATTAAAGAAACAGAAGTGGGAAGAATGAGGGAAATAGAGGATGAGTCACGCGGGACTAGTCGTCGGAACGCGGCGGTGGTGTTTAAAATAACGGTGAATGTTTTACAGCCGAAAAATTGCTCCGCACCCGGGTAAACGTCGGACGCCGCGAGTTCCCCGCTTTTCCCCTCCTCTTTTTTAATGCGTTCGAGTGCCTCCGAGTGTCCTCGAATGGTTGTTATACGTTGTTAAACCCGGGGGTAAAAAGATAAAGCATCCCATTTGAGAAAAGAAATACGAGAGTAATCTTAAACTCGTTCCTGCTACCTCCAGTCACATTTCCACCATATAATCTCCCACTCGAAACCGTGAATCTTTTACGCGGGATCTACTTGGTTCTATATATTTTGCTTATCTGGTAACGAGGACGATATTTTGCGGAGTGCGGAATTAAGAGTCGCAAACAATAGATCCGCCGACTGGGATCACGCGTGGAACGGACAGTCTATGTCTTTGGACATCGATCCGGTGAAATATTATTTAGCGCGCGTCACGGGGGATTTACACGATCCATCATTGACGCGGTCCATCAGCAACGGTCATTGAGCAAGATTAGCGCGGAGAATATTCTGATAGCACCGCTCCGCGACACTGGCTGTCCTCTCTAAACCTAATATCTAGCCGTTGACGGTACGATCATCGATCTCCTTTCTCGACGAGGTGAAACTCTGCACGGGGCCCGTCCCGGATCGCTCGACCCGTTAATCGTAACCCGTGAAATTCGTAAATCGGATGTACGGTGTGTAGCTGGTCGAGGAACGGCTGGTTTCAACGATGAAAAGCCACTCCTTTCACCGATAGGAGTATAGTGCTCGTGGGATCATTACCACCGCCCCGACAAGATTATCCCCCGTGAGAACCGATTCAAGTGGGAAACATATTACGTATTGCGAATCCGGAACGAGATTTCGTTCCGTTCCGGGCGTGTTCCACCGTGGTTTCGAGCGCGCGGACGAGCCTCTGCCCATCGCGTGTCTCTCGCGGCCACTTTCGCGGGTCGTACGGAAGCACGTGTGATTACGGTTGTTTTACGAGACGAGCGAGCGCAGGAACGGGCCGCGGCAGCTACCAGCGGCGTCGAAATAGCAATAATTTCACCCGGGACCAGAAACGAAGGATAGTTGGTTGAAAAAGCAAAAATTCATCGAACGGTGTCCGCGTTGTGACGCGTACCAAATTGAATACGATCAGGACAAACAGAGAGTGTACCAGTGACGTCCGTTACAAGCTACCCCGTTATCCTCTCGAGCATCTCGCGCAACGCTCGACGACCAACTCGAAATTCAATTTACATATTCATGACAATTCATTTGTACCCTATGGTACGACACAGCCGTGCCCACTGCCTGGCCCCTCCAGAACCTCTTATTAATTCCCGCCGGCCCCACCAACCCCCGTTAAAGCCCACGGGACAGAGAATAAAGAAGCGAACAGACCATCTACTACGCTGGCTCTCATCGAGGAACCAACCGTTTTTCGTGCACAGAGTTTCCCGCGTCCGTACGGGATGTTAATAAGGGTCTGCGAGATCCTTCCAAGTCGGTGAAACGGGCGACGAAACCGCGGGACGGTCTGCGTAAACTTGCGAGATCGCGATGGCTTACTTATTCATTTTTCATTCATCTCACTGAAATATGTATGAAACCCGCATGAGGTGTTAATCTTATTTCAAGATGCGGATGCCGCCACGGCACTCCGCGCACCAAGGGAGGAAGGAAAAATTGGACGAGTCGCATCTGTGCATCTTAAATCTTTCGAGCGTTGAATAATTCCGACAGATTGCATCCCCATGAAATTCATCTCGCCATTTCTTCTATTAACGGATCGTCGCTTCCGGTAATTGTTGTTTTAACTTTCTTCGTTTACGCGTTTTACGACAAGCGCGCAGGAAAAAGCGCCGGGGATATAGTCGAACGTATCTTTTTTCAACCAATAATATCGGGAAAAGCGATCGTAGAAGTAGGTAATCTTTGATTAAAACTTTTTCACGGCACACGCGTATCGCGTGCAGGATGAAATCCTCGGCATGAATTTCGCTTATCGAATGCCGTTCCCGCGGCTACGTGAAAATATAGAGAATACTCCCCACTAGACGCACGTACATACATGTACGTACATCCAATACGGGGAAATCAATAAAAGTATATACCGAGATGTCGGTGTCAATGTTCTATTGCGGAACATTCGATCACGGTTACGTCCAAATAAATTGAACAGTCTTGAACGTGGCGACACAGGAAATTATTTATTTTATGGCTCCGTTTCACGGTCGCGAGAACGCCGCGAATCGTTTCCCGTCCAAACCCCGCGAAACGTTCCCGATATTACTGTCTTCGAAACGACGAAAAATCGCAATATAACGCACGAGAGAACACGTCGTACGCTACGTCGAACGTTATTTTCCTCGACCGATGCACCACAACTACCTCTTCCGCCGTCCTTCTTCGAATTAATTAATATCAACGCGAGTCACGAATTACGGAAAAGCAAGCAAAAGTCTTGCGTTCTGAAGCGAGCGCGCGGAGCTCCTCGAGAACCGATGTACAGGCTGAATCGACGATCGTCGGTGGGAAATTGAAGAAAATTATACGTTTCGATCTTGCGCGAAAGATGCGCTCGTCTCGTTTCGATTGTTTCGAGGTTCAGAAACGGCCGTTAAATTTTCCACCAACGGTTACCAAGCACCCTGTGTATATACGAAAGCTCCCGTGAAGAGGACATTTTCCAGGGACCTCGGTCCGTTTAGCGGTTATCCGCGGTATCTTCAGTCACCCGTAGGAAAAACCGTCCTCGAAACTTCTCCAATTAATATAATCGTGGTGCACGAGGGAGGATCACGTAGAATGGTAACTGCGGCAAGGTTTGCGGAATGAACGATTCACCGCACTATGAACGACTCGGTTTATTTCCGAGGTTTATATATACCGTTCAGCCCACCGGAAAATGTCATCACAGCCCCCTGTCCGTAAACATGCCTCCGGTTCTCCCTTATGCGCCTGGAGCGCTCACCTTTCCGCAGGTGCAACCAAGCCAACGTCTCGCATCCAGCCACGCAACATCATCCAGGCTGACGCGACGACATGGAAACCCAATCAGACTGGTTGGAACGCGCGGCGCAGGCCTCCCTTGTCGACGAACAAATTGCTGATACCCCGAAAATATCTACAACTCGCCTCGCAGCCTGGCTAATGAATTAATAGATAGACTGGCCGCGCGATTATCTTTGCGAATTATATTCGGTCGGATGCACGCAGAGAAGAGTAGGCGGACTCGATAGCCTAGTTCGTTCGCTGGCAGCCAGCGAAACTGAGATTATCTGGCCATCAACCCCGATGCGGTTTGCAACTGACGCTTTCATTACACCACTCTTTCATGAAGACCCCTGCGCCGCTAAATGATAGCACGCGAACCGGTGCCAAAGTGTGCCATCGCGTTCCCTGCGTTTCGCGAGACTATAAGAATCGTCTGGCTATCGAGTTTAATATCCGGCTGTGCTTCGTTATTTGCTTCGCGCGAACAGTTCGTTCAAAGGAAATTGCGAACGGTGGTTCGGAAAGCCGCGCGACTCTAACGACTCGAGTGATATCGTTTACGGTATTGTCCCTTGCGGATTACGAGCAATCGTACGGAATTCTTTTCGAACCGAGTCAAGCATCGATATCGAGGAATAGCGTATCGCCTTGGCGACGCCTCGAGCTAGAACGCCTCGCGATCGATTAATTTTGTTCTCAAATTTTTTTCTACTCGCAGGACACACGGATTACTTGCGCGGCTGTATGGCCGATATAATCTACAACGGTGCCAGGGTAATAGAATACGCCAAGTCGAGGAAAGGCCAGTCGGAGGCCACGGCCGTTAGCTGGGGCTGTTCGCCGGAATTCGAGGCTACGAGGAACACGGAAGTCAGTTTCGTGGAGGATGGCGCGTTCACGGCGATTCCAAGGCCCATTCCGCGCTCGGGCTCGAGGTACGTAGCTAAAGCGTCTTTTCATCGCGTAAATTATACCTAGGCGAGCACCCTGCGAGACCTGACCCGCTCGAAAATGTCCTTGAGCCTTTCGTTGCTAACCGAGTTAATTGATATTCAAGCTAAACTGGAGCGCGCAGGTACCTCGTAATTTGTGCCGTTTAATTGCTCGTCGATCTTACTTTCCGCTAGCTAACCGGCGAATATAGCTGGCTGTGATCGCGTAATCGTAAACAAAATATCGCGAACCCCGCCTGCGCCTCCGCTAATTCGAACGGAGCGCGTTCGATTTTGCAATGGAAAATGAATCGGCCTAACGAAATTATTACCGGACGAGCCTCGCGCTTGACACTTCGCTGACCAAACAGCTGTTATTAGCGGTTTCAGAAATTGTCGATAGATGACCAAACCGCTATGGATACACACTAACGACAATATTTGATGCGCGCTTGTTTAAAGCTACAGGTAAACACGAAATCTAGTTTCCAAGTCAATTTTAATGCCAACCCGTGATGTACCGCGCGTTTATCAAAACTGTCCGACGAGCGTTAGTTACCGTTGCTTTGGCGCCGTGGTGTGGGCCTGGCAAAGGATTAATAAACGGATTATCAGTGTTACGAACGCAAAAAAGAGACAGCGAAACGACAAAGGCGATTCAATTTCTACGCAAGGATTTTGCTTGGCAGATTCCGTATAAATGTTCAAACTCGCTAAATTCGTTTGGGTCTTGACAGGTGTACGGGGACGATAAAACGACACGATATCGCGGTCGTACGAGGCAAGCAGAGGCAACGAAAGTAACGTCGAGCCTCTATTTAACTGCATATTTTATCGAACGTATCTTTGTCAGTTTTTTACGAGATATTGGCCAGGGTAGTCGTTTAACGTCGCCGTACACCTTGGACGGGATGCCTGTACCACTTTTAACGGCGAAACCCCGTGGGAACGTCGTTAAAGCGTCTCGGAAAGCTTCGCAAACAAAAACGGCAATCCTGTCACGACGAAGACGTCGCTAATAGTTACAACGATCTCCTCGTCGTGTACGCGAGGGAAAGCACTTTGATCCCACTTTTCAGAATAACAAAGACTTTCGGAGACAAGGCAGTCGCGATCGGTTCGACGAATCACAATGGCAAACCTCTTTCCCCCTTTATCTGCGCCAAATGAAAAACGATGTTTGCGAAATTAATGCCATCGAAGAGCCGTGCCCGTGAAGTGTCATCCGAATCGCGCGGTATCGAATAAATATTGAAAGACGCACCGGCGCTCTCGAGCATCGATCCATACCGTTTGACAATAAATTCGTCTGTATGCGTAATTGATAAGACGTTTAGGTCGAGCCGTCGGCTAGAAATAAAGCGAGCAGTTCGAGCGACGAATCGAAGCAGAATTTCCCGCACTCGCCGCGAGACTTAATACGTATTTAATCGGCAACATTCTGCATGAATCTACCGCGGAAACGCGGGAGTAACTGATATCGAATATCACGGATTAGCATTAAAACGCGAATATCGCAAAAATCTTGTGCGCGATAATTGGAACGAGAGTAATCGAATTATCTCTGCCGGCTAACAAGTATGCACGCGCCTACCGTGCAGCCTCCGTACTCCGGAACAAAAATCCCATTTCCCCCGGAGGATTCGAGCGACGATTTCGCGGATACCCGGCGTCGCGTCCTCGTGCATCCTCGCGCGACGCGAAAAAAACCTGCACGCCCCGGAAGTTTTTGTCCTCGCGAAATTGAAACCGTGCCGCTCGCCGCGGTTCTTAATTCGACGCGTTCGCTTCGCAGAATAAACGTTGTTACAGTACCTGTTGCGTATCAACGGCAGCGGTATCGAAACAATGCCGGCAATCCTGTTCCCTTCGCGTTCGTCCATTGTACCTTAACGTCGAACATCATTGGACGTACCCCACGGCTGATGAACTCCGGCGGAGCGTCCACGGCAAACATCCCGTCGGAAACGAAAGCACTGGTGTCGTTTAGCCGGGCTTCTGTCCTTAAACACCCATCGGCCAAGTTCGTACGCGATCGCTCGCGTAAACAAGACGTTAATCGCGATTACATCTAACGACGAACACTTTTCACCCGTCTCCTCTATCGCGCGAAACTTCGACGGGGCGGACATTAATTCCGCGCAACCGCGCCCTCGTTGCTTCCCGTCGTGTTTTTTGCCGCATTTACGCCCCGAGCGTCCCGTTTAATTACGTTACGCCACGGGAAACACGATTCTCTCGCGGCAAACGATTTTATAACGAAAAATTCGCCAACGAGAGGGATTCCTAAGTCGCTGATTATCCGTCCCGCGTTTCGCTCCGGCACGCGGCTGTCCCCTGAAACATTCAGAATCGAAACGTTAATTCGGCACCTTCCGCGTCAAGCTTATCGTAAATCGATACCAAAGCCCGTTTAACGCGCTCACGGGCTACTAATTTATCAATTTTTTAGCCTAACATATTCAAGTACCGGTTAAATACGTTCCCGCCGGTATAAATCAATTTGGAGCGGCGTTTCGCGCTCGAAACAGGCGAACTTCCGTTAACGATAAAAGATGCAAACGGCCGGGTAATTCCAGTGGAACAGTTAAGAAACTGGAAATTTCGCCCGGCGTTCCCTTAACGGTTTAGCAAGTCCATTTAGAGACGGTAGTCGCGGCCCCCGAACGAGTCAACTGCGAAATTCTAACTCGATCGTGAATAGACCCGGCAACATTGTTATCGGGAGTTTTAACATTATTCTCCGATATCCTGACTGCGTTACCGTCCCAGCCGTCGTGCTACCATCTTCGACGAGTTCGGCGAACAACTTCCTTTCGCGGGGATCCCGACGACACGGGGCTCCCCCAATTCGAAGGGAAAATAATCGCTCGAGTCGTCGCCGCGCTGAGAATCCGCGTTTTGCAGATGGGAGTTCGAGTTGAAGACCGGCAACGAGAGCGGACTGCTGCTCTACAACACCGGGCAATCGTCGTACGCCGATTACCTCGGAATCGAGTTGTTCGAGGGTAAAATTCGGCTTCTGATGAACAAAGGGAACGGACCGACCGAGTTGATACATGGCACGCCGGTGGCGGACGGCAAATGGCATCGGGTGGTCGTTGATTTCAATCCGAGCGGAATCGGGATCGCGGTTGACCGTCAGGAAAAAACGATCACCCTGCCGTCCGGCGGAAATCGTTACCTCGACCTGGCCGACACCCTCTACATAGGCGGCACGGAGCTGAACAAACGCGCCAGGGCGCTGAACAAGGGCCTCAAGTCGGGGGACGTCAGCTACAAGGGTTGTCTGCGAAATATGCTGCTGGACAACAAGGAGCTCGGTTTGCCGGACGTGAAGATCAGCCAAGGTATCGTGGTCGGCTGCGTTTGGGGCTTCCCCTGCATCGAGACGGATCCATGCGTTTCGGGGGTGCGTTGCACCCAGCTGGGCGTCAGCTCGTTCAAGTGCGATTGCAATCAATCGTTATGCGTGAAACCGAGCTACGACGAGGATTACCAGGTAAACGTCGCGGCCAGTCATCCCTGTTTCCACGCAATTTTTCCAATCCGTTCCACGAGTTCTCGACGTGTTCCAGCGCGCGTGTAATTCGATTGTTTATCACGCGTGCGAGTTCAGTTAATAGAGGGAGCCTCGATTTCGAATTCCGTAGATGTACTCGAAGGCAAATTTACCCGTGAACTTGGAGATACTCTCGGTGAGTCCGCTGCTGGTATCCGAGGGTGGTCGCGTACCGGTGACGAGCGATAACATTGCCATGGTGTTGGACATCGCTAAATATGGGGTAGAAGAGGATGGCGTTATCTTCACCCTGGTAACGTCGCCCGCCCACGGGACCCTGGATCTGGATCTTTTAACGTCCAGAACCAAGCATTCGTTCACTCTTGAGGACGTTAATCGAGATAAGGTAAGATCCCTCTGCAGGACCGTAGAATAGATATTCCTCCGATATCCACAACGTCAAACGTCGCTGCAGCGAATAATCGATGAACATCGATGGACGACGGCAACGATCCGACCAGTAGCCGATAAATTCGCTAAACGGAAAGAAGAAAGATGGAACATCGTGTTTTCTTCCAGTTCGTCATAGGGCCACGAGCTATAGATAGTCCGTGGCACATGGACTAACTTTAGAACCGTGGGGGGCCGCGTAGAACGTGTTCGTGTCGTCAGAACTCTCGGTTGTCTGTTCCTCTTCTACTTACACTCGATTTATCCAGCAACGCTGATCTATTTATAAACACCACCGCCGCTCATTAAAGGTTTTTTCGGGGTTCAACGTCAAGCCAGGACCGCGCTCGCCCATTAAACGTCAAACCGCGTCTTCCCGAGGGATTACCGCCTTTTCCTCCAGATTTTTCAAACAATTACGCTGAAATTTGATCGGAAACCTTACAAACCGCGAGAGAGAGAGAGAGAGAGAAGAAGAGAAAAGAAGAAGGAAAAACTCAGTATGCTAATTGCCGATTAAATTAATTTAAACTGCAACCAGACGACGGATTCAGTGCCCGCAATGATTCGCGCGGAGAAGAAGTCTTTAGGGAAATTTAATTTTAAAAACTGTGAGTCACGCCGATGGTACAAGTTCCGAAATATTAAGAAAGTTTATTGGTTCGTTAAGAATACCGTCGCGGTTAACCGTGGTAGATTGGATATTTCACGTTAAGAACACGTTCGCGTTCTGAATAAATCATGAAATAGGGCGAAATAAATGTCTCGTTAACGTCGAATCTACCGGCGATATTCTCTTTTAATTTCGCGGAAGTCGTCGTGCTCGATAAATGCAAAAGACGTCCTACGACGTCGCGTTAAAGCGTTGCGCGCCTTCAACGATGTGACGCATACATATTCATAAGTTTCAGAAACATTGTTCACCGCATGCTACATTACTATCCAATTCCTTGGCAGATACAATATATGCACGACGGCAGCGAAACCACAGAGGACAGTATGATCCTGGAAGTGACACTGGTGGCAGGAGCTGGTTACACGTTGCCAGGCTACCTCCAAGGACGACTTAGGTTTCCGCTTCACGTCAACGTTACACCCGTTAATGATCCGCCATTGCTCGAAATATTGACCGCGAAAGTGCTACGTCTCGCTCAAGTAAGCCGCAAACACCATCGATTCTTACCTACATAAGCCTAGCAAACCCTGTTTTTCCGCGACCCCGCGAGAATCAATTAAGGGTATCTCTGGACGAACGTGGCGGCAGCCGAGACGTAACGAAATCGATTTAACTTCGCTCTAGCCGTTGTCCTTAATTAACCACTTAGAGCTGCAATCTTCTTAAATGAAATAATTTCGTTCGTCGTAAAAATCGAGTCTCGCGCGTAGTCGGAACCACTAACGAAGTCGAACCAAAAATCTGAATATCATAATTCCAGCTAAATTAAACCGAACTGCTAGCCTTTATTTTAATCAAATCCACGTCGCGGCCATTCGATGCTATTTCCCGGAATATCGACAGGGTCGATTAGAAATAGTTGAACCGAACCACTTTATATTTATACGATTGTATCGTTGTGTCGCAGGGCACGAGGAAAATTTTGACAAAAGAATTAATCTGGGCGATCGATGCCGACACGCCGTCAGACATGTTGGTTTACACGGTCTTACGTACCGACGCGGATGCTGGCTACGTGGAAAGGGTGACTTATCCGTCGCGACCCATCGACACGTTTACCCAGGCTGAATTAATGCAAGGATTAATTGCATACGTACACCGCGGGAATGGTAACACTTTCATCGATATTCACTGCGCAAACAAACATTATTGCCGTTTAATTGCTGTCTATTCGCAGCCGGGGTTTATCAACGATTCAACAGTTCGCCTCGATGACCTTTTTCAGCGAAACCGAACGCGAAGCTCGATCTTCAGGTGAGCGACGGGATAGAAAGCAGCCAGCCGGCGAGTTTAAGAGTGGCAGCGCATCCCCTGGAAATCAAATTGTCGCACAATACGGGATTAGTGGTGGTGCATCGGTCCTATTCGTACCTGACGCCGGCGAACCTGTCCTTCACCACCAACTCCGACGATAACACCATCGACATACGATACGACATCGTCTCCCAACCACAATTTGGCACGATTCAAAAGCTGAAGGACGTCTCGAGCAGCTGGATGAACGTGGACCATTTCACAAGCAGAGACGTCGAACAGCACACGATCCGGTACCTCCACAACGAGGGCAGCCCGAACCAAGACGAGTTCAAGTTCCAAGCGAGCGTCAGAGAAGTGAGGGTGCAACACACCTACGATTTCCGGATCACCTTCATCGATCTCGAGCTGAAAGAAACGAAAAGGGTGCCCATTAATTTCACTAACGTGGCAGAGGTGATCGTCACCGGACAGAACTTGAGGTATCAGACGAACCCGTTGGTAACCGCGTCCAACAAGATCGCGTTCACCGTGACTACGGGACCGAGGTACGGCAATCTGTTCCTCTCGAGTCGGAGGCTGGTAATCGGAGACACGTTCACGCAAGAGGACGTTGACACTGGCAAATTGAAATATCGACTGTTCAAGAGGGCCTATTCCACGATTCTGGACGAGTTCGCTTTCAAAGTTAGCGCCCCGCAGTGCATCGATCTGCACTCGATCTTGAAATTCAGGCACTACCTCAGCAAGAACATGAAACCGTTGGACAGCATGGAAACGCTACGAGTCGACGAAGGCTCGAGGGTGCCCGTAAGAATCGTTCGAACAAATCCGAGGGATTACGGAGTTCGATCCTTAACGTACAACCTAACGATGGAACCGCGTCACGGTTGGATAACGGTCACGAACAACTCCAAGTTTCACTCGCGAAACAACACCAACTACTTCACGTCCGAAGAACTCTCTTCGCAAAGAGTCTACTACGTTCACGACGACTCGGAGACGAGGGAAGACTCGTTCCAGTACGTCGCGATCGCCTCGGACGCGGTGGATTTCATGTACGTGGGCCTGTTTCGCGTCGAAGTGACCATGAAGAACGATAACGCGCCGGAACGGGTGGTCGATAAGGTTTTTCACGTGGTATCGAAGGGCGAGAGGCTACTGACGAACAAGGATCTCGCCTACGTGGACAAGGACGTCGACACCAAGCCTAGCGAGTTGATTTACACCAGGCGGGACACTCAGAAGAATGGTATATACAGGGTGACCAACCCCACGACGCAGGTACACGAGTTCAGCCAGCAGGATATCGACGACGGTCAGATATTGTTCAAGCATCAGGGCGATGATCACGGAAAGTTCGAATTTGGCGTAACCGATGGACATTTTTACACGGCGGGCGTTCTCGAGATTCAAGCGAGTCCTCCTTACGTGAGGCTAAAGGAAAGCAACGGATCCGTGGTTCAGTTCAATCGATCGGTTGCCCTGCGAGCGAACGAACTGGACATCGAAACGAACGTGTACACGTCTGACAAGGAGATCAAGTACACTGTGCTGGAGAAACCGAAGCACGGGGTGCTGTTGAAGCACGGCAAAGAGACAAACATCTTCAGCGAGGAGAATCTGCGTTACGGTATAGTGTTGTACAGACATCTCGGAGGATCTCTGATTAAGGACGATTTCAAATTCAAAGTATCGACGCGGGGCGCAGAAACGGAAGGGGTGTTCTCCATCAAGATCTACCCGGAGAGCTATTGGCAGCCGTTGATCGTTCAAAACAATAAGACGGTATTCGTGGAAGAGGCTACCAGTATTCTATTGAGTAGGAAGAGTCTTGAAATCATGCACCCCAAGATACCAAGCTCGGAGATCGCCTATTTCCTGAGAAAGTGGCCGCAGAACGGGTATCTGGAGCTGCAGATCCAGGACGAGCACAGCGACGAAACTCGCGAGGACTACATCGGCAACGCCGTGAGTTCCTTCGATCAGAGCATGATAAACGAGGGTCGCGTGTTCTACGTGCAGTCTGTGATGAATCAAACCAATGACAAATTCGTCGTCGACGTAACAAACGGAATTACGTGGCTGCGCGACTTAAGTGTGAACTTTGTGATTGTCCCGGAGAAACTGTACGTCGAAGCGAAGGGTCTCAGCGTGGTCGAGGGGAAGAGTACGGTTCTGGACGAAACAAACTTCTCCGTCCTCACACCTTATTATTCCGGCAAAGTTACCGACTATCGAGTCACGGAGAAGCCAAAGCACGGTACGATTCTCGAGTCAACGAAAAATTCTCAGGTGAAAAAGTTCTCGCAGAAACATCTGACCGGCGGGATAATATTGTACAAGCATAACGGCGACGAATCTTCCAAGGATCTCTTCACGATGGTACTCGTTGCTGGAGACAAGACCAGCGAACCGTTCGACGTCTGGGTGACGGTTCAACCCGTCAACGACGAGGTGCCTGTGCTTGTTAACAGGACTAAATTGAACGTTTGGCAAGGTGGTTCGATCGCGATAACGCCCGATAGTTTGGCGGCTGTTGATAACGATACTACGGCCCGCGAAATAACGTTTAACATCACCGGAGTTCGAAACGGATTAATCTCGTTGAAATCATCTCCGGAAGTGGATATCTACAGTTTTACGCAAGAACAGATCGACCAATCGAACGTCATTTTTACACATACAAGTAAGCGTTATTTGTACATATTTGAAATTTCTTTCTTTCTGTGAGAAAACCAAAAAGAAAGAACGGAGGTGATATTTAAAAAAATTTGGTGTTTCAGATGGATCGGATGCCGAGTTCAATTTCGTGCTGTACGACGGTGTGCACACCACAGATTCTTATACGGCACTGGTAACCACGAAGCCAGTTCGTTTGACCATCGAGCAGAACGCCGCGCTGAACGTCTTTCCCTTGACCAGAAAAATGATATCGAGCAAATTACTTTTGACGAAATGCTTGGACGAAACTAGAGAGATAAAGTATACGGTGCGAAATGGACCGCATCTCGGGAGAATCATTATGGAGACAAGCGAAGGCGCGTGGTTGAACGTCGAGCGGTTCACGCAGAAGGATATCAATAGCAGTAAAGTGTTTTACGAGCACACTAAGCAGTTTATGGACCTGACTGCCAATGATTCGTTTACGTTCGACGTGGAAGCACACTTCGCGGAATCCTTAACCAATCAGGCGAGACAGCGATCTTAAAACTCCATAAAAGAAACGAACGCTCTGGCAGGCGAAGTGCTTTTTTTTAACTCCATCGTATTTTCTATTGCAGGTGTTTCAAATAGATATTTCCGTCTCCAGCGGTGGATTGGACAGATACATCTCCGTGAAGAACGTAAGGGTCGAAGAGGGTGGTTCCGCTCAAGTCGTCATGAACATCAGCGGGATCGTCTCGTTTCTACAAACTCACGCTGGAATCGAGAGTCCTGTGGTGCTCTCCAGACTGGTCAGTCAACCCAGTCACGGCCACGTAATGATCCTTCCGGATTTAAACGTGACCACGTTCTCCCAACCCCAAATCGAAGGTGGAAAGATCGCCTACTACCACGATCATTCGGACACCTTGGAAGATCACATCGATTTCTCTCTCTACCTGACACCAGGCCACATACTTTTATGCAACACCAGCATCCCGGTGATAATCGAGCCCGTGAACGACGAACCGTTCAAACTAATTACAATCGCACCGTCCATCACGGTGGTCCAGAATCAGAATCAAACGATAACCAGAGAGAATCTGCTGACGAACGATCCGGACACATCGCCAGAGGAAATAGTGTACGATGTGATCTCAGGTCCGACTTACGGTCGTCTATTGCTTCTGCCTTTCAACGAGAACATCTCAGAAGTTCGTCAAGTGAACAAATTCACGCAGCACGACGTTGATTCGAATCGACTGGTGTACGAGCACAACGGACCACTTCAAGCGGCCTCATTTTACTTCAGGGTGTGGGACGGACGCTTCAATCCAACCTACACGGTGTTCAACGTCTACGTTTTACCCATCAGATTGAACGTCACCGTTCCAGGTCCGGTAAATCTGCAACAGGGCTCGAATGTAGCGCTGATCGCGGAGAGCAACGTAAAACTCGATACTAACGCGAGACAAGACCTTGTTATTTACGAGATAACCACTACTCCGAAGTACGGAGTATTATACGTACGGGACGGAGCAGCGGCTAGTTTTAAGCAAACGGACTTACTGTCGAAGAGCGTGATGTTCATGCAAACGGACATGACCGTGTCGAACGACAGCCTCGAATTGACGGCACGCCTGGGCGGGTTCGAGCAAAAGCACATAAAGATCGAGATCAAAGTGGTGCCTCTGATGATCATGAACCCCATGATCGCCCTGGCGGGAGAGAAGACCAGAATAACCTTGCAACATTTGGACGCTACACCGTTGGCGAAGCTGACGAGCAGTAATCCTGTGTACACGGTGCTCAAGAAGCCGAAATTCGGCAAAATAAAAAGGATAATCAGAAGTTCTTCGTCGTCCGGTGAGAAACGGGGAACCCGAGAGAAAGAGGTGACCAAATTCTCGCATCAGGAAGTGATGTCCGGTGTGATTTACATGGTTTGCAGAAAAATCCCCTCGATGGAGTACGAGGGAGTGTTGGACAGTTTCATGTTCGTCCTGGCGGCCTCGATCTTTCAACCAGCGGTGGGCGAGTTTCAGTTCCGCGTGAAACTGGACACGGACGAGTACAACATCACGTTAGGTGGTCCGATGGACCCTGTCGGGCACGAAGGTGAAATGGCGATCGCGCCGAACATGAGCAACGATTATTTGCTAATTCTAGGGATGCTACTCGGTGTATTTTTACTGGGCGTGGTTGTGATCGTCACCATCAGGTGCAGACACAACAGATACAAACACGCGGAAGAAGAGAAGCCGGAACCAACTCCGGCAGTAGGCGTGATGCCGTTGCCAAGACCTCCGGATCACTTGATGCCCGTGACGCCTCACGTGAAACGTTACGGTAACGATCACAACAGCGTGGCAGCCAGCACGCCCTTACCTGTTCTACCGACGATGACGTCGACGCTACCTCAATGCAAGGTGATACCTCTGAGCCCTCTTGAAAGTATCACAGGATCCGAAGTGGACGTCTCGGCGAAGTATCCGTACGGTGTCGCGGACGGGGACGAATGGAGCAGCTTCGACACATCCGATCTACCTTGTCAATCGGCCACCGCACAGAGGACCAACAACCCCCTGCTAAGAAGAAATCAGTATTGGGTCTAGCAGAAGGAGGGCTGTTCGCGATTAAAGCGTAACAGGCCGTAACACACTCTCTCACACTCAAAGACTGTTTTTGTTACGATATCTTGAGACTAATCGTCGATTAACCTATGGTCTTAATGTGCCTAAAGAAAAAAAAAAAAAAAAAGAAAGAAAGAAAATGAGAAAATAGTAACTGACTCTGCGACGGGGATATCGCAAGAGAGCCTCGATTTTATATCGAAACTTTGACGGAAACTCTTTTTCCCGACCCCACGTTCGTGTGTGATCGAAGCCTTGACGACGAGGAAACGTGCCAAATAATAACATTATTACTCGTTGATCGTTATTCATGTTCTGCGTGTTCGATGATTTTACTTTATCTCGCCAAGTCGAGCATCAGAGTTTCCATCAACTTTTTTCCTTGTTCTTTTTTTTAATCATAGACTCTCCAACGAGAACGCCAAGTGTGCATACGCGCGTATGTATGTCGAACTATACGTTACGTTCAACCAGTCGAGCAAATGTTAGTAAACAGAACTTCTGCGAATTAACAATAGCGCGAACGAACGAGTCCGATCTAGATAACCATCGCACTGTTTTCGTTTACGACTGTTAGCTCTCGTCCTATTGAACGTAACGTACCTAGCAAAGAGATACGTTTTCGCGTGGGCTATCGTGCTATATACGTAGTACTAGAAATGGCCGCGATTTCAGGAGAGCGTTAAATATAAAAGAATACATACCCAAGACTATCGTCGCTATTATGGATCGAATGTGCCTAAGATATTATCGAGACTTGTAAGAATATTTCCCACGAGGCCTGCACGATGTCGATTTCTCTGTCTTTCCTCTCGGTCGGGTGTCGATTCGAAGCGATCCCGATCAATTCAGGTTAAGATCGTCCTCGAAGCTCGGCTCGGACGAACCCATGTCAATCAGAACTTTTCTATTTCGATGCTTCACGACGACACTTCTCTTCATCGATGCAAAACGATCGTTTCTTTAAGAGAAAAAAAAAAAAAAAAAAAGCTAAGATTCGCCGTCAAACGATAAAATACCGAGGGTGAATGTCACGGAAACGTTAACTCGAGAACACCGGGAGCACTTTTAGGAACACTATCAAGCGCGAAACGTTATGCGTAATTACACTCGTGAACTTTTGTAAAGAAACATAGAGTACGAGATGAACACTGCGTATTTCAGATTTATATACACACGAGAAACATAATATTAGAGGTTATTCGCGACTTTTCTAGAGATGAAAAAAACGCACGCGTTCGAAGTATGCAGTACAACACAATCAGGAACACTAAAGTTTTCGCACATATCTTTTTACACGATTCCCGCGTATTTCTATCGACTCGCGTCGTTCGGCGTCCAGCGTCCGAGTACTACTGATTACATCACGTGAGGTCGCTCCCGTTCCTTTCCCGACACGCGAGGTTACCATTGGAGCAAATATTCTGCACATAGAAACAGAAGGGATCCCTCATTGGTTTCGCGCGCTGGCAAATCTAGATTCGAAAAGAAAAAAATAAAACTATACGCTGTCATTGATCATTTTCTTAAATAATCTTTTTCTATTCCTTCGAAAATAACAGACGACATTATTTACCAGAATGTACCAGAATTGTACCATCGACGTTATAAAAGTCCACTCTATTGGATCTTATCGATAAAAAATAAATTTTACGCGAAGTTTCCGAAAGTTATCACAAGTCGATTTTCCGACAGCGACAACGAATTTTGTTCTAAAACGTCCGTAAACGATCGAACGGCATACGGAACAAATAACAATATCTCGCTCATTTCGTTCAGTATTATAATAAATTAATAAATTTGCTCGATCGATTGATATCGACGTACCAATTCGCGCGCTAATCGATTTTTCAGCGGATAGTTAAACGTTACGTGTTTTTAGAATTGCGCAAACTCACAGTGACCTTACCTACGATTTCTTTCAGAACCCCTAGGAATGTATAATTAAGAAAATGCTCTAACGTCGATGTTAATATAGTGATAATGATAATAATAACGGTAATTATTATTATTATACATACATAAATATATAAAATATGTACACTCCTACATAGAAAACATTGTTTCACGAATTCGCAGCGTATGCATTAACGTAATAGTTCCAATCATGTGGCAAAATGAGATAAGGAGACGTTTTTAACAGAGATACGTGTGTTGATTAATGAATATGCTAGAAAACAAAAAACAGTTAGGCTTTTTTACATCCCCAAAGTGAACCGATTCGAGTGCCAAACTTCTATACTGTGTAATATATAGTTATATAGGACTGTATTTTCCCTGCCGACTGAATGCATTACTCTTGTAATTCAAATAAACTGAATGTGCGATGTTATATAAAGTGAACGAGTATTAATGACGTGAATACACCTGTCCATAATTAATTTATTCGTTCATAGGTTAATTTCATTCGTCGAGAAAATAAAGAAACCGTCAACAATAACTTTACGCAACAACTTAACAGTTTTTCGCATAATCTTTCAAATAATTATAATATGTACTATAAAAAAGTATTTGTATAAATATATATAAACAAGGAATTTATAAAATAGCATACCTAGAAAATTTAAACACGGTCGGGAAAGTTAAACTGCCGAATACAATCTATCAAGTAAAGCTCCATCTATGAAATCGATTTTGTCTTATTCGAATTAGTAAGAACACAGCGTAGCACAAGTTACTTTTCAACATGGCCTCGTACGTGCGGTAAGTTAATTAATTTCGGCCTTTTAACCTTCTCAAAATAAAATCTAATTTTCCTTGCACGAGTCGCATTAAGCTAGAAAATGTTTTGTATTCAATTATCCTTATACGTATAAATTCACGAGTGCAGTAGAGTTCTCTTGGTGTTTACTTTGTATAATGCAATCATGATCACGCTGACGTGTCCGTGATAATACCGTGTTTGATATAAATAATTTTTTTTCGAACAATACGATACGCTGCACCGCTTTGCTTTCACAAATTTGTTTATAAAACCGTTACTATATGTTTAGAGTTATCCAAGAGGCAACTTTAACATTTAAAAACAGTATATAACAAATTGTATTAGATGCACAGCCACAATGTTCTTTCATTCATTTTCACGATTATTCAAGAACAAAATGTAATCAGTATTATTAAAATCAACATGCTAATTTATAATAGAAAATTCTATATACTTGGTTATTCGCATTTCAGATCGGAATTATTGTTACTATTAGTCTCGTGTTTGGTTTTTGTCAATGCAGTTAATAGAGACACATTTAAAACATGCGAGCAAAGTAGCTTCTGCAGGTAAGTTTTTAATCTCCATTTTTATTTCTTAATATTTACCAATCCGCACAAATAATGTTAATATTATATCGATATTATTAGACGGTGCAGAAAAGTTGAACCTGGAAAGACACCCTATCAACTTATAACCGATACGTTGTCTCAGAACGAAACCAGTATAAGTTTAGACTTGTTTAATAAAGATACAAGAGTTCTTTATACGTTACAATTAAGTGCACTGAAGGACAACACATTTAGAATTCATATAAATGAAAAAAATCCTTTACATCCCCGATATGAACCCGAATTTGCTCTTCAAGATCAACCTCAAACATCTAAGTTAACTTTGGTTGAGAAAACTGCGGATCATATAGTTGTAACAAGTCAAGGAAACAAGGTTATATTGTATGTTAGTCCATTTAGAGTTGACTTATATTCCCAAGATGTGTTGGTTGTGTCTGCAAATGCAAGAGGTCTAATGAGATTTGAGCATCACCGTACAAAACCTAAGTAAGTTAAGTAAAATATGATACGTTCTATATTATATTTAATTATCAGTCGTACGTAACTAACGGAATTATATTTGATAATTCTTCATAGGAAACCAGAGCAAGAAGAAAATGCAGATAACGTTGAAACAAATAACAATAATGAAGCTCCGGGTGACGGCGCAGAGAATGATCCAGGTGCATGGGAAGAGAATTTCAAAACTCATCATGATTCAAAACCTTTTGGTCCCGAAGCAATTGCTCTGGACTTCAGTTTCCCTGGGGCAGAGCATGCTTACGGCATACCAGAACATGCAGACTCCTTTGCACTAAAATCTACGAAGGAGACTAATCCTTACAGATTATACAATCTAGATGTGTTTGAATATGAAACCAATGAAAAAATGTCACTCTATGGTGCCATACCAGTACTCTATGCTCACGGTAAAGAAAGAACGACTGGTATCTTTTGGCATAATACTGCAGAAACATGGATCGATATTTTATCAAGCGCAGACAATAATGTTGTAAAAAGTATTGTTAATTTTGTAACTAGTTCTGCTAAAAAATCACAAGTGGATGCCCATTTTATGTCAGAGTCCGGTGTAATAGATGTATTTTTCATGTTGGGTCCTAAGCCTTTAGATGTATTTAGACAGTATACTACCTTAACAGGTACAGCACCTTTGCCACAAATGTTTGCTTTAGGATATCACCAAAGTCGTTGGAATTACAATGACCAAGATGACGTTATACAAATAGCAGAACAATTTGATGTACATGATCTACCTCTGGATGTGATGTGGTTGGACATCGAATACACTGATAGTAAAAAATACTTTACATGGGATGAGCGGAAGTTTCCGAATCCCATCGAGATGATACACAATTTAACCGCTAAAGGTAGAAAATTGGTTGTTATCATTGATCCGCATATAAAACGCGATACCGGTTATTTCCTTCACAATGACGCCACAAAAATGGGCTATTATGTTAAAACGAGAGATGGAAAAGACTACGAGGGTTGGTGCTGGCCTGGATCAACATCATACATAGACTTTTTCGACCCAGCAGTGCGAGAATATTACATCAGTCAATATAGTTTAGACAAATTCCATGGTACCACCAACGACGTTTACATCTGGAATGATATGAACGAGCCAAGCGTATTTAACGGCCCTGAAGTAACTATGCCTAAAGATCTAGTCCATTACGGTGGTTGGGAACACAGACATGTCCACAATATTAATGGATTTCTTATGAGTATGTCCACGTACGAAGCCTTGTTCAGAAGATCAGGGGGCTCTCTACGACCATTTATTCTGGTCAGATCTTTCTTTGCCGGTTCACAACGTTACACAGCTATGTGGACTGGGGATAACACGGCCGACTGGGATCATCTTCGTATAAGTTATCCAATGTGTCTCAGCTTATCCGTTTCTGGAATGTCATTCTGTGGGGCAGACGTCGGAGGCTTCTTCAAAACCCCAGATTCTGAACTATTCATTAGATGGAATCAGGCTGGTGCCTGGCTTCCTTTTTATCGTCAGCATTCACATATTGAGACTAAACGTCGCGAACCTTGGACGTTTAACGACGAAACTACTCAAATTGTCAGAGAGGCATTTAGAATGAGATATTCGTATTTACCGTTATGGTACACGCTCTTCCGAGAACACGAAGTAAATGGCACTCCAGTGATTCTACCGATATGGGCTCACTATCCAAGTGAAACAGAATCGTATGCCATTGACGATGAAATACTAATTGGGGACTCTATACTTGTACGTCCAGTTCTCCAACCATCAGTGACAGATGTCAATGTATATTTCCCTGGAGAGGGCAAAGTAACTTGGTACGATGTTGATACCATGCAACCATATAATCAGCCAGGTTTAGTTAATGTCCCTGTAACACTTCACAAAATCCCAGTATTTCAAAGAGGCGGTTCTATCGTTCCACGTAAAATGAGAATACGTCGCAGTACAGTCGCGATGAAAAATGATCCTTATACATTGATAGTTACCACAGATTCTGCCGGTAAAGCTAACGGCACATTATACATCGATGATGAGGCCAGTTTTGAATATCGTCATGGAAAATACTTGTATCTAAGACTTAATTTTGAAGGAAATAAATTAACCTCGACATTCATAGACAAATTAGCTTCCTATCAGACTGAAAGCTGGTTAGAGAGGGTAGATATTGCAAATCCACCTAAAGGAGTTAAATCCGCTGTATTGACATCACGTAGTAAGTCTAACTACTATTCGATTAAAAGCTATATCATTTATAATTCTACAATTAAAACGCGCATTATTTCTGTTTCAGGTTTGGGAAAAGTTAATTTGGAGACTAAATACAATCCGAACAATAATGTATTAACCGTGCGCAAGCCGGGTGTAAATATGGGAGAAGAGTGGACGATTGAATTAATCCACTAAATCGCAATTTTGTTCATCGTAAATTTAATAATCATAACATAATACCAATTTTCTATTATTCGCGTACTTTTTGTCAGCTATCTGTGATCAAAATGTCATTGTACACTCGTAATAACAAGACAAGTGCAACATAAAAAGTTAATGTAAATGATATCTCGAACACTTTAGCAAATTAAAGGTTGCTTTCGTTTCATCAGCCAGCAGACGGTATTCAGCTATTACTCAATCATTAAAACTTATAATTATGCATGTTAACTTTGATAAAACGTATGTATTAGAGATAGAAGCATCAAATATGTCCTTATAAACAGATATTTAAATACTTATATATTTCGAATTTTTATTTTCAGTTATACGTAAGATGAAGATTTATTTTTAAATCAGTATCATATTATTGCGAAAATGATTGTAACTAAAGATACTGTAAACATGGAAATATAAGGCAATTTCTTGGTTTCATTAAAAAAGTGTTTTATTAAATTATATACGCTCTGCGGGTGCCTGCTTATGAGCTAAATACAAAAACACTATTGATGATAGTGCGGATACCAAAAATATAACATCAAACCATCTATGATAAAAATTAAATTGCAATTCTCCTAAAACCTGAGTTATTATAATCCGATACTCTGCGGGCATGTTCATTCGCATTAGAAGTACAGATGATACAAAATACATACCCTATAAAAAAAGCATATTGTATTGTCGTAAATTAATAAACAGTCATGCTTCAATCCCTGTAGAACAAAATAATCTTACCATTATTTGAGCAAGTATAAGTACGATAATATTCGATGATTTGCTACTTGATATAGCGTAAAAAAACTGAAAATGAAATCATGTACTATTCTGTATTTAAATATCATTTAAATAAACCTATAATGAAGAAAATTTATTTCGGGTATACCTTTGTAAGTGTTAGTAGTAAACCCCGAATTGATGTTAGTACAATGCAACCAACAAGGTAAAAGGAAATGTGCTGAGACCAAAATGTAACATCAATATCGAAACCAATCCAGTGTACTGCAATTTCAATTGCTCTAGTCACGGGATCCTTCTTACCCACCCGATCGAAAACAATATTAATTGTTGACTAAAAAAAACAGACATCTTAAATTTATAATATCCAAAGCGACTTTCACGTATCGTTACTTACAATAAATATTTTCCAAGTGCAATATACAGAGAAAAAATATCCTAAAACATTGAAATATTTCCCCTTCCATGTGGCTGCCCATACTAAACGTTCCCTTGCATTTTGAATATCGTGTGCTTCTAAGAATAATTGCCGCGACAATTCTTCTAGTGCTGTAACTTCCGTTTGTAACTGTTTGATGCCTACAATATGTGTTGTGCTCTCAAAATGTATATAAATTTGTGTGTATATAAAAATGTGTTAATTATATCAAAATACATAATACATACTTTCCTGATTACTTTTAGTACCACTCAAAGGCCCAAGCATACCCCAAAGCCGTGATCGAGTTTCAGTTTGTCCTACAACCTCTCCCTTCTTAGCTAATGCTATCCTCTTTTTTTTAGCTACAATCATATCCATTGTTTGTAACAACCGTCTTTCTATAGCCTGAACATCGGCATATGTTACAGGTCGCATAAAATAAGCCATCGAGGTATACGGATAGTTTACAGCACCAAACCCTGATAGCAGTGCCATAACGGTAACACCAATAACTCCTATTCGACTAACGCCTTGTTCAATGGATAATAGGCCTTTTTTTGGACTTAAAATTGGAAAAGGATCGCCTATTTTCCAAAACAAATAGAGATAAAAGAAATATACAATTACAGTTAATGGCCTTATTAACTTCAGTCTTACTGCAAAAAGGAACAACAAACGATTAATAAAGCATTACATACTAAATAGATATACATGCTAAAGGATATACGTACCGAATCTAATATTGCTAATGATGAAATATGCTATGTAAAATGGAATCAAAACGATTACCATGAACAGAAGCATATAGAGACCAACATTCCAATGAAAATATCTAGAACTAAACGTACATCATATTATAAATACTCTATATAAGAAAAAAAAATAATCTGCTTACCTAGAATCAAGAACTCCAACTATTTCAAAAATGATTAGCTCAAACATAGTACAAGACAATGCAAAAGTTGTGGAAAAAATTAGTTGTACTAATCTGTGATGGACTTCGTAGTCTCGAAATAATTTTTTTACAAAAAACACCCATCCTCCTAAGAAAAAGATAACCTGGAATATGCAAAGTTAATAAATAAAAAACTAAATGTGACACCATCAAATCTGATAACATAAACAATACGGCTACGCAAAATCAATACAGAGATTTGTCAGTTTAAAAAATAAGTCACACGATTTGAAGCCACCAGATTTATTGCAAAATTATTAATATCGATACAGATAATATAAATTATGCATACATGGTACATTGTGTTCAAAAATACGATAATACAACACACTGTAAGAATTTAACAAATTTATGATCAACATGCCTTTAGTATTGCAGGTAACTAAAAGTCTAAATCCATCAAATTTTATTCTCTAATTAAACAATATTTATTGAAAGTTATTACGTCTCGAAGAATTTATTATTACTCATTGAATGATATTAATGGTATAGTTACAATTCTCTGGTAAAGAAAAATTGGTCATTCATAACCTAATTCTGTAACGTCTACGAATACCGGCAAAAATTGTTTTATATAAGTGGAAATAAATTTCCACCTGTGTGATAAGAATCACAAATGTATCCTCCAAGAAACCCATGCTTTAATAATGCCGCATACACTTCGCATTGCGAAGCATCAACTTGATCTTATTCACTCGGCAGAGAGCTTCCCAAAACCTAAGAAAATTCACGCCACAATGTTATGCGACACTTGCCACGAGTTCTGTTATTCAGAAGTTTTGCGGAACTTTCCCCCACTTTACAACCACAACAACAATTATCATTCTTTACGACCATCCGGATAATTTATATTCACGAATAAGATCTCATATGTATATAAATAATTGAAAGAAATCATTGAATTTAAAGAATAAGACTTTTAAAATAAAAAAATACGATACTGCGGCTACCTACACATATATACTCATGATTTTGTGTCCAACTATTAAATTATGGATATTTATATTTTGATATTTATGGACAATTGAAATGTAAGAAAAAATACAACATGCATATAGTATGTAAAGTTGTAAAAACATTCGTAGTTTAGCGACGCGTGTAGTTTCTTAATAATAATATGAAAAAGTTATATTTTCGTGCGATGAGTAAGGACAGAGTAAGGAACTATAAAACATCTGTGGCAGTATCACGTTTAATATTTCGGCATGATACATTCGATTTTATTCCATCCGTCATACTGATATCTAAAATACAACTTATAAAATTACAATTTACTATTTAAATATTTTATGTATCTCCACATAGCATATTATAATTATCTTTTTTCGACTAAACTAGTGCCTCAGCTTGAGCTCGTAGTTTCTTTTATAGATGTATTATGGTTCACTGGCGATACAAGCTAAAGATAGAACATGTTTAATAAATAAGGTGTTTTATCTAATTCATATCGAAATTATCTCTGCTCACACTTACTTCGTTTTCTTTGTTTTCAATATCCTGACATGCTTCTCTATACCTTTTGAGAATTCGATCGTGAGGAGACATTTTAACGAGCTTCCTAGAATACTGAAAGTTCTTTCTTGCAGGAGTCGATCCTATTCATTATTTATATGAAACATATTTTTATTATTTTTTTTTAACATAAAAATATACATGTGTAGCGACAGAAATACATTAGAGTAGTATAAAAAAGAGCGAATAATGAATCATACCTGTTGGAATATCGCGATATAAATCTCCACTGAAGAATTTGTCAATTTGATCACGTATTGCTTGCATTCCTGCAGTAACTCTGCTACTCACATTTGCTGCATTAATACTTTCATTTTCAGGGTTTTGATTCAGTTCCGTTAATACATTCGTAAACAATGTTTTGCAGTCATTTAATGATTTCGTATATTCATCGTTGATATTGTGTACCTTCGCATCTACCTCCTATAAAGTGCAATAATGTTGCAATAAACTTCTATAGCCGTAATACATTTAAACAATTTCAGTTGCGCACTTACATTGATTGCTGACAAAATAAGATTTTTATCTTCTTCCATCTTTTGCTGCATCTTCGTGATATTACCTTCTACGCAATTTTTATGCTTTGTTAATGTCTCGCAACTCTTATTTAAGTCCGTTTCAAATTGATGTATCGATATTTTACTTTGCTCTATATTTTTGGCCATCGATAGTGACTATCAGAAAAAACGCAATCAAGTTATGTGATAAAATAATAAAGAATCTACATTTCTTAAGAAATGTAATGCTTCTTACCTTGTCCGTTCCTTCGATAACTATTTCTTTTATCGTTTGCAAATCGTCTTGTACTTTTTCTTGTAAACTATTTTGTTTTTCAATGCTTATTTTATAATTATCTAAAGCGTGATTATTTATAATCTTGCACGTTTCGTCAATATTATTCAATGTATCGCATATTGACAAGTGATGTTCTTCTTCTTCCTTTCGTACTTCATTAAAACAACGTTGTAAGTCTTCCATCGTCTATAAAAAATATGAAATATGAGCATTACAACAATTTGGTTTCTTTGCATACAATACCTTTGCAAAGTTTCTTCGTTTCTCCAGAATACTACTTTCACATTGTCGAATACTTTTAATTTGTTCTGCAATTTCTAACATACTGTTAGTCAAACGATTGTGATCATCAACTAAACATTTAGAAATCGATGCTGCTAATTCTTTACTGGATTCCATCAAATTCTCATTGTTTTTTAGGATACTAGTTTTTAAAATTTGCAAATCTTGAGGTAGTTTATTTGTTGTTAATTCCTGACACTTTTGTGCAATACATATAGAAATATTGTTCATCATATTGAGTCTTTTATCGGTCATATCTACAACATTTTTTCTTTCGCTTTCAAGCCACTGCTGATACCTTAAATACTAAAGAGAAAAAAATATATTAATCAGTGTAAGATTTAATGGAATAATCAATATTAAATTTATTTCATTACATACGGAATCATTTATATTCTTCATTAATTCATCCTTTATGTTTTGCTTATAATTAATAAGTTCCTGGGATACAACTTGAATCGATTTATCCATATTTTCGTTAAACGAAACAATTTGCGTATCTGATAAGCAAAATAGTAAATGTTTGATTACAATCGTTATCGTTATTCGATTATATACATTTTACCTACCTAAGTGATTTTTTGTAAACTTGTAGAATTGCATCAAATTTAAAATATTCGTTGAAATATCAGTTTCGATATTTTTGATTCGTTCTTTAATGTTGTTTTTAAATTGTTGTCCAAGACGATTATTTCGTTGTTCTATTTGCCTGCGATCATAGAATATTAAATTTTGAAATTCATAAGTATATAATTTAATATAAGTGCATATTCTGTGGCAGAGAAAATTGCTCACATTTTACGAAAAATTTTGTCATGAAGTTTATGTACATCTGTAGTGGCTGTATCAGCAACATCTAAAACTGTTTGAACTTGTGACAAAAGAATATTTTCGGTAGTTGCGTGTTTTTCAACAAGATACTTCTGTTCCTCTTTCTCTTGTTCTGACATTTCCAAACGTGACGTAGAAGACATTAAAGCATTTACAGTCGCTTCTAATTGTTGGTTTGAATGTAATAATTCAATTTCTTGTTCAGAATTCTTTAATTTTAATTCATTAAATATTTGCTAAAAGTAATTTATAAATTTATCATATTACAGAAAACAATGGAAATGTAATAAAAGTTTATAAAGCGTGATTAGTAGCTTACCTCTTTAGAGTTCATAGATTGTTCAAGCGCTTTAATATGATTGACTTTCTCTTCTATTTGTTTGCTTTGGGATTCTATTAAAGACTGAATTTCATTGTAACTGTCTGGTGTTAAATAAACACCATTTCGTTGACGACATGCCAATAAGTCTTTCTTTAATCTTTCGATTTCTTCAATATATTCTTGAAGCATAGCTTTCTTGGAGAATTTATGATTAATTTCAGGCCGATTTGTAATGTTTTTAGCACGGTGAGCGTAATCCAAAGTTGACAATGTCTCTTCAATATTGATACTAGCAGGTGATATTGTAGCAATTATTGCAGTTTTTGTACAACCGCCCAATGACTCTTGAAGTAATCGCGTCAATTTGGACTCTCTACATATTAACAGAAAAACTTAAGACATTTCTAAATTTGAATATTTATCACTAAAATTTATAAATGTATTACCGATATGGTACATGTGGAGTCTTTTCTACAAGAGCAGTTATAACACGACCTAAAGTTAGTAGAGATTGATTAATACTGCCTGCTTCTCTAGCTCTCCGATCAACAGATCCAGACCTTCCAACATTTTCACTTCCTGCTAAATCAACTAAATTTAATTTCCCCGTTTTCAGTAATTCTTCACCAGTTAACATAGTTTCTTTTATATGAACAGTAACAGAAAATATTGTGTGAGAACGGCTAAAAACATGAATAATCCTAGTATTAAGTCTCATCAAATTAAATATGCATTAATGATTATTTGAAATACCAATGCAATATCAACCTTGAATTAGCATTCATCAATGTAGCCGCTGTCTGTCTTTTCTCTGATCCCTTCTGAAGAATTTTAAATACCTCAATTTTATTATATATTGGTACCTCTTCTACACCATGTACTATCACTGCACCCTTTTTAGTGGGATCCTCGTATACCCTTTGAAGCATTATGTATTTTCAATTGAAGATAATATTAAACATAGAACACGCAAAACATCTTACTTTATCTTAGCAGTATCATCGCTTGAAGACAATAGATCAATTATTTCTTCATTGTATAATTCTAAGAAACTAACTCTCACAAAGTATCCTTCCACCTTTAATAATCGCAACTCGTCGAATAAGTGACTGACAGATCTTGGTATAATTCCTGCGGTAGTATCCTATACACGTTAACCATATTTATGTAGGTACACTTTATAAAACGCAATGTATTTTTTCCTACATAATTTATTTTTTAATTATGACTAACCAAAATAAAATGCTAAACTCACCATTTGCCAATGTAACATTGGATCATTGTCATTTCCTTCCATAGTAAACGTTTTACCAGTTCCAGTTTGCCCATAAGCAAACACCGTGCAATTATATCCAGCCAAAACTTCTTGCAACAAAGGATTGACAACTGCATTGTATACCTCTATCTAAAAATTTGTTATAATAGTCATTTATTTGTAAACTACGGTAATGTCTTGTCGAGATACATACTTGCTTCGAATTAGGTCCAAATACTTTGTCAAAAGTGAATTTTTTTGTACATTTATCGTGAGGTCTTTCACGAATGACTACCTCGTTATTGGATGGTGTATCTACAACTATTACCGATTTCCTAGCTTTCTCATTATTATCTGTCGGCCTATCATGAAACAAAGGACGACGAAACGATGACGAAGGAACAACATCAATTTAACGATTAATTTTAAAATAAATTCTCGTGGATACTTTAATAGTTTGATGTACACTTACCTGACGCGAACAAAAACTTGTATTTGTTGCTTCTTGTCCTTTTTCCCATTACGCGTTTCGTTCATTTTTACAGAATAAACGTGTATTTCACACCTTAATTGCGTTTAATTTTTTCTATTCAAACACTCGTTTGCTTTTTCATATAAAAAATCGGTACTTTTCACATTGTGTATACAATTGCTTCCTTAGGATGCTAACCGTTGAAGGATTTAAACTATACAGTTTACGTAGAATCCGATAGAGGTCTCCTAATTCGTACTGTACGTAAAATCACAAAAATTCCTATTACAAATTACATATATACAAAATAGTAAATATTGTCGTATCCATTTCTTTTTTACTGAAAGATAATTACTCTTTTCTTTTAATTGATGATTGCATATGTACGAAGAATCAAATATCTACAACAAAATTTTAGTTCTCTTTCAAAACAATAAATAATAAAAAAGTGTATTGGAACATATATTGTACACAAATATATAGTACAACCACGCAAATATTAATTAACATATTATTGGCAGAATCTTACACATCAATTTGAAACTCATATGTACATTTAGTTAAAACTGAAACACCGTTAAAAGATTTCCAAGAACTAAAGCTTCTATGAATGAAAAGTAGGAAATAATTAATTAAAGGAAATTTTGGAGTAAAAAGGAAACTATATATTTTAGATTAAAAAGATGATTCATGTAGCAAACAAGTATGACTATGTTAAAAAATAAATACTTCGTCTAATATGTGAGATATAAAAATTTTATTATGTATACTTCAATAAATTGAATTAATTTGAAAAAGGAATAAATATATTCTCTTTATAATATCGTAGCTCTTCTATACTTTCTCTGATATCAGCTAACGCTCTGTGGCAAAGTTGCTTTTTCGGTTGATTTGCATAAACTTGTGGATTCCATCTCCTAAAGTAAATTTTTATTATTTTTTAATATAATCAGTAATAATTATCATTAAAGATTGTTAATGATATAACCAATGTACCTGACTAACTCTTTAATCGAACTGACATCAATAATTCTGTAATGTAAATAATCATTAACTAATGGCATGTGTTTAATTAAAAATATACGATCCATATAAACTGTGTTACCGCTTAATGGACAAACATTCTTTGAAATGTATTGTTTTAAAAAACTAAGTAATAATTGTTCTGCATCTTTCAAGCTAATTTTGCTAGATCTAGACTCTTGTACCAAACCCGACTGAAAACAACACAAGTTTGAATAAAATATGAATTATACATTAAAGTTTAAAGTAATCAATAAACTGTGGAATAATTAATTTACTTTGTTATGACTATTTGTATTCCATTCATTCATATTCTTTAAAATTGCATCTGGTTGATTAATTACAGTATTGAACTCTTTACCGACCATTTTCAAATTTTGATCAGTTATCACGCATGCAATTTCCAAAATTGTATCTTTTTCTATGTCAAGCCCAGTTAACTGCAAAAGTATAATGGTTTAATGTTACATTCCCATATATGCAAGAGTATTAAATGTTATTCTATAACTACGGACATATGTTTCTTTACTATTACTACAGATTATTTTATGATTTCATTTATTACATTTATAAATTGTAAAGCCAATTTATTATAACTATTTCATTTAACAACAATATACATTCCTTTTTAACGATTCTTATAATATTTTATAAAAACAAAACGTGTAAAGTTAGAGTTGGAGCATTAGTTGGAATATTGAACTAAAAACTCAAATTCATTTCTAAGACAAATATTTCATACTTTATAATTTAGTACTTACTTCCATGTCTATCCATACGATGCAGTTTCTATTACTGTATTCCATATTTTTAATTCACCAAAGTGAAATTTGCTTAAAAATTATTTCTGTACAATTCTGTAAAAAATTATAACCATGTTATTTACCAAATTTCTTCCTGATAAATTAAATATAACTCTAGTTATGCGTTGTATCATTTGGGTCTACAGACAGGGAAAATATGTGAACAAAATATTTTATCTTGTTTTATAGCATAACCGTTATTTGCTATAGAAAAAATACACTGAGTTTCACCGATTCTGACACGGCAATGTGATTGTAACACTAACACATATTCAGGTCAGAGGCTTGATTAGCGAGAGGAACGCGATGGAAGGCACATATATTTGGTAAATAGAACAGAAATCATAAACACACTGGCATAAAAAAAAGGTTAACTTGCGATTACTTATATGACAAGATAATACACGATTTCGTATGACGAATTAGTTTTCTATTTACCAGCTCTCTGGTCTGAGTATGTGTTGGCGTCATGCCGCGCCAAAATGGACGCGATTCAGTGACACGTACAACTCGAATATAACCTCCTGCTTCTAAGCATGTTTCATGAAATATAAAGAATATATCCGATACTGTAATTATTTCAGTAACTGCAGAGAATGTTGAACACATGTGCGCACATTACACACAACTTAAATGCTTTATGCCCGACAAAAATGTTTTACTATTTCATCTAGGTATAACTTGGGTGAGCGGGAAGACATTCACACACAAGACGTACAATATCTACAATAAAATAGGCATATGCTCCTTGAGGATACGAATAGTTAAAGTAGAGTTATTTCTTCCGATTAAGGAAATTGTTGGCCCTGAAAAGGGCCGTTTTGTACATTTTTCTACTATTAGAGCTTAAGCTCTCTCTCCACGGATTCTACGTGCCAATTGAATGTCCTTTGGCATAATAGTAACTCTCTTTGCATGGATGGCACAAAGATTGGTATCTTCGAACAAGCCAACCAAGTAGGCTTCACTAGCTTCTTGAAGTGCCATAACTGCTGAACTTTGGAAACGCAGGTCAGTTTTGAAGTCTTGCGCAATCTCACGAACAAGTCGTTGGAAAGGCAATTTACGGATCAACAATTCGGTACTTTTCTGATATCTTCGGATTTCTCGAAGAGCGACGGTTCCGGGACGATAACGATGAGGTTTTTTCACGCCTCCAGTCGCAGGTGCACTTTTACGAGCAGCTTTTGTCGCCAATTGTTTCCGAGGCGCTTTGCCACCAGTGGATTTCCGTGCTGTTTGCTTGGTACGAGCCATTTTGATTCTACAGCGACGCTAACCCTGGAGTCGGTTTATATACTCTGTAAGGTACCAGCTTCAAACGTCTCATTGGCTCATTGCCCCGTAGAGGGGGAAACGAGTTCTTGGTTACGGATTGGTTCGTGAAGAAGTAGTGGGGAAGACTGGGAAATAGGATATCTGAAGTCGCTTAGCAAGATCGATTGTGTGCAAGTTATTGGTGCGAGATCGTATGTTTTAACTTGGACAAAGATGTCTTCGTTTTTTAGTGCAGTCTTTAGTTAGATGTTTTCATGCGCATTTTACGCAGATCGGATTTTTGTTGCAGTTTGCAGATGTGTGTCTATGTGCTTAACAGCGGAAGCATTGTATGAAACGTTTCTTGGAATCAAATTTTTCCCAGTAAATTCTGGAGTAGAACATGTGGTTGGTTTTTTTAATTTTTTGTATAGTGTTTTCAGGGGAGAATGTGACCTTTATTCGGTTTCCTAGAAACATGATCTGGAAGCCATCACCTTAGGTTTGGTGAAGAGTTTTGGTCAAGTTGACGTAGTCTTTAATTTGGAAGTGTATGTAGATCAGTGGTGAGCGTGTGACGGTGGGGGATTTATTATGGTGTTTTGGGTCTCTGGAATCTGATTTGAGGGGGGTTTGGGGGTGGCTGGGGTTTCGTTTGTTGAAGTGAGAGGTTGGGATACTTCAGATTCAAAGCAGTTGCCTAGCAATTGAAAGGGGTTGTTGATTGGGATGTTTGGGATATTTTCTAACTCCATGGTAGGTTGTGATTGTATTATTATTAATTGTTGATAGTTACCCGCTCTGGTGTCTGAGAGAGAGACTGAGCGTTTCTTGGCTCCTATAGTGTAAGGGTCGCCATCTTGTCTGCTGGCTCTTCCCGCCGTGGATTTTATTTTTGAGGGGATTTTACCCTCCAGTTTGTGGTTGGTTGTGTTGGATGTAGTGTTTATCCTTTTTTCTGTTGTTAGTAGTTGTTGTCATGTTTTCCTGGGATTTTTCCTCAGTGTCACTTGGGATTCTTGCACTCCGCTTCGCTTCGATCAGTGGCGCCGCGCGTTGGGTGTCGCTGGAAGTTTGATGTGCTTTCGGCCCTGATTCACTCGAGATTCATGATGGGACCAAGTACAGATTCGACGTTTTAAATATTGAAAAAAATATCAAGTCAGGGCGCACGAACGGCCGAAAAGGGCCATGTGTATTTCCGTACAGTATCCTCCCATTCTGGGGCCTTGCCTAAACGTTTGCGTGGGCCATGGCGTTGGGGCTGTCCTCGAGACTAATACGAACAACAAACAAAACTAATTGTTTCGACTGGCCCTTTTTAGGGCCACCAAATAGTTTCCAATGTATGATCGCTCTTTATTTGTATAACAAAATATATATATCTTAAAACGTTAACATGAAATTTTTAATATTCACTTCTCCTATACCTTTCAGAATATCATTAAGAATACTTTACAAATACTTCCCTTTCTGGTAGTTTTGGAAGACGTAATTCGTAGAAGAGTCAAACTGAAGTTTCTCTCTGGAAACACTTATGCTCGTCTTATAGTCTTACTTACGAGCGTTCCGTTTTTATAACAGCTCCCCTCCAATCATATACATATCCAATTATATATATGTTCAAGTCAAAGTTCGAATTCATTTAAAGTATAAACAAATTTAAACCACGAAGAGTACTCTCCTTCTAAGCAACTTTAAGACTATTTACACAAATGAAACAGTTTTTCAGATTAAAATAGCTGGTAAACATAATTTCATTTATAGAAAAATTGTTCAATTTCCTTTCCTATCAGGTGACATTAGTTGTGTGCGCTTAACGTTGGAGGTTTCCAAATTTTCTTAATTGCCTTTGGATTCGGTACTTTTCCATTGAAAATAGTGTCATTAGCCTTTCAATTAAAGATGAGCATAGAAAGAGTGCAGGTATATATAAGAAAGCCGATGAATGCGTTTCTCATAGTTCGTCATGATTTCGGTAAATACCAAGCCGTACTTAATCGTCACCGTAGTTTTAGTCGTCTGCCATAACGTTTTCTCCAGTCCAGCTCCGGACACGCCGAGATTCACCAAAAAATGGAATGCGGAATTTTTTGTAGACGAAAGTAAGTAATTCGTACATTGTAGGTAAATGGATTTTCTTCGCGTTGAACGAAATAACGAAATGAAACGAAAAAAAATCAATAAATAGATGAATTGGATACGCAAAGAATCGTCGGTGGAAGATACGCGGCACCGAATCAGTTCCCATTTATGGCGGTGGTGCATCGATTGATGGGCCGTGGAATGATCTCGCAGTGTGGCGGCACCATAATATCATCTCGGTGGGTATTAACGGCTGGGCACTGCGTGGCACCTAAACCTCGACAATTTCTCGTGGTTTTCGGTGTTTACGACAAAACAGGCATCGGGTACAGTTACTATCAGGGACCCGGAGTAACGATGTTGACCAAACAAGGTATTCTACACCCTGGATACCGAACAATAGTAAACGATATAGCTCTACTGTACATGCCACAGAAAATTCCATTTGGAGGTAACATTCCTGTTGTTACGTACCATTTTCTCTTTCTTTTTTCTTGTTTTTGTGCAAACAGATACGTTTTTCGATGAATGTTTCCAATTTTTAGACAGCATACAACCTATTAATCTCGCTGGTTATAGCGATTTTGGTGAAACTTTTTCTAATAGAATAAGTATGGTCATCGGATGGGGAAAAGACAGACCTTCTGGGACAGGAACAAAGAGATTAAAGTATGCGACTTTGCCAACCATTTCTAACAACGAATGCTCTGCGTACTGGTCTGTAACAAGAAAACATGTATGCACAGCACCTGGATATGGTCAGGATGCTTGTCAGGTAAAAAAAGAACGAACGCCCGTTGTTTCGAATATCCCATCACCACAGAAAACGTGTCGCTTCATCGTTGGATTAAATATGTGTACAGGGTGACAGCGGAGGTCCTCTGATCGTGTACGAACATGGAATGCCCCTTCAAATCGGAATTGTTAGTTACGGAGATGGAAAATGTCCCAGTGACAAACCTGGCGTATTCTCAAGACTGACTGAATTCGCTGATTGGATTTATGAAGTTACTGGCCTTCAATTTTAAAGGAATCTTGTAGTATATTGTTCTCGATCTTGTTCAACGCCGTTTTATACGTATATTTATGTAAATAAAAATGACTCGCATCAGTAATGCATCATCACTATCGATAATAATTAGTTACACGCATTTTTCTATTTCGAGACATTGCATAAACCGGGTATATGGTATGGTTCATGTTATATTATTTCAACATGTCTAGAATGTTAAGTGGGACTTTCTTTCAGAAAATAAGTTTGACCTGCGCGAGGCACCGCAGGTATCAGGGTAGAAGTGTCTGTGAGGTTGAAAGCCCTTTTTGGCTTTTTGCCTGTTTTAGCTTTAAGAGGTAGTTATAGTTTGCCCGGCAAGGGAAAAAGATTCGAAGAATCGGTTCGAAAAGCTATTTTGTTAAATAAACATATCACACGTTTATCACTGCGTCGTTTTTTCTTTTTCCCAAAAGTAGACAATTTCAACAAATGAGACCTATCGCTTCGAGCGGGCCTCCAACTGTACATACCTACGGCCCTGGAAGGAAAACACACGTAGACTTTGCGTCATCATTTTATATATGCGAAAGGATTTGCTTTTATCGAGAATCCTAACTTTTCGTATTGCTCTCGTAGTAGCAAAACGTTCTTCCAAGCCTTAAAATAAAGTGCATTGCAGAAAGAGTACCAGTGAACTTTCATTTTCTTACAACCATATCCAATTACTCATAAGAAAAGTACAGCAAAAAAATATCTGTACGTTTCTTTTTTAGACTTGCAGTGAAAGCTATAAATTTGAAATGAACGTACTTTCTAATTTGTATATACGAAGGGTAACAAAAATATTGATTTTCAATGTACAGAGTATTAAAAACAACGCGCATTTTGTACGTAAGGACGGCGGGTTGGAAACAGGCGATGTGCCCGGCTGGTTTTTGTTCTCAGAAATATTCAGCTGATGCACCTGGCCGGTTATAAACCGGAGAGCGAACCCCTCTGTTGATCGCAATGAGGTTAGGTAGGGAAAAGATGGAAGGACAGACCTAACGGCTCAGGTATAAAGGATTAAAAGCAAAAAGTGCCCCAAGCTATACCTACGATAAACCAACGATATATACATATGTACAGCCAATGTTAAGAAACAGATGGAATAAATGAATACTGTGGAATGAATGGAATGGTAAATGGCCTCGAACAAAATGACTGCGAAGAATAACGAATTTTAAAGAACATTATATT
Source organism: Xylocopa violacea (assembly GCA_963969225.1). Taxonomy (NCBI): domain Eukaryota; kingdom Metazoa; phylum Arthropoda; class Insecta; order Hymenoptera; family Apidae; genus Xylocopa; species Xylocopa violacea. The sequence goes on along the minus strand of CAXAJV010000006.1, from coordinate 31,269,002 downwards.
TCCTCGTGCTCCTCTGCAACATTTTCTTTCGCTTAAAACTTGATAACTTTTGCTTATATGTACAGTGTGATAATGAAGATTCTCTGTTCTACAAGAAACAATAACCCCTATCAGTAAGTTCGGTTAGGTTTATTAAATAAATGATGATAGCGATAATAATCCTCCTAATAAAAACTTGTTTTATATCTGAAATTGAAACCAAAACTGGAATTCTTGCCAATCATTGTTTCAAATTCATGGTTGCAAAAGCAAATAAGAAAAGAATGACAGTATTGTTCAAGTTGCAAGTTTTTATTTTCTCAGATTTCTCATCATTTGCTACTTCCGATGCACAGATGGGGATACACAAACTATATGAATGCTTGCATGCCTCCTCAACTGTATGATAATAGTATGAGGTGGAAAGATAATTTATGACCGAGCCACTTAAGGCACGGATGGTTCGTAGACAGCCGGCGATAGCATACAAAACCGTGTCTCGCATGACCTGAGTTAGATTTTAGGCTTATTGTTAGGTTTGGGTCAGAATCAAAAGAAAGTAACTGGGGACGAGGACAATTTCAAAGGGAAAGCGGGCAGTATAGAAAAACAACAAAGAAGAGCAGATGGTTGAGCGTAGAGTATCGCATAAAACAGATTATACACATTTACACTTTCGATCAATTATACTTTGAGAAATCATATTCCGAGAAATATTGTGGCTCTCAAAAGAGCCGTTGTGCTTATTTTTTATTTATTTCAGAATGATAGCTTCAGTAAATTATTTTGTTTCCTGTTCGATATGTTGGAGTATTTGCCATACCAGTGATTCAAATGGTTTCTTAGGTATTAGTAACTTTGTGCTCTTCTGATAATGACGTATCTCCTGAATTGGTTCACGTTTCGAACGAACTGTATCTTTCTTTTTTTCTCTATTGTATTGATTAATGCGCGTCATTTTTTCGTTGTACGTACAAATAGTATTACTTCCTGTCGTGCGTTTGAATGCTGTCAACAGAAAGCACTCGTATATATAACTTCGGCTCGATACGTTGCGCTCTCCGATTGGCTGGCGTAGGATTGGTGGGGATACAATCTTTGTAACGTATAAAAGCGGCCGAAACGATGCGCTTCCATCAGACGTGTTTTGTACTCTTGAGCTTGCTGTAGTTAAATCTATTCATCGAATTTCAAGATGACTGGCCGTGGTAAGGGAGGAAAGGGATTGGGAAAGGGAGGAGCAAAGCGTCACAGGAAGGTGCTTCGTGATAACATTCAGGGCATCACGAAACCAGCGATCCGTCGTTTGGCTCGTCGTGGCGGTGTCAAGCGTATATCTGGTTTGATCTACGAAGAAACTCGTGGTGTTTTAAAAGTCTTCCTAGAAAACGTCATTCGTGATGCTGTTACTTACACCGAGCATGCTAAAAGGAAGACAGTAACTGCTATGGACGTCGTATATGCTTTGAAGAGGCAAGGACGTACACTTTATGGTTTTGGAGGTTAAGTTGGGAAATTAACGATGTGGACATGCGATTATCAACAATCGTCAAGCAAAACGGCCCTTTTCAGGGCCACAATTCTCTCATACATAAGAGCACTCGTTCAACATCATTATAAAATTTGTTCCTTGCTTTAGCTGTGTAGTATTAAAACGTAAATATTCAGAAAGTTTGTACTTTATGTAGTTAAAATTGTTTTGTCATTATCAAAGGTTATGTGTTTCAAAACAATGGAAAACGAAGTTATTGCTTCTTTTTGCAAATAATTTTGTAGACGTCAAATAAATTTGTAATAATATTACACGACTTATATGTATAAAATAAGATATCGTCCAAAGTTGACTCGTATATATTGACTCGCCGTAGAAGTAACACATGAGAAGAGGTCTGACCATGCAACGTTGCCAGTTCTGTCCGTCTGCCATATTGTTTTTATTATCGGTAATTCTTATGGAGTGCGAATGGTATTGCCAGCGCATAAGCCACCTCAGAAATATTAAAATTTCACTTTCATATTATATTTAATAAAATAGGTAATAAAAATTGATTTGATTTGAATATGTACATATATTATAAGTAATAAAAAGTCACTTAGAACCTACACACAATTTTATGTACAAAAATATATACTTTCAAAATATTATATTCTAATCAGATATTTATGTACTAAAATTTTGTATTAATGACCTTAAAAGATGGTACAAAAATAAATAATGTTCGTGAAATATGAGATGATCATTCCAGATTTAAAATTAATTGGTGGCCCTGAAAAGGGCCGTTTGAGTTTTGAAAATTGAGATTAAGCTTTCTTTTCCGTTTTCTTTGGTAAAAGAACAGCTTGAATGTTTGGCAGCACGCCACCTTGTGCTATTGTTACTCCGGAAAGTAATTTGTTCAATTCTTCGTCATTACGAATTGCTAGTTGCAAATGACGTGGTATAATTCTGGTCTTTTTATTATCGCGAGCAGCATTACCAGCCAATTCCAAAACTTCAGCAGCCAAGTACTCCATTACAGCTGCCAAATAAACAGGAGCACCGGCACCAACACGCTCGGCATAATTTCCTTTTCGTAAAAGACGGTGAATACGACCAACAGGAAATTGTAATCCAGCTCTGTTCGAACGGGACTTTGCCTTTCCCTTAACTTTACCGCCTTTTCCACGTCCAGACATTTTATAAATATGAATAAATCCTTCGAGCACGAGATCGTTCAACAGCGAAGCTTCGCCAGAAAATAACATGAGCTAGCTCGTGCCTCGAAATATATAGTCCCAGATGGTAGCAGGTTCGCACCAATCAGAGAACTCAATATGGCGCGGCAGTATAACGGTGCGCTCTGATTGGCGCTGTGCTGCTACTCGACTATCAAATAAAGGCTGCGGCCGAGGACGGGATTTTCATTCGCATCAACGTCCTGACTCAGTACGAACAGTGCACGGAGAAATTAGCAATTGACAATGCCGCCAAAAACCAGTGGAAAAGCGGTGAAGAAAGCGGGCAAGGCCCAGAAGAATATTAGTAAAACCGACAAGAAGAAGAAGCGCAGGAGGAAGGAAAGTTACGCTATCTATATTTACAAAGTCCTGAAGCAAGTTCATCCAGATACCGGTATATCAAGCAAAGCAATGAGCATCATGAACAGTTTTGTGAATGATGTATTTGAACGCATTGCGGCTGAAGCATCACGTTTGGCCCATTACAACAAACGATCAACAATCACTTCTCGAGAAATTCAGACTGCTGTACGTTTGCTCCTTCCTGGTGAATTGGCTAAGCACGCCGTCAGTGAAGGAACTAAAGCTGTTACTAAATACACAAGTTCAAAGTGAACGTGTAACACTACCCAAACCGGCCCTTTTCAGGGCCACAAATGTTTTACACATGGGAAAACTTTTGTTCGCTATACTCTTCTCTATTATTTGAATATTCCTTAAGTATTTCTCCGAAATCCTCTATCGTTCAAGTTGCTTTATTTCAAAACAAGGTACTGCGCTAATATTATAAAATACAACATTTTTGATAATTATTTCATGCCTGAAAAATTAAATCTTATACCTATTTACAATTTCAAATTTTACAACACCATCGAATTTGAAAATACAGCGAGAAAAAAGCACAGATACTCGAAGCAATTTACGAAGCAAGGTTATAAAATCGGTTATATCGCTGTACATGTATTTACGTTTCAAGCATTCCCACAAAGAAAGCGGGAGAAGAGTAGAAGGAGCTAAGAACCCGAACCCCTTGGAATCGTCACGATACGAGCTACAGATTCTATGCATCATAAATTATTGTAATACTTATTCCTATTCCTAAATGTATTGAATTTTAGTGCCTCTTTGAATTTCACTTAATGTCGCTTACTTCAAGTTGGAATAATTGTTGGAATAATTACCTCAAAGACATATTTTATCTTCGCTACGGCTATATCAACCAATGTAGACATATTTTGTAATAACTTCGTGTCAAACAAATTGTTTACAGACTATTTCTAAGTTTCTACCTTTTGCTTCTCTTTATTATTTCAATAGTAATACTAGTCCTGCATTGAAAGAAAAAGCTTGTACAGAGTTTGAAGATACATTTTTATATCAATGCACTATCACTTAATGCTACATTAAATTAAGTAGAAACTTAAAATAACAATTTTCAATTTCCTAATTCGAAGGAGAAATTACTGAACAACGTAAAAGCAATGTTGTAATCCCGGTAAATAAATTCAAAATGCTCTATTGTACAAAAATCTATTAGTTGTTGTAATAAAATGTAAATTTCATGTGTTATGCCCCTATAGAAAATTAATTGGTACTGTGTAAAAAAATAGGTTATATAAAGCAATTTATCAACCTGTCTATTACAGGATATCCTACCATGTAATCTATTTAATAATAGGAACTGGTGATAATTATTCCAGATCTTCATACAATGATTTGTATGCGTTTGCATACATTTGATTATGCTGACAGAGAAAATATATATTTCGTACTTGTCAAACATTTATCGTTTGCTTTTGTTATCTATCAAAGTATTGCAAAAATGTAGGATAGTGAACATGACATATCTTTGGTTTGTATATAAGATAATCTATCTAGGTTATGTTCTTTATTATAAAGTGAAAAAGTAATAATCGTAGAAAAGTTAATACTGTTTAGATTGTCTAAAGATTGTTCCTTGTTGAGAATGATTTTGTGGCCCTGAAAAGGGCCATTTGTTTGTGAGTAGTAGGATAAAGTTTTTCGTCTAACAATTATTTCTTTGCTGGTGATTTCACAGTTTTGGAAGCTGCAGCCTTTTTTGGTTTCGGTGTTTTGGTCTTAGCCGCTGGTGCCTTAGCCGTCTTTTTGCTCTTCGACATAGCTTTCGATTCGCTGACAGGCTTAGCTTTCTCGATCTTCTCGGGCTTTTCGGCTGGCTTGGCAGCAGACTTCTTCACAGCCGCCGATTTTTTAGTTTCCGCCTTCTTCGGCGGGCTGGACTTCTTCGGAGAAGCAGGTTTCCGCACCGGAGTTGTTTTCTTCTCCACAGATTTCTTAACAGTCTTCGGTTTCGATACCTTTACGGCACGATGAATCTTCTTCGTCTCGGATCCCTTAGTCGTCGATAATTTGAACGATCCAGATGCACCTTTACCTTTCGTTTGCACAACAGCGCCAGATGTAACGGCCGTTTTCAAATACCTTTTGATGAAAGGTGCCAATTTTTCTCCGTCAACTTTGTACGTCGACGCGATGTACTTCTTAATCGCCTGCAACGACGATCCTTTACGATCCTTCAGCTCCTTAATGGCAGCGTTCACCATTTCAGAGGTTGGTGGATGCGAGGACTTCGGCCGCTGTGATTTCGTCGATTTTGCCTTCGAAGTCTTCTTCGCTGGACTGTTGCTTTCCGGGCTTTCAACAGAAGTATTTGCAGCGCTTCCTTTTTCCTCCATTTTGCAACAATTAGTAAGATTGCAACTCTGTTAGAAAGATTCGGTTCTTAACGAACTAGCTTCCAAGTTTTCACAACGACACCAGAGGCCCGTCATTTTCCCTGCGAGCGCGGACCTTGGAGAGAGACCCACTGAATATGTTGAGCGTTGAGTTTCACTAAAAACGGTGAAGCGGTAAATGATCGGTTGAATCCAACCACGATTACTCGGCACGTGGCGTTTATCAAGAAGAAATAAATACAAGAATAAATGACCACGTGTATCTAGTTTTATGCCATAGCATTTACTTCCCGCTGAATGTAACTGGCTTTCGTGCACGGCATGATTTTCCAACGAGTGTCTCTTCGCAGTATCGGGATGGCTTACGGAAAAACAGCAAAAATTGTTCAATTATTGCAATGTTCACTTGTAATTTACATTGTAAACGATACTAATAGAACTGGCTCTGCAAGCTATCCAATATTTTTCACGATTATTTCATCGATGACCGTAAAATTACAAGTTTAAAATAGGTACTGCCGGAATCTGTAGTTCTCTGGAGAATGAACGATAAAGCCAGGCTTGATATTTTATAACTCAATAATCTACGATGTAAAATTGTTGCTATTTTAGGTATATTATACATTAATCACAACAAAATACAAGTATAAACAGTAAATTGTGCAGACAATTAGTCAAAACATACGAGGTTCAATGCGTTCACTTCGAATGTGACTCACGGAAGGCATAACCTCATTGTTCAATAATAAAACAAAATATTTAGAACTAGTTTTGCATTATTAGGACTAATTTCTTTTTCTTTGTTATATTTAGAATATATGCTGATAGAAACATGAAGTTCGATGGGGTGAACAGATCGCGCCAAACAAGGATTTCATGAAAACAGGAGGCAATATATCGATGATGTGAATTGTAGCTGACATTTGCTGTTAAACGATTTCTATTTTTATAGGAATCTACTGTTTGGCTAGAATTTTAATTTGCTTAAATTCAAGAAACATCAATTTTTAGGCAAACTTCTTAAATATGTGACGGTATATGTAAATCGTATATGTTGTAAACATAAAGATTGCATTATAAGATGGCAACTGAACATCTACTATTGCGCATAAAAAATGAATACGTTTATTTCGGTAAAATAATGAATTTCATTGACATAAATTGCGATGTACGTGATTGTTATGGTTGCCATAATGGACACAGTATAGTAGATATCCATACGAAATAACTGTTTTAACATAAAATATAGAAAATTCTGGGGAAAACCGATCGGATAACATGAGAGTAACGCTTAATCGTCCAAAGTAGACATCTTGTTTTAAACATCGCTTGTTGTATAATTGAAAATAAATATCAATTCTCCGTAATATTATCATAACAACATATTTAGCTAGCAAGTTGTTGATGTGCATGTGTGTACCTTATTATACATATACAGAAAGAGAGACGGATTGTAAAACGATGCATACAATTTATTATTCCTCTATTCTTGTTTTCGTAATTTTAACGATATTAATATTTTTAACTATGACCTATGTATGTGCATTAAAATTAACAAGAAGAAATATGCACTTTCTGTTGTATGATTATTCAAGTACTATTCACATGTATGTAAACATTATAATTTACATATTCAGAAATGAAGCCATAACAGTATGATACATCCAAGCATAGGGTGCGCCAGCAGCTTGAAAAGAACCAAGAAATTAAACAGACTTCGTCAAAAGGAATAAAGATTATAGAAGCATTTCACTGATAGTAATGCGTCGTTTATTAATTATTGCAAAACGAAAGTAGAATTTTTGTTAAGATGACAATGATAACATTCGAAAAGCTATCTATACTTTGTATTCTCTATAGAATTTCTGAAATACGTTTGTGTTATAAATTGTATCTATATATTTTGTTATACAATTAATAATATTTGTTAGGTATTGATTTACTTAGACAAAGGTACTGAATTTTTGAAAATCTTATAAATTTATTTTTAATCGAATGAAGAAAAAATTTCTCAAGAAAAAATCAAAACCAGACGTAATACATTGCTCTATTTTTCAAATACAGTACATGATTATTTAATTATAATTTATTTGTTCAATTTTTACTTTGAGGTTATGTCTATCGAAAAGGCATTAAGTCCAGTTTTAAATCATTTTTTGAATACACATCTGTAATAATATAGGTGATAATCATTTCAATGAGAAGTGCGAATATAAACCGAGGGTTTATAAATTATTTTTATATTATCTAATGGTAGATTGATTGACAAAAAAAATAAATAAAAATGAATTTGGTATTTGAACGTTTACAGGCTTTGATACGAGATGAATACAGATTAATAGGGTACATTAATCGAAGGCGTTGAGCATTGCATGTAAGCGCGCGAAAGTTTATGAGAATGGTGCGGTGATAGTAGTGACAAAACGTTTTGCAGCGACCGGTCTATCTGGGTGGGGAAAATCAATAGGAAAACCGAGTTTAAATCACAAGTATGGGTCATTAACGTTTAGCGAATGAATCGCGTGGTGATATTTTTGAATATTGCGTTGTCGCGTGAACGTGTCCATGCTTGTGAAATCTTTTCAATGACGCTTTCGAAGTGTGGTGCCTCTTGACCTACACGGAAATTTGATTGAATACAGTGTACAACACGGTTATCTATAACAGCTGTGTTTAATAAGAGGAAAATGTTAATAAACAGTGCGATTGATGCTTCTTGACATCTAGTTTGGAAAAAGAAGACATCGGGTTGTGGTTTAACAATGTTGATACTAAAAATTTGGTTGATTTGTTTTATGTTATGTATCTTATTACGGATCAACTATGTTAAAAGTACACATATTTCGGGCACCTTTAATACTAATGAGTTTTTTCGTTTTCTCATCAAATTTGGTTTCCAAAAGACTGATCGTCATCGACAGAAAGATTCATGCGGATACATTTTCGGCAATGTGACGTCGAAACATAACTTTTCTGTGCCAATCACATTGGCAGTTTTAGATCGTGGTCACTTTTTAGAATATTATGGCAATCGTACGATAAAGGACAAGAATACCGCTTGTACTCTTATGTTTAATACTTTGAATCAAAGTTCTTATGATGTGCATTGTAACGAAGAGGGCCAAGATTTTTTGAGGTAAGCGTTATTCCTTTAAGTAATGAATTTGTTTCAATTCACGTCGGACATTTAAGTTATATAATTTTCTTTATAAAGGAGGGTACCTTGTTCAAAAGGTAAATTGTGTCCGGACGAAGATTCGATATGGAATATTGTAAAGGGATACCAGTTCACATACGTCATACAAGATTTTTGGCAACCACGGTTTTGGTATATGAGTCTGGTGGCATGTTATAGAAACATAACTACTTGCCAATGGGAATATTATGATAAACATGATGAATTAGACTATGATATATGGCTAGTAAATGGGAATCCGAATACTAGTGGCCTAAATAGTTTGACGTATCAGTTTTCGTATGATAGACAAAATACTACAGAGCTATATTTGTTGTTTTTTATGTGCTATATTATACTTGTGCCACTACAGTTATATGCTGTAAGATTACAAAAGCACCCTGTAACAAGATTATTCACCGCTAGTTTATTATTAGAGTTTGTAGCAGTATGTTTAATTTTGATACACGTATTGAAGTTTGCTCTTGACGGAGTTGGCTATGAACAATTGGAAGTGGCTGGAGATATTTTCGATATTCTTTCTAGAGTAGGTTCTGATAAACGAATCGCAATACAATCTGCCTTTTGTTAACTATTTTTTAATAATCTCTTTTTATATGATTTAGACATCATTCATGTTACTCTTGCTTCTACTTGCAAAAGGATGGGCTGTAACTAGAATGGAATTGACATGGAAGCCATTAGTTTTTGCTATATGGCTTTGTTATGGAGTTGTTCATATTTTATTATATGTGTGGAACATGGTAGGCATTTGCTTGGGTTTATTGTCATAATCATATTTCAATTACATATGAAATTCATATTTTTAGACCGAGGTCGATATTATTGAAGATATAGACGAATACCAAACGTGGCCAGGATGGTTTATACTTTTATTCCGTAGCACAATAATGATTTGGTTTTTATGCGAACTAAGAAATACTATGACATATGAACACAATACTCAAAAGTTGAATTTTCTGTTGCATTTTGGTGCATCTTCATTAGTTTGGTTCATTTATTTACCTATTATAGCACTTATAGCTTTACAAGTAAGTGCATTATGGAGGTTCAAACTTTTGTTAGGTAAGTGTCAGTTTGTAACATATAAAATGTCCACTTAAATGTTCACTTTTAACGACATTCTATTTAACTATATATCTGTTAATTAAAACTGGAAGGATATTTATTTTAATTACGGAAGCTAGACATTTCATATGTTATATATAATCTAATATATCATAAAATTTCGATATAGCTATTTATTCTCATGTGTATAATTTACTTGCAGGTATTACATACTCTGCTGATTGTTTTGCGTATTGTGTTATGGCACACTTACTCTGGCCAACACGAAGCGAACAATACTTTTTGCTCGCACAAGGAGCAGATAATGGGGATGAACTTGACGAATTCAATGAAGCGCCGCATGTACTGAACAATTATGTAGAACCTCCGGAACTTACTAAGATAATTGCTTAATGTTAAGATACAAAAGGCAAAGGGTTGCTTATGTGAGAAGTCGAAACTTATGATTTGGCTTATACTATTTGCCAAATTAAACAAATTTATAGAGTTGATAATACTCTGCTACATGCTACTTGAGACTGATATATTCTGCACACTGTGTAATTAGAGATCTAATCTAATAATCAAATTTACATATGTGATAGGAAGTCAATAATTGACGCAAGGAAAAATAACAAAAACATGGGTGAGTATGATATGAGTATCTTCATGAGTAACTTTTCATTAAAAAAATAGTAAATATATGATTGAGTTTTAGCAGTTTGTAGATATAAGAAAAGATATTGTTATCTAATGTATAACTTTTATGCCAGTGTACATAATAATGGTAATTAGCTGTCAAGTATTTAACATTTAAGAGATTACTCTGTTATGTATAGTAGTACTCATATACATACATATATACATATAGTCTTTATTCATATTTTTTACTATCTTTTTACATCTACTATTAAACACCATATGTACTATTATCCTCTTATCACATTGTAATATAATACTTCTATTTTAATTTACTCATGTCATACTCTTGGGTCATAGGAATTCAACGCTAATGAATGATTTAATCCTTAAAATTTTATCCACCGCTGTTTGTTAATTACATGTAAAAGAATTTCATAAGGTAATCATACAATTGTGTCTAAAAAAATTTTTAATGTTTTATTATTATATGCATTCTTCATTTTAGTTCAAATTCTACATCTTATAGTTACATGTACAACATTTATTCTGTACGAAAACAATTTTAATGCACATTTTAGAAAAGTATAAAATTTAGAACTAAATCAGCACGATTTTTTTTCTATAAATTTTCATAACATACACCTGTATAGAAACATGTACGATTGTAATGTGTATAAATGAAGCTGTGTATGAATATATTATACACGAGATTTTCATTAAAAAAATATTCTACATGCATTCATAACTTTTACAGTATTACATTGCAGTAGATGTTGTATTAATATTGAACTAACTAATGAAATTATTATAAATATATCTTTTATATGTATTTTAATAACAGGTGTTGTCATCTTGAAATTTTTTGGTTTAAACATATATTTTATTTGTTTAAATATACAATAGAGCACAGATGTGTTAAAATATTAGTAATGGTATTTTTCACAAGAATTTCGTTTTGTAATGTTTATATGTCTCACAAATGATTCCTATAACTTTTTTGCTCAATATTGTAACAAATAAAGTATTAGAAAAATAAAGCACTATTATACTTGCAAACTGAGTATATATCACAAGTTTGGTACAGTATTTTTAATGTGCTAATATTGATAAGGATAGAATATATAACAAAAGAATCTTCTTTTTAAACTTATTTATAAATGATTCTAAAATAATTTTTTAATTGGATAATCATGCTTATTTTTCTGTTTCTTTTATAAAGAGGATTAGATTGTTTAATATTTATGGGACATGTACAAATTTTTATGCTATTTTAAAAATATTCCATAAAAATTTGTAAATTAATATATGTGTACCAACTTTGAATATACTTGCTATTACTTGTATTGGGACTGTTGAAAAAGAAACGTGCAAATTTGTGCTGGCATAAGGTTGCATACAAAACTCTATACTATTGTCTTGTGAAGAAACAGAATGAGAGTTAAACAGTTTCCAGTCCAATGTATGTGTTTTAATACACAGTATTTTTAACAAATACATTTTACTGTATAAATCTAAGTAGAGGGAAAAAAAAGAACAAAGCATTAAGCCGCTACTGGTGGAATGAAAATTTTTGTGTTTAGAACAATATATGAATTTATGAAATAATTTTGGAGAAGTCTGTAAGATTTTGATGCATACAACACAATAGAAATAGTAGAATCGGTATTAGCAACTCATAAATTTAAGTAAGTTTATAAGATTGTGGATTGCAGCATTCTATACTGATTGAATTTACAATTTTAGTGAGTTGTGAAAAAACAGATTGCTTGTTGCTGCTTTAAAAAGTAAATAAAGGATTAATTAAAATATTGACAAGAGTTTCAAATCAATCAAAAAATGTATTTATATATTGTCAACAATTTTTGTGTCCATTTACACATTTTAAACAAAATTTATTTCGTACAAACTTGATACTATTAGAAGTTATAATAATTTCAAATGTAATGTAAGGTCATCGATCACTTTTTTTGGGCCTGGTCCAATTCCAAGTACCGACGTTGTACCAGGTGTTAATTGGGTTTTACCTGCATCTTTTATTATAGAAGTGATTAGTCCAACTTTACGAGCATTACGAGCTAATGTCATTAATTGTTCTTCAGTTGATATTCTTAATACAACTTTAGGTTGACCTTGCAATAACCAAGATTCGTAGATTGGTTGGTACTTTGTATTAAAAGATATTTGATGACAACACTCCACTGCAGCATGAGCACATTGAGCAGCAGCTTTTCCTTTTCCCATTGATATATCTGATCTTACAATCAAGACCATTTTATAATATTCACTACCTGAATATTTTATGGGATAAATAAATAAACGTTTTATATAATTTATTATCGACATATTTATTTATTTAAATACGATTTCTCTCTATTTCTTTGATATTCGTCCATACACACTTTGAATTTTTTTACTTGGTCTTGACACTTTCTCCAGTCTTGAGTTTCTGCTATACACTCCTGAAAATATAGTATTGAACGTTATAAATTATTATATATATTACGTATTTTTATAGTTAGTCTTATGGAAGACTAATACTTGAACTTGATAATGAAGTTCCATACAGCCAGTCTTCTTTAACATTTCTTCGACAGGATCCTCGATATCATGTTGTTGTGTTGTTAAATTGGGAATCATCTTAAACTTAAGTCATAGATTTATTATAGTAAATAATTTAGAGGTTATTTTTCACATACATGTGAACTATGGCACTGAACCTGAACATATAACATCAGTATGTTTGCAGCAACATCGAAATCAATGTCTAAATTTGTGGCGACAGATGCTGAGTGAAATGATTTTTTTAGTATTAAAATACATCTTTTTTACATAAGAAATTAATATATTTACTTTAATGTACATTAATAGAAATATTTTAAATGATATAAAATAAGTTTAAAATAAAAAATATATTTGTCCAAATGTAAAGATATATCTATTATCAATCGTTTATTTTCATATTAATTTCTATACAAATTTCAAATATCTATTTAAAATAAAAATAGTACAAATTTCAAGATTAAAAACAAAAAACTATTAAAAAATATGTAAAATTTAGTTGGAAATACGAATCACGTAATTGAGTTAGGTGAAGCATCATGTAAGGCGCTAGTTTCGACAAATGGCTGCTCGCGTCTTTGAGTTCTCCAGCAGACGACAAGTCATGGCGTAATAGAGTCGAAAATATGATAAATAGTATGTTCGATCGCATGTATCGGCAATATTGTGTTCTTTAATGTCTATTCCTATCATCTACTAGTCCGACATGCGTTAGTCTGAAAAAAGTGCCTATGATCTTATATTTAAATACTGATCATAACTATGACCAGATTAGGGCGTTAAGTGTTTATCTGCCGGTCTTCAAGTGCAACATTTTCGTAAGTATTTAGTGCATTTTTCTTATTGCGACATTTTAAACGACTCAAGTTTTCTTAAAAATATGATAATCGGTCGAGAGAGACTGTCCAACAAAGATATTTCATTTATAATTCAGGTCTTTTTTTCATCATTGCAATTCACGAAGGTGACATAACAATCCCATAATTCCATAGCACGTGGGTGATGCACGTTGAATACGGATAAATTGAAAATCAATGTCACTATATTTCATTAATTTATAAATTGTTTTCATCTTGATTTTATTCGTGAAAAATTGAATTACATAACGTGAACAAATAAATTAGTTTCATACATATATAGTGTAGTTAAATATGCGAAACTAGAGACACTGGGTGTAATAAGTGATGTTGACAGATAAGGTCGTGGATACTTTAATTCGTACAGGTTATTTTAATCATATCACAATTAGTGAGGTACTAATCAGGAAGAATTATTAAGACAGTTATTAAGATAGCTATTGCTTTTGTATATAATAAATGTATATGCATTTGTTTCGTTCGTTCGAACGTTGTTCGAGAAGGATTTATCTTTAAATATGACAGAAAATCTTTTATATTTTCGCGCCAAGTGATACAGCGACATCTGGGGAACAGTAGAGGAAGGTTTAGTTAGTTCTAGGTTGGCCGTTAGGTGGTTACCAATGCTTGCTGAGTTTCTCGCAAGTACTCGATCTTCTGTGCGATTCGTATATAAAAGAGAGGTGTAGCGTCCTATTACAGATAGTCTGATGCTTCCCGGGAAAAACCAGCGCATTATGCGGCCTATTTACAGACCACATCATGTCCGGTACATCACGTACAAGCAATACCGCGTCGTCATCGAAAATCGTTTGTTTACTTTGTAAAACTTTGACTGTGGAAGTAACTTTGACTATCTTTTTTGTGTTGTTATATTAAATTATTTTTACAATCAGATTATTGTTCGTTGTACTTTCCGCAGCATAAGTTAATAGATATATATGAATTTTTTATCATTATTATAGGTATATATACACATATTTATTGTTAATAAATTGCGATACATCGAAGGTGAATTTGTACCTTGATTTTAAAGTTTATATATTACGTTATCGCAAATACGTGTATATACGCAATACGTGTTTGCAATTGCATGTTATTTGTTGACAATTCAATTATCATTGTCACAAAGTTTCAATTTTAATTATATCGCAAATGCGAAACATTTAACGAGTCCTTGCGCGTTGAAGTAACAGTTTTAATATAATTCACTTAAACGTGTTAATTATCAAGTCGAATATACTTATTAAGTCATTTTTCTATTTTTACGTGCAACAGTAATAAAAATTACCGATAACATTTTTCGAGGCGGTTAAAGTATCGAATAATTATCGAGTAACGATTGTTTCGTTTCCTAATGAGGTCTTGAAATCCGTGTTGGCCTTGCGCGAATATTATAAGAGCTTGTATTATAGACGGATAATTTTAGAGCGTCATTGCCGACTATGACCACGACAAGCAGACGACAGGGCAACTTGAGCGAGACGTGAGCAAACATGAAACGGTACGCAATCGGTTCGCCGTAAGGCGAAGCGGGAGGTAAGGAAAATGGTCGGTAAGAAAGCAAAAGCACCGGCGATACTCGCGCATTCTCTCGGCCGAAGTGTGTTCGATCCATCGCGACCGTGTGTCAATAAAGTCCGCCACAATTCGGATGAACGACCTGGCCGCAATTTCTCTTTTTCCAGCTGGAGAATCATTCCGATCGCTCGAAGTTGTCAAGCGTGTTCGTCCGTGTCGCGGGATTTCGCACGCGTGCTGCAGTTACTACGGGATTATTAATCGGAGATCATGGAAGAGGACAACATGGAAGGGAGCGTCAAGAAGAATGGGGACCCAGAAGAGGACGAAGAAATGGAGCAGGACAAGGTTGGAAGGTTTGAGGAGGATTCCAGCTTCCCGGAGTTCGAGCGTACGCAAACCGGTCGGAAAACGAGTATCTTCAGGTATTACTCGTTTAAGGAGAAAGGTGAGTGGGATCGATACTCCTTCGATAAATGTTTCATGTCGAAAGAGTTGTGCGATTGTTGAGCGTCGATCATTTTGGAGACCGCATTGGAGAAGGCAAGTTATTTAACAGAAGATAATTTACACGTCCAGTCGATTGGGTTAGTATCATTTCATCGATGATTTCTCTTGAATTTGTTGGTATTCCTATTATTGGTATTACTTGTAAATTACTTTCTTTTGCCGGTTTAAATTAAGCACATAGGAGCGTTCACTTTTGCACGAAATTGTGCTTATCGAAGATATCTAATCACCGATGTTCAAGGAGATATCATCAACCTTTGATCGATGTTGAACGTGATCCAAGAATAAATAAAAATATCTTTATAATTTCGTTAGTCAAAAAATTGGGAATTTGAGTTTGTTGAAGAGGATGAGGAAAGGCATATGTACTTACACGTTCGTGGGATGCGTTAGTAATCTGACCAGAAACAAAAGAGCACAGCATTCCGAAGAAGATAGTTCTTGTACTACAAATTAATTTGGGAGATAATCGCGCATAAAGATAATGATTAACACATGTAGGACGTGTAACGCATGTACGCGTACACTCATAACTTACCCGCCTGATAAGAAATTTTTCAATGTAGATTTACAAACTCGTATATCTTTCAACCTGACGATACTGTTCCAAAGGTTTTGCATTCGAAATAGCGATCTTTGGCGTCACGTGTGTGCGACGCCAGGTGGTGCATAATGCATTACATGAAGTATCACGAGATCGATGTCCTCGTGTGTTTCGTTATACACGTTCCATTGCCAAACAATGTGAGAAACTGCATATATATACCTACTGATTCATCCTGAGGGTGAACGTAACCAAATCGGTTATTCAAAGGATCGCGTGGATCGCAGCGCTTTTTTAATACACTCTAAAAATAGGCTGCATCTATACCTTAACATTGTATCTTTTTGGCAACATCGAAATACTCGTTAAGTAACAGCAATACTGACTCACATGTTATATTTTTCCGTACGTTTGCTGTACTGCTAATCACGCGGAAATGTATTTTCATTAATTTATTTTCACATGCGTAACGTTTTCAAAAGAATAACGATAAATTCCCCAACTTTCGTCTAACGCATTAGCGTGGAGTTTTTCGTTTATTTTTCGTTGGCAGGAACCGACAATCGATAACGTAATTCGGTCGAAAGATGCAAAATCTTCGCGCGGAGGAACAGAGAGCGAAGGGTAAGAATGCAAGTGAGTGCCGGGGGCAGATTACGCAATTCCGCTTGGACGCTCGAGGGAAACTTCTTTGTTCGACATGTAGATGCTGTCGCTCGATAATGACGCATCGCCACTGTAAATACGGACGAGCCTCTCAGGTCGGCCAATCCGGCCCGTTCTTGCCGTGCATAACGTCACGATGCGTTGCGAGTCGAGAAACGTCACACGACACGGACTGCGCGTCTCTGTGTGTGCCATCACGTGTCGTATTGCACGTGCAGTCGAGGCTGCGGAGCATGATGCTCCGTGTGCCATAAATTAGAGTACCCCGCGGGAAAATCGGGAGATCCAGTCCTCCCGTTTCGACGTCTGACACGGTTTACTTTGGTATTCGCATGTTATAACGGGAGAAAAATTGGGACGGCAATTTTAACCTGTTAGTCCTGACATTTTTTTGATAAGAGACGTTGCGTGGCAAAGTACTATAGTATACAATAAATTGCTAATCTGAATTGCGTCTGAATGTTTGTTCTTTCATACCTGTAATGATCAAATTATAAACGGGGATTTTCGCCAACAAACGAACGATTTATTACAGAAAAAAGAAAGATGTGTTTTTATGCCTGCCTCAATTAAGAAATGAATGGGAAAAGTATGAATCATAGCGTAAGTTTGTAGTTGTATTTATGGATTTGGTACAATTAAGGATATACATAGATTTGGAGGTATATATTAAATTGCATTATGTCAATGAAATCATTAACGCTAGGTTATATAAGTACGGTTAAAAAGTAGATAAACCGAAGGAAAAATTAGTACATATGCTTATTTATCAATTGCTGCATTATCTCGTTTCTATAAGATGTATTTATAAATATGTTTTTTACTATCCGGTATGACGTCGTGAACGCTACAATTCTGTAGATATCATTGTAATTACGCAACTGTTTGGTACACTTAATAGAAAGTGTTCGCAAAAGAAGAAAAATTCGCCGTTTTAAATTAAGTTGCAAATAACAATGGCGGCAATTTAAATTGTTCCATGCCAGATGACCGTTTAGAAAAAGAATTAGTTCTGGTTGAAATAAAAAAGTTGAGCCACCTGATGTTCCCTCGGAAGAATTATATAATGTTTGCAGTATTTATGGTGCTAGTAATACGAGATGTTTTCACGATACGTAGGAACTCATCGTTTGCATAATTTCTACGTAACCGCCGTTCTAATCAATTTTTATGCGGCTACGTAAAATCGTATTTCTTTTCGCGACTTGTTCGCACTATTATAAAATATGTGTCGCAAGAAAATCACGTTTCTGGAATAATTCCACAGCTCATCCCGACGGTAATAAACGCCTTTCGCAGGGAGAGGGGCATTTTACTGATAGTCAGGAATATTACGTTCTTAAGGAAAGAGGCTTGGGACGATGAGATAATCGGAGAATCGCTCGCTAGTTTTAAGCTCGTACGTGAAAAGAACTGTACGTGCATAAGGTTCCAGCAGTACCGGATGTCATTTCAGGCCAAAGGTTTCGTTCGCCTGCTGTCGACTTCGTGCGTTGACATCCCCGTTTCGTGCATACTTATTCGTCGACATTTGTGCATCGAGACATGTTTCAATGTTTCTGTAACGCGTATTTACTTATCTTGAATTTCGCAAAGCGGAGAACGGGTTAAGAGGAGGAGACGTGGATAGTGAACCTCCAGCGTAAACGAATTGTGTCTCTCCCGCCTTCGACATATGAGTTTGCTCTGTTCCGTTGAAAAAAGTCAGCACGAATCTATCGCGGTTATTCCCGCTCTTTCGTACGTCGCGAAATCAGCCGTGAAATTCCAGCTGAACGTCTTTCTTCGTTCTAACTTTGAGTAGGAGTAGAGAGTTTTACAACCAGGCGTAAAAAGTAGTGGAGTTTTTGCTTTGAGAAGTACCGCATTGGTGAAGTCGTTTAAGAGGCACTACTTTGGCTGGTCAAATTATTATTCTTAACTAATCGGCGTTCAGAACTATTGCGACTTAGTTTACGCCAAGTTAGTGTCAGGTTAGTAACAAAATTCTTATCGCCATGCGTAATTTTTTTCATCAAATTCAGGGTAACAATGGAACAGTAATTCATATTTTTACGATGAAATTTAATTTGGACTTGGAGCGTTCATTTATGCAGGCAAGTTCTACGAACTTGAGGAAAACCGCGATTTCCAGTTCGATTACAATTGCAAAGTTTGTTTTAAAGCAAAGTGTTTTAAAGCAGAATGTATTGCATTCAGTAATAGATGATTATTACAACGTTATACATGGATGGCAAATTAGTTTGAAAACAGTACGAGATTCGTGATTGCGTTATGGGGTAAGGCAAATTTTACGAATGTTCTCTAGCGAACCACGTGTCTGTCCCATCTCTAATCTTGCTATTATCGCTTCAACTTACACGCGGGTCATCGAAGAGCTTAATAAAGCACGATAATAGAACGTATCGTACATTGTGTCAGCAATACTTCTCGCACAATAGCAGTGTGACAGGATATTACAATCGTTGAAATTACCTCGATGGTTGGACGTAAGGTTGCCTTTATAAAACTGTTTCATTTTCGCAAGCGCAGAATCCATTTTTTTATCTTTAACGCGGTGTACGTTCAAAGCTATGCTTATCGGATTTTGCAACCATAGTATTATACAACGTTAAAGGTATTAAAAGATCGCTTTTATCTTCCAGATATAATGCCAAGCTTGTCTAAGAAGCCAGGAGCCCTTATCGGAGTAATTGATGTTGGCACGCGGACTGTTCGTTTTGTGGTGAGATATTGCTATGATTGAGTTCGCGGTTACTCGCCGGTTGATTCCACTAATTCGAGTCTATCTTCAGCTAGGATTCTATTATTATGAACGTATTTAGGATTCTGTTACTAGAATCGTTAACGTCGATGGTTTAGAATGTATACCTCTCGAGGACAATGAACGTTGAAACGTAACATTGTATTGTATCGTAGGTATTCAACGCGCAGCATACGACTGATCTGGTGTCTCATCAAATCGACGTGGAGCAAGCGAGTCCGCAGGAAGGCTGGATGGAGCAGGACCCTAAGGAGATCCTGTTCGCTGTAAAGGCATGCATCAAAGACGTTACCAAAAAGCTCGACACGCTCGATTTGAATGTGGATGACATAATAACGATCGGCATTACGAATCAAAGAGAAACTACTATCGCGTGGGATGCAATTACTGGTGAACCATTATATAACGCGATAGGTGTGTTATGATAACAGTAATTCAGTTGCTGCTACGCGCTCATTAGTTCATAGCGTATGGTGAAAGATTCGTCGAAAATTACATATGGATCGATATTGTCGAAAAGGTCAATATACTGTTTGTTGTTTCAGTATGGTCCGATATAAGAGCGAATTCAATTGTCGATCAGATTATAGCGAAATTTCCGGATCAAAGTAAAAATCATATCAAACCATTATGTGGCTTACCAGTAAGCCCGTATTTTTCGGCACTGAAGATACGTTGGTTGAAGGATAACTTACCCGCAGTTAGAAAAGCAATGCGTGATAGGCGATGCAAAGTGGGTACCATGGACACGTGGATTATTTGGGTACGTCAGTTCGGTGTGTTTGAGCTTAGAACTTGTCTAGGATATGCAAACAATTGTTATGCCTTACAGCAAGAGGAATGATAGATGATGAACATTCAAGATCCAGAGAATTCATTGAAAAATGGTTACAGAATTTAACGGGTGGCAAAGACGGTGGATTATATATCACTGACGTAACGAACGCGTCGAGGACCATGTTAATGAACATAGAAACCCTCTCATGGGATCCCACCTTATGCAGATATTTCGACATTCCTATGCAAATATTGCCAGAGATCAAGAGCAGCTCCGAAATTTATGGTGATATCACGATTGGCCCATTAAAGGGTATCCCTATATCTGGTGTAAGTAATATATCTTATTTAAATACGCTTGAACTGATAGTCAGATGCGTAAAACTTTTTTTTGCTCTCAGATTTTAGGGAATCAACAGTCTGCGTTAGTTGGACAAAATTGTTTAAAGAAGGGACAAGCGAAAAATACGTATAGGAGTGGATGCTTTCTGCTTTGTAATACAGGAACAGCGGTACGCAGTATAGGGGAAAAAAATTATCATTTACTTGTATATATATGAATATATGAATTGCTATCTGAATTTTTCAGCGGGTGTATTCTTCTCATGGATTAGTTACAACGGTGGCATATCAATTAGGTCCAAATAATCCGGCAGTTTATGCGCTGGAGGGTTCAGTTGCGGTAGCAGGTAGCGCTATTAAATGGTTACGAGATAATATGAAACTCATTAAGGACGTTCATGAAAGTGAACATTTAGCTCAAAGCGTATTTAGTACTGGTGATGTGTATTTCGTCCCAGCTTTTACTGGGTTGTATGCTCCATATTGGAGAAAAGATGCGAGAGGGCAAGTTTTACCTTTAAAATAATTGTTCTACGTCTTTACAATATCTCGCTTTACGTGCGTTTTGTTTAGAAAGAATTATTTTTGCAGAATTATTTGTGGTCTTACTTCATTCACCACAAAGCAACACATAATAAGAGCATCGCTGGAAGCTGTTTGTTTTCAAACAAGAGATATTTTAGAAGCTATGTACAAAGATTGTGGTTTTCCTTTGACTAAGTTAAAGACAGATGGAATAATGTCGACTAATAACCTTCTCATGCAGTTGCAAGCAGATCTTTGCGGCACGCCAGTATGTAAGTATACTTTGTCGAATAATTTGTAAAAGATAAGTAGATGTACATACTTAGTGGTTGCATACATTGGCAGTTAGGTCAACGATGCCGGACATCACGGCTTTGGGCGCTGCAATGGTTGCAGGACATGCGGAAGGCATAGATGTTTGGGAATTAGAAGGCGAAGACATAGAAACAGTGCCAGCTGATACGTTTTTGCCAACAACAACGCCAGAAGGTAGAGAATTTTCGAGCTCAATGATATTCATATCTATATTTTCTTTTATATGAACTGGTTGTATTGCTTTGCAGAAAGAGATGCTAGATATAAAAAATGGAAAATGGCAGTTGAACGAAGTTTAGGTTGGGCGGCAGTAAAGAAATCTGATCAAATGACAGGTAAAGTTAAAAGTGCACAGCAAATACTTCGCATTGAAGTTGGTTTTAAATTGATTTTAATAAATTAAATTTTTAATATTCAATTCCTTGAACATTTTCCAAGAAAATCATAATGTAAATATTTTTTTAATATTCCAGATGAAAGATATTGCATACTAGCCTCAATTCCTGCAAGCTGGTTCCTATTAACAAGTTTTGTTTTACTGCGAATAAGTTATTATTTTGAAAATCGGTGACAGCACCTTTATAATAATATTATTACAGTGAACGATTGATTAGATATTGCAAATGCAGATAGGAACAAAATCCTGCCAAGTCTAAATTATCAATAGTAATAACAGGTTACAGAACAAAAGATAGTACAAGATATTGCTTTGAGTCATTAGGACGACTTATACTTTCAAACTTGTCAAGCGACATTAAAATAGCAAACTGAATGAAGCGCGACAAAGGAAATAGCACTGGTTTATCGATTTCCGAAGAAGAAATATTTAAAAAAAGAAAGTATTAGAAACAATGCACACATAGAACTTAAAATATGCATTCACTCGCTACATTTTATCGATCGTTGGTACAAGATAACGTGGTATTTCGTAGGTGTCAAGTTCATAGATCACAAGACTACAGTTTTGTATAATTTATTAGAATTATAAACGTTTATAATATTTTAAGGCCATACAATTAATTAAGTCGCTATAGTTTAACCTATTCTCATCACTTCTTTTGTATTCTTAATTTATTTGTAATATCAAACAAAATCTTATATGTTAAAACCACTGTATTATAAATGCAAAAATGGAAATACACGTTTGTCTTGTTTTATCGGTGCATGTTTTCTCAATTGTAATATTTAAGCAAAATGTACGTACCAAAAAAAAAAGGAAAAGGCAAAAGTGTTCGTCCCGAGGGAAAAACTGTAAGAATTCAAATAAACCGCGCTATAAAAGCGCCACAAAGCGTCACGCGGACGCCAATGAAACTATAATTAACGAGCTACGGGCACGCTTGATCGTGTCAGTGTCGATTCGTTGTGGGTATCCGCTGTTGTCAGTACGGAGTAGAAAGACTAGGATGCGGTATCGTACAACGTTATGGTACATCTCGTGGCCGCGACTTCGTGAGAAAGTCGTCGAAGTAGTGAACGCGTCTCGTTGAGAGAAATGCAGTATATCGAATCACGCGAGTGCAGGGTAGGCTAACCTAAAGCTAGGTGTCGGTGGTTTTGTCGAAGGTGAAGTGTAAAAGTGCGCGGGACTCGCATCGAACGCGAGCACCAAGGAATCCCGGTGTCGTGGGATATGCACGCACCCGTCAAGATGTCGTCGGGAGGACATAGCAGTCGTACAAGAGCCGTACACATAGGTTCAATTTTCCAGAAGCTTCATGGTCGCTTTGCTGACCCTATGACACTGCCGAAACTGTCGACCGACAAGCGAATGCTGGATAAGACCTGGAAGCTTATGGACAAGGTGGTCAAGTTGTGTCAACATCAGAGGATGAATCTGAAAAATTCGCCACCGTTCATTCTGGATATCCTGCCGGACACGTATCAACGATTAAGACTGATCTATAGTAAATACGAGGACAGGATGCAGGTGTTACACAGTAACGAACACTTTTGCGTGTTCATCAACAATCTTATGAGAAAGTGTAAGCAAGCGATCAAGTTGTTTAAGGAGGGCAAGGAGAAGATGTTCGACGAGACTTCGCATTATCGTAGAAATTTGACCAAGCTTAGTCTCGTGTTTAGTCACATGCTGTCCGAATTGAAGGCCATTTTTCCGAACGGCGTTTTCGCTGGACACAAGTTCCGTATCACCAAGGCGGATGCGGCCGAATTCTGGAAAGAAAGCTTCGGAATCAGGTGCGTACCGTTTTGCGAATACCTATCCTTTTTAATTTCGTTTTCCCGTTTCGTTCCGGTCGTGTAAACAGGTTACCTGTCTCACCGCGTGTGTTTTCGGCACTGACGTGCGTAAAAACGAATAATAAACGCGCGCTCTGCGGCTCGCACGTGCGCACACCTAACCTAAAAGCAACTCTGCGTCTCATTGATATTGACATTAGTATCGTGCACCGAAAACCGGGACGTGTCGGCTCGTGTGCAGCTGACGCCGTTCGTGAAATGTATGTATATTCTACCGGCACAGGAAGTACTTTTTTTACGTGCAAAGTGGAGTCATCATTTTTCGCACGATCTCGATTCACGAAAAGTATTCTTTTCTACTGTTGTTTTCATAGTATCGTAACAATGTGTCACGTCATCACGCGTTACTTGTACGTTTTGTTTATTACTACAGTGAGTAATTACATGCTAAGTAATGTGGACACGGAAGTAGTCGAAGTTCTGTCAATGATAACGTCATCTACGTAAAGTCATATAGATTCAAAGAACACGTTATCATTTTTTTTTGTTTATTTTTTAAGGCAGTCGAAGAAAGTGGACTCGAACTTTGCGTTTCCAATCCGAGATATCAGCGGTTTTAACGGTGAAACAAAAACTACGGTCTGTTGATTTCGTTTGAAATATCGAACAGGAATTACCGCTGTATTAGCAAAACTACTTCCGGTGTAATCGAAATTCCATTTGTACCAGGTTGTGGAGCGTCGAGCCGTGTAAATTGTCAAGATAAATCGTGATTGTCGACAGCCGGTTATTGTACATCGATTGCAGCTGAAAAATATCGCGTAAGAAGAAATAAAGTGAAATGAAAGGAAATTCGTAAACAATGATCCGAAATCTAGAGATATCACGACAAGAGATAAGAAGAAAAAAGAGCGATGGAAAGAGAGAAAGATAGCGAGCGAGTGAGAGTGGGGAGTTTAAAGGCAAGGAAGTTGGTAGAGTAGCGTATCGACTGGTTAGATCCGTTTCCTGGTTACTATTCTTGGGGGCTGGTGGTTTAGTATCGTTTTACAAAACTCACTCTCTCTCTCTCTCTCTCCCTCTCTCTCTCGCTGGTACATCTACTTTTACTGGAATACATCTTAACGCGGTATCGGGAGGCGCGCGCGGTGCGTTCTGGGCTACGTGCCGCGTAGCGATTTATCAGCCGGTATAAATAAACGGCCAGCAGTTCGAGCCAATTCATGAATGACTGACTGCACCGTGTCGCGAGAGATCGTCACGATTTGTCGGGACACGAGACTTATGGACGGGATAGCCTTTCGACACACGCTATCCGCACGCTCATTGCCATAGATTTAGCATACGCATCAAGATGTTACACGCGCACAGTTATTTCGTTTCTTCTTTTTCGTAGCATAAATATTTAACATGTGACAATGTGCTTATTGTTCTACACTTACCGATATATAGCAGGACGAATTTTTAACTTGCAATATAAAAGCAGGTGCTAACAGTATATTTGTGATCGTACTTAGCTATGCTTTTATCTGTTGGGTATTTAATAAATCGAGGCTGAAACATAAAAAGATACAGGAGACCACAGAAGACTGTCATGGCTGTATTGGCGTATGAAAGGACCTACGTACGACTACATACAATTCAACAAGGTTTTATTGCATTTTGAACTAGTTTCTTGAATTCTTCTTCTTGAATTGCGCATATTATATAGAAGTATACGAAGTACAAAACGAAAAATGTATTATACGTGTAATCTAGCAGCACTGTATTATTCTACCGTGAAATTCTCCTGACGGTGAAATTAGAATATATACGTGGCTGAAAATAGAATAAGCTTCCTGGGAAACGATAAAACATTAATACTTTATGCGGCTGGGAAATCGGTTAAATTAAACATCGCCAAGGGAAGAGAGAGAAAGAGGGAGAAGGAGAAAGAGAAATTCCGGTCGTTGCTTGTATATACCACTTCCGCTCGTCTCGCGGGCAATTTCTCGAAATCGTTTCCATCGTCTGCTCTTTTTCGTTTCTCTCTGCAAACCGTACAAGGAGTCCACGGGCGTTTTCCAAGAACCCTAACAGCTATTCGAGTGGTTTTATCGGGGAACCATTCCTGTTTCGAACGTAGGATGCGGGCGATTGTAGCGTGATTAAAATGCGGCGAGCCGACTCGATTACGTCGATGCGCGAACTTTCAGTTTCCGGTCAAATGATCCGCGGACATCCGGTGGCCACCGGTGTTATGCGCGCGCGATCGTCGGCTCTGCTCTTTAACCCTTTTATTACGCTGCTTTCGTACAAATCGATACAGATTCGATCATATAATGGAAACGTACACGTAAAATGATAAATATATCTCGTTGTACTAAACTACAAGACACAATCTACATAAATGAAAGTAAAACTGAATCCGATCTATAAAAAAAATGTCTACGAACACTTTTAGAAAATGATCGTTTAATCTCTGATGGCTGTGATCCTATGAAAGGTCCTCGTAGTAAAAGAGTTAATGGAGGACAACCGAGTGATTCCACCGATACGATATGCGATATAATTCGACTCCGATAAGATAAACGTCTGCCATGATTTATCGCGGAGGAAACAATATTTATCGTTATTACGCTACGTAATATATCTTGGAAAAATATCGGTATCTTGGTATTTTTAGTCGACCTTCCCGACGTTACGCGCACTGCGTTCAAAGAAAGCAATTAGCGTAGGAAATCGTACGAGGCGTTTCGAAAGCCACGGTATAACGCGGAAAAGAATTTTTCGAGGAAAGTAAGAAGAATATATGTAAGAAATTTCACGTCGTTCGTCCGAACAGCGTGTACATCCCACGTACTTTCGAAATCGATATCGAGGATCCGTTGAGCTGGCTCGTGTAAAATTGCCAATCATGAATGACCGTACTATCTACTTCCTGCATTGAAGTATTGTGTAGAAACCATTTTTAGTAGATATTTCTCTAAAAGTAATGCGATAACAAACGGATCGAGTGTGCTACGTGGATTTATAACTCGTAACATCTGTAATCCACTCTTCTGTTCTCTTTTCGTAGTTCAAATCCAGGCAACGAACTACTTCTTCGATTCGAAACGCGCGTACCATCACCTTTATTGTAACGTCATTTCGTAGCTAGCGATGGTATCGCGATCGAACGAACTGAAATCCATGTTTCGTGGTATGAATGCGAGTTCGCCTCGCTAATGGATGTTTTCAGTGATGAGTGTACCGGAAACGGTGGCAAGGGGTGAGCTTTTATCGAAAAGGAGACCGAACTCATCTATCCGAGAGCCAGGGACAGAGAAAAAGAGAGAGGCGACACGATAGTAGCGGAGCCGTGGTACCGGTATATAGTTGTGAAGGATCGTACTTTGTGCCGGCGTAAACCGGGGGCCAGAGAATCTTCTCTCTTTTGCTCTTCCACCACGATGTATACGTATAACGATATCCGGATGTGGGTTGGGAAAGCAGCACGAGGAAAAAAAAAAGTGGTGAGGCAGAATGGAATTCAACGAGGTTGCACATTCCGGTTTCTTGTCTCCTACGATTATTTCATTAACGTGTCTCCGGCTTCCCTTCTTCCTACCCGGCGAAAATAATTGAACACGAGTCTCTCCGCTGTTCAGGGGACAAAGTGGCCGATGTTCACGCAGGGCCACCGTTGCGTATCATATTTTACATCGTGTCGGTGTGCCAAACGTTTCGATAGAGGCACAGAGGGGAAAGAGGCTGAATCACCGAATTACTACATCCGGCCTAAAACTCGAAAGAGAAAGAGAGGACGGTGGGGGGTAGAGTGAGAGAGAGAGAGAGAGAGGAGGGACACGGTTAATTTGATCCATGCCTCCTTGAAACAATCAATGTATTTGGAATTCCGTTGCAATGAGCCGTAATGCACGCATGCTTTTGTTTATTCCCGAGATATCGGGTATCGAGTGCACGGTAGCTCTGGTGTCACGGAAACATGGCATCGACGTGGATGCAATATGTCGCGTTTGTGCGCCTGGATCGACTTGGCATTACGGTGCAATATCCAGACCCTCAAAGGTCTCTTTCGTGAGTATAGGATTCGATCGAACGAACAAAAGAAAATAATACCGAAATTATCGTACATGCGCCTTCTGTCATCTGGTGAAAAACCGAAAGCCACGATAAAGAATTTCTTACGGTTACAGGGATTTCGTGGTACAGCTCACGACTCGGGAGTTCCAGAGTTAATTTTGGTCGATGTTCAGGGATTTCTACCGCGTTGATAGATGCGTATCAGTTATCCGTGTCTGAAGAGTTACGTCGAAAGAGGCCCATGTTCCCTCCTCCCTTTTCGCAGTCGGCCAGTTAAGCTCGCATCCGGACGTGAGCCGAAGCGGAAGGAAGGGGACGTGACGTCGCGATTAAAGCGAATTAAACGGAGCAAACTGTACGAATCGGTGTGGCCGTGCGCGCGCGGACCGGTTCGTTCTCTCGTGGCTACAATTTTACCCCGATTGTTCGCAAATCTGTATCCGTTTGGTTAATTCACTTGGGGGTTTATTAGCCACGATCGAAGAACATTTTCACTTGTTCAAAGAAGCGAGTTGGAATTTTTAGGCGACCATTTTACCAGAACAGAGAGAGAGAGAGAGAGAGAGAGAGAGAGAGAGAGAGAGAGCTTCAACTTTCTCGAATTTTATACAATACTTGGTTAGATTAAAAATTCTCGTCGAATTATGTATTTGTGGTTAAACGAAATACTATCAATTTGCTAATTGTTTAAAGATCGCCTCGTATTAGAAGTTAAAGATTAAAGTGATACCCGGGGCTTTGCAAAGGGATTGTCCAACGATGAAAAGCGTCTGGAAAGTTAGTTTTCACGTCACTCGAGTGCAAAGGAGCGTGTGAACACATGGGACGTGGGTTCTGCGTGTCGTTAAAGGCATCTTTGTCGAGTGACGGCTATGGCGTTCGATATAATACCGATAATACGGTTAATGCAGGCGTCTATCGTCAAGGGAATTGGCTTGTGGATTTACACGAGCGTGCAGAACCTTTGAAACGAGCGGGGCATCCTTGAAACAAGCCATTCCGGCCGTTCCACTGACATTTTCCATGGGTATATTTTCGCTGTATGTTGCGTAATCGCATTTAACCATCGATGGTTAGAAACCTTGCCACGTGAACCGTGTGCGAAAGGTAAAATTAAAAGCGCGTGTCGTAGGTTCCGGGTTCAGACTGAACCGATCGTTTGCATTGGATACTGCTGACGTAGAGCAGTGTTTTAAATCTAACTGTAAAATTGTTACTCCGTTCATTGAAAGAGCGTTCCGAACCGAACACGATCGACGAAGACGGCGTTGTTGGACGTATCTACGTCCATCTTATTCTTCTGACGTGCGTAAAATACGGTGTATCGATACAAATGTTTCGCATTGTAATCGATTCGATTTCGAATAGTGGTTACACAAGTCGGAAACGTCACATAGAAGACGAGAAGTGGACACGTCGGGAAAGCAGCGATCTATGAATGGAGACGAGCTACGGATCAGTCGGCAAGCAAGGACGACTAATTATAGCGTTAGTATCTCCGAGCTTCGTTTTGTACGTTAGCCACGCACCGTATATACATGCGTGTGCATACAGATATATACCGCGGAACATTCAATTCCGAGATGGTACTCCTGCAATAGAGGACGTGACCCAGTTTTATGGTGACGTAAAGCGGCTCAGGATTGAAATTCAGGAAGGACAGGCGACTCCACAAATCGTTGCTCCCTCTCTTTTTCTCTCTTCTACTTATTTCGCTTCTTCCCCGTCCTGTTGCGCGAATCGGACGGATGTCTGCATTCGGAATATAAATTTTAAATGTACCGTGAGAAAAAAAGGAGAGAGGAAAGAAAAAAAGGGGGAGAGAACGAGTCGAGTATTCGCCTTTCATCCTTGACCCGCTCATGGGACGCGATACCTTGTAATTATGTCATCGCGTTGTTCGGATATATACCTGGGATACATCGACCTATTTTTACGAGCAAAGAGCGGCGAATTAATTTTCTCTCGACCCGCGTTGTTGCGAACCAGACGGAAAGTCGCGCGACATTGAGCCATGGATAATCGATTTTGGTCGCGTTGAAGGAGACGATCGAATGGGGCCCGATTGATGATCAAATAAAAGGTACTAATAGCGCTAAAAATAGACAAGGTCAGGAACGAATGTAAATTGCCATGACGTAGCACGAAAGTGCGCGCGGGACATACATACATATACGTATACTTGCCGTCATAAAAAATGATAAGGTACAGCACGTCCATGGAATTCGTAATCGTCCCTCGCTTTTGAACGAATCGCATGGTTAAAATGCAAGATCGTTTAAGTGAATCAAAGTTGTACTCGATGAATTCTAAAGGGTTACATTCAATCAACTGTCTCAATCTTCAATGTCCTTTATTATCTTTCGTACACAAACAATTCAGTAAGGAAAAAATTTGTTTCCATTCGTCGATATAAAGTTTAAAAAAAAAAGCGTGATTGACTAATAAATAAAAAAGTTGTGATGCTTTTCCAAGTTAGCATAAACATTTGATGCTTATAACAAGTTTGCAATGTTCAACAACTAAACTTAACACTCGGTTAAATAAAAGCTATCCGACTAAATTCTACATATGAAACGTATAATGTCTTATGCGCGTTTTACTTGAACAATAGGAATGGTTTGCAGCGAGTGCACTGCTTTTATAGACATCAATCGAGTACATAGATTACTATTAGTGCAAATATTTGCATACAACACTAAACAATAATAGAAAAATATTTAAAAGTATTTCTCGAGGTTGCTTTTCAATTTACTGGGATCCACATTCGGGCCATGACGTTCCATAACTTTGCCCTCTTTGTTCACGATGAATTTGGTGAAGTTCCACTTTATGAAATCCCCTAGAATTCCTCCTTGCTCTTTCTTCAGATATTTCCACAGCGGATGTGCTTTCTCTCCGTTCACGTCGATTTTTTCGAACAGATCAAATTTTACCTGAAGCAAAATTCAAACTGCACGATTAGTAAAAGTTATAAAATCGGAATGTAATTTTCGAAAGACTCGTATACCTTTTGCCGATCAGCGAAGCTGCATATGTCGTTGCTGTCTCCGGGTTCTTGTCCATTGAACTGATTACAGGGAAAAGCCAGAATTCGTAAACCTGCAGACACATTAATTTTGCAATAGTCCTAGGAAATAAATGAGGTGCAATATTCGTATGTCTCACCTTTGGACTCGGCGTACTCATCGAACAATTCGTTCAATTCCTTGTAATTTGTTGCGGTAAGACCGCATTTCGATGCCACATTTACAATTAAGCAAACATGCCCTTGGTAACTGTAAAGATATTAATATTAGTAGAATCGTGTTATGAATATTCATTGGCATTAAGTGTTACTTACTTGCTCAAAGGAACGTCATCACCTTTGATAGATTTAGCAGTGAAATCGTAAATTGATTTCGCTTCCTTGTAATTATCGTTTCCACTCATGGTTGCTGCCACAACTGAAATCAATAAATGCGTTTAAAATATCTGAACGCTTTAATGATTCTGGGGGCGGATGTAGTTTGTACGAACAATTTGGCTCGTTTAACATATTAAAAGCAAATAATAAATATTAGGTACCATACGTAACATATAAAATGTCCATTTAAATTCATGTGTCTATAGTTTGAAATGATATTGGAAATCCTTTAATTAACACTCGTGTTCTGTACGAACAACTTTATTGAAAATGTGTGAATTGAAATATTGCGCCACGTAAGATACCTTTTGATCGTTTGATTCGTTATATAATCATTAAAGGGACAGATACTTTGATTAATTAAAAATGAAAGTATTTACTTTAAGTGGAGAAAACAGACATTTCATAACGTGTTATAACTGAATATAAAAGAGACATTAATACATTTGTTATTAAATTGATGAAGAGCTTAAAAAAGCATTAGCCAAGCATAATCATTACCTACTATCGCTAATTGCTATCGCAATACTGTCCGAAAACATTTACTTTTCAAATAATTGTTTACATCATTTTTGAAACAATTATCCTACAAAAGCTAGATAAGCGCCGTGTTAATCTGACACTAACCTCGCTCACATAACGATTACTCGCAACTTCTTCATTATTAATGTATGACACAGCGCGCATAGGTTGAATTGTCATTAATGTGTGTCCGTATAATATCGATTAAGTGATAAAACTCTACTTCGAACTCAATGTTTTCAAGCATTTCTTTCTATGGCTTTATCATTTTTATAATAATATTACACCAGATAAGAAAAATAACGATGATAACGTGGTGAAAAATTGATTAGGAAAATTACTGCCTAGTCACGATGTGCTTATGGTACTCTTATGTGATACTATCGCGTGTCGTGGCATACTTTGAACATTTAGTAACTGTGATACATGATATGTATGTCGTTTTGGTTGCAGCAGGTCGTAAGATGAGTTTCCGCATACGTGAAAGGCACATCCTTTATATTATTTTAAATAAGATCAACTCTCTTTGAGGTTAACGAAACGGAATTAGTTGGAGGTTAATGACAAGACATTATTGCGTGCATCGAAAGCGACTATGTACATACGTTTTTGTAAAAACACTACATTTGGTATCTTATTACACGAGTCTAAAGAATCCCATGCAATAGTCAGTAATCAAGATTCCACTTTGGCTTTTATAATAAATATTTTATTGAATTTTCACGCTATTTATTTTATTTTCATAGCGGGAATAAGGGAGGAGGGTGGCAGACTTATAGAATTACGTGCCTGAAAAATTTTTTATAATATGGGTAAAGCCCATCGGCAGCAGTATTGAAAGACGCATTCTTCGTTGTGCACGTACGTGCCGGGCAAAAGTACACGATCGTTTCTCTGAAATCGTCAGTGTAAACACCGTACATTTTAAGACTTGAGAAGTTTCGTGTAAACAGTATTTACACAAATATTTTATATTATATTTCGAGGTCACACATATATGAAATAAAGCAATGAATTGGCTAGTTTTTAAAATACTCGGTTCTTCGTATCTAGGGAGAATCGATTGCCATCTGCCGTCTACGACGCAAATCTCATGGAATTACAACTATTAAACTGCATGTGCCATCCGATATTCATTACGCAAAATCATTCCGACTTTTAATTCCACATCCTTTTACACGTACAATAAAAATGTTTATGAATGGTATTTGATAATATGCTCGTGGAAAGAATCAAATAAGTCTTACCAACGATATATTTGTCGAATGTCGCAGAGAAAGCGAGGAATACAACTGCACAGTAGAAGTTCAGACTTCGCACTGGCGTGCCGGCGTGAACATACTAGAATTTATCGACTCCCATACTAGTGTGCATGTTGGCACCTGTGTGTTGACGTGTTGGCAGTTTTGTTGCAATACCAAAATAACATCGATAATTTATATTTTGAACATTATTTGTCATTTGAGTATCATGTTTGATGTTACTCATATTATATATTTTCTAAATAATGTAATATAATATAAATGATAGGTTATACTCCTATTACTGTGTTCCTGTCATTTTTACTTATAAACAATTATAACCTTTTTTCAGTACTTTGGTTCCATGGAAAGTATTCAAAGATAAATTAAATGAAGTTCATCCAATTAGTTCTGGATTACAAGCAATGGCATTAAAGTCCACTATAGATCTCACGTGCAATGATTATATTTCTAACTTTGAATTTGATGTATTTACAAGGTAAGTCTAGGACATGGAAAATGACTATTAACAAAGTAAATGGAGTAGAACAGGTTTATTTATCATTGTAGGTTATTCCAACCGTGGTCTACGCTTCTGCGTAATTGGAAAATTCTGGCTGTGACACATCCTGGATACGTAGCTTTCCTTACTTACGATGAAGTGAAAGCACGTTTACAAAAGTATTGTAGCACTAGACCTGGAAGCTATGTATTCAGACTAAGTTGCACAAGGTTAGGACAATGGGCTATTGGTTATGTTACATCAGATGGAGATATTCTTCAAACGATACCGCACAATAAAAGTCTTTGTCAAGCGCTACTAGATGGATATAGAGAAGGATTGTAAGCATACTGCCTTGATATAAACAAAAAAATACTCTATCACGCTACATAATTTCTGAGATCTACTTTGTTTTTAGTTATTTATATCCAGATGGACGCAATATAAATCCAGACTTAACGTGGGCAGTTCAACCTACACCAGAGGAACATATAAAAGTTACAGCAGAACAATACGAATTGTATTGTGAAATGGGTAGCACATTCCAGTTATGTAAAATTTGTGCAGAGAACGACAAAGATGTAAGGATAGAACCTTGCGGACACCTTCTTTGCACTCCGTGTCTTACAGCTTGGCAGGTAATTAATACTTAACTTACACATACATATTCTGAATTCTTTTTTGTGAAAACCATTTTTTTTTGTAATAAACTAAACTATCTTTGAAGGATTCTGAGGGACAGGGTTGTCCATTTTGTCGAGCTGAAATTAAGGGAACTGAACAAATAGTAATTGATCCGTTTGATCCACGAAGAACGCATCGACCGGGAACACAATCAGCATCTGTTAGTAACGCATCGACCCCAACACGGGATCTTGACCCGGACACCGAGGTATCCGACTAGGAGTAGCACCTACCCCTCATTATATTAAATGTGCTCTATGTATAACAACTTCCCAGCAAAACACGCCTCTTTTTTAAAGAATGCTTTCATGCATTTCATTGTGAGATCTCGAGTTTGTACGATTATCATGTCATATCATTTATCGTATTATCATCAAACGTGTTACCTCTCTTGCGAGAGATACGTAAGTTTATATACAAAAAATGACGAACTTACTAAAGTTAATATTTTGGAGAGTAAATAATGTAAAAAGGGACCAACTTTTTTGTCTCTGTACGGGCTTCATTTGAATCATTTTTTTTCTTTTCTTCCGTTTTTCTTTGCATTATTTCTCAGTGTATATAAGCGCGGATAGAGTGACACGTGGAATAATTCTGAGGAAGTTTAAATTTATGAACGATTAATATCGAATGTTTCTTGCAGTTCACATGTTTACTTAAACTAACATGTATTTTTAAATTACTTGTTTGTTCGTATCACAATTAGTGAAAAATCTTCCGGTTTATGGAGACCCTAAGGTAGGTTGCTTTTTTGCATTACAAAATCGAGGGCTTATTGTACAAGTCATCGTTTGTGTTTCATTACTACCAAGCGTTCGCATTCACGAATCCATATGCTCGTAAAGTGAAACATCATTGAACACATACATTAATTGCGTTGTACTTGTTGTGCAACCATATACTTTAAATAACGAAACTTGCATTTAACTCACGAAAGATAGATAATGTTTAGAGATAATATTGTAGTCGGTCCCCATATCAGACTTATAATTATAATTACATACAGATTGCTTTTTGTACAATAGAGTAAAGTTTTTTGCTCGTGGCCAATCAAGATACCAATCATATTTTAAATGCATGTGCCAATGTATAGCTGGCAGCGTCTTCTTTGTGGTGTATGCATACAACACTTGAAGTTAAAATGCTTCATCTCCATATACAGCTGCATTATTTGTCAAATAGGAAATTTGTATCGTTAAACTGATATTCTATTAGAAGAATATTAATTCATATTCATAAATTTGCGTTGGGTCCTCAAAAAATGGAAATATTTGTTGCTGTAAACAAAATTTGTTTTATAGAAACCCGATTCAATACTTTTCGTTTTATATTTTATTCTAAAAGAACTTGAAATCATTTTAACTAATTCGTATTTTATTAATAAGTATATCGCATTACGGTCACGAATATAA
The DNA here is from genome assembly GCA_963969225.1 of Xylocopa violacea. Classification (NCBI taxonomy): domain Eukaryota; kingdom Metazoa; phylum Arthropoda; class Insecta; order Hymenoptera; family Apidae; genus Xylocopa; species Xylocopa violacea. The sequence continues at coordinate 31,233,289 of CAXAJV010000006.1, read as the reverse complement.
GCAATGATATGGGAAAACTGTAGAACGAAAGGAAATGATAATTTTGATAATACGCAGAAAAAAAGGCAGATAAAACGAAGTGATCTTCCGACGGAAGTAACGTAGCCTTACATCGAGCAACAGAAGTGCTATGGATGTGGCCTATGGACGAATGGTCGTTCCATCGCTCTTGTATTTTATTAGAATTAATTACGTACCTGTTGGCGATAGAAACAATGTAATAACTTGCGACATCTTTACCAGGGAACAGATGTTATTATTTTCTTTACTTTAGAATATTTATTATTTATTCTCCGTTCACGCATAAAACGAATTTTAAGAAGTTATATACCAATGGTTGTATGGTAGCACTTCATGCCGAATTTCGATGCTGTGGTATATACGTATCTTTGCTTTTCATTTCTCATTAAACTGGTACCGAAGATCCTGTATGCATTAATGCATGCGAGAGCAATTAAGAAATCGTACTCATCCCCACGAATAGAAATTATATTTTCTTAACATTAACAGATTGGCAAATTGACAAACTAGAAAGGGGAGCAATAATTTTTTAAGCGTAGTATTACATACATCTACATCTAATACAAGGTCTACTATATCTTGCACTAGAAACTCGAAACTGAAGAATAGATTTTTTTACTGCGTTCACGTGTAGCCATTAGCGTAATTTGTACAATGAATAGTGCTGCTAATTGATCAATCTTTTAGATCCATTCATGCTGCGCGTATTCAGCAGTGAAAAAGAGGTCTAAAATAAATAATTCATATACATTACAAATTATAGCGTTCGTTTTTTCCTAGTTATTGTAAGGTATTAGGAATTTGAAAAATACGATTTTTCCTTTTTGTTTTCTCGTTTACTGTCTATTTTTTTTATATATATATAATTATGTATTATTATTACATACACATCGAATTACTTCTACATATTGTGTGCAACGCATCCCTTTTGCTGGATTTTAATTTTTACACCTGTTGAATCATTGTTCCAGCAACAGGGAACTATTGACAAACGAACTAAGGTGTTATATCTTTATATCGTTCGCATGATCGTTTTATCTTTATTTCATAACGTTATCTACTGGGTCCATTGCTCTGCCCGCTGCATGATCGAAAATTAATCGGTAATGTATATAGCTGAAGGAAATGTGTTTTGATCCACTGAACGCAGGTAAGTGAACAAATGCATTATGGCCCTTCGCTTTATACCTGCTTTGTAATTATGCTCGTCCTTAATTGTGATGTTTCTTCGCATACAGGTTTTTTGTCGCATTTTTCTCATTTACAAACTCGTTAATCAAACAAAAAGAAATTGTTTCTTTAATATTTTCTAACAAATAATTATTTACTACTTAACATTAGTATCCTCTGAACGCGTTCACGCATTCCCTTGCATCGAGTAACAATAAAGAACACTACTTGATCAAAATAAAATAGATGCTCTTTTTGTTAAATACAAATATTAATGTTACTTTTTTCCTGTTCTCGATGTTTTAGGAAATCATGGATTTGTGTAATGGACACTGCGGATTCATATGCGACGATTCCGAGGAAGAAGAAGATTCTAGTCCAACGAACTCGCCAATCTCAACGCGGAGAATCGTGCCAAGTCCACCGTTACCTCCTCGACGGCCCTCTCCGTCACCCACGCCGAACAATCACTCAAGAAACGGTCGTCTCCTAACTGTTCCGAAAGAGAATGCTCCACCACCACCATCGTCATCGGCAGTGAATCCAACATTCAACTCTTACACCGACAATCAACAAAACAATAATCGTAAGCGATGGGAAATAAAATAAATTGCAAGAGGAGAAATTCATCCCTTTTTAGACTTTGAACATGCTTCTTTCGTGAATTAAGCCGGCACGCGCATTAATTATCGATTCATATGATCCCTTTATACTCTCGATGGAAACTGGATCAATCGTAATGCCGACAGTTTGATTTGTTTTATACAGTGAACTCTGAAGCAGGATACGACATGCTTCATCGCGCGTCCTCGCCATCTCCAATACCACCGATTCCTCCGGTACCATTTGCGGTGACCAGAGGCCACATGCGTCGCTCGCAAGGAAATCACGTAACCACGTCGCAACCGCAGCCACCGCCAACGTTACCTGAAAAACCTAGCCGTGCCAGTGGCGTGTCATCGATGATGACCAGTCAGATCGCGTCCAGCAATAACGTGCCACCGGTACCACCACCGTTGTCGGTACCACGACCACCGAAAGCGACCAGCAAAGAGCACAACAGGCAGGATCACCATTACGAGAACACGATCGTGATACCCGGTACGAGACAGCACGTCGTGAAGAACATTAATCTGGAAGCGAATACGGCTCGATTGTCCGCCCTGATGAGAGGTAAGGACGATCCCACCGGGTCCTCTAAGCAAGAATCCGCGGCATACGAGAACGTGAACGTCGAGCACATTTCCAAGCTGACGGCTCTCGGATTCGCGCAAGACGCTGTGATTAGAGCGCTCGGTATTACTAGGAACGATCTTGAAATGGCTTGCGACATACTGCACGAATTTGCCACGAAATCGTCTTGACCAGGTATGCGCAAACTGCAAACCTAAAAGAAAAAAGAAGATTATATCGAGTTATCCATGTACATACATAAGTGGGGGCTTTAAATGAAGGCTACCTCGTTAGTTCGTAATTCTGTTGAAAGATAACATTTCCCTCGCAAGAAGATTAGTACATATAACCATTCAGTGAATTTCACAGGGAAGAAAAGATAATATTCTTTTTTACGGATACAAATTTACGGTCAGTCGCACCGATTTAGTTTCTTCTTTTCTCTTTCTGTTCCAGGGTCGAATACCGAGGGCTCGTAACTGGCGCTACTTGCCGCACTTTTGATGAACATTATGCGCAGAGACGTGTAGAACTTCCTGTCGCTGATCGATGGGGAAATTCGGTCATTTTCCCGGAAGCACAGATGTTCTCGTACAATTCGAGCAATACACACACCTGCCGAGCGTCGACAAGCAGAGATTTCTTGTTCAGTTAATCGGCAATATTCTCCTGATCCGTTTTGTACGCGTTATGCGTCATTACAATTTCAGCCCTGTCACATGATCGAATAATTTTCATGAAAAATGCTCCGAGATATACCAGTGTACTGTTTTTTTTTCTCTTTTTTTTTTTAACACGTACACACATATGCATAGAATACAACAAATACAAATAAAAGAAGACTGCTTAAAACTACAAGAAGGCACGACAAATGTTACAAATGTAAGTAAGAAAGAGAGGGAGAGAGAGAGAGGGAGAGAAAGAGAGAGAGAGAGTTGAACTTTACGAGAATAGTTCGCGAATGCCGAGTACAAAATATCGTTCGATTTCTCCGATCGGTGCGGACAAGAATAGATACCACCATTTTTTCCAAAAGTAAATCTTCATCTTTCGTCTAGGGTAATTACATTTTTCAATCTACTTAAGACAAGAATTTAAACAACGTTTTTAACGAGAAAACTCGCATGCAATTATACGATTGTACAGTGGCCAAATTTATCGTTAGCAATTTAAACAATTTTCCCTTTTTTATAAATACATATATTCCCCTTTCTCGTCGTTTGTTCTCTGGGAAAAGGAGTATTCGGGTTAGATTTTTACGAAATATTTCAAGTAATACCTCTTACATATAGAAAGCAGTTTAATTACGAGCGAATCGTAATCGCTTTTATTCGATGCAAGAGAGAGGGAGAGAGTGTATGTTCCGAACTTTTCACGTGCTACATAGAATTGATATTGTTGTACGAAATGCGTGCAGCGATTAGCGTTATTTATCGAATGTGATACTTATGTTTTAATAATCCTTGACTGCACTGAAACCCCCCCGTTGATGCATGAGAAATGAAACTTGTTAATCGATATTTAACTACGTTTAGAGAGAAATGTGTAAAAGAAACAAATATCAAACAAAGCAATTTACTTTAAAGTAATTTTCTGTAATTCTAATTTCAACTGATTTACGGAACTTTAGGAATAAAAAATATAATCGTAATTATAAAAATTCCTCCTCTAAAATAATTTAGCTTGCATTCAACGGTAATCCCTAGTAATTTTTGTGGTTTCTGTCGTATCGAGATTCATATCTTAACGATTATAGTGAAAAGAACTTAATATAAGTACTTTCCTCCTGTGTAATAAGTTCGTCGCCATAAACGGTAAAAAAATCATATTTGCTTCAAACTTCGCGATTATACCAAAGGAACGTCGTTGTCATTCTGTAATTTAAACGAAGTGCGAATTTTATCGAGTGTTGCCTGTAAAACTGGAACAATACGTTACTCTAAACCGTACGTTTTGAAGAGTGCTAGTGAACTCGTATACCAAGAGACGGAAAGGTTCATTTCGTGCATTAGCACAAAGCAAAATTATTAATTTTGAACGCCGATTTGAACTAACAGAATGGCCACTTTTGGAATAAACATTTATTTAAGTTTATTATCAATTGCATTCACATAACTATTCAACCCAAATTATCGCAACCAGAAAAAGAGTCACTAGTTTTCATTATAGAAATTTCATAATTCAATACAGGTACTTGATAAATCTAATTGTTCCATTCTTTTACATTGTACATTTTGATCGATACACGCTATAACGTATCATTGATATTAAGAACTGTACAGTTCTCGTGTGGAAACTAGGCACTGTAACGTTTTTTGCCACGCACTTAGCATGTAAGATTTAACCACTTTGTGCAATATTTAGGATAAATTGTAGAGAGACATTCTTTTTGATTTAATTATTCTTTGTAAAGATTGTTTTACATATTTCTCCAAATAAAATAACATATCGTTTATAAGATTGGAAGATATTTAAAACCCAATGCTTCATAAGGAAAGCATTGAATGTATCAAAAAAGCATAATTACATACTTTACGATACCGAAGATAATTCTACCTGCATTCTTCTGTATCTTTCTGCCTCTTCTTTGCTGACTGAAGGAATCAGTTCACGTGCAGCTTTTAATAAGTCTTCCAATTCTACGGCGATAGTTTCATTCAATTTAATCTCGCTAGAATAATTCTGATAACTGTTTAGAACTTTACGCGCAGCGTTTAGCCACGCATTCGAACAGACAGAGTATAAATCAGCACCGGTCGTGTGATCGGGTAAATAATCTAACAATTTCTCTAATTCCTCTCCACCTTTGCGAAACTTAAATTTACGCGTTAGTGCCTTTAAAACATTGAGTTGTGATTCGCGATCGGAATGAATCCCTACGTATAATAATTTATCAAATCGACCAGGTCTAAGAAGAGCTGGGTCTATGAGATCCGGTCTGTTCGTAGCGCCAATAATGAATATACTGCTGGCACAGTCAAGACCATCCATTTCGGCGAGCAACTGGGACACCACACGATCCATTACACCGCCGCTATCGCCACTACGTCCACGGTTAGGTGCCAATGAGTCCAGCTCATCGAAAAATATTATACACGGTGCCGCGGCTCTTGCTCGCTCAAACACTATGTAAAAATATTGCATTTTTTATTTGTTAAAATGTGTATGAGATATGATAGGAAAATAGCAATACTATTTCTAGTACTAGTTCTAGTACTTTTCTTTTGAGATATAAGATTTGCACTTCAATTCTTATTCTTTCCAATTTGTTCTTTTACTGGCACTATTACATTTGCAATTTCTGCAGGTTGAAACACAGTGCCTTAACTTGTAGAGGTAACATCTTGAAGAAGAATACATTGAAAGGGATAACGATCGAAGTGTAATTTTCTCAAAATATTTTGTCGTTATTGCAGCAGTCTTGTTGTTTTCCTTTTATATCCTAATATTTACCCGTTTACATTCATGACTTTACCTTGCCTAACATTTTTCTCGCTTTGACCGACGTACATGTTCAAAACTTCGGGACCTTTGATGGATAGAAAGTGAAGTTGATACTCGGTCGCTACAGCCTTAGCGAGAAGTGTCTTCCCAGTTCCAGGTGGCCCGTACAAAAGAAGCCCAGATTGCCCGAATCCTAGAGTGTTCATCAAAGGTAACTGAATGCGACGCATTATTTCATGTTTTAGATTCGCTAAGCCGCCTATGTCTTCCCAATACACTTTTGGTACACGCGGTGCACCTTTGCAGTCTGTATATATCGATTGCATGTATTCTAAAAATGCAATGAAAACAATTTTTAAATAACAGCGTATATAAAGAATAACAATTTTTACGGTATCATAATACATTACCATAAGCTTTATCCAAGTCATCTTGTAAAAGTGTTAAAGATTTCAAATTCGTAGTACTATCTTTACAGTGAAACTTTACAGCGTGCAATATTAGCGCTAATAAATCTGAATACCTAAAATCTGAGCATATACCGGAAAGTTTTAATAAATTTCCTTGATGATCGAGTTTCCTTTTTACGAGAAACCACGATATTAAGTCCATTCTTTGGTTTTGATCTAGATGTTCTAAGTGAATTGTTTCAATAAAAATTCTGTTTAACTCTGCTGGTATATCAGATTCACTTGTGGTAGCTACTATGATAATTGGATATCTTGTATGCTTATTATACAATAAATTTATTTCGTTCGAAAAAGTTGAAATAATCCTTTCATCTTTTTGGCCTTCAGAATTTTTTCCAAATACCTACAATCATTAGTTTATAGAATCTTTAAATTTTCAATAATAATAAATAAAAATAAATCAATAGAAATATCATTAATATACCTCTATATTATTTAAACAAAGTATACATGGTACGGATTGTTCAGCATTATGTAACACAATACGCAATTTAGCCTCCGTCTGTGCTGAAGTTAAAGCTTGAACTTCAGCAAAGTCTGCGTTAATAAAATTTAAACCTATTTTTTCAGCTAAAATTTGAATTAATTTACGTTTGTTGGAGCCCTGTGAACCCTTTATAAGAAATATTGGCTTTAAGGGTAGTTTAATGTCTGCAAAGAATATATAAAATGTTATGGAAGATCTAATTTAAATCATTTAAGTATAGTCGAATGTAGTTGTTTAAGCACTGATTTTTACCACATTTAATAAAAGGCAAAATGCAACGTTCTAAATGTTCCAAAGGTATTGTTAAACTTGGTGGATATGATTCTACGTATTTCTCGTTGCTCTGATCACAGTAAGAGTGCCTTTGAGGTAGATAACTATGTACATTTGGTTCTTGAATAAGCGTTGTCTCTCCACGTAAAATATAAGAACCAATACTATGCGTATTGTCTTTATTATCATTGACTATGATAGAATTAACTTTAAAAAATATCACAGGAGGATTGGTATATAAATACATTTGATTTATTACGTGTTCCTTTGCATCAATGCCAAACAAATCATTTTTCCTTAAAAATCTAGGTTCTGCAAAATAATTTTCTAACAGAGCATTTAGCAAATTCTCTGTGCACTCATATGGAGTAGAAATCAGAGAAATTTTAGCTTCTTGAGCAAAACTAATAGTGTCATCTTTTACTGGTACTGAAAAAGAAATTAGTTATTTAACTGAATCAAAACATCATTTTTTATTTATTCGCTGTAAATTCTTTTTTGTACTTACACAAAAAACATTTATCGACAGTACAATGTAATGCATTCTCCATATTATGTATCATTGTTTCTGAGACAAACAGTTCATTTGTATCAGTATTGTTTAAAGGTACAATTAACACTTTGTATTTCTTTAAAGATGTTATGGAGCAAACATAAAACCAAGTTGGTATAGTTGCTTTAAAACACTTTATATTTGCCAATAAGCAACAGTTTAAGTCTATGTAATATTTTTCGTCATCGTAAAATTGTTTTACTAAAGTCTTTAAAGAAGCATCAGTTAAAATGTTCCAGTTAAATTTTATGTTAATTAACCTTCTCAGTTTTAAAACCGCGTAATGTACAAAGATGTAAAAGAGTACATAATTGAAATTACATTTCATTAACATTCGTGTTAACTTTCGTAAAAATTTCATATAAAAATATAAAGAATTCATGTTGCATCTAGATTTCGATTAAATCGCTCGATTTAAAAATGTGTCACGTGCTGGAAAGTAAAGAAATAATTTTTACGCCGTGAATCGTGGAACTAATTGTAAGTTGTTTAATGGTAATATTTGTAGCATGAAAATATAGTACATTAAATTTTGTAACATTTTCGGTTTAGTATATGAACATGTATACTTTAAGCAGTATGCCTTAATAAATCAAATTTATAATAAAACTTTCTTTATCATAAGATAAAGAAAAAGAAAATTAAAATCATCGGCATACCAATTTTGGACCAATTTGCCAAGTTACTATAGAAACAGTAGCGAAGTGGAAGTTCGTATTCGGATGATCATGCGAGGTTCCTCTGTAACAGCTGTCCCATTGGTAATTTTCAGTAGGGATTCGCGTGAAAACTGTATTAAGCACGGTGAATCTCTCGTCGCATCGGTTCTCGATACTCTCGTATAGCTGATCGAATTAAAATCCGTAGTCAGTGGGACGTAGTAACTCTTGCATCATTTTAAAGCACAGCATAGCAGAAGACAGTGAAAAACCGTTGGTGGACCGTAGCCGTTAAAGTGGAAAACTAACCTAACCTAGACTGATAGCGTCCTTATTGGAGTTATCAAGTCTAGATTTATTCAAATTTGAAGGTCCATCGCTATTCAAAGATTATTATGCAAAGTTTTGGTACGTGTGAAAGGTTAAGTGTTTCCTGAAAACACGTCGCTTATATTTCACTCGATCATTTAATAGTCCCGATGATTGTTTGCACTACGTTTAACGGAATGCACCTAGAAGTATTCGTGAATTTGAGCTCTCTATAATTTTTACATATTGTTATACATTACAGTGAATTATAGACATCATTTGGTGCAGTGTGATACATCGAATGACAAGTCATTAAAAATTTAACAATATAGCTCATTTATACTCAGTTTTGTGTGCAGTTCCAAATATTTTTCTAACAGACATTTAAAAGGCAGTTTCATTAATTTTCTGTCATTTTAATGTTCCCAACTTTTCTAGAATATAAAGTGGTTTGATTAAGAAAATATAGAATTAAGAATGGATCCTGCAACAGTCATAGCTCTTTGCAAGGAGAATATTCAACCATTGCGCTATGGACGAAATGCCACACAGTTAGGAACTGCATTAAGGGCACAAGAGGATGCAGATGCACAACAATTGCTTTTACAAGAAAAACAGTAAGTTCAAGAGCAGTTAATATTGTTCTAGTAATAATTAATAATCTAGTAATTCATTTTTTAAATGAAGTATTTGTCCAAATGCTTTATTTATTTTATTGTAAGATAATAGATTTAGTGCTATTTTTTCAGAATGTATGAAGATGCAATAAAAAATTATGAAGGCGATGATCCTTTAGAATGTTGGTACGAATATATACTTTGGGTGGAACAAAGTTATCCAAAAAGTGGACATGAGTCACATATTGGCAAACTTTTGCAACAGTGTTTGGCTATATTTGAAAAAGAGACGAAATATCACCAAGATCGTAGATATATACGTCTTTGGATTAACTATGTATGAATTTAATATTTATTGGATCATTCCATAATTAATGTGAATATTTAAAAAAGTCAGAGTTAACTAAAAAATAAATCAAAACATTAGTAGATAAGCAATCAGGTAAAATTGGAAAAATCTATTATCAATGAATCTCTTTACATAAACTACTTTGTTTCAGTCTTTTTTAAAAGGGAAAATATTCACATTACTAGCACAGTAATTTAATATTTCTCATGTGGAAGATAGTAGCTCTATCGCATGTTTCATAAAACAAAAATTGTGGTTGCAGATAAGTATGCAAAAAAATCCAATAGAATTGTATCAACTTTTACACAACAATGGGATTGGGACTATGGTTGCAGACATGTACAGGGCATGGGCTTTTGAATTAGAACAAATAGAAGATTATAAACGTGCAGATGAAATTTATTTAATGGGGTTATCTGCATTAGCAGAACCACAGGATGAACTGGATTATGCTCACAAGTACGAAGCATGAAATACACTATATATATTATCGTATTTATTTACAACATAAGCTACATCTATTCGTTTTATTTTTAGGAATTTCCAACTTGCAGTTGGGCGTAAAATGCTGGGACGAGCAGATGATCGCAATGAAATGTCACTGCTTGAACAACGCCAAGCTTTCAGTTCCTTGAGAGCGATAAGAGCTGGTAAAAAAGTCAGCAATGTGCGTACAGGGCATCGAGTACGTGAACACTATCCTGGTACCATTCCCCAAATTTCATCGACAATGCATAATAGCAGTAGACCGAATACCAGGATACAGATATATCAGGTATATAAATATTTTAGAGGAACGATACAATTGCGAGAATATATGTTTATTAAATATACTGAAACATTTGAACAGGATAATATGCCAGTTGATGTTAAAAGTTCGAGTATATTAGACCATGTACCAGTAGAAGATACAGTGCATAAAGAAAATACTATTAAACCAGGTCCATGGAATAGTGGTAGTAAACGATGCCCACTAATGACATCTACTATAAAACCAGCTTTCAAAGGTACAATTGTATTTAAAACAAAACAGTATTTATACTCATATATATACAAGATCAAACTTTTTTTATTTATTTTATTATTGTTTAAATCATAGTTCACGAAGATCAGCCGGATGACTTTAATGCAGAGAAACTAAGATTATTTCCAAATCATACATATTTTTTTGACGGTAGCAAATATCTAGAGCATTCAACTGTACCTGTATACGTACCAGATCCTCCAAATCCAAATATTACATTAAAACCACACTATCCCAAAGAGTTAGTTTATGCTAATGATATGGATCGAAGTATGGAGGAAATAAAAGCCCAACTATATTTACAAAGGTCATTTATTTTCGCTAATAGTTTATAAATTTGGAAGAAATGTTTTGAATAATTACGATCGATGTTTTAAATTGTAGAGCACAAAGTTTCAAGAAGAAACTCGACGTACCAAGCATAAGAGAGACCGATCATCAAGTTCATCTTAAAAGCTTTCAATCTGAACATCAAAGACATGATATATCTTTGCAAGAATTACAAAGACAGAGGCTAGAGTTCGAACAACAAGAACTAACAGAGAGACAGAGGAAGATGGAACAGCAACGCAGAGAAGCAGAACAGCTTGAACTAGATAGACAGAGACTTCAAGCTGAGCAACAAGAACTCCAAAGACAGCAGTACGAGGCCGAAAACCAAGCTCTACAGACCCAAAGACGTGAAGCAGAGCAACGTGAGTTGGAAAGATTAGAAGCGGAAAGAATTGAAGCTGAAAGGATTGAAGCCGAAAGAATTGAAGCCGAAAGAATAGAAGCGGAGAGACTCGAAGCACAAAGAATGGAGGCGGAATTAAATTCGCAACGAAAATTACAATCAAGTTTTATGCATCAACACCATACATCGTCATTAAACACGGACCCCGAGGAACATTTACTCGGGCAAAGTCTTACACTTAATACGAAAGAGGCAATATCAGTTGTGCAAGATATGTGGCGTTCTCCTGATGCGGTTTCCATTACACCCAATTTTCGTAATCCCATGACACCTAGGATTCCAGATTCTAAGGCTAAACTAACGTTTGACATACATATGGATGGCTCGATGACACAGCACGCGATGTCAAGTAGTAAACATCATTCAGGATACAACGTGCAGTCTTACAATGATCAAGAGAATCATCAGAATTATCCTACTCACCAAAGTTATTCTAATCAAGAGCATCAGACTCCTTATGGAAATCCTGCATTACATAATACATACCAATACCAAATGCAGGTATAGTACATAAAATATACGCGAAGAAATAATTATCGTGGTTATGTACAAAATTTATGTATTAATTTTTTAAATGATTCATGTTTCAGCAGCATCACGAACAACAAGTGCAACAATCTCATTCCCGACCACATCATTCACAGCATCATCAGCAGTTGATTCAAGCGCATCAACAAGCACATGTGGTCGCACATCATCATTCTCTTTCACATGCGTCGCACTTGCAACCACATAGTCAAATTCAGCATCATCAATCGCATCCTCAACAACATCAACCGCCGCATAATCAGCACCTTCATCATCAGTCTCATCAAACGCATCAACACATCCAACAAATGCAACACCCCGTTTATGGCAACATGATGCCGAATGACATTACTTATCAACAGTACCCTGCGCAACTGGAATCCACATTATTGCATCAAAATGTAGAACCTCAAAAGCAACTTCACTATCCTCCGTACACCGAGTCAGATATCGAGACCAGCAAACCGTACAGAATGCCACCCGAGTTACCATATATAAAGTCACCGGGAATGAATCGCAGGGACATCAAATATCTCGAAAGTGCTGAAGATAAAGAGAACGCGATTGTTGTTGATTATAATGGACCAATAGAAGAAAATATGACGCCAAAGCCAGCCGACGAGAATAATTTATACATTGACGAAAGTCTGGGTATTAGCCCTTTGACAGGGAACAATGATAGCTGCTTCACGGAAGCATTTAACACACAATTAACTAGCTCTACACCTATGACTAATCATTTTAGACCACCGTATAAACCAATAGAAGGAACTTCGCAGTATCAAAATCAATGCGCTGCCCCCCAATCGTATGTTATTCTTTAATCACGTATTTATAGATTCCGGATGTAATATTTTTGTAATTATGAAATTGCATAAACATCCACAATCTAATCATGTAATTAGTTATTTGCATGATTTTTTTATTTATATTTATTTTATAATTCATTTTACAGTACTTCAGAACCAGTTAACGTCGAAACTGATGATAAATTGAGCGTTATATTAGAATCTACTAGAGAATACATTTCGAGCAGTTCCAGCAGCAGTACTCATATACGGAACACTGCATTGGGCTTTACATTAACAAAAGAAGATTTGGTTCCTATAAAAGAACATTCTATCGGAAGAGGTAATTACAGTGCAACATATCAGAATTTGTTGTATATTGTAGTATACTCTTGTATATTGAGAACAATTTTTTCTTTCTTTTTCAGAAGATGAAGATGAAACGAAAGATATGACGCTTTCTGCGAATCAACCTTACGAGCAAAAGCTTCAAGCCCAAATTCAAGCTGTGCACGCTCAAAGTCCACGTACAGTTCAACGTAACGTGGATCAGATTACTTCTGAAATTAAGAAAAATTGCGATCTACGGAAATCCATAAGCTTTAAACTTAATGAAATGGAAAAAGAAGAAAAAGTTGATTCTATGGAATGTGAAGAGCATCACGAACCAATGGAAGAAGCGGAGGAAGAAAGTTTTCAATTCCCTTCAGAGAATATAAATCCTTTTGATAGAAATTTGATAGCTGGTCTTTTAAAAAAAATTAAATTTCCCCAGCCGCATCATGCAGAGGGATATGTGAGACTAAATACTAATTTAAATAAGCTTGTGCCTTCTTCTATGATTACGCTTGGTCAGTGTACTTCGATGGGAAAAACATCGATTATAGTTTGCAAATTATTTTATGTTGTCTCTTTCGATACTAATAACTTACATATTTCTTTTATTTATATCTAGGTACTGAAGCGTACGATTTGGGAAAGTGCCTTGGAAAGGGAACGTACGGTACAGTATTTCAAGCAGTGAACCTGCAAACCGGTCAAACTGTTGCCCTGAAAACTCAAAAACCTGCTTGGGTTTGGGAATTTTATATCACTAGAGAAATAAAAAGTCGACTTACTAATCCACATATGGTACATACCGTTTTGCTATATAAATATGTTGATTGCATAATGATCTATAATATTTTTATATATCTGTTTTAGTTACGTGGATTTATGGATGTCTCAATGGCATATGTGGCAAATAACAGTAGCATACTAGTTTCAGAATATTCCAAATTTGGAACATTATTAGCGGTAACGAATCAAATAAAAATTGCTACAGGTAAACCGTTGTTAGAGCATTTAGCCATATTCTTCACAATTGAAATATTGCAAATTGTGGAATACTTACATAAATGTCAAATAATCCACGGAGATATTAAGCCAGATAATTTTCTTTTAATGCGTTTGTACGTATTTGAATATTTCCATATTCTTAAATCAAATTAAATGGACAATGTTAAATTTCTAAATGTAATAATTTATAGACCTACGGAAGATGTAAGGCCAACGATACAATTAATAGATTTCGGATGTAGTATAGATATGAGCCTTTTGCCAGAAAAAACGACATTCACTCAGGTTATAAAGACGGAAGATTTTACATGCATCGAAATGCAAACCGGAAAGCCGTGGACATACCAGACTGACTTGTATTGTTTAGCTGCAACAAGTCACTGTTTATTATTTGGTAACTATATGAGAGTTTCGAATATTGGTGGTCGCTGGTTTATCACATCAAAAATACCAAGGTATACATTTACATTTTAGAAAAATATTTTTTATTCATTAGAGAAAAGTACAAAAAATATACATATAAATCACACAGATTGAAATTCGTTTTAAAAAAATATGTACATGTACATTTAGGTACGCAAAAAGAGCTGCTTGGGAGCAATTCTTCACAGAATTATTAAATATTGAATCGTGTGATAAAATGCCAGATTTATCAAAGTTGCGCATTATGATGGAGGAAACGCTAGCGCAGATGACAGATGCGCAACAGAAATTTAGAAATTTTGTCAATATTTTAAACAAACGATAACACTTACTGAATATACTGTATCAAACGTTGTGTCCCAATGTGTGCACATATTTAGTAAAGAACCAACATTTATTAAAAAAAATTAATGTTATTATGCTATTTATTATAAAAGTTAATAATATGGTGATATATGTAATACACGGTTAAATAATACATGAAATGCACTTTATGGCCTGCTTCGTGGAGGTTTTAATGAACTGTAATTGCTTGCACATAATCAATTATATTAGAAGTACCGAATATACTTAATTCGATTAAAGAGGACAAAAGAAAGGATCTTTAAAAACTGACTATATTACTAACATTTTACGCGCCATAAGTTATAAAAATGTCTTTCAAGATACCTCGTGACGCAGTACCTGGATGTTAGCATCTGTCACGTAAATTATGTAAAGGCAGATTTGTATAATAAAGTTGAGTAAAAAGAAACAAAACTTTGAGAAAAACGAATATGTAAAAAAATATTTATAATACAATACGCGTGTGATAAATGCGGGTTGTTTACCTACAATGTTTTGTAATTACAAGCGAAAAAAATTTGTGTACTGTCATATTATGGTGTACACCATTTATGCTTGCATACTTTACCTAGATAATATGTACGTACTGTTTATATCATATATATATAAAATGAAAAGTACTTTTGTTTTATAGATATCAAATTTCTTACACGCACATATATTTTAATATAATTGTATTTCTAAAAGATTTAATTGCTCTTGCATGTTCTTCAAAAGAAATAAAAATACTTATGCTGCAATAATAATTGATCTTGATGCTAGTATTTATTTCATTTTAGATATTCTTTGATGATATTTATAAACTCAATATGCAAGCTGATGCAATGGCATTGAAGATTTCACATAATAAAAATGATGTTGTGTGATTTTTTTACATTTTACTTTAATCAAGTTGTTACTTTTTGAATGTGCAGGCTTATTCGCCATTATCCACTAAACAGGCCTTTATGTAGTATATTTTATAAAATTAGAATCTATTGTATCTATATAATACACATACGATAAAAATTTCAAGTTTGTGTTCAAACGATTCGATTTTTCGATTTTATAAAATGCACAAGAACATTAGGTTGTCTAATATTTAAATAATATAAATTGTATGTGTATATATATGTATATGTATACACACATACAATTTATACATATATATATATGTAGCATTATAAATCATACTAATAATAATTACAGACAACCTATTGTTCTAATTTACAAATTTTTGAGAATATGCCTTATCTTATTTTGACGATGCAGCATAAAAAATATTTAGATTCGTATAATGATATATATATACATAGTTATTCTATGCATCCTTTCTAGAAAATATGATAAATGGTATGTGGCTGAAATTAGGTTTAATGATACAAATAAATCGAAAAAAAGCATTATTTCAGTAGTAGGTGATATTTATTGCCATTAGCGCTTACTTATTTTTATAAAAAGTTAAAGTATAGTTAAAAAAATATATTTCTCTTCTAAAATCATTAATCATATTTAAAAGTTTTCATCGTATAGACTTCTTTATGTACCATGGTTAAATATCTCTTGCAATATGAATGATAAAATTTAATGCAGTTAAATCATCTCAATTCAGCTTCACGCCATACATAAATTCGTAAGATCTCGTAAAAATTGATATATCTTATTACTCTATGCCGATCGCTCTCAATATCACATACATACACACATACATACCACGAAATCTTGTATTAAAAAGTTTGAATTCTTATAAGTACAATTATTTACAAAAATTAATCATATTTTAACAATTACTGTATGATTCCCAGTTATGAACTTTATAAATCGGATACAAAACTTTCATAAGCTATGAGAAGGCGTTCTTTGTTTGAAAACTCATAACTATAGTAGAACATTGCACAAGTGCATAATTGTCATATTGGTAAATTGATAATGATTCATTTTTTTTCAAGTTTTGCCATAAAATTTTCGATTCAGTAAATATAGTAACAAATTGACATTAACCTTTGCTTTGCCAAACATGTCCATAATCGGTGCACCTTCAAATTGCAGCTCAAGTAACTTTTGTATATCGATATCGACCTTTTCCATTTCTACTCCCATAAACTTACATCGCACGCTAAAAAGACCCGAATGCTCTGTGGGGCTAATCTCAAAAATCACATTTTTAAATTGCGATTGCGGGAGTCCATCCACTTCTAATAGTACCCCTTTTTCTTGCAGTTTTGCCGCGGAATATTTCAGTGTCATTTTGGACCTCAACTTACCATGATTATTTTTCTGAGTAGCTTTGAATGCTCGCAAAGATCTGTAAACAATTTGTACACGATATAAGTGCAAATCGTAAAACTAAGAGAAATTATATACGTACCCTTTCCCTGTGTGTAAATTCTCCAAACAACGCTGTATATATTCGTTATAATATTCCACTTGTTCTTGGTAATATTTACATTTTTCTTCCAGTCTTTGTTTAGTTGTACGTAAAGTCTGCAATTCTTTATTTCGAATAATCCGATACTTCCCTTTATTACAGAGATCTTTGGCCACAGCTGTTATAATATTTTGATATCCATCCGCTTGGGTTACCCATCCTCCGAGTTCAAGTTTGTTAAGATACGCTCGCAACTGAAGCTTACAATCGTTTAAGGACGAGCTGCAAATAAATTTTCGTTTCTGCTTTACTTATTTAACTACTAACGATTTGTTTTAGTATGGTACCTTTTATAAATAATATTTAAAGTGGGTGATAAACTAGAACATTTTATATCGTACAGTTTCTGTTGTACAGGAGAGCCCGTAGCTTGCAAAGCTTCTACTAATGTTTGGCCCTTTAAAAATTGGAGTACAGAAACTAATAATTCTTTCGTCTTTATGAAAAGTTTGTTTAAGCTAACGTCCTCATCTTCTGGTACTTGAAATTTATTCGTAAGCACTAGACATACTTCTGTTTTTCCAAAACGAGTCAAATTGTTCTCGCAAGTAGTATCAGCTAATAAACAATTATGTAATATTATAATGCATATTGCAAATTGAATACAGCACAACAATAAATTATTCCTTACAGATTCCAAGTAAAGATGCAACAGTAGGTGCAGCACCTAAATCATCCAATAAATCATGTAAAGGATCCATTGGATCTGGTGCTATTTGATCTTGATATTCCAACATAAGGCAATGAGTATCACAAATTTCCTGTAATATAGTTAGAAAATTTAATCATGAAAAATTCTTAGCTTACACGTGATTTCCAGAGCTTTGCTTACTTGCAAAGAAATATAAATTTCAGGTTTTTCAATAAGTGTGGCTTCCGTATATTCGTGAATAGAAAAATGATCTTCTAAATCTTCAATTTGACAACAATAACGGAAGAAACGTTTAAACTTTTCATGGCACTCGATTATAAATGGATTTAGACAAACTAAATGTGTTGCTTCTTCGCCAAACTAAAAAAGATTTCGAAAAATGCAGTTCTTTTCACTTACTTAGATATTATAGTTACAATAATATTTTTAATTACCCCTTTTTTGGAAGCAGCAAATTGCAATATTTTTGCAATACTAGCTAAATTTCTTCGTTGATCGTTCGATAATGATCTGTCTATTGGCAGCGTAATTATGTCGAATGCATCTGGAGCTACGATTGCTGCGTTAATGAAGTGATAATAAATCAAATTTCCTACTACTTTTAAAATATCTTTTTCTGGAGCATTCGGAAATTTTTCAGTCAATGAATCGTTTAAAACTTTAGCCATGTATAACATCCCATATGGTATTAAATCTCGCGATTCGGTTATTTTAGTTAAGAATTCTAAAACAGTGCTTTGCAACAATTGTATTCCCCTGTTCAACCTGATTCGTACTTGTTCATAATTTAAAGCTTGTTGATGCGTTACCGTATAAGGTAAATCCCTATTAAGGAAAACAATTTATAAAACAGTATTAATTTCCATATTCGCTTTAAACTTACAGTGTTTCTCCTGTTTCCATTTCTAATTGATTTCGCCAGCACTTATAAATATCGATTGGATTTGTCTCTATACTTAATGTCCGATCGGCTAGGATCTTTTCAATAATTGGTCCAACGATTTGTCTTAAAGCTCTTTGACCATTCAATTGTCGCGCGTAATTGACCACCATTTTCAGAACCAGAGGATTTCCAGTAACAACTTCGGATGGTTTTTGAAATTTACACCTATGCATCCAATTACATTATTCACTTTACACTTAATTTTGTTATGTTCTTTGTATGTGAAAATACTTATACCTGATTTCCTCTTGTAACGCACTTCCAAATAATTTCAATAATAAGTACTCTTCCCTGATATTTGATCCGAAATTAAATAATGTTAAAATCACATTTTGAAGAAACTTATTCGTTTTACTTTGAGGTAAAAGGAATAGCAGTTTTGATAAGTATGTTGGATTGGTTTGCAGCGCATAAAACAAATGTTGATATCCTTCCAACATTTTCCGACCTTCTTTCGTTAACGATTTTAAACCTTTTTGTGAAATAATTCCATCCGATAAGGAATTTCTTTGATCTTTATTGGAATGTTTTTGCTTTGCGAGTGTTTCTAAGCTCTTTCCATGGGCTACAACATCCTACAAATTTTATAGTTTTATAAATTAATATACTTAATAAAGGGCAAATTTAGTATAATTTTTTTCATTTTTTAGGCATTACATGAAGCGTGATTCTGTTTTGAATAAGTAATCCGATTTTTATGTCCATACTATCCAACTGCTGTGACAATGTTTGATTGTGTCGTATGCTTTGCACCACCTCGTGCTTTAAGTGCTACAACAAAGAATTCATGGTAAAACTTGAATGATTGAAGATATGATTTCATTCGAATATCGAACAATTTTATACTTGTAACTGCAAGTCTTTATCATAATCCTCCGCGTTGAAGTTTAGAATTGCAGAAAAGTGACGAACAACGGGAAACGGTGGTTTTTCCGTATAGAGCAACGAATGAAAAGCGAGTCTTTCAGCACGACCACGCCACAAAGCTTGTATTTTTATGATTTTTTCTTCCTGAAAAATATACAATACGTTAATTATAACTTCTACTTTATCGTGTATCGATCTCGTATAAAAAGAGCAAGTATTATTTACATGTTTCTTATAATAATCCAGTATATTTTCATATTTAGTTTTAACATTTAAATATTTGGTTTGAGATCTTTCTCCATTACATTTCCACTTTTCTTCCAACAATTTGGTATATTTTTTGCGCTGTACTATACTTCTCCACCATGCTTGTATTCGAACAATTTTATCTACATTATCATATAAATATGTAAATCTATCGGAAATTTTTTTCCGCAACAAATATCCTCGTATATAAGCTTGCAATCGAATTATCCATTTATTTATTTTATGTTCCTCGTTTTCTCTTGTCGTAATGCTTTTTATTATCCTCTGGAAATAATGAACATATCTCATTTGTCTTTCAATATTTTTCTTACTTCGATTGTTTAAGAAAGTAGATTATACTGCACTTTTATGTCTTCCATACTGATATAAAAGGTTTCCGACATATTTTTAGGGCAATCCCAAGTATAGCTATATTTTTGCAAATCCAAGTATGATTCATTGCCTTGTGGAGTAACATAACGAACGAACGCACAATTATAATTTTCATTCTAAAATACCAACAAAATGTATTAAATTAAAAAGTTTGTTAATATATACTTTATTGTAAAATTATACCTTCATATCTTTTAAATTGCATAAATTTTTAAAACACTCAGCCTTGCATTTGTCTGGTATTTTAAAGCCAAATGTTTGGAGGCAATCAATTGTAAATAACATATCGTTTCGTTGTAATCCTAAATTAAGTTGTGACAAAAATGTGCATACTGCAAAAATACAAAGTAATTATTAGGAAGATATTAATTTTAATATAAAATGAACAAGATATGTAGGTATTATACCATTTTGAACAGTTTCAGCTTCCGTAGCAACAATTTTCGTTATATTTTCCACATCTTCCAGCCATAATTCGGAACCATCGAAATGTTTTTCTTCGAGACATTTCTTAAATAATTTCAAGTAAAGGGACGCATCTTCCGGTGAAGTAGGTTTTTGTAATTTTAGAGCAGTGTCTTTCAAAGCACTTATAACACCATTTCGATCATTTTCCATCACCGCCAAGTTTAACCGTCGCAATACCTGTATTACTGAAAGACGGTAAAAAATGTTAAAAATGTATATTCATTTAAACGGAATTTATTTTCTGAGTGTTGTATGGAATATACCTTCATCATCATTTTGGCATTGCTGATTAACAACGTCAATGCATTCTTGAATATCAATATATGTTAGTAAAGGGCATTCTTCAGCAAGCGCCTGCTTTTCACATCGAACTGCCGCTAATGCTCTATAGTATTTTACTTTATTCTCTTGATCTAATCCCTAATATATGGTACCAAATGTTAGACATTTTTTCAATTTGTGCTATTCTTAGTTATTAAAAAATAAAATTGAATATAATTGTACTGCCTAAAATAATCAAACTTACAGAAACGTGACAATCCGGATTCGTTAATGCTTGATAAACCAAATCTGGATTCCCTGTGTCTACAGCTTTGCTGATTTCTGCGATAGATGATAAAACGCGTATGCTGACTACAATATCGCTATATGAAAGGTCTTTCTATTGAGAATATTGTTTATATTAATACAAATGTGTAACACATGATAACAATATTTTACACTTTATAAATTCCATTTTACCTCAGACTCGATACGATCTACTTTCATTTCTTCATAATACAATGGTATAGCAAAATCATCGATCTTTTCAGTTAATCCAAGATAGGGATTTTTTAAAGCTTTACGGAAGTCATTTTGCGCAGCATTTTGTAATGTTAAATTTAAAAGTTTTACACCGTCATTACCTGTATTGAGAAAAGTATTTGGTAATTGTATTTAATTAAACAATCTTTGCTAGAGCAATACTAACGTTTCCGAGATTTAAGAGCAATTTCATTTGCCTTGTCAATTTCCTTTTGAAGTAGCTGTTTACAATGGTGGAGATTGTTTTCCGAATATATACTATTCCATTCAGAACTTTCTAGTAATTGCATTAATTGTTCTTTGTACAATTGTGCATTTTCGTGCACAATATTCTAATAAAAGAAATAAAATTAGTAAGTGATAGAATTACAAGAAAATGAGTTTGTAAAAACAATAATATAGAATATACTTTTAGGCACAAAGTAGACATTTTTAATGTATCCATAAATTCGTTGTTTTCATAATGAATAGACTGAGTTATATTTTCCATTGCACAGCAAACTAAAAAAATGTACGTAATTAAATCAAAATCATAATTATAAAATAATAATTGCTAATATGACTCACCATTAACAGAATTAATATGACCCTGAATTTCTCCCTGAGTTAAGAGTTCATCATATACATCTGGCACATAGCTATCATTAAGGGACTGTTAAGATTGTATCGATAAATTATTATTGAAAGTACAAATGAAAACGTTTTTAGGAAACTGTTACTTACTCTATTAAGCGCAGCTTGTGCTTTAGATTCCTTTGCTTCTAATAAAGCATTGCTGTATTCCTTAATGTAGTGAGACATAATACCATTTAGCTGTACTACATTATTTTGAAGAGCCGTTAATATTTTGTCATGATCCTTAAAATAAAATAGTTATTGATTATTAAATTAATTTTTAAAATTCTCCACAAATGTAAATTAAATGCAAACCTTTTCAGTAATAGCTTGATTGATTGCTATTACTGCAGCATGAAGTGTTGCTGCATCAGTTTCCATGCTATCTGCTAACAAGCCACCAATTTTTTGGAAAGAAGGCATTTGAATTCCATATTTTTTCAATTCTTTACTAACGGCATTTATTTCCTCCTCTAAAAGAGTAATAATATTATTATAATATTATCACAACATTATGCATTTTCATATGGCATAATAGATTTAAACTAGTACCAGTAAAATTCACTTTTCCATACAAGTCTTGAATTTGTGGCGCTCTGCCCAATTTAAACAAGTGAGTACTTAAAGCATGAATACAATATATTACACGAGGTATATTCTTTTTATCATAAATATCTGTTGTTTCTGGTTGAAAAGTCTATTGAAAAGAATTATATTTTTATTAAGTTCCCAGCATAAAAAATTGTACTGTCATAAATACATTATAGATGTTCAGATAAGCACATACAAATGGCAATTGCATAGACTTCAAGGATTTTAAAAAATAATTGATATTATCAGTGTGCCTAAATTGTAAACCAACTGCTGCATAACGTTTCTGTTCGGGATCGTAAATTTTATTAAGAGGCAAAGATTCTGGGGCCATAAAGTGAGCAAGCTTTGCCAAGTATACTCCGTTTCTTAAATTCTCTTCTAGCTCAGTTGTCGGCGGAAGTGTTTCTCTAAGACATGCTTCCATCCAACTGCAAAATTAAAAAACTGTAGCATCTTATCAACTGAAAAGAACAATACCCTTAAAGGCATTTACATTTTAGCTTCCTCTAAGTGACAGAGATACTCATAAGCAAGTGTTTTTTGACGTTGCTCGTCCATTTCCTCCGCGGATTTACGAATATCAGTTCCTGCAACACTTTGTTCTCCTAATAAAATATAAAAATCTTCGTGAGATACATGTTTTCCATAACAATTACAAAACTTCAATTTGACATTCACGTTAGATAGAATACGAAATAAAACTGAAACATTCGAATTGATCATCAACCTTACCTCTTTCATGATTAATTAATTTGTCACCGGTATCATTCATATTAAGAAGGACAAGAAAATACAAATAACGAACAAAAACAGGAGATTGATACACGATAGTGGAGTGGTACGTTAAATTCCATGAATTTAAACTTGTTTAAAACCGTATGTGTGGTGCAACACTGATTAGTCGTACCAACAGACGTGTTTTCCGTTCACCGATAGTTCTTTTTTGTCTTTTTCCCTTCCGTGGTGTTGTGCGATGCCTGAGGAAAATTAGGGAGATGCCGTGTTTTACTCGCATACGAACTCCAAAGTGATACATAGGTATGGTACATCTGTGATATGCAGAATTTGTTTGATTTTTACGTAGAAATGATATCTGATAGATCCGTAATATAGATCCACATTAGTTTGTTTATGGTTTTATGCCATCGTAAATTTTCAGTAAGATCGTAAGTTTTGTACATTGAAATTATCTGATTTAATATTTGTGAAATTACAGACGATTGCAAGCACAATGGCATTGTCACAAGCAATATGTAATGCCAAGAATAATTATCAACGTATCAGGTTGTATCGTGAGGTTTATGGTGATCCAAACAGACATCAACGACGAATATGAAGAAGTTTTAATGCATCCACTACATTGTTTTGGGATCTAGGATTGCCAAGAGAAGAATATGTACAAAAAAACAGAGTTTCCACTACCTGAAGTATTTTTATCTTTTTATTAGATACAATTATTGTTTTATCATTACTATTTTTAGTTTCTAATCTTGGATGGATATTTTCAGGACAACATCATACATCATCATGGATGGAGTCTCAAGGAGGATAAAGACAAGCAGGATAAGGAGTTTTATTACACAATAAAAGATCAATATCACTGAGCAACTCCGAATTAGGGAATTGTAAACAAGTTTCAACACCTCGGATGAACATGGAGCTAGAATATTCTTTAATATTTCTACCTCTAAACCATTTCATTTGCTGTGTAAGCAAATGCTTTGAAACTCAAACAGAAACAGCAGAAACCATCGTAACCATCTGTGTAAAATCCTCACGTCACAACAAAATCCTGACCAGCTCCATATGCACAGATTTTTAAAACTTTTCCCTGCAATACATGAAAACCACAGTGAAATTCACATTCAGCAATATTACAGACCACGTGCAATGTTACAACAAATGTTAATGATGGAATGAATGTGTTTCCTGTTCATCAATATATATTTAATTGGTATGTCTTATTTGCACGAGGAAAAAATACTAGCAACTAACTTCATATCCCTTATGTATATTAAGTAATGAATATACGTAAAATTTAATTATTTGTAGGTGAAAGAAAATTTTCTTAATTTTTTACAGTATACAACACTCAATTTTTACATCTACGTGCATTGCGTATATGTGAGAGGTAAAATTTAAAAATGCATCAGAATTTATTTGAGGTAAAACCAATAAGAGTATATGGATAAAAGAAATATCGTCTTCAGTGGTACATATTATTAAAAAATCATCGAAATCGGTGAGAAGAAGGATATCATTCTAAGTAATTATGGAATTATGGAACATTTAACATTAATTTCCAAGGAAACGACTCATTTGCGACCCAAAATTGCTTTCAGACTTTTTATGCCCTCGATGAATAAAATACGACGCAGCAATAAGAAAATTTGACCTTGGAATTCATGGATTTTTGATACCAATTTTGCGGCAAGCTTTTTTAGGAAATCCCTACTAATTCAGAATAGAATCACGCTATGGTGGCCGCGACATTATATTTTGAAACACTCTGTACACACATAAATATCGGTGAAGTGGTGTAGAATTAAGGGGAGGCTAAGGAGGAAACAACGCAAGAATAAGGGAGGGGGCAAGAGGGGTCAGATAAAGCGGTTGACCCTCGCCCCTTCAATGACCCGGGAGATATCATTCCACTAAATTCACTGACGCACCTCCCAGTCGAATGCGTGGTCTGATCTACTGCATGTCACACTGATCGCTGTTTCTCGTCATGCTCGTTCATTTTAGTTCTTTGTCAAGACCGGAAATGCAGCTTTCGAAATTACTTCTGATTTTTTTGTGCATCATTGCGATCGGTCGGTGTGACGTTCCGAATTCTGCTGGTAAGAAATTTTGTATTTCATGAATCATTTATTTTACTGTTGTTGTTTGCATGATCTATCGTTGCACAATCTAGAGTTAAGATCACCATAAACATTATATTGCGTTCGACGTTCATTAGATTATTGTAATTAAATTGTCGACAATTATTACTGTGATAAGAGGTGTATTTTTAAAGCACATATTTGATTTTGTAAAATTTTATTTTGCATTACAAGTGATGTACATATAACATAAATAGAACTAATGCAATTTCCTAAGTTAATGAAATATAATTATGCATAGCTGTAGGTATATTTTTTAAATTCAATGTTCGAACAATAACATTATTCCAGGAAAAAATGATACCGCAGCAGCAATAGCGCTTGGCGAGAAACAACTTGGGGATCATATTCGCGAGATTTTGAAACATTATCAGCAAGAGGATCCAATAGGGCTACCTGGTGCGCCAATTCCGGATCCCATGCCGGTACCGGATATGAAACATTCATTTTCCATGTATATCATGAATTTCAAGCAAGTGAACGTTTATGGTCTTTCGAAATTCCGACTGGTAAATGTGGAATCAGAATTGGCGTTGATGCAAGTGAGATTTTTCCCTGAACATGATTATTTGATACCAAAGTCGTAAACATGCAAAGTATTTGAAAAATAAAATATCGCCGATAATCGGATATCTTGTTTAACTAGCGCAAACAGTGAAATATCCGATAAGGAATTGATGGAATCAAGAAATCAACTGTACATAGAAGACTATTTTTTCTTGAACTTATCTCTATTGGCAAGTAATGCCATTATCTATAGATTTCGCTATTTAAAGAATAACTACTATGCCGACTCTTGATTAAAAAAAAAATACAGATCACTTCGGATGCCTAAAAACGTCCGTCATTACGAAAAACACGTGCTAATTATACGATTGTAACGCGGCACGTTTCGCATCGATGACTAACTACAGAGAAACGTCATCTAATTGAATCGACGCTAGATTCTCTGCCAAATTAGTCCGCACAGGAATTATCTACCAAATAAAAAAGACTTGCATGATTGCGACTGGTCTTATATCTGGTCCAAAAAAAGAGTTGAGCTTGATTTTCACATTAACATGTTCCACGAAGGTCTCAGTGTCGTTAAACATCGAAAGCCTGGATATCCGTGGATTATACACCCTCTCTTCTTGGTTGTCGCGATCAGCCGGTAACTTTACCGTAAAATTAACGGGTGTGCATGTAAAAGGTTTAGCTAGACTCGAAGTTGCCAACGATGGTAAATTACAAGCACAAAATATCGATCTGGATTTGACGTTTGAGAAGATAGACATGGATTTTAAGAATTTAGGATTTCTGGGCGCCGTGTTTCAAGGAATAATCAATTCTGTAGGCACTTTCATTTTCGACAATATCAAACCCTTCATATTGAAGGAAGTGAATACTAACGTACGGTAAAGATTAACTATTTTAATATTCTCTATTTAGATCATTAAGTTCAAAGACAGATAGCGTTTAACGAATGGGAAAGGAGCGATTAGAATGCGTTGAGTAGTTCTTCGAAAATACAACGCGTTTTAGTTATTTTTTCACTGAACGAATCTTTTTGATCTTTGAACTTAACAAATACAAAAAATCAATGTAATGTATAAATGATATATTTTAGAGGAGAAGTCAACAAGCAAATCTCACAACTGCCACAATATTTCCCAAATTCCATATCGCCTTTCGATATGGCAGTAGCTGAGGCTCGCAAACAAGTATCTCAAATGGGCTATGATCCATTTAAGGTGCAGGACTACACTCAGTCTTTCGGGATATTCGCCATGACATCGACTCACACTTGGATCACCGGCTTGGCCAGTTTTTACCGGATGGGAAATATTACATTGAACATAGAGAATAGAACAGTAAATAACTTACCATTAATTATTTCTAAAGCATGCACAGATCGTTCAATTTCTGATAACACTTGCCGATACAATTGCAACGTGTTTATTGCCGTATTACC
The DNA here is from genome assembly GCA_963969225.1 of Xylocopa violacea. Taxonomy (NCBI): domain Eukaryota; kingdom Metazoa; phylum Arthropoda; class Insecta; order Hymenoptera; family Apidae; genus Xylocopa; species Xylocopa violacea. The sequence goes on along the minus strand of CAXAJV010000006.1, from coordinate 31,205,754 downwards.
GTAATGCATCAGCTATTACGTCGTACACGCTGCTTTAAATCAACAACACGCTGGTTAATCGATTCTAATCATGATCCGCAATTGTAATATCTGTTACGTCATTCATTTGTAGGCGTCGGTGCATCTAAATAATATCTAGTTGCTTCCTTTTAAAGGTGTACGCAACAATTGACGTTGGTACCCAGGAGATCGAAGGAAAGACAAATTGGGAGATAAACGTGATTGGTGGCTTCATGTCTAGAGCTGGTACGGTTTCCTTTACCATACAATATTTCAGGGTACAATTGACACTGAGCCAACCCTTGGATACGCGCAAAAGGCCGAGCATAAAAGATCTTGAACTTGAATTGGGTAACATTCAAGCAAGAGTTCATGGAGCTGGTACCATCGATTACTTACTCGAAGCCAGCGTTAACATACTGCCAAACCTTTTAAGGTTCGGTCTCAGTGTTTTTCCCACTTCTTTTCTGAAATCAGTTAAGATGCGCATATCGCAATCTAACGCGTTAATCAAATGAGGATGGTTTTTTTTTTTTAATAGGTACCAGATAATGGATGCAATAGAGAGGCCACTTAAAAGACGCTTACAAGTTGAATTGAATAAAATAGACGTTGAGAAACTGATCTGCGAAAAGATTCCCGACATAGAAGAGCAGGCTAGGTATATTCAAGGATTGGTTCCTTCGGAAGAGACAATCCTAGAGGAGCCGATAGTGCCTCAGGATCTCGACGAACAACCGTTTTCAGAGAGCGAAGAGAATCGAGGTCCTTCGTAAAAATAGCATAAATTATGAAATGCGTAAACTAATAAGTATATTATTTGGTATCTAAAATGAGAAATTTTCTGTCAGCAGAAAATTTATGCAAGGAAGTTCGTGATAAAAAAAAATCACGATAGGTAGCACAGCGCGGCACACTATGTGCTTTGTAAATATTTTTACATTTTACGGAAATAAATTTTTTAATTATATCATCAAAAACAACTTCTTTTAATATTTGATATTTATTTATTGAAAAAACTGATAAAAAGCACAATAGTATGTAACAAAATTTGGGCAGGATATCGTATCATTAAGCTTCGCAACATCGAACCGTAAAAATATTAAGAATATGTATATTTGAATTTAAAAAAATGTTTAATAACTGTTTAAAATTATATATCCCATGAACTTCTTTGGATGCCTTCATAGTGTAATTTACATACCTAGTAAATATAGTGAATCAAATTACATAACAATCTATATAAGGTAACTAAATTATACATAAATGTATACGACTAAGATTAAGTCGATACAAACGAAAAATTTTGAATACTCTAGAACAAAACATCCATTACAATGAAAGTATGCAATGAATTTCCAGCACAAGAAATATTCCTATCCTGGATGAATGAAGAGAGAAAAAAGATAATACCGTTAGCAGATTACGCTGCTTTGATTGCTGGAGTTTTACTTCGTTCGATTGGCACGATTCTTTCACCAGGTGCCGGGAGCGCGAGTTTCGGAGCAGTGATCGTAAGAATACCGTCAGAAGACAAACTCGGTTTAACATGACCGATATCGTATCCCTGTGGTAGCATGTATCGGCGCACGAAATGCCTCGATACGTAACCGTGCTGGTCCTTCTTTTCTTCGTGTTTACCCTCGATGGTGATGCATTTGTCGTCTGTTCTGACGGTGATCTCTTCTGGCGCAAATTGTTGCACATCCACGATCACCTGATATTTGTCTTGATCGCGTTCGACTATGGTGGAACCGCCGACGTCGTGCTCGAGACGTTCCATCATGTTCTCCCATGGGCGGAGGATCTCCTTGAAGGACGGCATTGATGACTTGGTGACTGGAAAATGGTCGATTCGAGGGGGGTGAAACATAAGTTTGAAAAGTCTTTCCAACTCGTTCATGTAGTAATCCATTTCTCTCTTTATTTCCAGCTCCATCTGTAAAAAATAAATGCATAATTTATTGAAATCGTTCGGTAAGAAACGTTAAATCGTTAAAAAAAAACTTGAACAAGCGGTGTTAAATGTATTTACAGCTGAACGTCAAGTTGGAAAAAGTTGTTGACATCATCGACGACGTTCGGATAACGTTCATACAACGTAGTGCTGACGCTTCGTATTATTTCATCAATATTACGTTACCAAAAGTTATATTCGACATTTACGTTGAACGAAAGATAACGCAAAATTAATTTCAACTAGCGTTTTTGCGCACTCTCAGCGTCTATTCGTACACACGCGAAACACGATCTTAAAAACGTTACATCGACGTTGAACAACTATCTCTAATTATATTTTTTTCCAATTGTAAAGAAATACTTCTAACATAACCGGTCAATAAATACAATTTGAAATACTTAAAAAGAAGAAGAAATTGACGCGCAATAAAATGATATAAATATATGCTAACTGATGATAGTTAGTGGATAAAACTGTACGCAAGTACGTACCTGTTGCAAAGGTTTTCCTTCGTTTCACAAATCACTCGTGAGAAATAACAACTGTGCGTTTCGCTTAGAAATCGTTTGGAAAATCGCTTGGAAAAGTCACTTGGAAAATCGCTTGATCTTCGCTTTCCTAGCTTCGTTTTCAGACTGACTGCGCATTTCTACCGGCTGCTTTATATTTAGTTTAGCGCATTTTTCGAGACATTTCGATTTGAGCATGCGCAAACACAGGTTGCTTCGAACGTTCTCGCGTAGATACGTCCATCCTTACTCGAATGTACGGGAAGCCGAATGGATCAATGTGATTCTTTGCTGGACGACGGCTTCTCGTTTGTTCGAGTAATTTCCCCTGGTACTTTCTATCAGGTTCAAAACTATTTCTTTAACATCACGAACGCGTACTTCTCATGCAAATATATCTCCGCTATGTTTATGCTATTAGTTATTGCACAACACAATGTTTAAATTAACTTTATCGAATTATCTGTAAGAGCTGGATTATAAAATACTTGAAATTTGTTCAAAAAGTTATTTTCTTGGTATAAACTGTTCATTATACGAGTATAATATAATTTACGATATTTGTAATATTTTCTGCCGTGGTAAATCCTTGCAAGTTCTCGTTCAATGGAAATATCATCGAAGGTAAATTTAAACTCGAAGATTCGCGTTTAACATTTGCTAATCTGAGAGTACCTACTGGTCATTATACACCTTTAATTGATGACGAATTCGTTTATTGTTGATTTTGCGGTAGCGCAATAAAAAAATGAGTAATATAGCTATTAACTATTATAGAAATAAATAAAACATCAAATCACAAATAACAAATACTGTTTTATTCGAAATTCAATTTAAACATAAGATTAATATCGATTAAAAAGTTATACTCCTGTACAGGCAAGGCGCAGGAAAAACGTATCATCTTATTGGGAGTTCGTGTTGCACGTATGGCGTTCAATGGCGATTTATTCTACAATTTACAGTGCAGAGTTTAGTTCAACTATAAGATGTATTGTAAATGTATTGTAATTCCCCTAATACAAAGTCTCGAAATTGGACATTTCGAAATCAAAACTCGCGTTTTTTAAGGAACACCTTCTATGCTATCATGTTCTCCTGATACAAATTTTGAAAAGCTGACACCGTAGTAACTTTAAGCTTCTGTATCAGAAGAACATTATAATGCAGGAGCTATTTTTATTATTTTGCTACTTCTTGGAAGTAACATCATATTTCAGAAATTACGGTAATTCTGTCAAATGACGTTCTAGTAAACTGAACGTGTGATGTTAACACAATGGATTTAAATTTGGCGCCATCAGTCAAGTACGCGCGGTGGCGCCATCTCTGTAAAGAAAGCTGAAACTAGTCGCACACTGTTATCGACAGCGAAGTGAACTACTGATCGACACGTGGCGCCATCTCTGGAAAGAAAGCTCAAACTACTCGCACACTGTTATCGGCAGCGAAGTGAACTAACGAGCGACAGTGGCGCCATCTCTTGGAAGAGTGTTGAACTATTCTATGATATTACCGACAACAAAATAAACTTATTTTTTTCTATTTAATAGATCTTAGACCGTACAGAAAATCTACAGAGATCTAGATATTAATTAATTACTGCGATATATGTATAAGAACCTCATATAGTATCTAGAATTTATTAAATGAAAATAAAAATTTACTTCACTGTCGGTAACTACATACGACCAGTTTGAGCATCCTTTGCAGAGATGGCGCCACGAGTCTCGCTGGTACACTTCACTGTCGATAACAATGCGCGACTAGTTTCAGCTTTCTTTACAGAGATGGCGCCACGAGTCTTAATAGTTTTAATACTACATTTCACTAATATATTTTTAAATATAAATCAACGTGATGCTAATTGACTGACGAGATTCCTCAGTCCTTTTCAGATGTTAATTTAATGTCCTTTTCTTATCTATCTTTTTGTAATATGTATAATAGAAACAAGAAATGATTTGCTATGAAACACTTTAACAAATTTTAATTGATGTATTAGTACAACATGTCAGAAAGATTCACAAAGTATTAGAGCATTATTCCAATCATTCTATACTGAAACAGTAATATTGTGAATAGTACTATATAAAATGCTGCATGAACCATTGAACCTTGGGACATAAAAATTCATTGGACTATTGGACAATTCTGTTCCTCGTCTGTGCTACGACTGTACGATAGCGATCTCTCTATCCTTCTACACGAACTGAGGACAATTAAATAATTGCAATATCGGTACAGTAGATTGCAGGTTTTTACTTTATCATAAAGAGAGAGAGATACGAGTTTATTGATATCTGAATTCTACGCCTGCGCACAATTAGCAAGAGGGAACACTTTAAATGCTTCTAACACAACAACCCTTTCTAAAAATCAAAACATTTACAAGTTTTCTTTATATAAAATAGCAAAATGTAATCTTACTTACAAGTAAATAAGAAATATAAGAAGCTATGGTAAAGAAATGATAAAACAATAAACAAATAACTTTTAACCATCATATTTTGCTTAGTATTCTATATGTATGTTACCTATTTTTTATTAATATATTTACATTTAAACACAAGTACAGGAATGCTTTTCGATCTTCGTCATCGGCCCGAGCATCGTTAATTTCCATTAATTCGCTTTGGTCTTCAACGGATACAAGACTTTGTACGGATTAAGTATGCCATTTGGATCCATCATTTGTTTTATTTCATGCATAAGTTCGATCTCAGAGGAGGTTCTGCTCATATGTAGATAACCCGTTTTCATAAATCCTATACCATGTTCGGCACTTACGCTACCGCGAAGGCTAGACACGTAATCGAAAATGAACGGTTGCAAAAGAGCCGCCACCTCAGGTTTGTATGACGGTATGGAAATCTGCACGTGAATGTTTCCGTCACCTAATCAGTAGGAAAACAGAATACGTGAAAAATTAAGTTATATTACGAATAGAGTACGAGAAATTAAATTGCAATCGTCAACCATTCGAATCAAATTTTAAGATTTTCAGTTTCAAATCCGCGTAGGTGGTTCGAAAAATGATCGTCCAGTCGTACCTAGATGCCCATAACCACTGAGTCTTGTAATATTTTGACCACGCAATCGTTCCTGGAGCATCTCGATCACTTTATAAAAAGAAGGAATCGGGATGGAAATATCGTACTTAAAAACGTAGCCTTCTCGCAGCACTCCTTCGCTGATGCGTTCTCTTAGCGCCCACATATGCTGCGCAAAAATAAAATCGTTCTTCCTGTTATTTCTGTCAAAAGTTTTACATAAAAAAAAAAAACATATAAATCTAAATTATTATCGAAATGGCATAAGAAAACTCTACTACTTTCACTTCTCGAAATCTAAACAAATTTTTTCTAAAAGGTAAAAAATGATAAAAACAAGCAACAAGAATGAGAAACGTATGAAAAAACTTTGTATCGCACAGAAAAGTATGGCTGTACTTATACCAACTTTGACTTTGGCAGGATCCGAAGTTAGAGTTCCGTCTTCGATGAAGTCATCGGCAAGCGCCTTCTCCACGAAGGAGGTGAGCTTCTCTTCGTCGTGGTTCACATTGCTGCCAGAGGTCTCCAACAAAATGTAATAATCGTGGCCGTCGCTTTTCGATGTCAGCGGATTTTTCAACCCAAAAGTGCCGGTGGAAACGTCCAACGACAATCTGTCCATCATCTCGAACGAAGACAGAATCTCGGCCAATTCTCTTTTCGCCAGTTGAAACGTTTTCAGCACTTTTTCGAAGCTGTTCAAGCCTGCAACAAACGACGAACTCTTATGTGGCGATAAGTAGGACATTGTTAAGGACTGCCTGTAATACCTAAGAACGCGGTGTTTATAGCTTTGGGAAGCGGTGGACATTGAATCGCGACTTTCGTTACGATTCCCAGTGTTCCCTCCGATCCAATGAAGAGATGCTTCAAATGGTAGCCGGTGTTGTTCTTCTTCAGCGTGTTCAAACAGTCCACCACGTCACCGTTCGCCTTCACCTGAAATATAAGACGATTGAACACGGTGGACATTGGCGGCGAAAAACGGGGAATGTCGCGCGACTCCCGTTTCCAAAAACTCACAGCCTCGAGCCCCAACACGTTCCCATGAAGATTTCCATAACGAAGAAGCCTGATGCCGCCGGCGTTCGTGGACACGCAGCCACCGATCAGACAGCTACCCTTGGCGCCAAGGTCAATCGGCATCATAAGATTTACCGCTCCTAAATGATTCTCTAGATCCTCGAGGACGCATCCAGCTTCGCAAGTCAACACCCCTAACACGAGCATTTGTGAGACAAAAGAACGGTTCGGCTAGTACCTACTGGTCGCTTTTGAAAGGTCGCCCCCGACACATGCGACCTTGCCTTTTCGTTCCGGAAATTTCAACCTTACCCGCTTTCTCCCACATGGATCATCGTTACGCGATAGTAATTCGTAGTCACTTAAGACTACTTACCAACCTGCCAATGCATTCGTCTCAATGATATTGTTCATTAGTTTCATGGAAATAACGATCTCGTCGAAAACCGGCACGCTACCTCCCACGAGGCCAGTGTTTCCGCTCTGGGGGCACACGGCCAAACGATTTTCGTTGCAGTACTTCAATATGGCAGACACCTCGTTGGTCGTTTTTGGTTGCAACACGAGATTGCTCTTTCCTGCAAGCAATTCGTGCTGATTCAACGCTATCGTTCATTAGTTTTACGATTCGTTCAATGATTATCAATTGAATTAAACGTTCAGCGTTCGACGGGCGAGCGAATTCAATTTCCGCGATAAGACTCGAGAGATCAACGAGGGCTACCGTTCCTGCTTACCTCTGACGATCTTCGCGTAATCTATGTTATAACCCTCGCATTCCTCGGAATCCGTGATCACCCTGTTTTGTCCTAGAAGATCTTTGAAAAATGCCACGTGCCCATTGGAAATTGTCGCGTACGGACCTCTCTCCACTTTGTATCTATCGGATGTGAACGCTGGTTTCGCCGAGAAACATCGAACATTCGATGGGTGTCGAAGGACGCGAAATATAATTCGTGAACCCATGTTCTGCAAAATGTTTTCCACCATCGACTTGTATTCGTTCAAGCGATTTTGATTATCTCCTCTTTTAGGAAAAGAGGATTCGCCAATCGCGAGCGTACGAATCTCTTTCGATGCCGCGACATTTCCAGCGATTTGGGTCTCGCAACCAATAAGGTCGATTGATCCCCACGAGACACGTTCGTAGAATAGCACGTTCTCCCAGAAAATTATTCTTATTTTGCGATCCGACAAGTTTAGTGCGGCGGATATTTTTGTCGACCACGGACCAGCGAGGTCTAATTGAAACGCGATATTTACGTAACGTCGACCGAAAATTAAACCGATGGAAATATCCGCCCAGCATCGAACCGAACCTTGTACGTTTTCGATCGTTACGATGTAATTAATTGAACGTTTGTAACATTAAACGATTTTACTGGGCATTACCATTTGGAATGTTGAAATCGATATCCCAACGGATGCCATTGATTAATACGCGGTATTTAAATAAATCAGTACCGTAACGTGCCATCGTAAGTCAGCGAAACAAGTCGTATGGTGACTTCTAAGAACGATAAGATTAATCTATAATCTACCAAAGAGTATTTGTGCCGTTGTATAGGTGATTTTATTGAGCAGTATCATTCGGAATGTTGAAATCGATATCGGGACGAGTGTCATTCGTTAACTTACACCAGCTAAGTTAATTGGTGGCGCGTATGCTAATTGTCACAGCGTGCAACAAGTCGCGTGGTAGTCCCTAAGCGAGAACGATAACGAAGCTAAGAAGAAGAAAATCGAAGAAGGAAGCGTAGGGGACAAGGGCAGGGTGAAATTTCCTGGCTGTCAAATGATCATGGTAGGATGGTAAAAACCAGGCGTGGCGTAATTACGTGCCCCCGGCTGCTTCCATCTTCTACACGCTAATTCGCTTCTGGATGCCCGATCGACGGACATCGAATATTATAATCCACGATGAATCTTGACGGGCAACTCCCCTCCACCTAGCGCACTGCCCCCTCCCCACACCCCTCTGTCGTACAAGAGGATTCGCGGCAACGCGCGGCAGTATTACAATCGTACGGAGCAGTGGGGAAAATAAGGTCAGGGGTAGAGGGGTCGAAAGAGCAAAGAGAGCGCAGACGAGGAAGAAAGAGAACGGATCGACTGACAGGGATGCTAGTCCGTCGGGGTAAGAGGGAAGAAGAGAACGCGAATGGGTAACAGAGAGGCCAGCAAGAGATTGGAGTGGGAAGGGAACCAATCGTCGCGACGACTAAAACATTCTATATACGTATCCGTGTGGTATATACGTACGAGCTTGGCTCGTCTGCACGCGTTTCGTTTGTGTGAAAGAGACGACACTTTCTCGCTTGGCGATATATAGGTGTACGAGTGTACGTCCGTGACGGAAGGAGGAACTAATACAGAGAATTTCGCCTACGAACACGAACGGGCAACGTGCATGTATATAAGTACAGAAAGGCGTCGATATACATAGACGTGAGGTGTCGCTATATTGAAACGCAGGATACGTAGCCGCGAGTTTCCAAAGGAGGAACGCATGCGCGACACCGCCACGGAGTAAAGCTAATTTCTCAGTGGCGGCTCGAATCATTAACTTGTTACCTTGGCAACCCCGGTCGACCTAAACCATTGGCTGCCGCTTTCCCCCACTTTCCCTTTGTACGCTCTATCGGTCGAACAACAAACTACTATACGTACTCCGCCACACTCCCTTCCGTAGAATATATCGTAATTTTCCTAACCTTGCGTTAACAGGACTATAGTCTGTCGGTGTCCCATTCGACCCACACACTCGTACGATCTGATATATACAGTTGTGTAGGTTAGACATGCTACCGTAGGGACGTGGTTACTGGGATTGGCGCAGCCACGGTTCTTCCTACCCTCCGCACGAAACAACCTACCGTCTTGCTCTTTGTCGAAATCCATGACCAGTATTGGAAGATGACCGATAAATCGGTTTATTTCGCGCTTGAACAGAGGTTTTTTCCAACGTTTCGATCTAAACTATCATTTTCTTGAGCAGTCAAGAATTTTTGTCGGTATGCGGAAATGTAGAAAAAAAAATAATTCATCTCTCACTGTAACGTAAGAAATGTTTCGATAAAAGAATACAGTTACATGAGATATACATTCATAAGGAATTGCACTGAAAGATAATTAAACGAAAGCAAACTTTGGATCTACGAAAAGTGGTAAAGGAAATCACAAACTCGAAATCGATACGAAGCAGAAATTATTACACCATGATGTACGATACAGCAGTATGCCGTTTAAATCACAATTTCGATCATTTCGACCAATTATAAGGAATACAGAAAATTTCATATACTCGATTAAAAGAATATTGTTTTTGTTTTGTTTTTTTTTAAGTAAAACACGTAGTTTTTACATAAATGTATGTATAGATATTCTTCGCATAAATGCAAGGGACCAATCACAAACGAAATCGCAATACGGGGTTTTGACCAGGACAGTATAAAGCTCAACTTAGAAACAGCTGTGCCAGGAACGTAGCACACGTTCGTAAAACTGGGTCAGGGGATACCCAGAAATGGAAAATTTACAGATATGTTTACTCGTATCAGTGCAGTAATTTCAAAGCACAATTGCTTAAAGTCAATGATGAATAAATATATGCATACATATATATATATTCTTCATTGCACTGTTTACGATGCTATTCATTTTTTAATCGGTTTGATTTTAAAGTCAGTACATACACATACTTTTTAATACACTAAATTACACAATAAACTGAAATATTTTTTCTACAGTAAATTATATGGAACTGTTCCATGTATATAATTACATGTGGTACTACGTTGGATAGTTAAATATGATTGTTTCATATAAACACAAGCTCGATACAATAACTATGTACCTATATATAATGGAAAAAAATGAAACAGTGTTACAATTTAAATGGCTTGAATAGCAAAATGAATTAACTGTATAATGCTACACGATACTAATTATATATATATATATACCTAACAATATATCTTGCACCACAATTAATATCAAGTTTATCTAATTTATCGTGTAGTTATATATGTATATGTATATGTACAAACAAATATAACAACATAAAAAATTGTTTTTTGTATATGACCAGCAATATAAGAGAATTACGTAAATGCATGTGAAACGTGTACAATAATTATTAATATTTAGTATCTCACACGTTATCTTTAAGTTGAGAATTAAAAAACTGCAAATTGTAATGATATCATGAAAATGTAACGGGGTTACAATGCGAGTATATTCGTTCCTGATGGTATCGTGGAGTTATGCTGCGAAATATTCTGCAGAGTATAATCACGTATACGTACAGCCCACGGAGTTTGATTGTGTATGCGAAGACTATACGAGTATGCCAGAGTAAGAGTATGAGTACCGTTACGGGGCATGCGCCTGCAGCCTCCATATCCAATAGCCCCGCCTTTCACGGTGCAAACGATGCCTTTGGGATTTGTCCTCGCTGGGCCAATGAGAGATCGAGTTTGCCATAAGAGACGGGAGAGGTGAGGTTATAGGATACGAAATGGAGGGGAACAGGCAGGGAGAAGGGTAGTGAGGGGAGAGAGAACTGAGAGAAGCGAGGGGTTCCGTAGATCGTGTGGGAGCAGGGAAGCAGACAACGAATGCGACTACGATTGCTTACGAAACCTCACGACGTCAACGTATAACAAAACTTTGTTTAAAACACTTATCGTGTTTTTTAAAGACATATAAGACATAAACGTGTATAATTGAGAGTTTGGTTAAGCTTACAGTGGAATCGTGCGGTGACAGTGTCTACGGCGTGTTCGAAAACGTGATAGGTGTGACTGCGCAGTCGCCATGTGAGTACCTGAACAAGTATCCAAAACTCCATGCAATGTCGTGTGCCTTGGATCTTTTATAGTTGTCTTAGATCTGTGTTGTTAATATTTCAATGATGCTACATTTTCCATTCTACGTAATAGTTGATGATAATCGAAAAACACGACAAGAATACAAAACACTTTGCATTATATCCCGCCGGATCTTCGAACGTGCTTTATTTTGTAATCCAATATGTCGGCGTTAGGGACGCTGTTTAGTATTCGCCAAGATATGATTCCTTCACTGTACGTAACGTAGTTCTTTGATAAAGAATCATTAAGCAGACAGTTCCCGAAGAACCGCGTGTGTTGTTATTCTCATTATCGTTAATATTACCATTATGGCGAAATCCATGTTGTCAACCGCCCCCTGGTACGATCGTTTCTCCCCTTCCCTTATTTTTCTTTCCCCCTGCCTCCTACTTCCCCCTTCAACCCGCCTTTCAATCGTATTTCCCGCTCAGTGAGATACATTCCCTCTTTCTCTTTGAACCTCTCATCCTGCTACTAATTATGGTGGCAGCGAGACGACATTTTGTTCCTTCTATCCAAACTCCAACGTGGATCATATGTTTTTAGTTCGTCGATACTTTGATACTTATGCATGATTACAGGTTTCTTCTTTACCATTCGAGATGTATTCACTCTGTTTTGATTTCACTGGACATTCTTATATTGTTTTTAAATGCTATACACATGTATACTTATATATATATATATATATATTCTTTGATTAAATTCCTCACCGATTTCTTTAAATAAAATCAAATCCTATACCATAATATCAGACACTCTTAATTCGATTTATTTTTGCAATATTCAATAATTAAAACTCTTAGTTACGAAATGTTTAAGATCAGATGACTGCACATAACTAATTAATTCGTACTTTATAATCATTATGGCTTATGAAAATGTATGCTTATGCATTAGACACATTACTGTTACGAAACATTACAATTACTAATAGAACAAAATTGTAGGTTATGCAAATATATGCACATTGATTCTAATTTTATTTTAATGTTACTCTCCAATGCACTTAAAAAAAACTATATAAAAAGGTTATGATCTCGCAAAAGTATATAATCTTAGGTTTATAAATTCAAATAAGAACTTATAATGTCGCTGAGTCAACAATCAAAGCATTTTTTAAAATATAAAATTGCTTTTCTATAATGCATTTTAATTATTACTATGGCAATTCATGCAATGACCAAAATAATAATAATTGTGTAATAGTAACAATTACTGCTAGTTTTGGTTAATATAACGTATATACGATCTACGTTTTAAGGTTATCGTGTCCAACATATTGAATTTCATGCATTATATGCAGAGTATAAATAATATTATTTATTATATAGTAATGAAACTATAATAAATGAAATTATATAATTTTATATTTTATTATATACCTAGCAGACTGCATATTTTAATATGAAAGGACACTATATCATTCCATGCTGAATCTTGTATACATGAAGTCTAAACGAAATAGTTTTTTATATGAAAATATACAACGAACAATTTTTTTTTTTAAACACTTACATCTTTAATAAATATTTGCCACTTCATTCACTTTCACACTTTCTTAATAATATTTCGCGTAATAAGTACGGAAGAATATTCAGTTTTTAATCCTTAACATTCCACGTGTATCCAAAATATTAAGGTTATGGATCATAAACATTGCGCAATTTTTACTATATTATACAATAAGTTTGCTTTACTTGGCGCTTCAATAAACTAATTGACATATACAATTTATGATATATATATATATATATGTACGCACACATGTATATATTTTCTTATTTCTGAGATTTTATGAAAATGTATATTAAATATGAAATTAATAAGAAAACATTTTTTATAAAACTTATACTGTAAATTGTATAATATATAAATAACTGTTATCTTGAATATAACATGAATTTATTTTTCATTTCTATTAATGTACATGAGCAATTTTTACTGAAAACAAATATTCTTTTCAGGTGCGGTAAATTAAAAAGATTGAAAGTGATATTTTCATAAGAAATCTATATAAAATGGCAAGGAAAAAAGACATTGAATTGCTAAGAATAGAATAGTAGGAAGAGTACTTCTTTGTATAAAGGAAGTTTAACTTCAAAAAATAAAAAGGTGTAAGAAAACATGACAGATGTTAAACCAATTGGAATTTCTCAAAATCAGCCACAACAAACACAACAGCAACAACCACAGCAGCAACAGCAACAATCATCACAACAACAACAACAGCAGCAGCAGCAACAACAACAAGCACAGCAAATGATGATTGCTACCCATGATATTCAGCAACAGCAAAATGTTCAATCGCAACAACAGCATGTTCAGCAACAACAATCTCAGTCACAGCAAGTACAACAACAGCAGGCGCAACAACAAGTACAATCTCAACAAGTTCAACCACAGCAACAAATTCAGCAACAAGTGCAATCACAGCAACAAATGCAAGTGCAACAGCAAGTTCAGCAACAAGTGCAACAACAAGTTCAACAGCAGCAGCAACAACAGTCTCAGCAGCAGCAACCGACCAGTGGGCCGCATAACGTTGTTCCTACTCAAGTGCAAGTGCAACCACAGGTAGCAGCAATTATGCCTCAGCAACAGGTAAATAATCACCCAAGTACATATTGTTACAGCAACATCTCTAAGTGATGGAACACTTCTCAATTTTTATTATTGAAAATAAAATATAACAGGGTGCTGTCGCAGTATCAATGCAACATCAGCAACAGCAAGGAGTTGGAGGTGTATCCATGACCTTATCTGGTCAACAAGGTGCAACAACTATAACTACTATGGCTGCACATCCACAAGCTGTGCAAGTTATTCAACAACCTATGCAGAATCAAGCATATTTACAGCAGCTTTATAATACTCAAGGGACTCCATTATTAATGCCAAGCAATTTAGCTCTTCAACCTGCTGGCATCAATCCTTCTTCTATACAGGTATCTACTACTATTATCAAAATATATGTAAATTCCCTTTTAACTAGCATATTTTGCAGGTCATAACTGCTGGAAAGCCGTTTCAATCTGCAGCCCAGTTGGCACCGCATATGTTAACTACAGCGTCGACACCAGGCCAAGGTGGTGGACATCCAGGGGCTGGAGGAACTAAAGTTCAAGGATTCCCTACAGGTTTCTTACCAGTTCCTACTTCTGCTACACCTGGTGCTGGACAAACATTAGTATTTGGCCAACTGGGTGTATTGGGCTCTCCACAGCCCCCTCCATCTATACAGCAGCAACAACAACAACAATCTGCAAACAAGCAAGATCAAGTACAAAAGGTATTATTATCCGTTATTTATTATTTGTTGCTCGTTTTATATTCATTTCATATTTTATATATATATATATTATTTTTAAAATGTGTAGTACACTACTTGTACAGCGGCAAATCCATCTGGTGGACGAGGTGGCATGCAGTTTGCCCCTTGGCAATTTACACCACACGTTGCTTGGACTGGAATCCAACCACCAGCACTTCTTACTAATCAAATATTTATTAGAGGTCCTACTCAACCTGATATGTTCATACAAAGTCCACAAACAATCCAAACTCATAACGGTTAGTTTAATAATTATATCGAATAAAACAGTACGCGTTTCCATTTTCAATTAATTTATAGCTATATTTTAACAGCACTAGCTACACAACAACAAATTCAAGGAGTACAACAGATAGCCGCAGCTAGCGGAAAATCGAAGGTAATGGACATACAACAACAGCAGCAACAGGGTAAGCAGAGCACAGGTGGACAACGACCTTTGAGTATTTTGCCGTCCTCTCTACAAGCTGTACAAGCTGCTAATATACGAGCTGCTAGTTCCGTTTCAACCCAAACCGTTCACGGAGTACAAGCCACGGTACATGCACAGGTTATTATAATTAGTGTTCGACAGTTGGAAGGAATGATTTCAACTCTAACGATTTTCAAATCACGTGCAAAAAACATATTTCTGTATTCGTATAATGAAAAAGAAGTGTTTTTTTTTTATGTTTTATAACATAGAGTGGAAAAGGGAGCGGTAGTAGCGGTAAAGGCCGTGGCAAGCCACTGCAATCGCCGCAACAACCGCAGCAACAGGCACAGCAAACGATGCAACAACAACATCAACAGGTTTTTATTCAACAGAAACAGCACACGCAGCAGCAACAGCAGATGCAGCAGCAGTATCAACAGACGCAGGTGCAACCATCGCAGCAACAAATACAGCCTAAACCGATAATGAGTAAGATGATGTTTCATAATGTATTATAAACACGAACATAGTATTTGTATATTTAATGCTTACTTTCTTTGTTTTAAAGCAAATGTGACTCTACAACAGCAACAACAACCAGGTGTAGTTCTTGGCGGGGAACGTCCAATAATGCCTGTAGTTTCGGTGGGCGGAGTTGGAGTTGGAGTTGCTACATCTCAAATGAGTCAAGTACAACAGTCTCCTATGTCTGCTGTACAACAATTACCCTTACAGGTTATTGAATGTTAACACTTGTTCCAATAAATAATATATTGACTTCATTCCGTAATGTACATGTAATGTAATGTATTTATGTCTTTCAGGCAATCAATTCTACAATAATTGGTAGCCAAATAGTTAGTGGGACATCACAAGTTCAAACAATGTCTATGGTGAATCAATCGACGGATCAACAAACGCATGATAACAATAATTCTACGATAATGATCACATCACCTGATCGTAGTCATCAAGCTGAATGTTCACTAATATTACCATCTGTCACAACTACTCCAGTAGTGAATGAAGAAAATTCAAAATTGATATTAAAAAAAGACGAATCAATGTCAGTAACGATAGAGGAAATTACAGTATCTCAGCCAGAAACAACAGGTCCGCCTATATTATTTATCGATCTGATATGCAACAGGTGTTGATAATTCTTTATATTTATATATATACATCTCGTTCTATTACTATAGATGGGGACCAATCTAAAGTACCTATAAAAGATGAAGAAAATTCATCAGGGAAATCAGAAGAGAAACCGTGTAGCAATCCTCTAGCAGGCTTGGCAAATACAATTAACTCTATTACAAATGGTGTTAATAGTGACGAATCCACTGCAATTCCTGTTTCTGTGCCGGTTACTGCAAATAATAAACACGTGCCTCCAAAAGCAATGGTGAAACCACAAGTTCTCACGCACGTAATTGAGGGTTTCGTTATACAAGAAGGTACAGATTTAATTAATTTTGCTAATACATGTAAAGCATTTCAAGTACTTATTGTATCATTCAACTTTTAAACCGTTATTTATACTTCTTTTATTATTAATACTAAGAAAATACTACAATTTTTGTTCTAACCATAAAAGACTCACTATCTTGGCCAAAATAAACAGAATGCGAATCATTTTATTAATGAAATATTATAATTTCAGCATCTGAACCATTTGCTGTTAATCGAACATCACTGAATAATACAGTTAATCAAGAAACCGGTAATATTTTAAGTCGTAATAATAATTCATCATCTGAAAAAGATAATCACGACGAACCTCCCAGTAAGATATAATCTATTTTTTAATATTTATTTTTATGTTGTAGATATATATGTATGTATATGAATATGTTCTGCATTGCAGGAAAAAAACATGCACCCAGTTATCCTAATGATGAGGATACGAATAATATTCAAATCGGAAAATGCGAAGCTTGTGGTAATTTAGTAGACGAGCAAAATATTAAATTTAAGAAAGAGAAAAGATTCTGCTCCTCTGGTTGTGCGAAAAGGTTAGTAAATCAATTATTCTGTAAGTTATTTCACTTGGATTTGCTAATTCAACTTGAGAGTGAGAGAGAAACAATTTTATTATCAAATTACGAATATCAAATAGTAAAAAGCGGGAAATCAGAGATCGTGACGGCACTGAGAAACAGTGGACTGACATGGAGACTGATTCGAAAAACGAAGGAGATATAAAGAAGAACGGGGAAGAAAAGTCATTGTCAACAACGATTAGTACTTCTTCCGTTGACGAATCACTGCCGAAGGTGAATCCTGTTAAGTGGACGGTAAGGGTGCTAATTCACTGAAAATAAAAATAATCAATTAGAGAGAAATTTGATCGATATAACTAAAAATTCGAATTCTCGTAGGTCGGTGAAGTATGTGATTTTATACGTGGTTTACCGGGATGTGCCGATTATGCAGAAGACTTCGCAATTCAAGAAATAGACGGCCAAGCGCTTATGTTACTCAAAGAAGATCACCTTATGTCAGCCATGAGCATTAAATTGGGCCCTGCACTGAAAATCGTAGCCAGAATCGATTCAATGCGCGTGGAGTCATTGTCAAATTCTAGCCCCACATCTAATAGTTCGTAAATGTTTACCATTTAAGATTTTTACTCGCAGAATTTCAAATTGCAGCCTATGGGCTACAGGGTTTGTGCAAGTATTTGATCGGATCATAGAATTAAGATTTTTAAGGAAAAAAAAAAAAAAAAACATAAGATGTTTTTATAGAGAAAATAAATATTTCTGTTCCCTTTTTTCATTTGATAGAAATATTTCTCTTTAAACGGAACGAAATATCGATTATTAAGATGTAGTAGTACTTGAAATTATTGTATCCTTATGATTTAAAAATCGATCTATGTAAGACTATTTTAAGTTTCGTACTATTTTCACAGTATAGAAAGTACATAGCTATATTGAGACTTCAAATAAAGGGATAACTTTTGTTTACCTTTTTAAGTTTTAATGTATTATATTGGCAAATAGATATGTACACATAGAGAATTTCAGTTCACGTGGTAAGTCTTACACCGATTGATTTTTACTACTGTAAATAGAATTAAAATTTTGTGACTTTTTTTAGTTTAAAGTATGTATGTATATTTGCTTTTAAAAAGTTTTTCTAAAATATTGCCCTTTGACTAGTATCATCAAGAAACTGAGTACAAATTATGTCCATTACACAAGAAAAGGTTAAACGTTGTATATATAAACTATTCGGCGTATATACGATGTATTTTGTACTCGAAAATTACTTTTTGGAAGCTGTACAAAAACGATTGCCTTCTGTAAGACTTACAGTAATCTTGAGAAATATCTGGCATTTTTAAAATGGTTTAGGCTTTGTGACGAATAGCAATTTCTGTGTATGACAATTTCAAATCAAGAAAAATACAAGATGTCTGAAGCAATGCGATATATATATATAAACACTTTTGACCATGTACTTTGTAAATGTATCATATGCACTCAACTTGCATACGTGTAAATATTAAACATAAAATGTTTATTTAATATACAAATTTTATAACATAAAATTTTAGTTGTTAACAATGTAGTTATCCTTCCATTTAGAATGATGCACTTTTAATTTAGTAAACAATATACCCTAAGTGCAAGTATATTTCAATTACTTATATAAAATATGTGATGTTGAGTGAACAGCAAGACATTATTTTCAACATAGTACAATACATTATAAATATGAAATGTTTCCAATGAAATCAAATGAATAAGAATATGTTATACTCTTATTCAATCTTTACAATTGCCAACAATGTAGATATAGTATTTGATCTCTACTCTCTAATGTATAAATTGGTAATTATCAGAAAAAAATGTTTCAAAATTAATGTTCTAACAAATAAGATATTTGCATTTATAAAATGTATCGTAACTTTCATATTCTGCAACATGTACTTTATTTCCGTATGTAGTAAATAAAAGTAGAACAAAAAATGATCGATAACAATTAGATAAAAATATAATACAGCATACTTATTCTTTGAAAATCAGTCAAGTTTTAATTTTATAACATATCATTTTATATTGATTGAAATGACACTTGAATAACAAATGTAGACATTTGTGACTTATCAAATAAAATATTCTTGAAAAACATTCATGAAATTCTGTGCACGTACTTCATTGTTTTACCATTTATCAGACTTTTTGCGCACACACACATTACATATGAATGATCAAGAGTGATTATGAATCATTTTATTGGCTATAAGTTTACGTACATACACATACATATATATACATTTTAATTCATTTTTTTACATTAACCGGCCAATTCTTTATAGCTTCCTTCCTCTAACAATTCTTTACTAGCTTTCATTTGTGCTTCTCGCATCGCCGGTTTGGCGTATCGATAATAAATAAATCCTTTAAATACCAAAAGCATTGTAGAAACTATTGTAGTACCTATACAAACCCATACAACCCCCCTATGCATTTTATCTAAGATATAACTTTTTTGCTTATACTTTGGTATCATCTTTACTTGAATAGTTTCAAGATATTCACAAACTAAGTTTATAAATCTAAAAAAAAGCATATTTATTAATACATACGACATGTTTGAAGGTTATATAAATTCTATGTAATGTATAACTTCTATATTTTTAATTATATACGACAAACACCTCTTCAGAAATGTTAGAGTAATATAGTTATACTGTTCGTAAAATGTTCACTCTTTTATTTTATATTTATCTACGAATCGTTTAACGTGTAGTCGCCGAATGCGGCGAACAAAGTGTATATGTAAATTTTGATATGAAGTGCCCTCTATGTAAATAAATACCAAAAACTAAATCTAACATCGATTAACCAAACATACAAAAAATTAAATGTTAAAGGTATTAGAAATTAGATGTATTTCTTCATAAATTTGTTGCATTTTTACCAATATTTTATTACATTTTTATCTCACTTAAATTAAAATATAAAAATTACATTTTTCTACAGTACCTAATTTTTGTAAAATTTATACAGATTTTTACACATTTTTTAATTACATATTTTTCTATATGTGTAAGTAAATAAGGTACTTTTAAGAAGACAAGATACTGAATTTTTAATTCTCTAAGAATTCATCAAATATTGTTGAATCTACATCCAAAACTATCTCATCCAATGAAGGCCCTTGTTGTGCTACTGGTAATTCTAAAAAAAAGAATTTTCAGGCATTCATTTGAAATGTTAATATCTTATCAAAACATACTTGATATAGATCCTGTTGCTTTATACTCCTTAAGTTGTTCTTTAAAAACTTCATCAAACGTTTCCCTTCTTTCTTTCATCATTTTCTGCTGTTTGAGTTCATATTTTGATACTCTTTCAGTATGTTCATTGGCTAACTTTGCTAAAATTGATTGTATTTTTTATATTATATTAATTAGAATATTCTGAATGCTATATAAAGTACCTTTAATATCATTCAATTCTGCGAGCTTTTTCTCTTTATACAAGGCTAATTGAAATTTGTGATCCAACTGTCTACTTTGCAAATCTAACATTTCATTTAGATCTTCTAATTTATACAATGCACCTTCTACTTCCTCAAACATTTCTTGTAACGTTCCTTTAATATTAATAAACATTTGAGGTTAATTTCTAACATTTGCATGTACTACATTTATATGCGACAACACATATTAACTAGTTTGAAAACCTTCCCATATATAATATTTTTAATTTCAATTATTTATTATATATATAATTGCAATATAATTGCAATTATGTATTATAATAATTGATCAAAGTTCATATAATTTTTAACAACATATTAACTATTAATTATGCTATAACACTTAGTTAATACATGTTTTCGTAACTGCATTCCTCCCTTTGAAATAGAAATACCTATTTGGTCCATAAGATCTTGTATCGCATTGTTGATTTTTGGAATATAAGCTAAAGTACTATTTAAACATGTAATGTTCTTCCATTCCTGTTCAAGCTTTTCATAAATTGTACCTATTAGTTTATCAGCCTCCTGAGCTTTCCCTGCATTTTCTTCTGCAAGTTCGTGTAGTTCGTTCCATTGCAATTGAAATCTATGCAGGATATCTGCTCCTGCATTGTAATTAACATTCCTGATATTAGTGGACTTTTTTTGTTTCGGATTTTCAACAACAGTTAATCCCCTAATACTAAAATAACAAAGTTATTTTAACAAAGTTTATGTATAAAATACACGACAAATTGTCTTCAATTATATTTTTCATTTAAATAAAATTAAAACTTTCGTTTACCTAGCTGATATACCTTCTTGCACGGTTTGAAACTTATTACGTAAAGTACCAAACATGACCACGAATTGTTATTTTCTTTGTATAGTTATACTGTTATATTCATTAAAATACTTTACACTAACTAATGTTATTGTAAGAAATATTATCAGAATTTAGCGATTGTATGTTATTAAGTATAATGTAATCGTATACTCATATGCAACTGAATAAAGTGAGTTCTTTCCATTGACACATTCAATAGAAATGAAGATTGTTTACAATATTTTATACATATAGATAATTCTCAAATATCAATATGAGATAATTTTGACCACAATATTTGCAGTGAAAAATTATTATGGTTATGAATAGAGTACTAAAATAACCTCTTCTTGTAAGTCACTGATAACATTTCATTTGGTATTATTTATATGGCATTTCATGTAAAGATAAAAAATTTTGCGATGCAACAAAACTAATTACAATTTTCAAACATATAATGCTAGACATTAATTTTGAACACAATGAGTGTCAATTGAATCAAATTAAATAAAATGTAATAAAAAATGTTATTCGACACTTCATTGAAAATTTTTAAATAATATGAAAATATAATTAGTTTATATAAACATTAATTAAAATGCAATCTGTTTTATGTTTAATCAAAAATGCAATGACACTGTGCAGTCTTTTTTAAGTTGGCGATACTGATGTGCAATTCGCGTAATATGTATACACACGTACACACACATTTGAGATTAGAAATAATAATTGATTTTCATGCAATAACTATTGAAAAGTATATTAAATTAAAATACGTAAATTTTTAAAAAATGTTGAAAATAATACTATTCTATGTAATAAATTATTAATACCTAACACTATATTGTAATTCAATGTAAACTGTAACTTTTATTTGTAAACATTTTAGGTTACATGTATATATATTAAATACAGATAATACATAGAAATGTTAAAGATTGGAGTAAGTATGCAATAATATGCGATAATTTAGGAATAACTGTACAATTAGATAAATTTGGATAAGAAACTTTTTTTTACTTTTTCAACAAATTTATACTTTTTTATGATTACAAAAAGTCGTGTATCTTAAGTACGACACGGAACAATTTGGCAACAATGGCCAAGCTTAACTCCCTCTCTTTGACAATATAACTGCTGCCTAGCAATCACTGAGGTCAACAAACGAGGTCAAATTGCAAATTATTCGTACAAGAAAAACTAGAGAATAGAGGTAACGAAATAATACTTTAAATTAGGTTTAATTCATTTTAATTAAGATTGATTGAAAAGAAAGGAAAAGAAGAAACAATAAAACTTATTAATATTAATATTGAAATAAGATTATAGATTGTAGATATTGATGTAGCTCAATAATTTATACAATTTTGTACAAGCCTTTCTCCTGTATGCGTACATGTATGCAACTCCAAATGTGTTTATTACATATATTGAATTAATGCAATATATGTTAGATTAATAAGTGTGTTGTGAAAATAAAGAATGAGATTCATATATTCGTATAACATTACGCTTTATCTGATACAATTATATGACGGTGAATCGTTGTAGACTGTAAATACAATTGGTTAAAAATAAAAGGAAAGAAGAGTAAGTTCTGTGTTAGTAGCATCTACAAATAAAGCAGTTCTTATGGAGGTACTTTGTATATGGCGGAACTGCAGAAGTGGATGAATACACATATCCCCTGTGTTGCCAAGTTTCCCTTTACCTTCGAGTTCAGTGCGAAATGGAGTGAGAATAATATTAATAATAATAGTATAGTTTATACTTTAATAGCTATTTTGTATAAAATACTTATATTATATACATCTTTATTTACTTACTAATTTTATAATTCAATATTCATGTTTACGTAGACAAGATTGCGAGGGGAAACTTCATTATCCTTGGAATTACGGGTTTTTCCATTTATAACCTTGAACAAGTCGTGAAGCTCTATTAACTCGAGACTCCATCAAAATCATTATCTTTTTCTGTCTCTACTATGCACGCAATGAGCATAACTTGAGCAAACCTTGTCGGGAGGGTCGAGCTTAGAAAGTTGTGCGCAACTCGTAGTTAAACCAGATTTGCGGGAAGAGGTGATGGAGAGGGAGGAGTAGTCAGGGATGTTGGGTCAGCGTACATACATATCCAAGTATCCCCTTTCTCCTTGCATCAAGTTAGACCGCTACTATATCGTGGTGAATTCGTCTTTTCCATAAAGATTACCTTACTGCGCATACTAAATAGCACGACTACGGCGCATACTAGTAGGAGTTGCCAACCAAAGGACGAGTCCATGGTAGGGATGAAATCAATAGTCAAGCATTCCGTGGAATGAGAATGTCAACTTATATTTAACCATTCAACTGTTTGTTTGAGTTTTATTCAGTAAACAAAGGGACAAAAGATAAGGGAGGCTGGACTTCCAATGCGATAGTAGTGAAATTTTCTTTTTCGGATTTTTCATCTATACTTAAATAATACATTAAGAATAATATGTATCTAAAAAAAAGAAAAGCAGTTTGTAGATATGTCAATGTCACATTACTCAATCTAGCTACATATGTATTATGAAAGATTTTAATATGAAAATAATATTAACCATTTATAAAAATTGTAAAAATCATGGAGAATTCATTGATAGCGTTTGCTTTAACACGTACAACAATTGGATATGGAATTCTATTTGAACAAAATATAGAATTCCAAACCAGGGTTGTTTGAGTATCTTTATAGAAAAATGTACAGAACCTGTTACGATCAATAGATGCCAGATTCGGCCGTTTTCGACATGTTCCGTTATATTCCCCTACTATATTCGTTCCAGCCGACCTCCAACCATTCCTGCCACGCCTTTTTCTCATATATTTTTCCGGCAAAACCGGTTATTTCAGGTATCTGTTTTGGTGTACGCTTTTCCATGGTAAAGTTATATGTAGACAAGTTTTTCTACACCATTGCACCAATTCCAAACCTTGATTTTTAATTTGTTTGAAGGAGTAAAGTTCAAGATTACAGCAAAAAGTGTTCTTGAGTTTATGTCGAATAATTTACAAACAATATACAAGCAAAGTGTATAAAGTATATTAAAAAAAACAAAATTCATAAATAAATATATACATATTGTACAGTAATGTGCATAAATTCTACAATTTCAGAACAAGAGATGCATAAAATGATTACATGGGTATCCTGATTCTCTTAGGACTAAGGAAATCACCAGAAATTATGGACATAAACTGTCGTAGTTTCCGCACAACTTTATGTACAATAGTTGACAGGTAGCAATTGGATAGTTACTGATGACGATTTTGTTGGAGAATTGTATGGATTGAGGACAACGTGGAACGTTGGAGGGATAGAAAAGAGAATACGGGGAAGAGAGAGAATAGAAGTTAGAAAGAGAATAATAACAAAAAAACAAAAGAGAATTGACTGCTGGAAGAGGAAGGGAAAGAGATGGGTTGTTACTAGGGAGTAGAGGGAAAAGCAGGAAGAGAAAGAGAGCGAGGGATGGGAATTTTACGCCGATGTTCGAATTGCGCCTGCGTCGACAGTACTCGCTATGAGCGGATTGGCTCCCTACTCATACTTGAGTGCATGTTAGGTTGACTTAATTTCAATTCGGGCTCCTTCCCTACCCTCCCCCTACTCTTTTTAGCTCCAACATACATTCCGGTCTGTCCCTTTTGTTTTGTTGGGTTTTGCTCGAAGGGCATATCGCGATGTCGCAATACACATCTATTCTGTATATTCTAAGTAACTAGAAACATGCAGCGGAAGTGAACCCCCCTTGATCTTCGATAAAGAAGATGCGACGGTGGAAGTAAAGAAATCAAGAAGGAGAACAAGAGAGTGAGGAGGAGGGAGAGGGGAGAGGAGAGAAGTGGATAAAGGTAGTAATGGTGTGCAGCGGAGGAGAAGTTAGACATACGAAGATACGAACGACGAGAAGAGAAGAGAGAAGAGAGGGAAGCTTGGCGTTTGCAGCGATCGGCGCACGCTACCCCGCGCGCGCGCGCGTTCTTACAAAACAACGCATCTGAACACTCTGAACCCGTCGCTGAACGCGCCTCAACAGTTCGGCACGAATTCACATTGAGTTGATTATCCTGACGGACGCGCGGGTTTCATCGCGTCGCCGCCATATTGGCGGCTCGATATAACACGTACTAATAATAAGTTCAGATTGAGTACGGTAGGCATCGCAGTTGACGCGCCGATTTTACCTTCGTTGAATATCGCTACTACAAATGTGCCATAAACAACGTAGTGATCATTGTCAACTACTGACAGCCATATTTAACTATATGTAATAATCCGAGAAAAACTGCATCATATAAACATCAATAGGCCCATATACTTTTTTCTGCACTTAATTTTATATGTATCAAATAGATCGTGAGTTCACCTTATTTTAAAGTCTGAGCGATATCGACGCCAAATCAGAAATAATCGATTAAAAGCAAATTCAGCACTTTTACACAGTTTGACGCACGTTGAAAGTTTATCTCGTGTTTAATTGGTCCTTAGTATCGTTCAACTTTTTGGTTCCAATTGTAAACATCTATCAACATTTCTCGATAAGTTTAAATAAAACGGTATGCCTTGCGATGGAATATTTTTGCGCGATTCTGATTAATTTTACCAGTGACTGAATGATATTATAAATGTGTAAAGTCTGTGAACTGTTTATTACAACAAATTGTCTAACAATCAATGAACAATTATTTGATTCAAGATAAATTTTTCTTCATGATCTCGTGATTATTTGCATTGTTGATAACAATGCCTGTAAGTATGACCTGCATCAATAAGTAACTAACTGTAACAATGTTAGTAATATTATTTAAAAATAAATTTTATGCAATGATTATGTTATGTAATCACAAAAATGGTCAATGATTATATTTACAGATTGGAAATGAACAATCCATTGGATCAAGATTTTGAAGGATTTAGATTTTCTGATCAAAGTAGGATTTGCAAGGACGATGCAGTGGACGATTTACAAAAGTTTGGTATGTTTTTTCTACATGATTCTGAATGCAAGTAAAACAAATTATATATAGAAATCAAGTAATATAATGTTCAAAACAAACAATATTAAAGTTTATCTTTATTTTCATTACTTATTTTCTTGAAACTTTGTATTTTTTCTTCACTCGAGCAAATACAATTCTGTTTAGAATTATATATTTTATGCTTACAATATTACTCCTAAAAGTAATTCTTTTTGCACTTTGATACTGAAATCTATACTTTTGTTACTTTTAGAAACTAATTCATATATTGTTGAATGTATATTTGAACATATTTTATGAATCTTTATTTTATAAACTATTCAGTACTACAAAAAATGCCCATTGAGAACTCTTGAGAACAGGTTAGGATTTTGTTGATAGTGAATTACATGTACAATAAAAATCGAGCTTTTTCAGTTTTGATAACAGAAATTCTTAATATAAGTTTTATAAGCTTTGGTAGAATACAGACATTTGTGTTTCTTTTTAATTAGGGTTAAGATTATAAAAAATCAGATAAAAACTTCACACAATCGTAAAAAGTATCGCATTACCTTCTTAAATCGCTTCCTGTAAATGATTAACAATATGTATGAATTATTTCTCTCGTTAAGTAGTAGAACCGGTAAAAAAAAAAAAACAGTTTATGCACAATAATCACGAAATGCGCTTTGATACGAGCTATATTACGGCGGGAATGTTGCGCTAATATGAAGCGAGCCAATGATATTCATTCTTTAGGCAGTATCGATTGGTGAGACCCGTTTTCAATTCTCGGCAAAAGCAAAGGCAATTATTTCGCTTGCGCTAGGTTATCCACTGCAACCATTTTGGGTGAACACTTGCTGTTGCTGCATATACATCGGCATCGATTGTTTACATCTGTTGTAACACTAGGAACGCGCGTTGATGTACCAAATATATTTTGAAATAGAAAACGTGTATGAATATAACTGATGCGCACCTTTTACATGCGATTAATGGACAGTCATATTGGTTAAATCGATTTGACAAAAGATATGAAAGCGCGGCAAATTATTCAGTCTACATTTTCCTCGAAGTTCTTGGTCGAATAGGCGGTTAGACATTCTGCTTTAGTGTTAGTTGTTTGTTTTCATGTATAAAACAAAGTATCTAGTGAAACAATATTAATACAGTGCAATTGTTTAGATGTCTTATAATTTTTGGGCGTATTTTCTATTTCAGATAAACACATAGATGATCAAAATTCAATATTTTCCTTACAACTTTCGTTGTTTAGTTGCGAGATTTGTAGGAAACAGTTTGCAACAAAAAAACAGTTACGTACTCATATACATACACATTTGGGAAGGCCACGTATAATTTTGAGAAAAGTTACAAATCTGAAAAGCATTAAAAAGAAATATAATAATACATACTGGTTGGATCCAGAGAAGAATGGTTCTTTGAAATTAACGTTGAAGAAACAGAATTCTACAGACCCTCTGAAACTCAAACTGAGAAAATCATCTGAATCTGAAGATTTTACAGTTGTAAAAAGCAACATTAATCTAGAAGCGGAGAATAACAGACGAGGAGACGTGGCCGGTGCAACAGAGAATGATCAAAGACATGAAAAAGATACAGAAAGTTCGATTAATCAGCCGTTTGAAAACGTGATGGTAGAACAACAGGTATGTTGCAACAGTGAATTGTAAGTAATAATTAGTGTAACTCTATACAAGATTGTTACTAACAGGATGAGTATGGGAGCATTAAATTTAATACTGATGAGCACAATCCATTGGAAGAGAATGATAGACCATCCATAGATGTGAATGAGGGCGATTCTGGTGTAGGGAGTGATATGGCAAATCCATCTGAAAAAGAAGATCAAAATGTTGATGATCTACAAGGCTCCCTACAAAGCGCAGATCAGTATGACAATTCAGATAAAAGACTCTCAGAAACAGAAGATCATGAAGAATCAGACGCACTGGAAGCGACTTGTAGAGAAACAATTGAAAATTTAAAAAAGCTTGGTGAACAATCTGGGTAATATTGTCTATTAAAAAAACATGTATGTATTTTCAAAATCACATTTTTTACAATAATCTTCTGTTTATCATTTCAGATCTAGGTCTATCAGACAATTAATTGACAATTCAGAAGAGGATGATGATAGAGATCACGAATCCAATATGATACGTGATTTAGAAGAAAATCCAGCTATTAGTATCATTTCAAAGTCATCTACTTTTCCAAATCATGCAACCGATTGTACAAGAGTGTGCGAGGATGAGGATAAGCCCGAAGAATCAGCAGAAAACACAACTGGTTTTAATTGGAATCAATTATCTACTAATTTATCAACTAAGAATAATGAAAGTTCCAAGGATAATGAAGAGCACTCTGAGCAGGGGGGTGATAATAATATAGAAAATGCTGGATCCCTTTTGCAAAATTTGATCGAGCATCAAAGACATAATCAGAATGAAGCATTGTCGAATAATTTACCACCGGAGACTGAATATGTTTCGTTGGAAAAGTTAGCCGAGACTGTTAATACATGTCGCGTTTGTAACGAAAAATTTAAAGATATCGCTCACTTGGACGAGCATCGAAGCAAAGCTGGGCACTATCAGTGCAATATACCGGAATGTATTAATCTTATTTTTCATTCACCATTGGAAGTTTCAATGCATAAAGCTCAAATGCACGGGACACCCCTTTCTCCGAGTGTCAGCCAGTTATCACCTCATTTAAATACCAACTCGCCTCATTTGAACCAGAATTCTCCTCATCTGAGTCAAGCGTCTCCGCAATTAAATACACACTCACCTCATGCGGTATCAATGGAATCTGCAAATACACCAAATTCTCAACAAATAAATAGAAATTCTCCTTTAACATCT
This sequence comes from Xylocopa violacea, assembly GCA_963969225.1. Taxonomy (NCBI): domain Eukaryota; kingdom Metazoa; phylum Arthropoda; class Insecta; order Hymenoptera; family Apidae; genus Xylocopa; species Xylocopa violacea. The sequence continues at coordinate 31,176,388 of CAXAJV010000006.1, read as the reverse complement.
CCACATCAAACAAACTCTCCTACATATAATACGGCAGCTGGTGCTGGTCAACAAATAATACCACCTGTTAATTTCGAGCAGCTACCCGCTCCCGTTCAACAATTAGCTCAACAAGTGCAACGTATGCCACTTCCTCAGACGCAAATGCCTCCAAGTCTTCCACCAGGTGCTAATACAATGATCCCTGGTCCGAATTATTTTGTACAACCACCAGGAAGACCACCACTGTACAGAGTTCCTGGTCCACAGGGCATGCATTATCCTCCTCACATAGCACATTTATATCCACAGTACGGGCCGAGTGCGTATCCGCAAATGACCGCACCGCCACAAATGCATCCCCAATTGTCTCAACAAATTTCACGCGGAAGATATCCTACTGTTGCTCAGAGTAGTAGGCAAGTACTATTAATGAATCAGCAATAAATTTGTTTGTAATCAAAGTCGAATACATGTAGAAACAGAGAAATATACGAGATCGAGGACGATATATATGTTTGGAAACAAATAATATGCGATCTGAGAATGCTAAAGGTAGTCTAAATGCTTCAGTCACTTAGTGTGCTTAAAATGTGGGAACAGATGAAATCGTATCTGTTACATCCTTCTGAATGTTTTGATCATTTACTGGCATAATACTGTGGGTAGTTTGTTTACCAGGTGCGTGTTGAAGAGTATCTCTTTGTATGATAGCGGTACGATAGTTGTATGACAGTTAACTGTAAACAATAACTTCGTTTATAGGGGATTGCACTCATTAAAATGACTTATTAAACTCGATATCATAATCGTACATGTATTCGATTTAGAGAAAGCGATAATTTGTTTCTACTAAATAAATTATATTAAGCAGTTCAATTTTCTGGTACGTATCGTAGGGCACCGCGAATACCACAAACTGCGCCAACACCACGGCAACGTATGAAACGTCCTATGCAACAATCAATGCAAGTACAACAGAACAATTCTGCAATAAAACAACGTCGAATGGATGTTTTATTGCCAGATAGGAATGAAGACGCAGATTGTCATGTTATTGCACAACAGAAACGTAACGATGGTTTGCCTGTTATACAAAATGTTCAAGGTGCAACTACTCAACAGCCGAACAGAAATGATTCTACTATACATCTTACAGATTCTATAACTCTTAGTGTTAGACAACCAGGTACCTTTAATATTTGACTAAATATGTTTTTTACATATGTACATTATACTATTACATATGATTTCTTTTTATTTGAAATACCTCTTCTAAGAATTAGTTTTGGTACTGAGAATAAGTTTTTACATTTTCATCAAGATTTTTTAAGTTTACTTTTGCACATTCATTTGATATGTTCGTTTCATTATATTTTGGAATTAAACTATGAAAATAACACTTAACTATTCACAGAAGAGGTGCATTGCAAGAATAAAAAAGTCCTATTTTACTAATCTAAAGGTTCCGCTCCAGCTCAAGTGCAGAATACATCGGGTGTTGGTGGCAAGAAGTCTGACGCCAAGGCTGTGGCTAATGTACTGGCAGCCAGAGGTATTACTGTTACTCCAGCTGCAAATAAAAATAAATCAAGTGAACAAAACAAACAGCAGATACCTTCCCAGCAACAGCGGGCTACACCTTCACAGCAGCCTTTGCATGTTACAGCGCTCAATCTGAATTCTGCTATTTCTATCATACCAGCTAATTCACAAAAAAAGCAACAGGAACAGGGCCAGTTTGCTGTTCCTCAGAACAAACAGAACAAAACAGCCGTGAACGAAGTGGAGAGACCGCCAAGACCCCCTACTGTAGATTTAACGCAAGATACTCCACCGCAAATGCCAGTAGTTAGACGTGGAAGACCTCCACGGTAAGATAAACTAACAGAATTCTCAATATTTCGCATATTTATTGCAAACGTGATATTTGTCCATTGTTTTAGAGCGTTGCTTATCTGTCAAGTCTGTGAGAAGAATTTCCAGAACCAAGAAATGTTAACTCAGCATATGGCCACTCATCGTGCACCAAGTAAACTACTTCACAAGTAAGTTAATTTAAAATTTTCTTCGCATAATCATTAAACCATTAATATACGAATGATGTTTGATACCAGGTGTAATCTATGTCCGGCCCAATATCCGACAGTTCAAGCATTAACAACGCACAAACAAGCGTATCATAAAGAGGTTGATACTGTAGCACAAAACGGTGGTGCGGAATTGGCGCTACCTGTTGTAGATTTGAAATCTCCCCACGTGTTAAACCGTTTATCAAATCTTGGTATACAAAGCTACATTCCGCTGTCGCAGCTTAGTGCTCAAACAGGCGGATATTTTGGACTACCGATAATCACAATCGATGGTCCCCGAAATCCTAACACTTGTAATTTAGGTGCGCTTGGTGCTACATCTATCCTAAGTCTGGGCCCTCTTAAACATTTGTCAAACAGGTAACTGTGGAGAATTTTACATTTGGCCTATGTTATTTTTATTCTCTTCATCACTTTCATCAGTAAGAGTTACATATTATGACTGCATTGTTTGTTTAAAAACTATTTCTTTAATATAACAGATTTTTATATCCTCTGTTTTCTAGTTCGATTATATAGTACAGACTCGAGTTGTTTTCAATTATTCTATATAACAAGCGAATCCACCAGTTTTGTTTCTTCTTTTATATCGTACATATTTTTCGTTCTTTTGTTTTGGATGATTTTATTTTCTCTCTTTAATTTAAATAATTACTTCTAGTTTATGCAATTCTAAAGCAATACAGTATTTGTAACAAGGTTTCAAGAGGTGTTCGTGTTACTCTAAAATGATATAGAACAAGTTTTGAGATACGCAATCATTACGAGAAGATTAGTGTACGTGTATATGTCATATATCAATACGGGAAAAAGTTCTTAACGCGCAGTTCGAATTGCGCGTACCACTAGTATATTTTTTTTAATAAAGACACGAATGAAAACTGGTCGAATGTATTTTGCAGAAGTAACTTTTTGAAGATACACGCGACACAGTTAAACTATGGTTCCAGCACGTAGTGCCACTTTCTCATTAATGTACCGGAATTCATGTGTATAATGTTTCATCTGTTAAGATATGCAATCGTAAAAAATTCTTAAAATCTTCGTGCACAGATGTAGAATGAAGGATCACTTTCAATTTTTACGTTTATAATGATTTAAATGTGGTTCTGTGTCACTTGCGCAAGACGCAGTAATACTTTCGAATCCGATATTGGGAACATATTACATATAAATTATGAAAATTACGAAGGTACCTAATCCTAAGATTCGTTCATCTAGAGAACTATAATGTATCTGGAATACTTGAAATGATAATTATATCACACGGTGTTGTTAAATCGCGTCCGTTCTTTGAATGAAAGATTTATAAATTATAAAATTTGCAGAGATAACACGATGAAACTATATGTTAATTATTTTTTTGTCGGACAGTTTCATTTCGTGTTCATGCAGATTATCGAGATATACTACCGGTTGTAAATATATTTTGTAAAAAAAGATTACGGTTAAAGCATAAATGCTCGTTTGTACTTGAACTCTATAAAATTACTAATAATTATGTAAGTGATACTTAAAGCAGCTAACGTTTATTCTTATGAAATCATACGCGATTTTTATTTATTATCATTCCTGTTAAAACATCGCTATATGTAAATAATTATCATTCTTTTGACAAGTTATGTATATTTTAAAATAAGAATCCGTTCCGTTTAAAGTGTAGAAATGCAAACGGTTACTAAAAACGTGCAAGAACTGATTTAAAATAACGATATTGTATATATTTGTATGATAATAAAAAAAGTGAAGTATATGATAATTTTAATGAAATCTAGTTAGTTACATAACTAACAAGGGGGCATTATACTTGTTCTTAGTTTCTAATAAAGAACGTAAGTTCAAGAAAAAAAATTTTTATTACTAAATTCAATATTAATTTTATAATTGTTAATTTTGTTCGAAATATTAGTTTTACAGAATCAATGGAGAACATGGAATTGTCGTATTATAATTTTGAATGAACAGAATGAAATAAATCATTAGGAGATATGCTAATATGAATAAATTAATATCCTTCCTTTCCATTTTACTTTCACAATCTGAACTTACATCGAATTTATTCGATTGAATGTTAAATTTGAACAGACTAATGGTTACCGAATGTACCACTGTACTCATTGAGATCTAAATTTCTATTCAATTTAAATATCTTGTCAAATTATCGAGAGAGAGATTATATACAAAAGTTACGTTTAATTACTAGAGATTTATAGTCATCGATTGTGTGTCTTGTTCCTATTTGTTTAATGTTCGCCATGTTTTGTAAATAATACTATACAAGTGAATTTAATATATTTTAACTAAAATATGAAAATTAATATTTTTTATTGAATATCACTTATTTCATTTCGTCAGTATAATATGCTTATCATAATCTAATGTAATTAACAGGATAAATTGTGATTTTATTCAAATTTTCTATTAAGTTATGATTCTAGTGGTTTACTTCCGTTTATTAGTACAGAACCGCGGTTTCGAGAAAGTTATTCAAGAAATCTTTTAATCGCCGTTTTACAATGTAATTATACTTTTTTTTACTTTCAGATCGTTTATTTTATACTTGTAAACATTGTCTATCATTAATTATGTACTACGTATGTATCGTATTGTATATATGTAGATATTTTCGAAATTGTATCTTTCGTTTTAACATAGTGTTATATATATAACCATAAACAAGGTGTAAGATAGATTTAACATTCAATGCATTTCTATACAACACGTTTTGAGGGATCGCGAGTCCCCTTATATTTTAGTAACACTTTGAACATTATCGATTTAAAAATATCATTACATATAATTGTTATACACGTTTGTACTTTTTAATAGTCTTTTTGTACCATTTATGGAAGCGATATTCAAAAATGACACTAAAGTCTGTCACTTGATGTTTAAGCAACGTCCGAAAAATAATTTTTTGTTGACATTTTTTTTACTTCTATTTCGTACGTTTTGTGCTTATTGTAATTGATTTTTTCGTTCCTTAAAGTACTATATCACTTTTATTATTATTAATAATTAGAAGTTTTCGGGTTCTATTATAACCTATACTTGAGTTTTTTTGTTGGCTGTTTTAAGGTTCACTTTTTATCTCGTAATATTCTTTGTAATCATTAAATTAATTTAATAACGGTTTGTCCTTTCTTTATTACAGATATTCTATTCGTGTTAATTTGAAAATTTCGGTATGAGTGCTACATTGAGTTCGAGGGCTGAACAATATTTCTACAGTATAAATCCTTTGGCGCAAAGGATTGGAGAGGATATAACTGCGACCAAGGAAGCGTACGAAGGTCTATGGAATACGTTAAGCATAGCAGAAAAGAATCAAGCGATTAATGAAACCATAATCCAACCAGAAGTTGCGTTAAAGTATACTTTGAAGAAGCCAGAACTTACTAAAGAGTTACCAGAATGGTATCCAAAACTACGCATTCAGACTGGAATGAAATATGTCATTGATGAAACTGGATCTGTAAGTATACAGTTAAATTTGTACTATTTTGAGTTACCGGAGATTCAAGGCTTTTGTAGCCTAATATCGTATGATTATTACTCTTTGATATAAATTGTATCATCTTGGGAGAATTATCTAAACTCCTTGCAAGCATGATATCATAATTTCATCAGGAATCAAATGGCACATTGGTCAAATAGCCGAATGGATCTTCCTTGTGTTCTAATCTATTGCTTAGCGATCAGGAAACTTGTTTCATATTTAAGTTTATTGTTTATTAGGTGAAGAACTTTAGTTGGACAGCTGAACGATTGAAAAAGTGCAATGTTTGCGAAACATAGGAACAGTTGCTCTAAAGTGGATACAGTTTATAGTTGAAAATTTTAGCATCAATAGCTATGTAGTTAACATTAGCTCGTAAATCATATACTATATCTGATACTTTTAATCTAAAATCTTTAGATAAGTATCAATTCAATTTTTTTCGCTATAACATTGTAGACATTACGGTGGCGCGATGAACATTCAGCTCCATTCTCGTTCATGACTCAATCGCAAATGAATCTCAGTGTAATAGATTCGAACGAGGATGTAAAGTCGAAATTAATAAGAGCTCAGTTTGGAGAATCGCCACACTTTTCGAGTCCAGCCAAATCGCAGAGGAACAATGCGAACTCTTTGAATGATCCTTACACTTCCGCTCATGCGATTAATCGCTTTCAGTCCGATTGTTTCTCGAGCAATATATTCGAGGACGACCAGTGTAACAGTTTACTGAACGGCAACCTCGATAGCGATCATTCCGGAAGCATATTTGCTAAATTGATGAACAAAACGTCATTGTTGAAATTGCAAAATAATTTGGCAGATGACATGGAAAGTTTAGTTAGAGAAAGGGACTCTGACACGGATAAAAGTCAGTCAAATACGTTAGTTGTAATGTCGCGTACAAAATCAAGCGATATCAATGAGTCAACAGCACTGTTAGAGACACCTAGTTCTTACAGTAGCTTTCAGTCCTCTCAATTGAACCAAGAAGAGGAGGAGAGGACTATACCGAAAACTGGTTTTGAATTTCTCGACAATTGGTAGATAACTTGTTGCGACGTAAGATTCGAATGATTACGTTCGTGTTTAAATGGGTACTACTACTTATTAATGTAAAATTGTATCGCATCGTGTTCGTACAATTTTAGTTCCTAAAACGATGATGTTCGCGTCGCTGTAGATTAATATTGATTTACAGATACTATTTGTTCTTTAGAAGGTAGTAGTTTTAGTTTTCCATAACGGTAGTTTTGTGATCTCACGTTACGATGCTCTTGCGAAGTACTTGCTGCTGGAAAAAGAGTATTGGTTGCAGATGAAGCTTAACCAGAGGTTAAACATATGCATATCGAATATAATAAGATTTCCGTATAGTGTATGAAAATTTTATATTGCTAGGATACAGCGGTTTTTCAGATGTAGATGTTACATACAAGTGTTTCAATTTATATGCACGGTAGAAACCGAGCGAAAAGACATTTAAGGGAAAAAACACTTGTTTTTATATACGTGTAATATTTTATTAATCATTTTATACTTGCAGTTTTATTTAAAACTATTTTTACGATTTAGTATTAGGAAGTATCTTCTTAAGATAATCATCTGGACTGTCGTCTGTGTGTGTGTTATATCTATATCATAAAAGAAGAAACCATCGTTCAGATGCATAAAGTATAAGTATTTAACCGAAGACTGAAGAGGCTATTTCACTTCATTTTCTTATTACGTTCGTATTTGATATAATCGTTAAATTGTTCATTAAGCGAACGTTAGTACATTTTATATAGACTGTGCTATTCAGATTCAAATATTAAGGACATATACATAGTCTTCGTAGAATAGTAATAATTTAGAATGATTACTGTCACTTGCTCTCTTTCTTTTTTTTTTCTCAAAGAGATGAAATAATAACGAACAAAATGAGACACGTGTACGTGTTTGCGTGAGATGGGTTGCGTTTTCAGTGTGCGTTTATAACTGAAAAATGTCAACATTTTTATTGAAACATATATATATATATACATATATATACATATATGTATATTATACAGTATTTTAGAAGATTTTATTATACGATATTTAAATACATGAATTCGTGTATTGTATGTAATTGCGTCAATCAATGAGTGTAGTCCGATAAGGTTCATTCCTTCCTCGATGATCTTCCTGGAATTCCAGTCTTCACGTCGTCCAAAATCCCGAGAGCCAGACTAGTAGAAAAATATTTCGAGCATTACTACGCATCCTTCGCACTTGGAAACTTTGAAACAATCGATACCTTCCGTTCTGGGGGATTGAATGATGGTTATATTCTCGTCTCCACCGCCAATTTGTCCGACTTTCGAATTATTGTAATAGCCGAAGATATTTTTGTTCGCTTGCGCGATGCAATAGAATTCTTCTAGATCGGTCGATCTTGTCAGTTTGGCTTCTGATTCTTTCTCGAAGGGTGACACCAGTATCAGACGCCTTTTCGACGATGCCCGGACTGAAACTGGGACAATTCTTTCATCGTTTCGCTACAGAAGTATTCGAAAAGTCCCAAGCTTTAATTGCTCCTCTTTGTTTTTTTTTTTTTAGGTTGCCACCCTATTTACCGTTTCTATTGATTTTATCTTCTGATGCACCCTTGGTTGTGTTTTTCGATCCGTAAGATAATCTCTGCGATAACGTGGTCAAACTTTTTGATTGGACGTTCGATCGATTACTTTTATCAGATAAAGATCGGCCAGCGATACCTGATTCGGTTTTATCCCCCGTTTCCACTAAGTCACCCTGATCTTGCAGAAGATTATCTACGAATCGTCGGTCGATGATTACTCTACGTTTCTAAATTCTTTTTTCGATTCTTACGAGAGAGACACCATTGTTAGGACGATTAACCCTTTACGTACGGATGACTCGTTTTTTAAATGCGAGACGAAGGGCGCGTAGTACCTAAAGGGTTAATGAAAAGGATGCGATTAAACCTCTTTCCTCTGCCTCGTCCGTATCCACAGGACTGCACTTTCCAAAACCGGAACATTTTCCGCCATCCAAGCAGTTTTCTTCTTCACTGCTCTTTCGAAAACCCTCCTCGAGCTTTCCATCGTCCATCGGCGAACGCGAGACACCGCCATCTTCTTGCGCGTTCTCCACGCAGCACTTGTATTGTTCCATCGCCTGGCGTTCGAGCTCCTACAATAACATTGTATTACGCGTGTGTTTCGACAACGCTCGTGCCTGCGTCCGCGACGGAGGTCAAAGTCGATTTCGACTTTAGTCGCGTCAGTGGTGTCGTTGTGGAAACACGCGTTTCGTTGCGCTCTAATAATTTTCGGAAATCTACTCGGTGCGTGACGATTCTAAACGTGACCAATGGCTCAGAGGAGGCGATCGATGATCAAAGGTAAGGGAATATATAAGAATAAAGTGTTATTACTTGATATTTAAGTGCCAGAGATTCCTCTGAGGTTCTGTATTGTTCCATTGCTTGTTGCTCTAATTCATCGTATCTAGTGTTAAGCACACAATGCACAATATTATTTAATGAAATTATACGATCTGCTATAGAGATTCTCGTACGTATAATTTGTTGTTATTGTCGCGTTTAAAGAAATATTCTACGGAACCTCTGAGCGTTTTGTGTAATGTTAAACACAGCGATCAAGTTCACGTAACGTTAATAGTCGAGTAGAATCTTATTTGACGAGACGCGTGTTATTTAGAAGCTTCCTATACCTTTTCTCGAACACGTTCTCCAACATGGCTTGATTCACCGAAGCATTGGTCAGAACGTCCCTGTATAGCCTCCTTCTGTTTCGAGTCTCGTTCTTTTCCCTTTCGTTGAGCGTTCTCGCGTTTGATCCTTGGACTTCCGGTTTCGAACGTTCGCTGTTCTTCGAGCTGTCCTTCTCCCTTCGGGAACTGGAAGCTTTCCTGCCGCTTTTCGCTTCGAAACTCCTCAGTTCGGTTACCAGGGTGTTAGCGGTGGCAAATTCGTTAGTTTTCAACGAGTAACTTTTGTCCAGCCATTGGAGGACTTCCGATTCCGACTTGGATCCCCGATTCTTCGCTTCGAGGACGCACGAATGCTTCTGATGGGAGCTCTTCGATTGGCTACGATGTGCCTTCATCGCGTTTTTCGTCAGCAATATCAAATTCTTAAAATCAACCCCTTGATTCTTCCGCTTCTGACTAGCCTCGTGATACAATTCTACCGGGTGTTGGTAGACCGGTATCGGTACGGAACTCGATTGCAGAAACTTCTCTTGCACCTACAATGTATCTTCGATTAATTTATCATTAACGATTCGAGGTCTCTTAAGTATCTTAATCTTGAACCTGGAAAGGATGATGCGTGATCGTGGTAGCACGTAATGGCTGCACGGTGGTACGCATCGGCATCGAGGTGGAGCTGGTTATTTGTATTTGTGTCGGTGGCGGGATCCTTTGGTACCATTGCTGCGGAGGTCGAGCGAACGTCGCCGCGTCCGTGGCTGGTAGCAGAGGTATTCCTGTGCTCTGAAATTGACGAGTGTTTTTCTTTTTTTTTTTGTCCTCTCTCTGATTCCGTCACGCACCTCAGGCTGAACGACTTTGCAAAACATTTCCGAGAACTTCCAGCCAACGATAGTACGAAAGCATATCTGGAAGTTAATTAACGTTTCATTTAAACCTGGTATATGGTTCCAGTGTTCTCGTGAGCCCTGTTATAAGGAAACAACTCGTTTTGGTAACTCCTCTCGTTTAGGGACGGGAAATATTGCAGGCGACTAGCGTGCTGCTCCTTGGCGCTGTTGAATCGCGTCACGGGTACTTTTGGGAAAAATTCGGGCACCTCCGGGCTTAGAACCGGCGACAGGTGCTTTCTCGTCCCGTAGCTCTCCGTTCTCGCGGTTTGGTACTCCGTTCTGAGTATCAATGGCCGATACTGAAACGCGTAATAAAATTGTTGCTGGCGTTCCTTGCTCTGGCTGATTTGCTCTCGCGGTGGTTGCAGTTGATAACACTGCAGTCGTATTCTTTGTTGAGCGAATTGTTGCTGCGCGTTAGCACCCCTTTTCCATAAATTTCGAACCGCCTCGCTCGTTACGCGAACGTGAAGCTGCATCTCCGTGGGGTTCTCGATGGAGTATCGTCGGTGCTCGTAACAATTATCCGACTTTTCGTTAGGATCCGACTCTTTAAAGACGTCGTTTCGATTAGCAAAAATCGCGCACGTTTTACGTTACTCGACCCGAGTGTATTACCGATGAAGTTTGTCTCTTTGCTCGGTTCCTGGCCGGTCCTGACCTTTTTCTCCGTCGAACTCGACCTCTGCGCGTGCTGGCTTCGCGTGCAGTCTTCCCAGTGCGACTTGATACCGCATCCGATTTTAGATGCCTCGTCGGGCTCCGGTAATCTTGTTGCCGAGCTTTGCAACATCAATTTTTCGCGCGAACGTTAACACGGGGTGATCGAGCGCTCGATCGTAGTACTACTCGGTTACGTTTAAGTCTATTAAAGGCTAACAATTCACGATTCGATCGCGGCCTGCTCGAGGTTAACCAGGCGAAGAGTTTCTCGACCTCCGGTAGCATCCAGGGCTCGGTGACTTCCGTCCAGCAGAAATTTGGTTGAGGTACGGGGCCCGAATTCTCGTCCGGTTTGTACATGCTCTCGCGTTCCTCATTGTACTCGTAATTACCGTACGAGGCCAAGTGGGAATCGGGGATAACGTCGCGAACGCGTTTCGTTCGGTAAGTACCATTTCCCTTGTACTTTGCAGTCAGTTTATGATTCTGTCGATAGGAAAGATCGTTGAATGCAACTCGTGGTAGAGATATATGTGGCAGCTACGGAGGAATGGTAGAAGGAAAATGGAGTCTCTTTACGGAGTAGGGGGAAGTGCTTTTCACCTGGGTCCACAAAGATTGATTCAACTTTCGAAAGGGGTCCTCTTCGTCGAAGGTCCAAGCTTTGTCGGCGATTAAACTTACGTTCGCATAGGCGCTGTTCAGAAGCTCTTCGTCGTACGACGGGAATGATGATATCATTATCTGAACATTCTAACCGGTCGAGCGTATTTTATCAAGCAAATTAAACGTCGTTCGCATCGGTAGATTCTCAAATGGTCATTTAATTGTGTCCTGTCTTCGAGACGAACATCGAATCGATCGAGGACTCGGGATGTATTCAGGACGAAGGATCGCAGACGCATTCGCGTTAATGGAAGATCGTATTCAGCGTTGAATATTTTCGAGGATAACGAGCAGCAGGAGATAATAAGATGCGCCACGTGTTTTTCTTTTTTTTTTTTTTACAAATGTCTTGGTTTTATTACAAATACGATCGAGATGATAAAGTAATGCACGCATTTCATTCACACACTTTGTACAGATCAGGCGTACAATATTTACAACGAACAGCTCGCGTAATTTACAAAATTTTGACGATCGATGGTATTATGATAAACTATGATAGCGTTTCGAAACTTGATGAGAAAGAAAAAATCAGTCTGGTAGTTACACTCTGTTCAACATTCTCGACGGGGTCCTCCAATGCTGTATATCGAATGAATAATCGTTCGTTCGACGAATTTCGGTGCACGTGGAGCATTCGGAGGACTGCTTCGAGAATCTTGCACGAGTAGGTGTAGTCGTCGCGACACGGCTATCATCAGGAACGCGAAAAGCGCGAAAGGAAACGATTCTCTCCCTTCGCGTCGTTTAAAACCCTTTAATTATCGATTTAATCGTCGTTGATCATCGTTCGCAGGTATTGCGCGACTATATCGAGATTATCTGGCACAGATCGTGTATAATACTTTATGTACAGAGAGGATGCTGTCTGATAGTTATTTATAACGATTGGGGCGATACAGTCGCGCAATAATAATCGATATCGGCGACGAGTTCGTGAATAGAACTCGTGGCTAATTGGAAAAAAGAATTAAGTGTTTATGAGGCGATTGGCGACCTCGACGTACTATATAAATTCGTTGAGATTCGATGATTCGCTATGATCCCTAGATTTCTAACGGCGAAAAGTCTCCCGCTTAAAAAGATCGCGGATTATTTACAAATTCACAATTTTTTTTTTTTATTACGACACGACGCGCACAGAGAGTTCTCTTTAACGTGCCGTAAAATAATTAAAAGATCCTCCTATCTTATATGGCAAGACGATGGTCACACCCTCGGTTCAGCACCAATCATGAATTATCGGTGCGAGAGGAAAATGTAACAGCGATTGCTTACGAACCTAGAAGCGTCCATTCTCATCGTTCGTGTTCCCGGTTAATTTCATTATGGCCTACATAATCGGCGATTAAAGTGTATTTCCACACGCGGTGGTGTTTTGGTTATCCATGCGCAATTACGTTGAGCATTTTCTCCAATGTGAAGAAAAAAAAGAAAACAAAAAAAATGTTACTCGCTTTAGGAATTCATTTAAAATCGTAGTGATCGTCGTCTAACGCTAAGACGGTCCTCACACGTATTCCTCGGATGGCTTGGGCATACTAGCTGGCAGTCTAAGCGTACTCGGAACACGATTGGCACTGTCTGGTAGCTCGGCGATGTCGATGAACACCCCGACCAGATTATCAAAGTTCAGTCCCCAATTTAACAGGTAATCCCAGCTCAACGCAGTCGTGGTGGTCGATGGCGAGCCGCTGTTGGACGGCCTGTACAGTCCGCCCATGTGCGTCGACAGGTCGTCGTCGGAGGCCACCAAGGTACTGAGAGATCCGCGGAACGAACTGTCGAATCCGTCGTAGTTGACGTTGGGCGGTAACGGTGGTTTCGTGGTCTGCGACGACTCGTTGCTGCGTTGGTTCACTTCCTCGTCGTCTTGCTTCGCGAACGGGTTGTCCGATCGTTTGTCGCCCACCAGCGACGTGTTGTCGTATTCGGAGCAAGTGAAACTGTCGTTGCCGCTCTCGTCGGTCGTCGACGAGTTCCTTCGTTCGAGTCTCTCGACCGGCGGCGTGTGCCTCCGGTGAAGATGCAGAGGACCGTGCGTGGGTGGTCCTCGCGCTTCGCTGGAGGAGCTGACGGCATCCAAGGTCGACACGAGGCTGGAGGTTCTCGGTCTTGAATTCAATCTCTCGATCTCTTCCGCGGTCAAGCCCATCGGTCCGGAGGAGACGTTGTTCACGGAGTTCTCGTTGTTCGACTGAGGCGCCTTTCGACTGGCCGTCGACCCGGATAGTTGACTCATGATCGGTGAATTTAGGCTCCTCTCGCTGTTCGAGTTCAACGCGTCCTTTCCTACTCCCCCGGACGAGGAAGTGGTCGCTAGAAGAGCGCTTTGCAGGGGTTTACCACTGATGTCGTGCAGCGTCAGTATTCTTGGCTGCTGCGCGGAGAGTTCGCTGCTGGGCGACAACCTGGCCAGTGGTGTGCTTTGTAACAGTTTCTGAGTCGGTCCAGGCGGTTGACTGACATTGGGCGGTGGTAAGGCTCGCGGTGGAAACGGGCCGGTGTGTCTGTGCTGCTGGCCCGTGTGCTTGTGGTGGTTGGCATAATTATTGATAGGCGGAGGTGTGGCTTTGTACTTGCGCATACCATCGCGATAACCTTTGTAGTGATAGACGATATCGATGTCACTGGGCGCAATGGAGCTCGCGTTCTCCAAATCGTAATGCTCGGGCATGTCGGGCTCTGGATTGTGCTCGTGAGAGTGCAGAGAAGTTTGCGCGGGCGGTGGCAGAGGCGGATGCTCGTCCCTAATGGGCGGCGACTTGGTCACTTCTCTCTCGATTATATCTGGCCTCTGCGGTCGGTGTTCGGTGGTCGCGTTAATTTCACGCTCTTTATACTTCTTCGAGATCAATTCCGGGCCCATGTGACCCACTCCTCGTAGGTCAGACGTATCCGAGATATAGGTGTTCTCGTGGCGAGACATCAGGTTGTCGTTTCCTGTACCAACCAGCGGGTTACCGGTCATTATAGCGTTTGTATTCTTGTTCACCACCGATGGCGCGGACTTCTCCTTGTTCTGCCGTCTCAGACGGAAAACAATGAAGCTGACTAGGATAGCGATCAGCAGGATGACGAAGAAAACTATAACCAGGGTGATCCCTATGCTCAGCGGATCAGCCGTGGCCGTGGCGCTTATTCCGATCAGTCCTCTGCATCCGGTACTCACTTTTCCGTGGTACAGTATCTCCTTAAAGATCGACCCGGAACCGTTGAACGGTTGGATCTCGTTGTTGATGGTGAAGTTGGCCAAACAACCCTCGAAACTCTTGGCGCCAGCGCTCTGAGCGTAGTAGAGGTCTTGGCTAACCCCACCGATCGATAGGACGGTCAGGTACGGGTCCAGAAAATCGTGGACACCGGCGGAGTCGAGCTCTTCCCCGGTTTGGACGCCGTCGATGAACAATCGCAGCCCTCGAAAGTAGGAATGCAGAGTCAGGTTGTGCCAGCGGCCGTCCGCTAGCCCTCCGTCGATGTTCGCGGACATGTTCACGGGCGATCCGAGCAGAGACGCGTAAAATAGTTGGCCACTGCGTAACTGTAACGTAATATATTATTTAGAACGAAAGTCGACGATGATCGTTCAAGATCAGGGTAGTTTCTTACCTCCACGGATGTGAAATGCTTGTTGGTCGCAGCGTAGATGAGAATACCATCAGGCTTGACCGTTCTGAACATCAATCCAATAGTTTTGTACGGCGATGGGTTACTTATGAAACTCGTGTCCTCTACGATGGTTCGCTTCGTTCGGTTCTTGTGCCACTCCGTCGATCCCCCATAGAGATATTCGAGCAACTGCATTCTTCTATGCTTCTCCGAAATCTGAACGACAAACAGTTTGTTAGCCTCTCAATTGGTCTCGTAAAAAAAGTTACAAACCAAAGCGACGTAATAGTTTTACGTACTTTGTACTCGACGTATCCACCCTCGCTCAGAGTGACCGGGTCGAGTGCTCCTTCGCAATTAGGGGCGGTTAGCGCTCCACACTGGCAGGTTACCTGATGCCACTTGTCGTAACATTTGGCGTTAGCTCCGCAAACGGAGGTAGACTCCTTTCCGTCTTTCAAACAGGGATTCTTGTTCGATCTGATGCACGTGAACTTGACGCCACGCGACGCCAATGGATTCGACAGGTTCAACGCTCTTCCGTTTATGGAGACCGAGTGAACGCACCCTACGAAATCATCCGAATGCACCTGGCCCGGTCTCTCGAGCACTGGGTCCGCATTTTCGAGTCCTCCAACCAGAAGCGGGTTATTGTTGAAGTTGAGAGTTCTGTGGAAAACAATCGTCGATTTAGAAATGTAGTCCTCGGAAAGGAGTTAAAAAAATAGAAGGAGAAGTAGACGACGCTAACCCAGTTGGCCCCACGTCGTCCGCGTAGCAAGTGCCATCGCCTGGTCTGCAATCGTCGCAAATATCGCCGTGCTCCCTGCACATGGACACGCTCAGAGACACGACTCGACCGTTTCTGGTAGCCGTCACTTTCCTCCACTCCCCATCGGCTACAGAGTTCTCCGTTTTTATCGTGATCGAGGTGATGGCACTTCTCGCGCCCCCGTACGAGAACACGACCCGTCCATTCACCAATTCCAGTACCACGAAATCGGAACGACCACCAGTTTGCGGCGCGTAGTTGTACAGCAGCAACGCATCCGGTTTCGTAGTGGCGAACACCATGGTTATGTCGTTCGTGTTCGAGTCTAAGGCCGGGAAAGCCATGTACGATAACTCCTCGAATCCAAACGTGGATCGTTCGCAGTGTCTTCCGTAACGACCCTCTGGACAGCTGCATCTGTACCTGAATGTACGAATCGAACATTATACGTCATCGAATCTTCGTTGCTTCGTTGCAAGCGGTCGATGAAGAAACTCACCCAGGCTTCTCTCCTACGCACAAACCTCCGTACAGACAAGGATTCGGTCTGCAGGAGTCCGTGACAGCCTCGCAGTGGTTTCCTCGGTAGCCAGCGCGACATAGACAGAAGAAACTGAAGCTGTCAGGGCTCTTCCTGCACGATCCACCGTTTCTGCATGGATTACTCGCGCAAGCATCGCCTC
The DNA here is from genome assembly GCA_963969225.1 of Xylocopa violacea. Lineage (NCBI taxonomy): Eukaryota > Metazoa > Arthropoda > Insecta > Hymenoptera > Apidae > Xylocopa > Xylocopa violacea. The sequence continues at coordinate 31,159,805 of CAXAJV010000006.1, read as the reverse complement.
GTTCCAGTTCGCACAACTTGCCCTCGCGATCGATCGGACAGGTGCACATGAAGTCGTATCCCATTCGTCGACATTGTCCTCCCTAAAAGCAAGCAATCGTTTTTGCAATTATTTATCTTGGAACGCAGTATAGAGATAAAGGTCGAGATTAAGCTAATGTTTACCAGCAAACAAGGGTTTGGCGAGCAAGGATCTTGCCTCCTCTCGCATCTGTCGCCGGTGAATCCGTCGCGACACTTGCAGGTCATTTCGTGCATCATCCTCGGTGACGTGAGGATCAAGGCTTGACTGTCGGTGATTCTGGCGTCGTCGTAGATCACTAGCTTATCGCTGCAAGAGCCACCGTTCTCGCAGGGTATGTGTTTGCAGGGTGAATAACCGATGGTGAAGGTCGTCGCGTCAAGAAGCGCTCGGATCTTGTCTCGATTGCGGTTCAGTAGTTCTGTGACTTCGTACTTGCTGCGATACCCTGTGCAATAGATACAAGTGATTAGATTCGTTGTAATTGATCAATTGAAATTTCAATCTATCCCCGTGGATTTAAAATGCGCAGTTGAAATACCTTGCGGCGATTCCACTGCTATGTGAATGTTCAAATCAGGCCCGTTCTCTCCGAGGCTGAAGATCTTAAGGTTGTCACCAACGTCGATTTCTTCTTGCAACAGGTCCAGTAAGGCACGATAGTACTGACTTAAAAAATCTCTCGCGCTCAGCTTCGACACTTGCAGCGTTACGCTGTTTTCGATCGTGCTGTTGGTGAAAACGAGGAATTCGACGGTGACTTTGGACACCACGTTAGGGTGACGGCCATCGTTGCCAGACACACTTAGCGAATATCCAACTCCTGTTATCGAGAGATACAGATTTAATCAGACTTCGTAGATTTGTAATTTTGTTCGTTTTATTCGGTCGAATATCGTTCATTAACAAACCTGGAGTTATCTTCTTCGTATGGAGGTCACAGGCAGTAGGAATACTGAGAATTTTCGGATTCGATCCCTGAAGTATCTTGCAGGAGTAGCTGCCAGTAACGTCCGGGTCGTTAGGATGCACGTCAGCAATCTTTCCTAATGGAATTTGTTCGTTGAAGGAGTGAACTATTACGTGAACCGATCTTGACGACGATGGACTATCGTTCTGGTCCGTAACGATCACAGTTATCGTGTGCTCGCTTCTCATTCTTGGTATTCCAGAGTCTTCCACTTCGATCTGTAAAAATAAATTTGTATCAGTCGTCTGGTAATTAATAATCTTTTAAATTGTCCTTTACAATCTGTACGTATATACGAACCACAAGGTCCAACTGTGGCATAACTTCTCTATCCAAACTCCTCGTGGTCTTCAGCACCCCGGTGTGTTTGTCCAGGGTAACCATGTCGCTTTGTCTTCCGCCAACCAGCTTGTACGTGAACGGTGCGCCATTTGGTGGTAGGTCAGGATCGGTAGCACTTAGCGTCATTATAATCGTCCCAGCTGGTTCGTTCTCGTTCACGTAACCAACCACTTCCGGTGGGTCAAAGATGGGACCATTATCGTTGATGTCTAGAAGCTCGATGTGAACAGCCGCAGTGCCAGTTTGGGGCGGTGACCCAGTGTCGATCGCGCCAATCGTCAAATCGTAAACCGGGATCGTTTCTCGATCCAATTGCTTGGCGGTTTCTATATCTCCAGTCTGAGGGTCGACCTTAAAGGCTTGTCCTATATTTCCACTGATGATCGAGTAAGAGAATTGATTGTTCTGCGGCTTTATATCCTTGTCGACTGCTCTGACGGTCATGACTCGCGTCCCGTGAGCTGCACCCTCCGACACTGTGGCGTCGTAGGTGCTCTGTAGGAACTCTGGCGGGTCGTTTCCATCCTGAATCGAGACTATCACTTGCGCCTCGTCTGTGTCGTTGCCACGAATCCCACCGCCGTTCTTCGTCATCACAGTCAACACCACTCTGTTCTGGGTCTCGCGGTCCAGTCTTCGCGACACTCGAATTATCCCCGTCTCGGAACCGATCGAGAAGCCACGGTCATTCGACGAACCGACGAAGAGGTAGTAGACCCTTCCGTCTTCGCCTGCGTCTTGATCGGTTGCCTGGACCAGGCCCACGGAAGTCCCAACCTCTGCGCTCTCCGACACGTCCATGTGGAACACCGGTTGTATGAACTTGGGATAGTACTCGTTCACGCCTGTGATGTACACGATGACCGTCGTGAAACCGACCATCTGCGGGTTGGAGTCTGGATTGGCCGCGACTATGTCCAGGGTGTACTCGTTCGCTTCCTCGTAGTCGAAACTGATCAGCGATGTGATCTCGCCTGTATCCTCGCGAATGCGAAAGTGGTCCTTCCCTGAACCACCGAGAATTTTGTACTGCACCACGGCGTATTTCGGGGAGTCGATGTCACGAGCGATGACCTGCAATTAGAGATTGTCATGGGTGAATTACGAAATTCTCGTCGTTTCGAAGGTAAAGGTAGGACTATCTGGTACCTTATAGACGAAGCTATTCGGCGGAGAATTCTCAGGCAAATAGGCTTCGTAGACGCTTTGATTGAATTTCGGTGGATTATCGTTGATGTCGGACACGTTCACGGTCAACGTGGCAACGGCTTGCTTCGGCTCGAACCCCAGATCCGTGGCGGTGATGTTCAGCCTGTACTCTTGCACCAGATCGTAGTCCAAAGGCTCGAGTATGGTCACCGCGCCGGTGATGGAATGAACGAAGAACTCGTTTCTTTCGTTTCCGGCTGATATCTTGTATCTGATCATTCCATTCGGCCCGTCGTCGCCGTCCGTAGCGCTGACCGTCAAGATGGTGGTGTTCACCGGCTCGTTCTCCGGCACTCTGACCTGGTAGCTAACAGCGGCAAACGTGGGAGCGTGTCTGTTCTCTCCTGAGATCACCAAGGTCAACGGAACCTCGTCCTTCTGCGGCGGTACACCCTTGTCGATCGCTCGAGCCCTCAACGAGAACGTCGTGCCCACTCGTACGACGGACAAGCTGTTCTGTACGTAGACCCATCCAGATTTCTCGTCGATGGAGAAGTACTCGGTTCCGTTCACGTTCGCCAAGTAATAACTAATCTCCGCGTTCACACCGAAGTCAGCGTCGTCCTTGGCAACCAGTTGCACCACCTTCTTACCGACACCGTAGTTCTCGGGCACTGGATAGAGGTACGATCTCTGCTCGAATCTCGGGGCATTGTTGTTTGCGTCCACCACGCTCACGTAGACGACCGTTTTCGACGAGAGGGGCGGTTTTCCGTTGTCCGTAGCGATCACGGTAAGGGAGTACAGGTTCTCCGGCGATGAGGGACGATGGGTGTGTTTGTATTTGAGCGTTTTCTTGCTGAACACGTCGCCAGTGGCTGGGTCGACGGTGAACAGGTCGGAGGGTTGCAACAGGCTGTAGGATATCACGGAATTCGGACCCTGTTTGTCGCGATCGATCGCGGTAACTTGACCAACGTGCGCAACAGGTGGTTGCAGCTCTGGGAAATGGAAGTGGTAGGAGTCCTCGTCGAATTCCGGGGGGTTGTCGTTCTGATCCTGGATGGTTATCGTTAGGGCTGTTGCCGACTGCCAAGCACCGTCCTCAGCTACCAACTACGTGGAATCACTTATTAATTGTTAATTCTAAGTCGTTCAGGAGCTTCTGTTAGAAAGTTTAGTTTACGTTACACAATACTGGAAATAGAATCGAATGTTCGCGCGAACCTTTAGCAAATACTCGTCCTGCTCCTCTCTGTCCAATTCCCCGTCTACGGTCACGTTACCGCTGAGCGCGTCCATAGAGAATTTGTTGCCCGGGTTATCGGTGAATCTGTACATCACGTTGGCGTTTTGGCCGATATCTGGATCGCTGCTGGTGATCCTTATGACGAACGTGCCGATCTCCGCGTTCTCCGTCACGTTCACGCTGAACAACCGTGTGAACTGCGGAGGGTTGTCGTTCTTGTCGAGCACGGTGAGCAACACGGTAGCAGTGCCCGTCAGCGACGGTTGTCCGTGGTCCCGAGCCTCTACGATCAACTCGTAAGAAGCGATCTAACGCGAAGCAACAATTGTTATCCGTTCTCTTTGGACCGTTGTGAATCGAGATCGCGAATTCCCGATTAATTTGAAAGGATACTCACCTCCTCACGATCCAACTTTGCGTTCGTGCCGATCTCCCCGGTATCGGTATCGATGACGAAAGTCTCGGTGAAATCGTTCACCAGGTAATAGGACACCTGTCCGTTCTCCCCGGAGTCGCGATCTTTCGCCGAGACTTTGCTTACGAACAGCGGCGGGTACTCGTCCTCGGGAACCGTGGCGTTGTAAATGGACGCCTCCATTATCGGCGCATTATCGTTCGCGTCCGTAACGTTCACGAGCAGTTGCACAACGCTCCTCAGAGCCGGGGTGTCCGAATCACGAACCTCGACCCAGGCTTCGTAGAACGGCGCCGTTTCGTAATCGAAGCCAGACGCGACTAACACCTAAACGAAACGAGCGACCATTTTACCTTTCGTCGAGCACAATCGTTGGGAACGATCTTCGATCCCCTTCCGGAGGACTTGGCAAATTCCAGATCGTTACAACGCAACGTTTTGTACCGATCCGCATTTCTCACCGTTCGTATCGAACGAACGCGTGCTAACCGATACAGACCTCTCCGGTGTGAGGATCGATCTTGAGCGCGTCGCCGACGTTTCCACCGGCCATCCCGTATACGAGGTTGCTGGTGGCTCCGATTTTCGGTGTGGTCGCGCTTAATTTAGCGATGACGCGTCCCTCGGGCACGTCTTCCGGCAGCGTGAACCTGGTGCTGATGGTCGAACGAAAGCTGGGGAACAGCTGCCTCTCCCAGAGATGTATCACCAAATCGGCGGTGACCGATTGCGGTTTCACGCCGCAATCGGACGCCTGTATTTGCAATTGGTAGGTGGTTTCGTCATTAGCCAATTCCTGCGTCGCTCTTATCACACCGCTGTTCGAATCGATCACGAACTTATCCGCGTCGATTCCCTGGAGACGATACACGATCCGGGAATTCTCTCCGTCGTCGTCGTCCACCGCTTTCGCGCCGAACACGAAGTCCCCTTTAAAGGAAACAGTGTGTTTAGCGACGTTGCGTACGATCCACGTTAGGTTTACGGATCTCTGTTATTCAGGTGTTACTTAACGCGTTCGGACTCGTGTCGTGGTTCTCGAAGGATGGCTTGGAGGGTTACGAATTTCCAACAATTACATTTTTTTTTCCCCCCCGTTTCACGATTAATTGGAATTTCAAAGGGTGGGGTAACTCCGTCGCGTTCCGCGCGAGAGTCGTTTACCTGGTTTGGTTGCACCTGGCACGTAAGCCGTGTATCTTGGACTAGAAAATTTTGGGGCATTGTCGTTCACGTCCTTGACGAAAATCGTCAGATTGACGGCGGAGGCTTGCGGTTCCGTGGGACTCGAATCTTGAGCGACCAGCGTTAAGTGGTAGACAGCGGTTTGCTCGCGATCCAACGGCACCGCCGTGAACACTTCGCCGGTTTCGGGGTTCGCGGTGAAACGTTCCGAGTATTCGCCCAGCAAGCTGTATCTGCACAAGAGATTCAAGGTCCCGTTTAAAACATCCGCGGCGACTGTTAGGTTCGCTGGGGACTCGTGGCCCATGGTTAACTCACCTGATCCTCGCGTTAAGACCCTCGTCCTTGTCCGTGGCATGCGGTTTAGTCACCCAGGTTCCGGAAGCCGAATTTTCGGTAACCGTCGCCTTGTACTCCTGCCTGGTGAATTCCGGAATGTGATCGTTGACATCGAGCACGACGATACTAACGATGCCCGATCCAGTCAACGGCGGAGAACCTGTAGAACAGGTTCGGTAATCGTAGATTGATCGTTCTATGATTACGCGAATACATTTTGCCGATTCAGGTGTATAAACAATGTGACCTCAAACGCGAAAAAATGCATTTCCCGTTTGCTCGAGAAGGAAAAAAATTGTTTAAACTTGGTTCGCTTTTATTCGTCGGACCGGCATCGCGACGCGAGAGTTTTAAGGGCACGCGGGATCGCGAGCCACGTATTTTTATCAACGTTTTAATGGCGATCGTGATAAAGTTTGAACGATTCGATCGCGAAACGTTAAAGAAGACAAATTACGATTTCGCAAAGTATCAGGCGGCCGTGGTACCGTCGAGTTAATTGCGCCGCCTAAAACAGGCCATTATTCTCTGGGGGGGGACCCGATTTCTCCGACTGCAGCAGGTACATTGTACGCGTTGGCGTGGCCCTGGGCCACGCGCCTCTATAAGCGTATATCGTTCAATCACGCGGACCTCTCACGGGGAGGGTTACAGGCACAACAATTGCAAAGCACAATGGTGTGGTCCACCATAGGCGGTGTTCCCCCGGTGGGCAATCCGGCAGAAATATACTGGCTTACACTAGTAGCGTATTCTCCTTATTCGTCTGCTTAATTGATGAGGACACGAAGAAGCAACACGCCTTTTTTCCCCTTCCATCCCCTCTTTTTGCATTCGACTCGCGTTGGAACGCGAACTTTTCGATAAGAACGCAGGGGATCGGTAACGAAGGTAGTTCTTGTCCCGCGTCCACTTCCTATCTTCGACGTATATGTCGAGTCGTTCGATACCATCGATCCCCGCTCGCGTTTCCTCGTTACCTCGAACTCTTTTTTTTTTTTTCCCCGCTATTTCCAACTTCGCAATGGGCGTAGCGCCGCGAGGTGGTTGACTCGTAGTCGACTGCAGGAACACGCGTTTCGGAGCGGGCACACCGGGATGGCTCGTGCGCCATAGGTGGTGCGAACACGCGACAGCTATAACGTTCGAATAAAATAGGAGTACGGTGGTCGAGTTCGAGCCAGGATCTCGGGGAGAGATGCGCGTTTGGCTCGAAGGAGAGGGTCCAAAAAGGTCCAACAAGCGAAAGCTGCGGCGGGTTGAGGGGAGCACGAGGTGGATCAGAAGGCGGAGGTGGCGGCGAGGGGGAAAGCAGAGTAAAAGGGAGAGAAGGAAAGCAAGGGAGGGAGGGTGGGGTACGAAGAGAAAACTGAGGGTGGGGAGAAAGAGAGTGCAACGTCGAGGCAGAGGAAGGCATTTGAGAGCGATTATCATAATCGCGCGTCATAACTCTGCAGGCTTGTCTACCTCGGCGGGGACCGATTGGGCCATCGGGGCCCCGATGGCTGGTCGAAAAGGGGCGGGGGCGAGGGGGCACCCTCGAATGGGACTACTGGCTTCGTCGGAGGAACGTACGATAAAAAAGATTTCTACGAGGAACTGCCCACCGCTTAAAGAATCTCATCGAACAACCCACAAATTTATATCCAATTTGTATATTACCGCTCATTACTTAAACCAATCGCGTGCATCGATCTATTGTTTCGTCTATTCACCGTCGAGGTGACATTTCGGTGCGCGAAAGCCACTTACGCTCGGTCACGTAACGTTTGCCGGTCGTACAAAAACCGTTTGGGTAGAGATGAAAGTACAAATAAATTGCAAAGGAGTTATTGATTAAGAATGCGGGATACCAACGCTCCCCCAGTTTCGATAATGCATAGAACGCGGAGCGGCGCCGGTCGTCGTTGTACGAGCCGGCACGCGTCGCCTATATTCTCATTGACATTTGGTGACATTTCGATCGTTGCGTCGACGGAATGGGTTAGCCACGATTTGTAAGTATCGTGTCGTAGATTTGTCAAAGTAGTTCGATGAATTTATAGCGAGCCGTGTAGGTACGTACGAGCTTCGGGCTCTCTAAAGAAGCCAGGCCTTTAACCGAGCCGTTTAGAATCGGTTCCTTTTTTTTCCGTCTTATTTTTCCCCGTTGGTCGCACGTCCTTCAATTCACCGTGGCGGTTTTTTTTTTTTTTTTTTTTTTTCACCAGTGCCAAACTCAATATAATTAAGTCCTTTGTCCGTGCTAATTCGCAACCAGTTTACATAGAAGCTAAGACCGGTTACTAAGATGGCCGGAAAAATATTCTCTCCAAAGAACACTGACTACCCTTTCAATGCCGCTCTTTGTGCAGTTCTTACCAGGTATATACCTATTTAGCTGTTCCCCTAAGGTACGCTCCAAAGAATCTACTGGGAATACCTTCTACCCGCGATTTCTTTATCCTTTATTCACTCGCGCGCGCACGTTTGCTCTCCCGTTCTGCTTTCATTTAACCTCCTTTTATCTTCACTTTTTCATTCCGTTTAACCAATTATAAATTAGCTGCTTTAACGCCACGTTTAAGGAATATCGGTTAAGAATTCGTTGAATAACTCACCGGTATCCATGGCCACCAGCGTCAGAGTGTACTCCGGTACCAGTTCCCTGTCGAGCGGTCGGAGGAGAAAAATGTCCCCGGTGCTCGCGTTTATCCGGAACAAGTCCGTGTCACCTTCCTTTAAGAAATACCTCACCTGATCGTTGTAAGGTGGCGTGTCCGCGTCGTACGCTTTCACCTGCGCAACAGAACGATCTTTTCGTTTTCGCCAGCGGAACCTTCACCCCTAGCCGCGGCGGGGTGACTGCAATTGATGCGCTCGATTACCTGTATCACGAACCCTCCACCAGGCGGTACCATGTTCTCCATAACGTGCGCCAAGTACGGCGAGTCCAAGAAAACGGGCGCGTTGTCGTTTATGTCGAGGACGGTGATGGTAACCTGAGCGGTGTCGCCCCGTGGTGTCTCGCCTACTTCCGTGGCGCAGTCCTCCCCCTTGATGGTCAAATGGTACCTGGATTTTCTCTCGAAATTCAGGTTTTTCGCCACTCGTATGACCCCACCGTCCTCCGAAATGGTGAAGTCCCTGTTGTCATCGCCCATCGCGATACTGTATCTCACCCTTCCGTTCGCACCCTCGTCTCGGTCCATTGCCGACACCTGAAACCCAACCAACGGGCTCTTATCAGTCGACACGCGAATGAGGCACGTCTGAAAGCTTTTCTCTGGATTAAATTTAACGACTTGAAGCTTTTCTTCGGATTGAATTTATTGTTTGAGCATCGATTCGCGTTCGATATACGATAAGAGGAGAGAAAGGTGGAACGATCGATGCACCGACCTGTAATACGCTTGCCCCGATGCTGGCGTTTTCGGCAACGGTGGCTGAATACTGTCTGGGATCGAACACCGGCGAGTTGTCGTTCTCGTCGAGGACCGTGACAGTGACCGTCGTCGAGGACGACCGCGGTGGTTCACCGCGGTCCTTCGCGGTTATTTCCAAGGTGTAGTTTGACCTTAATTCGCGATCCAACGAGCCAGATACGCGCAATAGCCCATCCACTGGGCCAACGGTGAAGGGAAGCGTCGTGTCCTCGAGGGAATACTCCACGTATCCGTTCCGTCCCTCGTCCCTGTCCACGGCCTTAATGGCCATCACCACCGTGTTGCTCGGCGCGTTCTCTATTATCGAAATCTTTGTCGGCGATATGAACTCTGGCGACATGTCGTTCACGTCCAGCAATACCACGGTCACCTGTCGAGCAGACGGTGTCCATGACATTGATTCATCGTCGAGATGCCTCTCTGTAAAATCTCTAATCTCGTTTCATGGTCGAAAGTAGCAAATAGTTTTGATCGTTTTTAATCACCTTCGCAAAAGAAAACGGACTCGATTGTGAAACGAATCTAAAGTAAACATCGCTGATCCGTTCCCACGACTATACGTTGCACACTTTGTTGTACATTTTATATTTTGTTATGACTTTGAAAGGATTCCCCAAGCGAGTCGGTGTGTTTGCATTTAAATGAATTTCCGCGCGTCTCGATCTTGTTACAGAGAGAGGGAGAGAGAGAGAGAGAGAGAGAGAGAGAGAGGACTCACCTGCACGGTGGAAGACAAAGGGCGAGCCGGTGGCAGAGGGCTATCCGTGGCGCTGAGGACCAAATTGTAAAGGGGCTTCTGTTCTCTGTCGAGCAACTTCCGAGTGAAAAGGGTGCCGTTTGGTGCCACTCCGAAGTCACCGTTCTCGTCACCGCCGGCGACAGCGTAAATTACCCTGCCGTTATCTCCGGAGTCGAGGTCCTGGGCGGCCACGGTCAGGATTGGGGTGCCGATCGTCGTATTCTCGACGATATCCGCCGCGTGTGGCCCCGCCTCGAAGATCGGCGCGTTGTCGTTCAAGTCCACCACGTTGCAGTAGACGGTCACGGTCGAGGAAAGCGCCGGGATGCCGCCGTCCGTCGCCTGGACTACCAGGATGTAGTGCTGCACCTGTGTGCGCGCGCGCGCGCCGTACGTAAGTGTTTTCTTATCGAGTCAATAAAATTTCCGCGATAAAGACTTATCTTCGGATCGTCCGCGTTAAGTGCCGGACCGGTTAGATAATGGCTGGACTATGGATGTTCGCGCATTCGCGTGCACGCGAAAAAAAGCCGCGAAACGCGTGTAATATGCAAAAATCACGTGAAATATTCAAGGTTACGCGTTATAATATTTAATGGACGAAACAATTCTCCGTCTGGATAGGTTGTTCCTTCGTATAAAGATATAAATTTGCATAAACGATCATAACCCGGTAACGACGTATCGATGCGGTGCGCGGTAAAGAGACTCGATACCGTAATTAGAAATAATCGGCTGATAGAAGAGATCGCTCGACGGGGGGAGAGAAAGAAGTAGCCGTTTCGAGGAACAGTTGTGTTCCGAGTTGCGTTTTAAGGGAAACTTTTTGTTCGCGTTTAGACGGAGCTCTTCCGTTTGCAACCGGGCTCCCTTACGTGCGGCACCTAACAATTTCGCAAGGACTAATGCGAGTTTCGTGGAAGGAACGTGTTGTTTCTCCGTTTCCGATGCGCACCGATCTTTCCTACCCGGTCTGCGAAATGCTTTCGCGGCCGTTCGAACCGATCCCGCCCTATATCTCGAAAGGCATTACGATGATGAAGGGTTCTACTATAAACTACCCTCTCTCTATGCAGCGCCTCTTCGTGTCCGAGTTTGTCCAATTGCTTCTCACCGAAACTCTATATTAGACGGTATTATACGATGTACCGTAAAATATGCGTCAATGGCGTAGCCATCGTTGTGGGATCCCTTCAATTTTTAAACCGCTTAGCACGTAACTCGGCTCGAAAGCTGTCTCCAATGCGTTACGAGGATCACAGACGAGAAGAACATGGTAATGGAAATGTTGCCTGGTGCGCGCAAATTTTTGCGGGATTTAATTAATTTAAATATTGGATACTCGCATCCGATTAATCGTAATATACAGATGGTAAAATAAACACAGTGTACGATAGAGCTGTACTTTGACCGGTTAAAAGCGGAAATCGTCGATGACGCTGCTGTTGGACGAAATGAACATGTACGCTGTTGGCCCCGGAATAAGTATGGCTTGTCTCCGAAGCGTAGCCATCGCGGACTGCCATTTGAAACGTCTGTTGATCGATCTGTCGGACTGTTAGCGCTAAACCCTAAATTCTAGCGTAGCCTTCTAGTCGAAAGCTAATATAATAGGTGCGCTCGAGCTTGAATGTAGAGGCGTGTTCATGGTTATAATCGTTGCCCCGGGCAGCTATGCGTTTCGCCGTATCTGGATCCCTCGCGTGGACGTATCCCGTGTCGATCGGAGCGTATCGCAACGATTCTATCCTTCCAGTTTCCGATACAGAACCCTGCGCGTTCGTACGAAACCGCGTCCCGTCTTCTATCGTGAGAATTTCATCGAAGAAAATGCTCGTTACGAATTAAGAAAGCGACGTCTCGTCCCTCTAATTGTTTGGATTCTCCTATCTTTTATCCGACCCTGACGAGGCTAATTGTAACCGCGTTCCTGAATCGAAACGAAGTCGCCGCGGTGCCCTCCGTGACTCTGACGACACCGTTCGGGACAGCGATTTACGAATAATAGACGCGCGTCTCGACATTCCCGGTCCGAAACGTGAAAGCGACGCGGCTCTATGAATGGCCCAGTGAAAATCCTTTTACACGCTTTCTAAATGCCGTCACCGGACGATCGACGGCGTCGATCGTTACGAACCTGTTCGTAGTCGAGGCTGGCCGTCAACGTGAACACTCCGGTGCTTGGGTTCAGGGAGAAGACGTCGTTGGCCCAGTCGGAGATCAGGGTGTAGCTCAGCTGACTGTTGGCACCATCCGCATCCGCGTCCGTCGCGACGACCTGGCCTATCCGGCTTCCCCTCGGCATGTTCTCCGGGACGTCGAACGAGTACGCGGTGCTCTGGAACGTTGGCGCGTTGTCGTTCGTGTCGGTCACCTGAAAACAGAACGAACCCCCACGGTTGGTTCATTTCCCGTTCGTTGTCCGAGAATCTGCATTCTGAATTCGAACGACCGCTCGCTCTCACGATTTTACGCTCGTCTTTGGTTCGACGACAGCCGTAACACCGATCCCTAATCTGGAATTCTTTGGAGCGGAACTCCGCCACGAATTCCTCTTTGAGAGCGTTGCACGGAAATTTTTACGGAAAGCCCTCGCGCGTTTAGAATGACAATCGAACGGATTGTTCCTTTTGAAATTAATTCCATTTCTACATCGGTATGTAGTTTCGTTGCGAGACCAACGTAACCTCGGCTCGTCCCCAGTGACGCAGGTGATCTCGCAGCCGAATGACTTTTCAAGGCTCTCGTCTTCGTTCGGATTCACTCGATCGACGGTTTATTGCTTTTGCTCGAGAAATAAGGTATCGGTATTGTTATCATCTCGGTAGATCGTTCGATAACCATCGATCAATGCTAGGAGGAGGAGGAGGAGGAGGGATCGGTGGGACGGGGTGGAGCGATGAATTTTCAGCCTCTTAAAAGAGTTTCTTTTGTAGCTTTTGGTCTGAAGGGTACGCACGCGAAGGGACGCGATGGAATAATCGATGTTATTCTTGATCATACGCGATTCATCCTTTTCGAGGGGCTGCCGGTCGCTGGCTCGCGGAGAGCGGAAAGGTAACGGGTCAGGATAAACAATTCAGAATCGGAGCTAACGCTTCCTGTTCTCTTTCGATTGTACTCGACGTCGCTCCTGAATAAACATATTTCAATCAAAGCTTGGGACAACCGGTTGCGCTTGCGGGGCTCGCGCTTCACCTTCGAACCACCGCCGCCACTCCGCGCTTCGAGGAAAGTTTTCTGTTGTTTTTGCGGCCGTCGACGAACCTTGGGATACAGAATCCCTGGGAGGAATCCGAGGAATGTTTTTCCAAAAGAAACTTTATACGGGAGAAGATTCGTCGAATAGCGTAGCATGATCGGGCGGGAAATGTTGGCTCAACGTCTGGGTAGATGGATACGAATAAACATTTGGCGAACAACGATGGAGAACGAAGCGCGAGCTGGGCTCTCGCAACGCGGTATCGGATCGAATTAGATCAGCGTTCTTCGGCTTGTTCTACTGCGAAAAAACAAAAAAACAAAAAAAACAAAAAAAAAAAAAAAAGAAACTAGAAGAAATAGAAGCTGGAGGGAGTCGGATCGAAGGAAGAATTTCTGGTGGACGGTTCGGATTTTTCGCGTGGATAGTCGCCTATCGAAGTAGGACGGGACGAAGGATCGTCTCGGAAGTCGGAGCGCGTCCGGTGAATAGGTTTCCAGCGTCGAGAGGGATCGACACGCGGTGGCGGTATAAAAGAATAAATCGGAGGTGGGCACGGTTTGATTAAGGAGGGTTCGGAGACGTTTGCAAAAAGTGACGGTTGCCCCGAGACGCGGTGGATGACGAGGAGAGAACCGAAAGCAGAGTAGAGGCCCCACGATGACCAACTGGATGAAGGAGAAGAGTGGTAGAGGACGACGATGATGATGAAGAAGAAGAAGAAGACGAAGAAGAAGAAGAAGGAGGAGAAGAAGGCAAAGTCGAGATGACGACAGTGGGAAGGAGAACGAAGGACGAAAAGGGAGGAAGCGAAAGAGTAGGAAGAGGAAGACGGAGGGGCGAGAGGGGGAGATTCTTGACGGGGCGGAGAGAGGAGGAGGTCGGAGAAGAGAAACTCTTCTAAGGTCGACTGAGGCGAGGAGGAGGGAGGATATAAGGGGCCAGAAGGGGCAGATTCCGCAACTGTCGGCAGCGGGCCTCTTTCATGGAGCCCCAAAGAGCCGAGCTATGATCGGGACTGGCATTCCTTTTGCCTTTAAGAGACCCGGATAGAATAGCGGACGGCGGGCAACCGAGGACCTTAAAAGAATTCCAGCCATTACACGTCATAAGGATAATTTTTGCGATTGTCTCCGAAGGATCCTCTGGCTGGTCTCCTGCCTCCACCTTCACCACCACCACCACCACCACCATCACCACCATCACCACCACCACCACCACCACCTCCTCCTCCTCTTTCTCTTCCTCCTCCTCCGCCTCCTCCCCTTACTCCTCCTCTCAACTACCAGCACACCGTGGCTTCCACCTTCGTTAAACGACCGGCCGCCCTTCTTCGCGTTTTTTATCGCCGCGAATCGTTTCGGTTAGCCAGCGTAATGAATTATAAGGCGGAACGCAGGGAAACCGCGTGATTCGACGGTACTCGCTTTAAGCTTAATACTCGAGAAATTGAGTCCTTGCCCAGAGTGTTACGTAACCTTATCCTTTTTTTTTTCTATTTTCACCATGCTAATCGATGACTCGGGAGTTGGAGATCGGCCGATGCCTCTTCTTTTAGTCGCGAAAAAATATGCTCGACCTTTATCGGATACTGTTCACCGATACTCGCTGCCCGTGGAACTGTCGTCGCGGACGTTAGTCGCGTCCCTCGTTGGTATCAATTTATCAGAAATGTTGATCGATTCCGTAATAATCAATAGTGGTGGTATAACGGGACGGTGGATCGTAATGTTGATGGTAACAGTAGCATCCCCGTATAATTACGAGATAATCAGCGTGCAACGGGACTCGATAGAGAGTTTCATCGATACGTGTCTCCCTCTCATCTTCTATTTTTTCCACGGGTTTCACGTGACTGTTCGTATCCTTCGGCAATAATTGGCGGCGGGCGAGCGCAACGAGGGTACCAAGGATTGTATTTTTGCGCGTCGAAGACTCGCGGACGCCCTTATCGCGATTATATCGTCTCAATTGTTAATCACGGCGCACGGCACCGGCGAGATCAGGTTGTAGCGACGCCGAAATGAGTGATTGCATCGAAAAATCGGGCAAAGCATTCTAATTAGAAGCACGATCGGCGGATAAAAAATTATGCCGAGTCAACGGTATGATATATGGAAATGAAACGTACCTGAATGGTTAACGTGATGTCGGTGTGTTGCAATCCATCATCGGCTCGAACTTTCAGGATATATTTCTCTCTGGTCTCTCTGTCGAGGGCTTCAGCGAGTGTCAGTTGTCCCGTGGTCGGATGGAGCCTGAACTGACACTCCGTTTCATTTTGTAGCTCGTCCTGGCCGGCCGAGTCACCGGTGCCGTGGTGGCTCCGTTGGTTCGCCACCAAGGTGTAAGTCAGGGTCCCGATCGTGTCCGGATCGTACGCTTTCAGCACCGTGACAACGGTGTTCGGGGGCGCCTCCTCGGAGATTTTGAACTTCCAGGTGCCGGTGGCCCAGGTCGGTGCCACGTCATTCTTGTCTAGAACCGTCACGCGAACCTGTAATTAAAAATCCTGGTTAGATCCTAAAAATTACCGGTAATTACACGTCGCATTCAATCGAGGGTATAGAGAGAGAGAGAGAGAGAGAGAGGATCGCATGATTTTCTCTGACCGTTGGCTACGGTAAGTAAGTAAGTAAGTAATTGCCGGTGTGGGAGGCGGGATTGCGAAACTTTGTATTTTTGTGGAACCCTCGGGATTGTTCGATCGATAGAAAAGTCCGCGGACGATCGGACGCGTACTGGTAAGCGTAAACGATAAATCGAAATGTTACGCGCAGGGGTGGAGGGGGTTATCTGTCTGGAAGTTTTGTCAGCCGCCAGGATATAATTATGTGCAATCAATATAAATCTACGGTCCGTTGTTGCGGCGAAGTCACGGTATGCATGCGAAGAATCGTGAGAAAGTTAGTTTTTCGATCCGACTTGTGCATGTCTCATTTCATTAAATTCTCAGTCACGTCAGCGGTCAAGGTTTATGTGACTACCAGAAGCCAGTGTATCGAAACGACGTCCGAGGGAACAACGACGGTGTATACTATTGGAGGAGCATCGCGCTAGCGATGGCAACATCTTCCCGATCGACGCACTGTCACACTACCGCGATCGTGGAAAAAATTTATCGGAGTAACCGTACGAAACTTGATATTCCACATAGAAAGCTGGAACGTAGTCGAATCGCGTACGGCATAGAGACGATCTCCGCCGAAAATAGTCTCCTTCGCCCTTTTCTCGAATTTGAATTTCTCTCGTTCACCGGGGACGACGTGGAAATGTCGAAAAAAGGGGGATAACACGAGCACCGTCGTCCTCTATTCCTTTCATTCGGCTCACGGCTCGTTTCTTCATAACCGACACGATCTCACGACGTCGAAGAATACTAAATATGGAAGCATGTAGGTGATCTTCGGGCTTACGTAATCCCCGTTGGAACGCATCGATCTTCCTAGTAATTAGTCGGAGTTCGGTCGTCATTGACAAAGTGCGTGCCATCGATTATTACCCTCGGATGCTTAGGCGTGCCACGAGGTACGTATCTCGGAATGACGAAACAATAGTCGTCGGTTCGCTCTGGCTCTCGCGAGAGTTAAACGTCCGATTTCGCCGTGACACGTGTATGAATAAATTTGACTTTAATTATTTTCCGATGCCGGAACTGGCTGGACGGTGCCACCTTTAAGTAGCTCGAACACGAATACAATTAATCGTTACCACTGTCGAGAGGCTGTTCGCGCGTCGTTTAAGATTCGAACGTATAGTTCAGTATTAGTTCGCGTAGGCCCAAAATTCGAGAACTGCGCGACGCAAAGTTTTCCAGAGAAAGAGTCGCGGAGTTGCTCATCTTGTCCTTGGAAGGAATTTTTGGAGGAATTGAAGCCTCCGGAACACGGAACAAATTAACCGCGTGGCTGGAGGCTTGTACTCGGATGGACAGTTTCTAATGGTTCCCCTATTTCACGTGGATACGCAGGAACTCGAAGGCGCTAGATTTATGCGAAATCCACTCGGCTAAGGCTATCGGTGACAACAGACATCTCTAGGAAGCCGCGGCGTATCGTTAATTGCGTTTCCAGTAATCGACAGCATAAACTAAACGACCTGCGCCCGTCCCGAGGCATAGTTCGCGCGATCGATGGGATAGCTTATCCTGTAACGCGGCGAACCCGGTAGCGTCTCGATAACGTCGCCGGTGAGCAAAAATTGTACGTTAAATTCATCCTTATTTATACTCTTACGAATTCCTCGCTCGTTTCACCCGAACATTCCAATCTAAGATATTCCATCGCGATCGTCGGTTTAGGAACAACGCTCGAAGCTTCCGTCTCGATCAAGTTTATTTATTCGCCCGTACACACGCGCGTACACGCGTAACTGTATCGGAGGAAAGTGAAAAGTCGAAAAGACGCGATTTTATGTCCACCGCGTATAGTTGTTACGAGAGAGCGTCGGAGAAGGTTCGCAATCGAATCGCGAATTTCGCGGGAAGAATGTCCACCGTACGGTCGCGTCATCGTCACGATCGGTGAACAAGGAGACGGGGAACCGGCAACAATAAGCAGACAAATCAGTGCGGTCATATAGCTGTCTCGGATAGAATATTCCCTCTTCTTTGCTGGTCGCGGCCGTGAGGAGAGAGGAGCGAGGTATATGGGCGGTAAGAAACGCCCGGAGAGCATTCGGAGTGCAAGGAAAGATGGTATCTGCGTCAGCGCGGTCGGGGATCAGCGGATCGGATCGAGTCGCTCAGCGGGGGTTTCTTTGGGTCATGCACGAAGTGAGTCCCATTCTTCTGTTTCCCCCTTCGCCCTGCTCTGCCCCACGCCCCCTCTCCTTTCTCCTTCCTCCTCCTCCTCCTCTTCTTCTTCTTCTTCTTCTTCTTCTTCTCCTGCTTCTCCTGCTTCTTCTTCCTCTTCTTCTTCTTCTTTTCCTCCTCCTTTTCTAGCTCTTTCCCTCTTTCTTTCACAACCTCGCCTCCGCTGTCCCTTTTTCTCTTTCTCCCCCTTTATTCTCCCTCACACGCTTCTGTCTTTTCTCAGGCCCGTACTCTACCTCGCTCCGTGCGAGCCGCTCTTCCACCGCCTTCCTTGTTCAGCTTCGAGTCGATACCACGACGCGCAGCCACCTCACCGCCCCGCAACCCCATCCTCCACCTCTACCTCGTTGTCTCTTTTACCGAACGGGGTCCTATGGGTTCTCTATGAGGGGTCGAACCACTGACATCGGCCGATTAATAACGTATCTTCGTGGGGGCCCCCATAGACCACGACGACGACCGAACGAACGAACGATCGAACGAGCCAGGAGGACGACGAGGACGGGGGACGAAACTAGAGTTTAAACCCACGGAATTCCGTGTGTACCCACCGGGGACAATAAAATATATATCTACTAATAATTCCCCCCTTGGCTGTCCGGTCTTTTTTAATTCTTCTTCTTTTTTTTTTTTTTTCTTTCGTCGATTCTTCTCGTCGGTGCCGCACGAGATAGAGATATTTAGTTAAATAGAGGTGCATTAGCTCGATCGTTTGCGTTCGCTCTTCTATTTTTAGCAAACGAGATTCGAGTCCCTGTTCGTCGCTTCGGATAGCTTCAGCGTCTGGCTTTGCTTTTGTCACGGTTGCCGTTTTTTGCGACAGGCGACTCTTTCTTTTCCTCTTTTTTTTTTCAGATTTCTAAGTCGTAACAGCTTTTACGCGAAGAACGAGAGAAGCCGTGTTGAACCACAGAAGAAGAGGAAGAAGAAGAAGAAGAAGAAGAAGAAGAAGAAGAAGGGACGAAGGAGGTGGTGGAGGAGTGTGTTTTGTTGCGTACGGCTGTTCGTGGCTGTTTAGCGAATGATGTCCCTATACGTGGCGCGCGAACCATGGAGACTCCTCTGTCGGGTTAATAACGCTGCTTCGAGTGGATTCCCATAGGGTACGGCGAAGTTAAAGGGTACGCTGTAATTCCGTCTAGCCGGCTGGAGACAATAAGATATATATCTACGGTTCTTACGACTAATAGCTTTGTTTTCTCTTCGAGTGCCACGACACCGGACGGTCCGCCCGTGGACGGGCCCCGGGTTCGCCGTAGATATGTCTACGTCAAAGCGCAGCCTCGCCGATGAATACTTGCGCTTACGTTCGAGTTAAGTTGTCTTTCGATCATTTATAACTTTCTGTCGCATCGAATGCAAACGCGCCCCCTTGTAGGGCATGCGGTGCCGTATGAAATATGGCGGAAAAATAATCCGAAAAAAGCCACGGCCGGCTCTCTTCCCCACCCCCTGCGTTTCTCTTTCCCACTCGCTCGCTTTTTCTCGCGGCCGGTAAGCAGACGAGTAAACATAAATTAGCGAGTGACGTTTCATAAATAATCGGCCAAAGGAGAGGGAATATCTCAAGCGAGGGAATTCACCGATCGAAGGATTCGCTCGTTAAGTGTCACCGCGTATACGTCTTCGAGGTGACGGTAGACAATGAATTCGTTTTGAAATACGTCGAGATTCCCGCCTGCTAGATGCGCGGTCTAATTGCGGTCACGTGACATCGATCACGTGACGTTGGGTCACGTGACGGCTGCGTCACCGTTACTTTTCGGCGGGATCGGGCGACAGTTACAATAATCGACAGCGAAATAACCACTGGCAATTCCGATAAAAGTCGGCGGACGCAAACGCGCTTAAGTGTCCCCGTCCTTGATCTTGCGCCGTTAATACTTGACGCGCATCGAGGATCCCCGCTCGTAATTTTCCGCGGGTGAAATTAACCGTACGGAGGTGGCGGGGCCGCGAGCGTAATAAAATACAACGATCATCGGCGAACAACAACGTAACGCGTATTAATGAGCATTCTTTATGCACGGACGGCTCCAGATCGCGGCAGCTCCTCTTATGTAACCGTCCGCGCAACCAGTTATACGCTTCGTCCGCGTTGTAAGTATGTATCTTTATTACGAGTGATATGTTAGTTAAGCGTAAGAGGGCGCGCGGGCGCGCGCGGGTTTTCGCATACTGCGGGAGCCCATCCCGGCAGGAATTCTACGCGAAACCCGTAGCGTAACTGTATATACGTGTAACGCACATATATAAGATACAAGATATATCGAGTTACCGTACGATTAACTCGTGAACGGTGACGTTAAATTCTACGCCGACGCTCCTGATAAATATACTAATTTATGCTCGGACGGGTGAACATAGTAAACATGTTAAATTAGGAAATTCAAGTAGCCCTGCCAGCGCTCGTCCCCCGCGTATCGGTTGACGCAGCGTTTTTCAAACTGCGCTCCGCGGAGCACTGGTCTTCCACGAGCAATTACCAAGCGTTCCGCAAAAAATTATGAAGTCGAGGTTAGGGTGCAACCGTACATTGTCCGCTATTATGCGTTACACGCAATTTAAAACAACCGTCAATAGGAATTGTAACCAAAAACTGAAATTTCTTCTAGCGTTCCTTGGAAATTGTAGAACTTGAAAAGCGTTCCACGATGAGAAAAGTTTGGGAAGACTCGTTCAAGATCGATAAGTCGATCGACCGCTTAGCCGTATTCTTCCTCCTTTATCTGTTCTTCTTCTATTTATCGTTTCTCGTTCAAAACGAACGGCACGGAAGTCGTCGAATTTTTCCTCGTTCCTGCTCGCAAGGAGCGCGTAGTGGTCACATGTAAATCGTTCGTTTAAACATGGAAGCGGTTATCGATGGAGAACGAGGAAGCGAGCGTTACGAAAGGACACAGAAGTCTGGTGTAGGCAATAAACTGGTATTAAAGAGAGCGGAAAACTCGGGAAGGATAACGCGAGAGAGAAAATGATAGGCATTACGCGAGAAGAATCGGTGGTAGCCAATACTGTATGGACAGCATGGTTGAAGCGACACGAATTACCGAGCGTGACGAAACGGCAGCCGCGAAACAGTTTTTCCGGATAACGAGCGGATCGTTTACAATATGGAAATTGGATTCGATCGATCGTAAAAGTGTCTGGCACGATCTGCGTCACGTTTACCCTCTCCCCGGGTCTCGGAGGGTCTGTCGTCTCTCGTAGAGAGGGGACGATGCACCTTGCCGTGGCGTGCGCATATGGGATCCTGTGACGAGCCGCTTTTTTCCCTCGATTCGAGGATGCAATTAAAACGAAAAAGAAAAAGTAACGGAGGGTGAGGGGGGGCGTAGGAGAGAGGGGCGAAAAAACGAGAGAGAAGAGATCGAGGAGGGAAATAAAAAATGGGACCGGCGCACCGAACACCAGCGGGGCGAGAGAAGCCATCGAAGTTTCTCTACTGCGGTCACTGGCTCTCTGCAACGAGCTCGCTTTGTTTTTCTACCCCATCGTTACTCCCCTACGAGAGAGAGGCCTCTCTCTCGTAACCTGGACTTTCGCCCGATGGGCCAACGAGACGGGCAAAGGATATTGAATTTATACCGGGAGATGTGGCCCCGTGTGAGATGGTACAGTCGACCGCAGCTTGCGGGTTAAGTGTCCGTTACAGGAGGAATATGTCACGGAAAATGGCGGCGATGGAATCGGTGGCCCGCTTTTTTCCATCCGTCTCTGGTTTTCGCCGCTCTCGACGAGGGGTGACGAGAGCTTTTGAAGATTTTAACGTCATCCCGTTGGTACACAACGAGCCGGTCGGTATCGGTCATCGAAGGGTTGACCTTCCATGTCCCACGGATAATATTCAAAGATATTCCTTCCTCGATTTCTCTTGCCATTGTGCAGCTCCACAAGTCAGAGCCGCTAAAAAAATTGTTTAGCGCCAATTATTGGAGAATCGCATTTAACTGCTCTTTTGAATATTGCAAGCGTACCGTTAGGTTCGTTAAACCACTACGTGTATTCCACGTTTCGAATTTTCTTACCTCGAGCACAGTGCATCTATCGATGCTATCACTGCCAAGAGATAACCTACGAGGTAAATTAGCGAAATATAGATGTTTAATATACTCGTTCGTACCGTTAAACGGACTCTGTCCGCATCCATTCGTATAACTCGAACGAAGCTAAAGGCTCGATATTGTCGTGTTAACCCTGGGAGAGTGTTTTTCGTTTTCTCCCTTTGAGAAATGTCCGACATACGCAGCAAATCTTAATTTAGCGACGATTCTTTCTCTCTTTTTCTATCCGTGTATCTTTTCGTTGAGGGTGGTACGAAGCGGAGAGCGAGAGAGGAAGAGAAAGAGAGAAACGTCGGTTAGGCAGATGTTCTTTGTGCAAGATCCGTCAGAGACTCGTGATGGATCATCCTTTTCAAAATCCTCTGACCGATTCTTATTTTTTATTTCGTACCTTCGCGGAATTCGTTAAAATTATATTACAATACCGCTCAAACGAAGAGTAATGAATACGATTGCCCCGGAGCGATAAATGCGCGTCACGACGATCGGGGCTTAAAGAAGAATTAAAGACGAGGGTGTAAAAGGGTGAAATAAGAAACGTTGCCTGCCGCTAGAAAATAGTAGAAGATATTTGCGCGTATCGTTCGATCGATTCAATAGTTATCGATAATAGGTTCGCTGTAATTGCTCGTCACTGGTTGTTTCAGAACAATCGGAAGGGATGACACGGAAGCAGAGGGTGGGGTTGAAGGAAGAAACGGCGGAGAAGAAGATTAGAAGAGGAGGAGGAAAGGCGGCGAGGGGTCTCCGTTCGTGTGGCGAAGAGAGGAAGGAAAAGAGGAGGACGCGCTGAAGAAAGATGGAGGAGGACGGTGGCACGGCGATGAGAACGGTGAAAAAAAGGTGGTGCAAGGTAAGTGGTGTGACGTGCGTGGAAGTAGAATAACGAGAGAAAAAGAGTTAAGGGGGAAAGAGATGACGAGGTGGGGATTGTCTGCCGAAGGAACCTCTAACAACCTATGATCACGTTATTAATTGAAAGAGGACCGCCGATGCTACCGGTTACGCCACCGACTTTACGTGCCGTCTTATGGCCATGCGGCACCGGGCACGAGGCTCATTTTTTAACGGAAACATTCTCGTCGATACATAAAATCTCGACGAATTGCCAGGCCCCTGTAAAACTTCCGCGACTCGAGATAACCGTGCCTGGTAACAACGACGTGTCATTCCGGCTCCGGTGGTGTGGCACTCGGCTTTAATCCTTCCGAGAACCATCAAGTTTTGCGCGTACGCGATGGTTCGTAAACTACCACAGAAACCTATTAACGCTAATCGTGTATCTTTTGAATTTTACCACGGGAAAAAAAGAAATTAATTCGTTGTAAAATACCAAAAACAGAGAGAAAAGTGTCGCCTCCTATTGCGTTAGACTACACGCGGGTATAATATCGTGTCGAAAGGGTTAATTTGTCCGGATCATGCTAATGATAATGTCAAGCAAAAGCTAGTCCATTAACGAATAGTATTAGAGTGGCATCTAGTTGGACGGGTAATTTTTCCGTGGAACTCGAACGAAACTAGAAATTTTGCTGTATCCTGGAATCGGTTAGATCGGTATCGAGATACAGTATATCAGACCGTAGGCATTCCACGGGAATTCCAATACCGCGTCTCGCAATCGACGCTCGACCGACATTTTCCATGAGGCGGTTCGCTTTCGAATACTCCTCTCCTACGGTCGATTTATTTTAATCGTTGCGACCGCGCGACAACGCCGGGGATACCGCACGATTCCGCGCGGTTTACCTCTTAATCCGGCCGCGAATGCCAGCCCCGTGGCTCGCTCGATCGGCTCAATTTCCCCGATTTCGTCGTTCCTCGTCGTTCCTCGTCGTCGTCGTCGTCGTCGTCGTCGATGGTCGGTAGATGGAAGATCACCAATAAATCGCGTCGTAGAAGGCTAAGGGGGACGACGAGCGCGCGCGAGCGGGACCGATCGCGAGAACGAAACGGCTTCTTCTGCCGGGTGGGCTCGACGATATCGAGCTTCCACGGAGAGAAAGTCGCGTCAATTATACGGAGACGTGGCTTATGGCAGTACGTGTCTCCCTCCCGTATATGCACTTTACTTAACGTGGGATATGACGCGCGCCTCGTCCCTGCCAACGGAAGAAAGAACGAAAAGGGTTGTTGCGCACGGGTTCCCTTTTATTTTCCACCCTTCGTTTCGTTTCCTCTCTTGATTGGTCATTTCTCCTCCGTCTCTCTCTCTCTCTCTCGTTGCACACCTCTCCTCCCTTGGGGTCCCTTTATCATTCCCCCCTCTCACCCCATCCTCCTTTCTTTCTCGCGGGCTCTTTCTGTCGCGCGAGCGCGCGCGCGCGCGCGCGCGAAGCTGCCCTCTCCGCTTGTCGCCGAGAGAGGAGTAAGAAAGAGGCGAGGCGAGAGGGCGACGGTGGAGAGAATAAAAAAGAACGCGCCGGTCGAACAACTCTTGCACGACAGTCACGAGTGTAGGTACGTATGCGTATATGAGCGTGCAGGCGCGTAGAACACGTTCCTCTACCCAGAGGGGAAAGGGTAGTAGTTATCGGAAAAATGCCTGGTATGCGAGCTGTCGCTTTTTCGTTTGGTGACCGATTCTTTTTTCGAGTCTGTTTTGAGTACGCGACCGGTGGAGATCGAACTCCGGCTACTATTCGATCGATCAACGCTCCGCCAATCTCCTCTCCGGAGCTGTTTGGTACGAGAGCAGCTAACACCGTTAAAATCGACGGCCTTTTTCGCGCAATTTTCTATTACGCAACTACCAGTACCGATATCCTAACCCTGTATAGTACACGCGTGTTAAACCCGCGTACCGACAATGAGTCACGTCGACGCACGATAAACGCTCGTGGCGGATGTTTTAAGGCACCGTTTAAAATCGAGGGTCCGTTTCGCGCGATTTTCCAAGGGCCGAGAGAGCGTGAAACTGCGCGTCGGCCCGTCGCGACTGCATTGTTCTCGTCGTCTAATAAGTCTCGCCGCGGGACGATCGGCGGGGCCCGTTGCTGTGCCGTTTCGCGGCTACGCCCTTGTAATACGTACAGGCACGAACGTACGTATCGGGCCGCGCGCCGGTA
The DNA here is from genome assembly GCA_963969225.1 of Xylocopa violacea. Lineage (NCBI taxonomy): Eukaryota > Metazoa > Arthropoda > Insecta > Hymenoptera > Apidae > Xylocopa > Xylocopa violacea. The sequence goes on along the minus strand of CAXAJV010000006.1, from coordinate 31,134,824 downwards.
CCTACGTTTCTCGCATTCGGCCCGGAGGCTGTGGGCTGCGCGATAATGCACCGACATGCACATTCCTCGATTTTCTGCGTCTCCAATAACGTGGGTAGCCAGCCTTATATTTGCGCCTGCGACCCGCCACGTGTCCCGCGACCCTCCCTGCTCTTGAGCTTTTGCCACTCGCGCGCACCCGGACTCGTTCGTTCCCTTGGCCTGTCCGATTTACAGTTCGCCCATTTTTTCACCCCCTTTCCCTGCCGTTCGTTTCGTTTCACCGAACTTTTATCACTCCCCGGAGTCATACGCGCGGCTTTATCTTTCTGCGGATCGAGAATATCGAGACAATTCTGATCGCTCTCGCGATTGCTGCTTCCACGAACTACAGGACCACTCATAGCGATGGACGACGATCTCGCGTGCGGCGGTCGCGAACAGGATCCGCGGTTCGTCGACATTTTTGCGACGAATTTCGTGCGCTGCGAGGCACCTCGAAGAGAGTAGTGGGAGTACGAGGGCCCGGTAGCTTGAAAATGAGAAAGGAGCAGCAAGCCGTGGTCGTCTTACGACAAACCGTTGTGAAACGGCCTGTGGTTACAACCACCAACGCGGCTGGAGCCTGGTGTACGCGTTTGGCAAATTGTTCAGCGATTACGCGATACTTTGATCGGGCTCGTGTGTCTCTCGCTCCGGACACATTATCCGCGGAACCGTTTTATCGTTGCGTATATCGAAAACCTTGACCATAAAGCAACGAATTCGCGGGATAGAACGGGCGAGAGGGCGCGTCGAGAGACAGAGTCGAAAGTCCTCCGCGTCACGCTCGGTTTAGATATGCATATTAACGGGCATAAATTGTTCTAAAAGGTTAATTGGAATTCCGGGAAATCCGCGGGATTATTCGTTGCGCGTTATCGAGGCGCGATATCGTGCGCATTGCAGCCGGTTGTCTGCCATTTCGATTGCGCAATCGTGCGCTATTAACCACTTCTCCGCAGCCGATCTCGCGTTGCGTCAATCGGCACGCACGATAATCCCGGAATTTCGTTCCGTTTCTGCGAGCTATATTTAGAACGGCTTGTACGCTGGAATAGACGCCGGTTTCCATGCTCTGCTCCCATTATTCCGTTTCCCTTGGCTGCGGTCGGACCGTGGATATTAAGTGTATCGAGAGCCGAGGAATAAATCGCGTTGCTTTCGCGATTAGATAATGAGGCGACCCCCGCCGTGTTTCGGCAATATTTTATTCCGCACTGATTGTCACCGAATCGACTCGAGAACGATCGACTATGTTTTCTGTTCGCGATCGTCTCGCGATCGTTGGAAAATTTGCTAATTCTCTTCGAATCGTGCAACGAGAAATCGACCGCTCCGTCCTCTATCATTAGATTTTCAACGTGCAGCGTCCGCGACTCGGTCGCTGGTTGAATAATTAGAAAAATTGCCTCCGCTTGCGACACGTTGCACGATCTCTGTAATTATGCCTGCTTATATTCGGCGAGGATTTCGAATTTCCATTCGGATTCGTTCCGACGACGCTTAATAATCATCCTATTGCGCAAACTTCGATGCTGGAATCTCTTCTCGAGACCAAGGAGATCTAACGAGAAGCGTCCGGAAAGACGTTAGAATAACAACAATAGACAGTGCATAGAATATTCGATAAGAACGAATTGCCTTTGAATTCGTTACGAAATTGTTGAGCGATCCGTGATAGAATCTCGAGTAGAAGCGAATCCTTAGCGAGTCGAACTCCGTCTCGAAGCTCTCAAGGATGTCGAGAGGCGAGGCAGAAGAAAGCCGAAGAGCGAAAGGGACGGAGGACGAGAGTGTAAATCATCTCGCGAGGAGCATCGTGGAATCGTTCGAATTCGCTAAAGTGAACGTCGCGAGGGTCGCCAGATCCGGGCACGCGGATGAAGCCTTTCGGAAGTTTCTCGCGATCGATCGGCTTCCCGACTATCTGATCCTAATCTTGTTCGGATCGTGCGAGAGGCAAAACCTGACAGTTAAGAGGAGAGGAAGGAAAAAAATAGAAGTTATCTCTACGACTCAATTAGCGTCCGGTTGACGGCATCTAAAGTTTCCACGGAACAAGCATAAGAAAAATACGAAGGACTCGCGGCGGAAGGAACCGGTGAAAGGTCCAAGAAAGCTGGCCCAGCCTGCTTAGGAGCCGGCTCGACTCAAAATCCTGTCCCGAATTTCGGAACACCGCCGTCCGTGTTCCCCTCGGAAGTTGCTAACTGCATATATCTGTTAATTGAAACGACTCCTCTCTTTTCACAAAAACCGTGAGAGATATCGATGCTAAATTTTAATCGCGTGTCGCTCGTCAGCGGTTACACGAATTAGCGTGCGGGTTTTTGCCGCAGCGCCTACTTCGTTCATTAGCGGGAACAACTTTTTATTGAAAAGCGAGAGAAAAAAGGTTGCATCCTCGACTCCGGGTAACGTTTTCTGAATAATAGGAACGTGTAAATGCGATTAAGGCGATTCGAGACGCTTGTACGACAGTGAATTTTCTCCAAGCATCGACCATTTCGAAGCGATCGTCTTTCATTTTAGAGAGACGCTACAAATTTGCTCGACCGACTGCGAGTTGACCGCAAAGTCGAAAATTGCAACGACGTTTGGGTTATTGGTTCGAAATCCATTAGAAGGGGTAGTTTTCTAGGTCGAGCACGACCGAATGCGGTTTCCATAGAGTTCTAACTCATTTCCAGTCTATTTCTCTTTCTTGGTGATTCTAGAAAACTACGACGGCGGCGAAGAAGAGGGGCGAATAACCGTAAGGGAAGGAAGACGGCGAGGAAAAGGGAGAGAAGAAGAGACAAAAGGGAGGACGAGTTGGTAGAGTTTGGTCGAGGGACGCCAGACGAGGACGCCGCGTGGAGAAGGAGGAGAGGAGGCAGAGGACAAGGATGTAAATCATAATATGTAAATCCGTGTGATTTCGTTTGACTCCGGCTGGCTCGGATGACCGGCGCTTCGAACTGATGGCCACTTGGCGAGAAACTCGAAAAGGCATTCCGAGACTCTTGCGCCTCTTTCGGTTCGTCGCGCCTTCCTTCTTCAACTCGCCTCGCCGTCTCCACGGCTCTCCCTCTTCCTTCCTTCCACCGTTCGGTATCTGCCCCGTCTTTCGTCGATTTTCTTTCCCCGCCGTTGCTGCCGGTGCTGTCGGTCGTCGTAGAGACGTCGCCCGCGTCGATGGTTCCCGTGAAACCTCGAAAAACGCCGTCGAGGAAACCGTGAGGCGTCGTAAATAACCCCCGTACGGGCTTCTCCTCGTGGTCTCCCTTATACGGGGTGTCGGTTCGGCGAGCGTCGATAGAAATTTTCCAGGTTGCTACCAGCGGTCAAGTCGAGGCGGAAAAAGATGGAGAACGGCGTAAGATCGGACGGCGTTCGAGACTCGAGAATCCACGAAAATTCTGATTTCTCGAAATCGAAAGCGTAAACGTGATCGCTACGTCTTCCATCGAGTTCGAAATTTCACCGAACACCCCGTATTTCTCTGTACCCGCGTCTCTTCCATCGTTTCGCGTGTTCCTCCCGTCTTTCTTCTTCCTCCGCTCGCTCAGCCGGAGGGACCGCTCACAGCTCGTGTCCGAAGATTTTCGTTTCGGTGGTCTGGCTCGTTTATTGCGTGTCCCGGTAATTATCATAGAGGCGGTTACCGGCAACCATCGACGCGCTCGCTTCTATACGCTCTTAGATACCGTAGATGCGTTATCTCACGATTAGGATACGTCTACCGGCGTTCCTCTCCCGTCAGGGGCAGCCGATAGGCTAGGTAGCATTATAAATAATTTCCTGGAACCGATTACCCGAAGATAGGAGGGCTGTTCGCGGTGTTGCAGCACGCGGCGAAATAGAGTCCCGTTTAAAGAAAACCGTGGCTCCGGCTTTTTATCCACGGATGAATTAATACAAATCAAGTGGCGGGGAGGGAAAACGTGCCGCTACGAAGTACGCGAAGGATCGCGATTTTCTGCCCGTGATAACCGCCTTGGTTATCCGCGTCCGATCGAAAATTATTAACCACGCTAAATCCTTTCGATTATACGGATCTCGTTTCTACTCCATCGTTAATTAATTTCGCGGGACAATTCGTTGGATGATCGCGAAATTTTGGTGGCCGCGCGAAACCAGACGTTCCGCGAGGAAGAATCTGCAGCGACCAGACTCGCGTCGCTGAAGGGCTTCGGGTAACTTGTACGGACTCGCACGTAGCTCGTAGCCAACACACGTTGTGCGCGCCTAGTCAAGGACAGCACTGGAATATGGAATTGAATTCCAGCGGGAACGCGGGAAAAATGTTAGATAATCGAACGGCCGCGGATTCATTGAAAAGTAACGCCGCGTCGGTCGAAGCACCGCGGGGAAATTAAATCGTGTATCTCCGCGGATCGTGGGCGGAACGATATTCCTCTTCGTATTCCTCTGGGTGGGTACGCGCGATTCGCTTTCATTCATGAGGAATTTAAGCGGTTCTCTCCACCGCGGGCGTTGTTTCCTCTTTGCGAGTAACGAGCGAAATAACACGCGAGTGGGATCACGAGGGGGAAGAAAAAAGAAGAGGGGAAGAAAAAAAGCGGGAGGAGAAGAGATCGCGTCGACCTTGATCGGACGCGATTTACCCGAGTTGGAGCGAATTCCGATAGCGAACGGTGGAGATAGGAGGCACGCGAAACGGGAGGGTGTATCGCGATACTGTTATTCTCCGAGGCGCGAATCGTAGGATAGGCGCGCTAGTAGAGTTGCACGCGGGGTTAAGGTGCAACGGATACGTAGATCGGCAGCGGCGGTAGCAGGGATGCGCGGTAGGGAAGAAAAAAAAAAAAAATGGACGAGGGAAATCAGGCTTGTGTGGTATCTCTCGTACGAGGGAAGATATTCACAAAGTTATAATCACCGGCGGCCGCTGGTCTAAAGAGTCACGTACGAAATGCAGCACACGAAATTCAGGCTGTCAGGCAGCAAGATGCATAATTAAATGTTGCCTCTCTCGAGGGTGAAGGCGCGGAGAAGGAAATCGCGCGCGAGAACGGGCACGGGTGCGGGCGCGAGAGCCTGGATAACACACATAAGGCGGAGAGGAAAAAAAGGGAGAAGAAGAGTCGGGACGGGACGAGGTGAGGGAAGAAGAGACGGAGGGAAAGGAGGAGAAGAAGAAGAAGATGAAGAAGAAGAAGAAGAAGAAGAAGAAGAAGAGGATAGGAAAAGGAAGAGGTGGAGGAGGAGGAAAGAAGAAGTTGCACGAACTCGCGTGTCGCTTATAGCCAACGGCTCGCATAGTCAAAGGCAATATAAAAGCTATAGAGTGTGGAATTCAGCCTCTCTCAGCTTGAGACCCGGGGTTCGGGGCTTGACTCGCTTCTTCGACTCGGAGATCCTCGAGACTCTCTCGAGAGAGAGTCTCGTTCTCGGTTGATGGTGGAACGAAGCATTCTGGTTCCCGTCATGCTAGCCGTAGGCTTCGTGCGGCTCTTTCGCTTCGCATGCTTGAAAGTCGGTTCACAAGGCGAGAGATCGGCCCGAACCCGGGGAGAAGAGAGAGACTTCGCCCGGACAGGAGGGATCCTCCACTGTTCGGGCGGCCGGTTCGGGTTCGTTTTAAATTGATCGACGACCCACCGTCCACCGTATCGTCAAAAATATCGAGATTTAAAGTGGACGAATAGATTACGATGAAATGTCTCGCGCACCGCGATCCTTCAAAGAATTCCAACCATTTCTTTCTCTCTTTCCTTCTATCCCGCCTTCCTTCCTTCCTACGCTTCTCTTCTTATTCCCCCCTCCCCCTATCTCTCTCTCTCTCTCTCTCTTGCTCTCTCCCTTTCTTCGCTTCGTCGATATCGACGACGTATCTGCTCCCCGTGTCCGATCGTCACGGACGAGTTTAATTCCTCTCGGCGTCCGCTTGTTTCTTTATTTTCCACCGGGTCAGAATTTGATGTTTCTCTTCGTTTCGTTTTATCGTGGCAGCTTTAAGTAGAGCCGTTTGTTCGTCGAATTTATTGAAATGCGAGAACGCGACCGATTACCGAAACCCGAGGTAGTCGCTAAATCATCCTCGTCCCGGAGATAAAACGTAACCAAGAAGAGATCGGCTATGGTGTCTACTCGGACGTGGCCGTGTCCAGGCGACGCCTTAACCCCTCGTCGAGCGATCTTCTCGATGGCCCCGCGCGCGTTAACGTTCAACGCCGCGTCTCCGATTCGAAACGTCGCGTCGAAAAGTCCTCGTCGCCGTACGAAAGCCCCCCCCCCCCCTCGATACGAATCAAGGGGATACGGTCGGAGGTAAAACTGCGCGTTATCGCGAACCTGGAATCGCTTTATTTGATTCGAGCCATAATTCGCACCGCTCCGCGACACGGGCGTGTCTCGTGGTTACTGGAACAAGAGGTTAAGGGAAACGATACCGGTGGCACGATCGCAATGCGCGCGATACAGCCGGGATAAAACCGCGATTACCACCGAGACGAGGCGAGCAGGCGGGAAAAATGGCGACTTTTCCGTGGCGCCACTTTCTAAACCGCGATAATATGGTTAGACGGTTTATTTAGAGCGCGGCCAGCCACGGTGGGGGCATTAGAAAGGACGGAATGATAATCGAAGGTCAAGTACTGAACTGCTCGATACCGGTCCAACGAAAGCGCAGCAACCGTGCCACCGGATCGTTCGCACGTGCATCCGCGCGCGCGTATGGTTTACCGTTACGTGGGAATAAAGAAAAAAATAAGAAAAGCGAGGGGAGAAAAAAAAGGGATATCCCGATGGCGAACCGGGGAAGAACAATCGCGATAAATTTAATTATCGAGCCGGCGATCGGCTCGAAAGTAAAGGTTAATATTGGCCCAGAAGAAAGCGAAACTCATCGATGAAAACGACCGCGAATCATTTCGATACGGACGAACAAACACGAACCGTGTCGATTAATCTGCGGATAAGGGAGAGTCCACGCGTGAAACAAAAAAGGCGCCTCGGATACAGCGGACCAGAGATAGAGAGAGAGAGAGAGGGAGAGAAAGGGTACGATACGAGGAGTGGTGAATAGAGAAGGATACTTAAAGGTGAACCGCGAATCAAGGGCGAATCGGACTGGTTACTACTCTCTCGCGTGTTAATTAACTGAATAATCAATGGGCAACCGATAAAAGGACGATGGGGTGGGGGGCAAACGTTATTATGACCGTGTTACCAGGTGAAATCGAACGAGAACAAGGGGGTGTTAATCACCGTGGCGCTATTGCAACAGGCGTTGATCGCGCGGATTCGTCGCCCGACTTCTCGTGCCCCCACGTATTCGTTCTGTCGCGTTAGTATATAAATCGTGCGCCGTAATTACGTGCAAAGTAATGAATTCTAGCGTCGTTTTATGTTATAAAACGGACTCGTAAATATCCGGGCAAGTATCCGAGCGGACGGAACCAGCTATAAAGTATCTACAGTTTCTACTATCGGCGAGCGTTACCGGTTGACACGCGTAAAAACGAAGAAGAAATGTGCACGGAGGCCTTTTCGGCCGCTGTAAAAACCACCATCGATACCTTCTTTCGGTCCGTCCTTTTGCTCCTCGCGTTTCGCTCGCGATCGCGTTTACAACCGAACGTTATATCATCTTATTGTCGCAGCCCTTCTGGTTTACGATGCCCCGTTAGACGTGTCCGGCGACGGATAAAACCCGCGGTGGCCTCGGAAATACGTAAATAGCATCGTAATAACGTTCTACTTGAATGGCTAATTAACTTGAACGATCGCTAACTATGACGACGACCGATGATTGCGTGTACTCCCAAGCGCATGCCTGTTTCCTGTTTCCTCCTCCCTTTAGCGGGAAAGAAGAAGAAAAAGAACGCGACCGCGCTTGCAATTAAAGGATCCCCGTAATATTCCGCGCGCGCATTACTACACCGGTACGAACCACAACCCGAGGATGATTCAAAGTCCGTCCATCGGACCTCGCGCACCGAGAGATTCGCGGAGTCGAGGAAACGACACTCGATACACCGAGAGGGTTATTTCCATGCTGGAATTAGTCCGTTTTGTAAGTGGCCCTACTATGAGAGAATTTTTTAACGCACGAACGGTCCTGGTTTCTTCATTTTTTTCTTACGATTCGAAAGTCTCGACCGCGGCACAATGGCAGCCAAGTACCATTGTACCGATTGCACATTTGCCTAGAGCTTTTTGTCTCGCGGCGCTCTAATTCATGCCTGCACAAAAGTTCGCCTCGCGTCTACCACTCTGGATGACCTTCAAAATGGAGCCTTTATTAATGAGGGTATTCTCTATGCTACCCCGCGCTACCTTTCCTCTTTCTTCCATCTCCTTCAGCCGTCTTTTACCGGCTGACACTCTTTTTAACCCGCCTAGCCCTCCCTCGCACAATCAGCACGCTCCGCTGCTCTCCGGTCCCCTTCGCCACCCGTTCCACCGCCGCCTCATCCTCCCTCGAGGATCTTATTTCCCTTTTACCGATGCGTTTCGTGCATACCTTCGCCGGGTAGCCGGGATTCACGACGCAGTGCCATTTTTATTAGGATATATTAGCGACTAATGAACCGCGCGAAGCGTGGAGAATAGAAAGGGCGCTTAACGAGGGCACTTTCCGAGAAAACCGGGCTCGAAGCCTAGCCATCGCCGGATTTCACGTTTTTCGCGTTTTCGAGAATACGATTCACCGCCTCCAGGGCCAACGCGTTCGCCAAAGCACGGTGCTGTTTTTACGCGTTTATGACGCATGTTTTCTCATTTCCATACACGAAACGTACAAACCAGGTAAACCGATCGCGTGACGCGAAGCGTATCGAAACGATACGCGGCGCGTACAGGCGTATCAGAAGCCGCGTTAGCCTGGGAAGTGAACGTCTCAATTATTTTGTAACGAAATCGTAGAGTTTGCTCCCATTACTTCGAACGTCTCATACATCGCCGGGACCATAAATAGCGGCGGTCGCGCCATTATTTAGAAACGGTGACACTCGCCGTGTCTCCGCTAAATGGTAAACACGCCAGCATCCCTATGTAAGACCGGTCCCCTTTTCAAGATGTCCCAGTAAGATTCGGCAGGAGGCAGAAAACGGTCCGTTTCGAAATCCTGTTGCAACTGCCGGCCCGGGAGGAGTGTTACGTTTGTTGCTGGCCGCGAGAGACGTCTCTCCGGTGACGAATAAGAAGGTAATCGGCAGCGGGCCGCGATACAAGCCGGGGATGGGATGTCAGGCGTCGCGCCAGGCGGCACGATACCCGACATCGCGGGACCGTTTACCAAGGCCCCGCCGGCCCGCCGGTACTCCACGAGGTCAGCTTCGTTGGCTCATGCCTCTTTCAGAGCTGAAAAGAGGCTCGCAACAATGCCCGGTCCGCGCCTCGGCCATATAGCCTCTTGGGCAAGAAACTCGCCGTATCGTCGTTGTCTCTATATCTGCGTTTCTTTCATTCCCCATATGCTCGCCTTCTCCAAACCTCCCTGACTCCCTCCCGTCACCGGTATACCGGGTGTGAAAGTGCTTTTTGCACCACCCGACGACCTACCTGCCCTCCGACTTCTCCTCTCCGCTCGCGGTCACCGTGGTTCGCTTCATTCACCGCGAACCACCGTGTTACGTTTACGAGTAACGCGGAATCCAAGATGCTCGTGGTCGTTGCAACGTTTATCGCGAGGGTAAGGCTTTTTTTCGTTTATAAAAATGAACAGGAGGCTCGATGTTAGAAAATTGGAGTGCAAACAAACTATCGATTAGGAATCGTATAATCGCGGCGGCTAATCAGCTCTTAATACCGATCCCTCTTACTCTCCCACAGTTTACGGTACTTATTAATGCGTCTTAATTGGTGCCGTTTTTCGGTTTTGTTTTTACGTTAATGGAACGGAGTAGGATTTGTAAATTGATTATCGGGTTCTTTATGGTAGATGTCAGGATGTTCGTTAGCACGGTAGCACTCGGAGCACGGCCTTAATGCTCTCGGTGGGCCGTAAAGTATACCTTAATTTTTCTACTATCCGTCGCTGAGCCGATCCTCCGGTTCTCTGTCGGGCCGAAACGTAGCGCTACATTAAAAGCATAATAGCGCAGGCGCCGTTATTATGATATGATAATCACATACTGGCGAGCATCGCGGGATCCACCTGCCTCTACCTCCGCCGTCTCTCGCGATTTCGTCTCCCGATCGTCTACGTCGACGATGCTCCGAATGGCGCCAATGCCGCATTCCTTCGTCCGCGCCAAAAAATTGCTACTCTCGATCCTCATCGTGTTTCCTCTCCAACGAGTCGATTGTTAATTGAAGGAAAAACACTCTCCCTCCTCCTCTCTGTCCCTTCCTCGCTTCGCGCGTGTCCCGTTTAATAAATCAGTTTTTTAGTAGCGTCGCGTAGAAAATGATCGGCCCCGCTCGAGGCGAAAAAAACCAAAAAAAGGAAAATACGGGGAGGATTCGTGTAAAAGGAGAAACGGAAGAATCGGTGATTTACAGTTTGAACTCGGATATAAACTTCGGTTTACAGCCGTGCGCGTGGTGGGCCGTAAAGTCGTCCTTAAACCAAACGTAACGCACGATCCTTTACCGAACGAACGACCCCTAGCTCCCTGTGTCGTATTCTTTTCCCCCGTCCGGAGAAAGAGAGATCGTGTCGTGAGATCTCCGCCGCGGCGGCCAGGACGTTTCCGAACAGTGGATCTCTCCCCACAGACCCTCCCCCCCCCCCTGTCCCGTGCACACACCTACGTATGACCGACTATTACCCGCCGCGCACGGACGCAGAACAATGCTCTCTCGCCCCACGGTTCGGGCTAAAAACAGGAATAGTAATGAACGTGATTGCCGGTGGACGTAAGAACTTCGTATATAACAATTACGCGCGCGACTCGCCAGACGCGAGTTGAAAGCAAAACGAGCGCCGCCGGAAGACCAGGGTCGTCGTTCGGCCTCCGTGTCCTTGGAGCCCACGGGACCGTTTCGCCGCGGCGATCGAAACCTTTCTTTCCGCGCGACGCCGCGATCGATTTTTCCACCGCTGCCAGAACGACCAGCCGATAATGGCGATCCGTCCATGGCGATACCGATACCACCGCGGTTAGAAAGGAGGACGCGCCTCTCGGCTGGTTCGTCGCGCGACGACGACGACGACGACGACGACGACCAGGAGGGAAGCGAGCAGCCGCGCGCAGAAGCGATCTCGCGGCCAACGCGATTAATATTCCGCTCGTTCCCTCCCGGGTACGAGAACCGCGTTCCGCGTACAACTGTATCGCGAAACGTCGCCTTCGAGGACGGGGACGAATCTCTTCTCGCGATCGCGTCACCGGTTAACGGGGATTCGCTTGATAAACGTTTCGACGGCTTAGCATTTTTTTTTTTCACTTTTTTTTTGTGTTCTTTCGGACTGGTTTCTTCGCGCGTCGAATCGTTTTGAAACAATTGGGATGGATAAGAAAAAAAGACGGAGAGAAGCGCGGATCGGTGTAATGGAAGGTTCGCGTGTAGTCGATTTTTGCAATCGAAAGGAACGACTCGTTTTGAAAGATAAGACAGGTCGGATGAAGTATTATAGGATGTTCGAATACCACGGGTACGTACGCTGTTATCTGAAATTCGTTAAGATTGCGGTTTCGCAAGTTCAACAGGGTGGTCACGTCGTATTGAGAGATTCGTTGGATTTCTTTCCTCCGGCGAGGTTTAAATGACTTGTATTATGACGTAGAATCGGCGGTCGCAGTTAAAAATTCTGCGGATGCCTGGAACAGTTTACAAGATTGCAGACGCATTCCGGCGGCGTAGGAAACCGAGTCGCTCGACGATTTTACTACTGCCATATGGGAATTCTGCCGTTGAAGAGGATTTACATGCAGCCACGGCCGCTCGTCAAACGAATTACAATCCAACGTCATACGGACGGGCCCTTTCCATTCCGTGGAACGTGTCGATGGACACCGCGATCCATAGAGACGGTGTGCGACAGTAGCTTCGAGGAACGCGATGTACGAGGAATAGAAAGAGGGAGTGAAAAGGGGCTGGGAGTGGGTGGAGGGGGGGGCAGACAGATGGAGAAAAATTTACACGTGTTTACACGGTGTTTGGCACGATCGAATAGCTATGTTTGAGATACAATTAAAAGAACTCCGTGGCGGAGGGGGGGAGTGAAAAAAGGTGAGAGAGGAGCGAGCCGAGTGACCGAGCGGGCTCCGCCCTCCGCGTCCTTTCGAACCTCGTGGCCTTTGCGAGTTTCTAAACGAGCTTCAACCAGCCAGTTCTCCTCACCGGTTTATTCTTTTCTCGATTTTTATCAATCGTAAGAAAACGAACATTTTGTTGCCGCGGAGGGTTGAAGCGGGGGAAATTGCAGTGCGCGCTTGGCGCTTGGCGCCACGTACCAATAGAAATTAGGGTGCACGCGCTCCATTTCGGTAACGTGTTCATCCGAGGTTCCTCGACTAGGCGATCGATTTATGTTAATTCCCGTTCTCGGGGGAAACGATCGTCATTAGGGATGCGCATGTCGGCCGTAAACTAATCTTTATGACGCTAATGTACACTGATGTTTAGAGGATACTTAAAAGGCTACCGACGACGGTGGAATTAAAGTGTTTCTCGTCGTATCGGACAAAAGAATCCGAGCGATGCAGAATCGGCGGTAAGGTGAGTCATTTCTTTTTCGCGAATACGAATGCGCGCTCTAAAAGAACGATAATCGATTTCAAAGAAATGGCCGAGGCGAACTTTGTATACGTATTCCCGAACGTTCGTTTAACCGATAGCGATAACCGATTAATTTCGCTGACCGATGGTAAATTCACGGTTGACGTTTAATTGGTCGATTCCGAGAAAAGAAGGGGCCACGTTCGACGTACCTCCTTTATTTCACGGTACTCGTATTATTTATCCCGCGTTGAGAGGAGAGAGGAGAACCATTTTGTATAAAGTACACGGTGACGTTTCTCGGTGGAGAAGGCGCAAAGTCGTAGCCACGAAAGCGTGGCTGTCGAAGAACAAAGCGGTTCGGTTCGAGTATAAACATTGTAATATTTTTTAGCGCGACTCGCGCAGCCGGCTGGTGGCGATTATTAAAGGAAAAGCACGAGTCGAAACGACAAAGGTAAATTTTACAGTGAAACGCACCGTGCGCCACCTTCGCTCGACCATTACCCTTCGACGGGCCCCGCGCGAGCTTACTTTTATTGTTAGTCCCTTCCTCACCGTCGCACCGACCACACGTACGATAATAATTTCTTAATGCTTTCTTACTTTCATTCTCTTCTTTTTTTTTTTTTTTTTGCTCTTTTCTCTTAATTTCGCAGGCTAATGCGAAATTAAGATAATTCATTAACGTTCATCGCTGCATTCGTGCTTTCGAAAATATTCGAGTTCAAGATAGATTCCGTTCGTCCCATCTTTCTCTTTTTTTGTTTTCTCGATAAATAAGGGCGCTCTATTAAATGACACGTGCGATCAACTTTCGCGAGGCTGTTGCCTCCGAAGCGGTGGCTTCGCAACAGATGTTTGAGACATCGTTGTGCAACAATGTTGCTATGGTTGACTGGTGGCACGTAGCCGGAGAACTGCGAACGGTTTAAACGGCCATTACCTCGAATTCCGCGAGAATTCTCTAAGACGGGAGCGGAAAAGCGCAAAAAATCGCGGGACGTTTTGCACTGCGTCGAGATGAGTTGCGCAACGATACGATATAATTGCTATATACCTCGTGTATCCGTCGTCCCTCGTTTCTCCCGCTGTCGCGACGCGTTTCGCGGGGACTAAATCCGTCGAGTGATCGATGATTATTTACATGAAATTATTAGCTTCCGCGGCAAGGAATTATAGTACGCGGCGAGCGATACAGGAAGCGGCGAATTGCAGCGGCGCGGATATTTTCGTACGTTGTATATTACGCATAAACATCGTGGAAAGGTCTGGAATCTGGTGGATAGTTTAAATAAAGGAGAAATTAGAATTTATTCCCGCGAGCATAATCTCTATGGTTGCCGTTACCGATAGCAGGAGAAACGAACGCTCCCTCGAACTCGCGTTATATACTTGTCGAATGTACGGCGGAGGCGCCGCGATCATTGTGGAAACCGCGGAATCGCATGCGATCGGCCGTATTTCACGGTTTACTCGAAACGATCGCGAATTCCGCGCGAAATTTCATTCAGCAGAAGTGGACGATATAAATCGAGGTCTAAGAAGCGGTTGAAGAAGCGGCTCGGCTGGATTAAACTGCCCGGGAGTTTCTTTCGATCCTCTCCCGTGTCAGAGAATCCGCTAACTTCCACTTCTCCGAGATGTGCTCCGCCGCCTCTACGTCGGTGGATAGCTCTGAATTCGGATCGAGCGGGTTCGATTTTATTGGATTTTCTGCGGCGAAAGAAACGTCGCGTTGGTGTCGCGATAAAAATGCGAACGGAGGCGAAACGAAGGAGAGAGATCGAGAGGGCCGCTGCTTTGTCCTCTGGGGCCTCTGCATCCGGGCCCCATAAGCGCGTAATACATAATATTTTCTTTTGGAGATCTCCGCGCGGAGATCGATTTATGTTAATTTCCGTGCGTGCACCTTTCTTTTTGTTCCCCGCGTCGAGGAGAGTCAGTCGTTGCACCTCTCGGCGTGCATACACGAACGTGTCTTTCTCTTCTTCTTCTTCTTCTTCTTCTTCTTCTTCTTCTCACTTTCTACCACCGCGTCGCATCCCTCTCTCTCTCTCTCCCTCCGTCTCTTTTCTCGTTCTCGTTCCCGTGTAACAGTACCTTTATTCGCGTGTACCCGCGGACACGAGCGTCTCAACTAAACGGCTAGATACAGGTAGATTCGTCCCGATCGAGCGGAAGTTTCAACTCGGCGGTGGTTCGAACGGTGGTCTCGGAGACAGAACGAGGCGCGAACCGGGGTAAAAATTAGAGATTTACGTTTGGTCACAGTTATTGGCGAGCAAGTGGGAATCGATTAAATCTGCGGTGGACTCGTTCCAGGAATTTTTATCCGTCCGCGACGGTAAGCCGTACGTATCGTCGTCCGCTTCACTCTCCTCGCTCGATAGCGCTATTAATTAATTCAACCGGGCAATTTTTCCCTCGGCGAATTCTTCTCGAGCGTTGTTGCTGCTCTCTTCCCTCTCGCTCTCTCGGGTCTCCGCAGAGAGCAGCGTCGCTTGCGCGCGAGTACACGCCGCGTCGGTGCGGCTCGCGCGATTTTCTTTTTTCCCCTTTTTTCGTTTTCTCTCCGCGCGCGCAAACGCAACCGGGAACACGTACACACACGTACGGGGCGACGAGGGGTACGGGCTACGCATTTTTGCGTACGCCAGAGAGCAGATACGTTGCGCGCCTTTACGTATGCCACGTGTGAGGACGGGCTCTAAATCCGACGTCGTGTGTGAGCATCGAGCGTGTTCCGCGTGCGTGTGCGTGTAACACGTAGGCAAGAGTTCCCGCGGGGCTCAATCGTTATCGCCGGGGCCTTATCTCGTCTTAAGACTTCTTTGCAAGAGCAACGCGAAGGGGGCCCTTCTGCAATTATCCCCCTGTCCTCTCTCCGCCGCGCCGTGCTCCACACTCTTCTCTCTCTCTCCCTCCCGCTCTCCCCCTTTCCCTCTTTCTCTCGCCGCCTTTATCTCTCTTCTTCCCTCGAAACGCTTTTGCGCCGTGTTCGTCCGCCTCCCCCTCTCTCCCTCTCCCCCGCAGACGCCGTGCGTCTCTCGATCTGCCCACCCCTCTCCCCTCCGATCGAAGAATTCGATTTTTCCGCGACCAACGCGCGCGTACGTCGATGCCCAAGGAAGACGTCCTCCTCGTTGGTATTTGTTTAATTTCGCTGGAAACACCGCGCGCGCCAACCTCCGCCGCGACGTTCCATCTTCTTCCGCCTAACATCGACTCGCTATCGATAAGCGCGTCCATTTTTCTACGATCTCGCGGCGAACCGCCACGGCGATGCAGCCTCTCAGATAAGCGTTGACATTTTTTCATCGGTAACGCGCGTGAGATATTTATTAGGAGGTTACCTTCGTTTCGCCATCTTTTCATCGACGATCGACGATATCTGAATCGAGTGGAATAGTCGGCGATAATACAGCGACGGCGGCGGCGGCGGCGGCGGCGACGTTCCGGTGGAGAGATTTCGCTAGCGGCAAAAACGGCCGACAACTTGTTTCACTGTCCGACCATCGACGGTCTCGTTCCACTTGCCCGTCTTCGCGACGAATCTCCATCGTGACGGCGGCGAAATTCACGCGCGCCATCGTTCCGGAATATTTTCCATGGTCGGCCGCGTTAAGGCGAGCTCGATTTATTATCGGCTCGAATCCGTATTTTCGCGGCACCCCGTATGCGCAATGCACACGAGGGGTGCGGCAGTTCTGGGCTGGTCGGCGGAGGGCCTGACAGTCACTCAATGAATTATTGGCCATAATAGCAGTGGCAGCCGAGGTTGGGCCTGTTCTCTCTTGCATCTTGGGCCCACGACTCGGTTCCAGGCCCCCGTAACCCGTTGGCGTTTTACACCAACGGGACGATACGTATTGTTGCTGTGCGCCGCTCTGCTCTCTCTGTCTCGCTAGGCCAGAATCCGCTCTGACGCGAAAACCCTGGAATTCACCGATCACCAAGGAATTCCGAGAAGCGGGTACGCGCCACGTATTATTATCCCGTCTGATCGCATGTGGGACGACCAGGTTTTGCCACGGTTTTCCCGTTTTCGCGCTACGAGTCCGAGGAAACGAGCAAAAACCGCGCAGAAACGCGCGGTAGCCAGAAAATCCAACGTTCGCGGCTTTCACCGCGCGCCCAACAGTTTTTCCCATTTTCCAGAAAACGAAAACCACGCTCGCGTGCACCGATTCGCTCGTAACGCGTCTTATCGATCTCTGACGTCGTGCCAAATACTCGTAACTTCAGCACGCTGTGGTCGAACGATGTTATTACACTGTTACGGACGGACGTCGTTTTGATTCGAGTGACATCGACCGTTACCGCGTAGACGATAATTAGCATTACGATCATTATTATTATTATTATTATTATTATTATTATTATTGTTGTTGTTATTATTATTATTATTATTTTACCATAGCCATTACCCCCTCGGGTGTCCGCGAAGGGTGGCGGGACGAGGCTGTTGCGATGGTGATGAGGATGGTGCTCGACTTGAGAGTCGACGATGGAGGACGAGGTGGTTCAAGAAGGAGAGAAAGAAGCAGGAGAAGAAGAAGGAGAAGAAGAAGAATAAAAGTGAGGAAGGAGCGAAAGAGAAAAGAAGGGGGTAGACAGCGGGAGAAGTAAAGAGGAAGAGCAAAAGCGAGAGCAAGAGCGAGGTAGCAGGGTGAGAGGTAGAGAGTAGGTGGGTGGGGGGTTGGAAGGGTTCAGGGGGTGTACAGGGGGAGACGAAGGGGGAGGGAGGAGGGGGGAGGGGGGGTAGAGTACCTACGCATTGCAGCAGACATTATGCTAATCTGCGAGCGAGGATGTATGCCCGATAAGCCGGCTGTGCCTCGGTATATAAGTCCCCTTCTGCCAGCAGTGAAGCCCAGGGGCCCCACGCCCTCGATCTCACGTACGTGTACATTATTGGGCCGGTGTGAGTGCGTGCGTGCCTTACATTACGTTACCTTGCCGTTTCGTACCCCGGCGTTATCTTCTTTTAACGAAAATCTGGAAGAGCATTTGGTTGTCTCTTGAGGGCTCGAAATGCGCGTCCTCGCGCCAGTACGCGACTGATTTTTCGTGCCTTCGGCCCTCCCCCCCCCCCCCCCACCCCTCCCTGCCCTCTCGCCGCCTTTCTCTTTCGAGCACCACCTCTCCTGTCCGTCTTCCTTTATTCCCGTTTTTCTTTCTTTTCTTTCCCCGCTTCGCTGTGTCCCCCGTTGCTCGTTTTGCCCACCTTAGCTTAATTGTCCTACCCGACATTTTCGAACATCCGAGGCACGTCGAGTTTTATCGCTTTCTTTGCGCCGGTCTCGTTACGATCGATAAGACACTCTCTGTCGAGGAGAAATGAAACGTCGCCGGGCGAAATGGTAAAAATCGTGTCGTTCGTTCCGTTCGCTACCGCGGCTTTCAGCTATTCCGCCTCTACGAAACCGATCGGAACGCGCGTACGCGTTCGCGCGCATAGCTACGCTCGCCATCGTGCATGCATATATATGCATATACATATATAGATATATATATATATATATGTGTATGTACGTGCGCATAGCTTCCATCCACGCGTCGTGGAATTCGTAAATAACGGCTGATTACGCGCGCGCACACCAGAAGAGTAGCCACGCGTGTAGAACCCGCGGCCCGTTCCGTTCGTGCACCACCAGCCACCGTATCGTCCCGCTCGCCCGGCCGGGTGTCGCTTAATTTGCCAAAGATAGCTCGTTAGATATCGTTGGGAGGTCGATTCCTTCCGGAGAAGTTACAAGCGCTGCCGTACGGTACCGCCGGAGAATTATACGTTCGGGAAGCGAGCCAGGCAGCACGGGAGAGCTTCCACGAAACGTTTTCGAATATTTCAATACAATGGTCCATTTGCTGGAAATTAAGCGAGCCGATTCACTCCGCAATTTCTACGCCACCCCGTTCGGCGGCTCCGTCCACGGCGACCAGAGCCAGACGGGCAACGATATTCGACGCCCTCCGCTAGAAAATCCTCCTCCTGTCCTTGTTATTCTATCTGTCTAGTCCGCGATACTTTTCGCTACGCCGCGCTCCGTACAGGAAGCAAGATCGTGTTCTCGTTTCGTTGAACCCTTGAATGATAGCCGGGGATGCGGCAGAGGATGGACGTAAAGTGAACATCCTAGTTTTTTCCGACCAGGATGCTGCGGGATCCCCTTACCCGTGCGTGATTAATATTTCGCTCGAAAAACTCGAGGCTAGTTTTTAACGGATCTACGAAAGGACGCGTGACTTTCGGGTCCTTTAACGAGGCGAGGAAACCACGCGGCGTCGCGGGAAAGATTCTTAAGTAATGAACCAGTTCTGAAAGAAAGCGAACCTTAGGAGTGACCGAGTTCCGCAAAAACCGAATCGCTATGAACGTATCGCGCATAATAGAAACTGTTCTGGAGCGGCTAAATAAGGAGCTGAAACTAACCTATTATATGCAACGACGGTTGCGCAACGAATGTTTCACTCGAACGAGTCGGCTCCGTTTCTACTGAATTAGGGATAACTCGAGGATAGAGATTAAGCGTGGCAGTACGGAAACGTTCGACGGGCAACGCGAAGCACTTCTACGCGAGGACCAGGTCCCTAAAGATTATCCGCCGTCCCGCGTCGTTATCGGGTTTTAACGAATTTCTGGAAGAGCATCCGGCGCTTAACTTAAAACGTCGCGGCACCCTCTGCCCGTACCCGTTGATCCTGGCCGTCGTTATCTTTACACGCGGCGCGTTCGGCCACGATTGGAAGCGTCCCGCGACAATTGTCCGCGGTGTGTGCACCACGCGGTCGTACCCGGCTCGCAGAGGGAATCGTTATGCTCACCGGGAACGGAACGACCGACACGCATTCCACGGATACTTTTTCATAATTCCCGCCGCGGCGTGATGCATTCGTAAATCCAATGTAATTCTTCCGCGACAGCGAATTAAACTCGCCGCCTCGGAGAATGATTCAGGTCTCTCCGTCTCCTTTCGTTTCACCGGGTTTTGCCCAGCCCGGCCGCGTCCCGGTCGCATGCGCGTTCTCTCCTCTATCCACGCTGGATTACGGTTATACGCCTCGCGGACGCCGCTTCTTGGGTGGTAATCGATAAATTTTCATAGCCTCTGCCCGAAATCGTACGATTCTGACGTGCCACGCGGTCGTGGCGGCCGAGCCGGCTCGTTTGAATACAATGCGACTCGAATATCCATCTTCGCGCGTTCTCTCAGCCGCGAAATTCCGTGTCCTTTCCTCTCTCTAAGCACCAGTTCTCCCTGGCAGCGAGCCCGGGGACATCGATGCCCCGGAAATTTCGGACGCGAGCTGCCGCCGCGACCAAGTCGCCCGGAAGTATTTTCTCTCTCTCTCTCTCTCTCTCTCTCTCGACGCGTATATTCGTTACCGAAGACTTGTATATATCTTTTGCCTAATTTCAATGCCTGTGTAATGTCAATGTCCACGATTTCTCGCGATTAGAGCACCGGGGTAACGCTTGAAATTTCACCGCGGTTCGAACGACCGCGAATGAATCGGATTGGAATCTTTCCGCGTGATTTTTTGCGCGAGACTTTCGGTTCGAATTTTCGTTGCTCGCGAATCGTTCGAAAAAGCTCGACGGTGTAAGAGGAGAGCCTGAAATGGCCGTGGCTCGCAGCGAGACGGGGAAAGATAGAAAAAAGAAACGGCGAGGGGCGAGGGTAAGAGAAAGATGGAGGGACGGAGAGAAAAGAGTGGCCGTCGCGCGCGGCGCGGCGCACGGGAGGGGGGCCCAAATAATATTTCAAAATTAATGTCATGCGGGGCCTTCCAAAGGGGTCCGGTGGGTTCCGCACCACCTTTCTGCATAAGATAAGGACCCGTTGGCCACCGCGCGAGAGAAAGAGCAGCCTTGCCGAGGGAACGAGCCAACGTGACCACTCTGCTGGCGAATGCCCGGCAAGTGGGGATGGATATATGTCTATGGAATGAAAGAGCCCCGAACGAACGAACCAGCCGGACGTAGGAGAGGCAGACGCTGTAGAAACGGACCGGTAAGGAGAGGAAGAAGAAGACGAAGGAGGAGGAGGAAGAAGAAGAAGAAGAAGAAGAAGAAGTAGAGGAAGAAGAGAAAAGGCGCTGGATATAGAAGAGAAAATACAAGGAGAGAGAGCAAACAGACCACCGAGGAAACGGAGAAAGAAGCGCCAGAAGAGGGAGGGACGTCGTGCACGGAGTGTGCAAGCGTGAGAGAGAAAGAGAGAGGGAGAGAGAGAGAGAGCGTGATGGAAGGGAAAGTGTGAGGGAAGCAGGAGATGGTAAGAATGCGTGAGGAAGAATGTAAGAAGTGAGTAAGAGTATCGAGCCGCGATTAGAGGGACGGAGATCGCAGGAGGCGTGTAAAATGAAGAGGGATGCGAATATTGCGAGTGGAAGAGCGCGCGAGATGAAAAGGACGTGCAGGAAGAGACCGCGGTGCGTGTAAGATGGAGAATAACAGTGAGTAAGCGTGTAGGACGAAGCGAGAAGGGGAGGATGAACGCGACGACGACGACGACGTCGACGACGACGACGACGACGACGACGAGGAGGACGACGAGGAGGACGACGAGGAGGACGACGAGGAGGACAACCACGGCGACGACGACGACGACGACGTCGACGACGAGGACGACTAGGACGTCCTGCCAGAAGAGAGAGTAGTATCCTGCGTGTGCGAGGCAGACTAATACCGAAAGCGTATTCCTGTAGCAGCTCGTATAGGTATAGAAGGGAGCAAGCGGAGGACGGGAGTAGGATGACGCGCAACGGTGACTTAGGAACAAGAGGGAAAAGAGAAGAAGATGGCTCGAGGCCCCGCTCGAGAAGAAGAGGCTCCAACGAGGGAGACAAACGAGACTCCTCCGGAGAGTCCTCCAGAGAATCTAAACTCTCGGGGTTAACGCGTCTCTTTGCCTGTCTTTCTATTTTTCTTTTGCTCCACTCCTCGCTCCTCGTTTCTCTCGTTCACTCGTTGTGCACCACCACTTTGCGCATCACCTATCTCTCTCTCTCTCTCTCTCTCTTCCTCTTGTTATTCCTTCTTTTCCACTTGCGCTTTTTGTTAGGCTTACTACTCCTTCCCTTTTGGTCCCCACGCCCCCTCCCCTGCACCCCCTTCCCTTCATCATCTTTCTTCTTGAAACATTCTTCTTCTTTTGTACCCTCTCTCGGTGCTAACCATCGGTGTCTTCGTTTCTCACGATCTTCCCTTCCGTTCCCTTTTAATTCCCGTACCGATGTTGCTTTCGAATCGAACGGAAAAATTCGATTTTCTTCGCGCGCATCAACCTTCCATCGTTTCCTTCGTCCTTTCTTTCGTTCCTTCTTACCAGCCGCCTCTGCCTCTAGCCGCCGTCCGCCCTCCTTGGCGTCCTTTCTTCGCGGCGTAGTTGCATTCCTGGTACACGCAAGGCGCAAAGAAACGAACAGGCTCTCGCGCTTGCTTTTCTCTCTCTCTCTCTCTCTCTCTCTCTTCCTCTCTCTCCTTTTCCCGTCGTCTTTCCAACGCTAATTCACACTGACGTCTCCGCGCGCCGCGGACAAACCACCGGACGGATGACTGTTGCCTTTCGGCCGGTACGCGATAAGCGAGCAACGAAAGCGAATTCTCCGCTATCGGGCCTCGAATCTCCGGAAAATCCCGCGCTGCGTAATTGCGCGCGCAATTAACATTCTATTAACAATCGGCTCGCCGTTCCACGCGATTATCTTGATTAATCGCGGCGGTTAATTATTTTTTACAGTTCCACGCCGCGGCGTACGTCGTGCCGTGTCCGCGACGTCTTTCATCTTTCAATCGCGTTCGATAATCTCATTGAGGTAATCGCGGGAACGTGTCATCGTCGATCGTCCGTGTTTACCCCGCGAGTTAAAATTCCGCGGACACGCTTATCGAACGGAGGGGCCCCCAGGGCCACCAGGGAGGTGGTCCCGGATGATCGATCAATGATTCGTGGAATCGTTAGAAAAGAGCACGGGGTGGGTGCCGCCCGCGGTCGGAAGGGGTTTGACAGATGGAATTGCTTGGGAGCCCGGTAGACGTGTAGAGATTCGTGTTCCTCGTTCAAGTGTTTGTCTAGGGGCCCTAAACAAATGTAAATCAACCGCGGTAATCTCGAGGAGCTTCACGGCGGGCCCCAGAGGGAGACTCGGTCACCCGACGCTATGCATCATTCGATTTTACGTTTAGGCGACGCGTGTTCCTGCGGGGCCGCGGGTGAGCTCGACCTTTCCACTACCTGCTCCTTTTAAACGGAGTGCCCGAGGGACCGAGATTATGCCAAGCCTTTCCGATGAATTCATTCCAGTTATCGAGCGTATAACCTTCGATAAGGATAAATCGGCCGATCCTCGACCACGCGTTTTCGCTACGAACCGCTTAAGTAGTCCGCGTCGAAAATAACGCGGACCATCCGATCGAGACTTTTTTCACGTCTACGCACATACGTACGGAGACGAATGATTTTAATCGGAACGTGGTTAACGATTCCGCGGCGAACCGGCGCGAGTCGGAGTTACACGATCTACATAATACGTACATATGTATGTAGCATCGTTCGCGAGGACAAAATGAAACGTCCAGAAGTCATTTGGGTGTAAGGACTCGCGATATAGACGCATTCGTTTGATTTATAAGCGAGAAGAGTCGGGGACCCGGAATGGCGGACGGTGCGTCCTGCTTCTTTTTCGGTATAATTATGCAGAAAAGGAAGAGAAAGAGCGTCGAGGGGCGGGGGACAGGAGGGGGGATAGGTAGGGGGCAACGAGCAACAAACAAACGGCGGTCGTGTGACGGAATCGGACAGAAACCGTCCGCACCAGGAACCAACGGGGGCGACCACCGCTTCCCTCGCTCGGCTCGAGCCTCGAGAGTCAACTTTTTCGTCCGGCCGCGGCCGGCGAATAATCGAAGACCGGCCGACGAACGCGTGTCTGTGAATGCTCGTTCTGTTCTCCTTTGTAGCCGATTGAAAAATTCGTCCGAATAATGGGCAACTTTGTCGTGCGATGTAACGTGTTTCCGTTATAATTTATGAGTCACGATGACGACGACGGTTTCTCGATGGCCCCGTTAAAAGGATACGTTGTTCGCGATCGAACGAATTAACCCTTCGCGTTCGAGTGCAACGGCGTCCCTCGACAATTATCGTCGTGCAAATATCGTTCGACGTATCCGTTAGACCGCGTAGCGCGATCGAGGGGATCGAGGAAGGGCAGGAAAAGGAATCGTCGAGCATTATCGAGGTTAGAACAGAGGAGAGGGTGGGCGATCGGGGTGGGGGGGGGGGGGGGGAGTAATCGAAAAAGGACGAAAGCGAAGGGAGGACCGAATGAGAGGACAGGGTTGGTTAATGGACATTCAATCGTACGATAACCAAAGGTGTCCGTCCGGTTATATTTTAGCACGAAATGGAAACTGGCGGATAGCAAAAAAATATTGGGAACGAAAGTGGGAGGAAAGAGCGGGGACGAGAGAGAGGAGGACGCGGGTCGGGGTAGCCGAACGGGCACGCACACGATCGAAAGGAACGCGGGCTGCGCCCGATACGTGTGTTAGCAGCGGTGCAACAGCGGCAGCCGCAGGTCCCATCTCGTCGGGGTCCGTTCTCGTGGGTAAGAGTCGTGGAGTCGGGCCGAAAACGCTCGAACCGTATCTGACGGTCATTAGCGAGCGCGCGCTTCTGAGCCGCGAGATAAAAACCAAAGGACCAACCAAGTTGTATTTTACCGGGGACATAGTTCCCAGGAATGATCACTATGCGAAGGTCGACCGATTATGAAAAGATACCGCTTTCGAGGAATCGTTCTTTCCTCTCCTACTCGCTATTTTCCCCTGAAACTCGCCTCGACAATCTCTGGCTTCGCACGCGAAAATAGACGTCGCTCGGTTGGGTCGCTCGAGTTACGCGGACCACCGGATTATTCGTTTCGCGAGGATAATGGAAGTTTAACGTTCTAGTTAAAGTCGAGGGAGCGGCCAGGTATTCGCCACGGTGGTTGCACTTGGCGAGATTTTTCAGCCCACCCCGATTCGAACGATCCCCGATTTTTACCAACCGGTAAAAATATGGAACCGGACGATGCACCGAACCGCCACTAAACGGGTGGAATATTTCCTTATCGCGGCGAATATGGCAATAAAGACGGGTGAAACGTCCTGGAAGGGTTAATTCTCTTTTTCGTAACGGCCACGCGAGACTTTCGGACAGCATAAAAGTGTTTATACGACGGGCATCGAGATAACTTCATTTGCCACTTACCCTTTACCTCGAATCGCGTCTTTAAATATTATAAATTTTTTTTCCACCGTAAGCGCGCGCGGAAATAATCGACCTCGAATTTCGACGTGCGCGGTCGCGAGAACGCGCGATGCTGCGGGAAGAGAACGAGTTCGAATGGGCCGGAACTGTTACGGGACCGCGTTATTTCTGGACGCGTTTACGAGTGGTGAAAGATCGGAAGAGGGCAGACTGTAAAACGTCTCCCGAAAACAGAACGAGCCCTTAATGATGTCATAATTGAATAATGCCCATAATCTTCCGTGGATCTAACTTTTTGCCGTTTTCTTGCCGCCGCTTTCCGCCGATTGCTTTAAATTGAAGCAGTTACACACGTAAATACGAGCGTGTAAAAAACCGCTCGGTGCCACCGTAAAAACGTCGATGATAGCGACGACTATTAATTTGTAACGCGTACCAGCAAATTGATTATTTCCGCACCTGGCACACTTTCCGCGTTTCCGCGCAAAAACTCGTCGAAAAGTTTTGTCGGTCCGTTCTCCTCCGCGATCGTCTCGCTCGAGGCCTGACGATTCTTTGCCCTCGAGATTCATCGATTTGCATTCGCGCGTACGATTCCCAAGTCGTACCGTTGCGACTCGGGGACGCGAGACGATTAGCGGATTCGCCTCGAACGCAAACGTTTAAACGGGCGAAATATTGAAAAACGAAAACGACCACAGGTCCGTGTAAAAATAAAACACGAGTCGAGGGAAACGTAGAGCCGGACGGTGGACACAATGGGCCGGGCAAACGAGAGAGGACAAAAGAGGCTCATTAGGACCGGCGGATAAATCCGAAATCGGTGATCAGAATCCATAAAGCATGGGAAAAAGGGGAGGGGGTAGAGGGACAAGGATCTGCGTGCCGCGCACCGTAGAAATTATACGGTGAGAATACCTGGGTTTTCGAGTGCTCGTGTCAAATGTCCCGAACATCGGGAAACCAGGTAGAGATTACCGGGAACAACAATGCGCGCGCGTTTCGTCGCGTATGTATATATATATATATATATGTATATATGTATATATATATATATATATACACCCGAGGATTTTTCGAAAGCGGTCGAAGTGGCAGCAGAAGCGTGTCCTTTAAAGGATCCAACGGCGATTGGTGGAAAGGAGACGATGGCGGAATCCGAAGGCGATGGCCGGGGGTGGACAGAGACGGTTTGTATCGGGCGGAGAGCGGAGATCGAGAGGAGATATCCCGACCGGGGGCACGGGGGGGCCCCGATCATCCGTAGGAGAAACGGTATGCGGTTCTGGAATTTCGTCCTTTTTGTGCGACCGGTGATTTCAATAGACGAATCTCGAGAGGTCGAGGCATCGGTTCCTGCTGCGCGTATTCTACGGTGACATTTCCAGGGGACTAACAAGAGTAATATTTCAATGGGGATACCCTCGCGCCGTTCGCCCTCCTCGCCGTGCCGCTGCACCACGAATATTATTGCATCTCGGTCCGGGGGAATCTTACGGGCGCATCTAGCCGGAGGAAATATATCGACACTAAAGGCCGTATTCGAAGTCGTTACATCTATATAGATAGCGAGGAACGATAAAATCCTTTATAACCCCCGCTACCGCGTGTTCCCTGTGTCCCTCCGTCTGCTCCGCCTTTCTTTTCTCGCCCGATCTCGGCTACCCTCCTCGGCTTAACAGTCTCGACTAACGTTTTCGAGCGTCCCGGAAAAATGAAGCTTCGCGATCACGCACGGTACTCCTGCCTTTTACCGTGCACGCAGGATCGACCTAGCGATTAATTAAACGTCTCGGACGAGACATTCGAACGAACACTTAAGAAGGGCCAAGCGGAGTCCACGGAAATTTTCGACGGCCCTTTCCACTCTTTCTCTCTCCCTGCGCGCACCGAGAGAGATCGATACCGAGCCGACTTTCGTTCGAATGTGCAAGCTCATCCAGGATCATATCTCTTGAAATATCGTTCGGCCTGGTAGGAGCGTGCGCGCGGGCGGAACGAAGCTTAAACCTTCCTCGTTAAGTAACGCTCTCTTTCTCCACCTCTTTCCCCTGATTATTCCCCCCCCCCTGCCACCCTCGTTCTTTTCTCCTTGGTACATACCGGCGACCGTCCGCCTTTAAATTGTCTCGTTCTGGCTACGATTAATTTTTCGCCCTCGTCGCTTCTCCTTTTCTTCTTCCTGGCCCGCGAACGGTTCCCTTATCTCTCGCGATTTTAAGACCCTGCCGGGCAGCGGCGACTTTTTTCGGTCGAGAGAACTGTCGAGATATATGTATATATATATATATATATATGGGAACGTAGTAACGAGCGGCCACTTCTTTTTTTTTTTTTTTTTTTTTTCTTGTAGGGACGATCGATTATTTAAAATACAACTAATTTCGATCGATAGAAACAACGACGTTAAATAACGTAGAAGGGATAGAGGGGGATCGAAACGGGAAGATTCTGTCGGCGAGAGGAGATAGAGGCACGCAGGAGAAACTGTTCCAGAGGTTCCACAACGTTCGCAATTCCTCACGCCCACAGATTCGACTTCTCCCTCCGTGTCGTTTCGTTCCGATTCTTCGCGCTGCGCCTTCTAAAGAAGACGTTGAAAAATGAACAGGATGACGATTGTGATTACAGTGGGGACGGACAACAGCAACGGAACGAGACGGAAGATGATGATGATGAGCAAGTTGAAGATTAACGTAGCATTAAAGGTGCCATCCCGGCTTCCTTTATTTCGTGCCCCGTGAAGATCGACCGACCGGAATGAACGCGACGAACTTTATAAATGCGCCCTTGTAAATCATTTCCTCCGCTCCTCGCCCTCCTCGCCCTTCTGCGCGCGTTAGCAATGGCGGAAATTGTAAATTTCAAGAACCAACGTCCCGACCCGATCCTCCCTCATTTTCTCCTTCGTACGAGCATTTTTTTTATCACCGACCGTTACACCAGCCGTTCATAGCCACTCAATTAACGCGCGTTACCGCGGGAGAACGGGGCCGAAAAAAGTCCGCAGCATGCGCGGCGGATCCCCGTCTCGATCGTGTACAAAATTCGCGCGATACTGTTGCGTAATAGAGCGAGGTAAATACGGGGCTGGTTACTTCCACGGAAATCCTCGCAACAGGGGAGACAGCACCGAATGGTTGGTTCGCCGGGTACCGTTGTTAACCACAGAACGCGCGGCGAGGCAACGTTCGATCGGCGGTTTTCATGTAGTTGACGTTTTTTACAGGGCTGCTGGCTAGACTTTGTTGCAACGGTACCGGTAGAACGGCGGGGCGGGCAAAAAGAGCGCAGAAAATAATGATGATGAGCGAGCAGGGTATTAACGTAGACCTTTCCCCTTTCGAGCAACTTTCCCGTAGATACGAGGGGTTAAAAATCGTTTGCCACGACTTAAGTGGACGGCGGATCGGCCTAGCGACCAATTCCTCCTGGCACGCGAAAAAATGCCGAACAGAAAATTCTCTGCCGCCTAATCGCGTTCAAAGAAGACGCTGCTGTCTACAAGAACCGTGAGCGCGACGCGGTAAATTATTTCTCTAAATAAGCGTACTTTCTTTATACTAAATCTTTACGTTAAATCAAGCGTTAAATCGACCACTTTCTATTTCAGAGTAGAAAATATTTCTCTAAATCACGTGGCGTTAAAGAATCGAGAATCTGTTGCGCGAGAAAGAGGCATCGAAAGTACGTACACCGTAACTGGTTGGTAAATATGTCGTATATTTCGATCGATAAGAACACGTTAATTAATATGTATTTACGCCGTAAGAAAGGATCGTTTCGTGCTTTACGAGCAGATATTAGTTTTAATAAGTGACGGTTCTTGCGATAGTAATGCGGTCTAATGATACCGCGAACGATTGTTGCAGGCTAGGCGCGACGTATTATCGGGGCAGGAACGTTCCGTTGCAGAAAACCGTGGACGCGTCACGGTCGAAACTAAAGCTTGTAAACGGCTGAAATTACGGGAGATGATATCTGAATAATTAGCCGGCCGGGAAGCGGAATAACGAAGCAGAATTCCATCCGTGAGTATCCGTTTTGCTACGTGGCCCGATCAAAGGGAGCCACCGATTTCTCGACGGGGTCGCCGAATTTTTTTCACCAGGCCGCCTCCTCTGCTATATACAGCATCCCCCTTGGGCATCGATAAGCTAATCATATAATTCATAGAAGGGACAGCGCGGTTATCTCGCGGCCTCCATCTCTCTTCCGAGCAAATTAATTTGAACGGCACGCTATCCAACGGAGATCGCGAGACGGTTCATCGTGAATAGTCATATATTCCCCCTTTGATACACGCGTACGTACCGCTTAATTTCTATGAGAGTTTCTACGGTTCAGCCCGCGAGTAACGGAAATCGAATAGA
Organism: Xylocopa violacea; assembly: GCA_963969225.1. Taxonomy (NCBI): domain Eukaryota; kingdom Metazoa; phylum Arthropoda; class Insecta; order Hymenoptera; family Apidae; genus Xylocopa; species Xylocopa violacea. The sequence continues at coordinate 31,105,546 of CAXAJV010000006.1, read as the reverse complement.
CCGCGAATGATCGATGAAACATCGAATCTCTTGGCGAATCGAATATCGACGATGTAACCGTGCTAACGTTCGCGAAAGAATTCGTTTTGTGCGGGGTAGTAGTTTCAGTCTTCTCTCGAAATGCACTCGCGTACCCCCTTTATTTCGCGTGTCTCCGAACTTTGCTTTCGAGGCGGAATAAATTGCTACCTGGCTCTCGTAATTAGTCTTCGAAATAAAAAGGAATCGTTTCATAAACCTCGCGGACAAACCGTGTGTCATTGAGTATCGTTAAATTCTCTCGGTCCGCGTGCTGGTCGCTTGGTCGCGCGCGAACGAGCGCACGCTTTACTCCAGATATATTTATCTAACGTGGCAAGAGAAGGAGGAGGAAGAAATGAAAAAGAAGAAAAAAGGACGAAGGAAACATTACGCCTACATTTCGCACGAGCTCTCCAGACCCACCCATTGGCGCGAGCGCGGCCCTGTGTGGGTTTGCCGTTCCGTGGCTCACGCGCCCATACATCAAGATCACGTTAGAGCCACTTTCTTAAATCAAACGGCCGTGCCACTTACTTTATTTATCCGTGTTTTCCCCCCGTTTTGTCGCCCGGGGATTATCGTATCCCGCCCGTTGAAACGAAAACTTCTCCTGGCTTTTGTCAACGACCCTTCCGCGCGTAACACGATTTTTATTCATCTTGATGTCTCTATCAGGGTGCACCGTCTATTATACGGTGCTATTATTATCCATTGAAACTTTCTAATATTAGATACGAACGATATTTCACGCTGGACGAATAGAAGTGGAAAGTTTCGATTAACAAGCCGGTCGAACCAGGGACGGTGGTTGACTTAGGGGGTTTATACGTACACGCGTAGATCGAGATCGACGATATTGTCCACGTTCGTTATCGTCCGTGTTACGATAGTTTAGCGTACTTGGACACTTGGTATTTTCGGGCAGGATGAGATGTCGATCGAACGCGAACGACGCGTCGAAAGAATTCGAAATCGAGAGCCACCATCGCCAACGTGATCGCCATCGCGAGAGACAGCGAGGCCCGCGACCGAGGCTAATTTGCCAGCGCGTAACATTAATTGTTTTCATATCATTAGTCGCTCCTTTAACAGATACGGTGCGCTCGTAATTATTACGGCACCGCGTTAATAACACCGTATTACGAATACAAGTTACCAAAGGCAAGTTTAATATCGGTAATTAAGTCCGTTAACATCGCGATCCTAACGAAGGAAATTGAATAATGCTCGCGCTCGCGCGAGCCGTGGCTGCGAACGATCGAACGGACGACCCCTTTACCGTCTTTATTTTTTTTTCTTTTCTTTTCTTTTCCCTCCTCTCGAGACCTTCGCCGGTTCCTTGTTGTGTACATAAACCGGCCGCGCTAATGAAATCCGTCAACGAAGGTGATCGTGAACGAACGACTCGAACGACGACAACCTCTTCGTTAAACAGAGGACGGGGGAGTGAGTGTTAACGGGTGGCAGGCCTGTTAATTTTTCCGTGGAAACCGCGGGAGGAAGGAAAAGGATGGGACAGGGGAAGAGAACGAGGTTGACCGCGTCCCCCGATGCAAATACAATTACACAGAGGTCGGAAGAATGTTCTAATTGACCGGGCGCGGTAGGGTTTAACGAAAAATGCCAGGCGATCCGAGACGACATCTCGGCTACGAATATGTCCGGCCCTCTCCCTCGGTTTCATCCCCGTAGCAGCGCGGTGCAAAAAGCCGATGATACGAAGTCGATGGCCGTACGAAGAAAAAGGAACCGGCCGGGTCCACGGTCGGTCCGCGAAGGGTGCGCGCTGCGCGCAAACGGAACCATCGGAGGGACGATCGAAGAAAGGGAAATGGTAGGAGAAAGATGAGTAGCGGCGGTGGGCGAGGGAAGAGAAAAGGGGCGACTGCGGGCGGGAGGCGAAGAAAGAGAAGAGGAGAGAGCCGAAGCCGGGGTCCGGAGGACAAAAACGTCCGAACTGCAGTCGGTTCCCGAAGAGTCACAGATCCCACAGCGAGCGATAAAGGTAGAGGGCCGAACGAAACGACGAAGACGGGGGACAGACGGAAGAAACGAAAGATAGGAAGAAGCTGGACCCGAAACGGCGATGGGGGAGGGGTGTGGGCCCGGGGAGAGCCACAGGGGGAGGCCGGGGGTGGGAGAGGAGAATCTTCAGAAATGAAGCAGCGGCAACAGCCATAGCAGCGCGGTCGCACCGGGGGTAGAGATGAACCGACTTTTACCTACGTCCGGTTGTTTGTATGCGTTCACCCGAGAGATCAAGTTTTTCTCGAGTTCTGAACCTCCGGCAGCGAGGCAGTCAGCAGCAGCAGCAGCAGCAGCAGCAGCAGCAGCAGCAGCAGCAGCAGAAGCAACGGCAGCACCAGCAGCCCCGACTCGAATCCAACTTGATTTCCTGGCACGCGGTTCATCTTGTCGTTTATTCTCTCCCACTACCCACGGCCGGGTCTTTCTAGCTCTCTCGCCCCACCCCCCTCCCCTCGTCTTCGTCCCTCTTTTTCGTCCTTTCGCTTTTGCCTGATCATCTCCACCGTGTACGTATGTGTGCGCTCGCGTACGTGCGACCGCGTGTCCGTACGTATCCGCGAGAGACACTCGCCCGCCGAATCGAGGGATGGTCTCGCGCTAGGGGAACACGTGCCCCTTTTCCAAAACGAACAACCAACCATCCCGCCACCACCCTCGTCCCACGCTCTTTCAGCCGACGATTATACACGGTGCACGCCAAGAGGCCGCGTAACAACCGCTGGCCAGAAATTCTACGGCTAATTTTCGCTGAAAAATGTCCTAGCGCGGGTGAAGACGGTCCCACCGGATTCGGTTTCGAGAACCTGGAGAGACTCGAACGATATTCGAACGAAAGTGGTTCCGCGTAGCAGTCACGACTCTTTCCTTTTTCCACGGTTACGCTCTCGTCCGTCGATCGCAAAGGCTAATCGTTCGGGGGAAGAATCGGATCGCGGCCGATATCGATTTCTCCTACCATGTTTGCCCGATCTGTTCTTTCAGCCGGCTATTACGAGTCGCTCTGCCCTGCCCGCCTCTCTTCCCTTTAAGCCGAACCGCCCCGCTCCCTCGACCCGTTACTCATCGACGTATTGTTTCTGGCGATGCTCTCGTCTCCGAGATTCTCCGCCGCGACTCTCTATCGTTGACCCTAATTACGTTCAGATCACTCTCTTACGTAACACAATTCCCAAGCAGACGAATTATCGTGCCTACCGTGTTGTAAGACGAGAAGCACGGTACGTGTAACGCGTCTTAACGGTGAAATTAATAAATCTATTCCGTCGCGTTCCGCTGGTGATAAACGAGCCGCTCGGATAAGCTCTCCCCGTTCACCGGGCTCCCTCGCCAATTCAATGTACCCGATGTTTTTCACTACCACCGCTTTTTTTTTCTCTCTCCTTTTTTCCCCCCTTTCCCTTTTTTTCCACCATCTTCTCTCGCGCGACTCGAAACGAAGATTCCTGCGAGCAACTTTCAGCCCGGAACGTTAAACCGTTCCTATTATCGATGGCGCTAGAATTTTCCTTCGGCTCGCGCCTCCGCGCGCGCGCGCGCGCTTACTTTCGCAACGAGGTACGGTAAAGCTGCATAACACGACCATAACACGACCATCGTTCGACGATATTCGGAGCGTAATAACTGCTGCGAGGTATTACAGAGCCTTCTTGTATCGAGCCTTCTCGTGCTTCCAGCGAGATAACGTGCTTATTTTCGTAAAATTCCGAAAGGATCTCGCGTCTGGAAGCGCGGGAGCGGCGTCGATGACGTAGGTTAAAAACATTACAGGATTTTTGTCGCGAAATCGTCAGGGTTACCCGACCGACGATCATCGGTACGATTATTTCGACGATCGTCTTTACCGGATCATGGAAACTCTATCGCGTGGAATTTTTCCAGCCGTAAGGACGAACGCGCGGCGAAACGACAGGGGAGGGGAAAAAGGACTAGAGAATCGCGCGGGCCTCGCGGTTTCACCGCGGCGGGAGAAGGAAAGGACGAAAGGTGCGCGTAGAAGGAGGAGAGACGAATCTGCTCTACAAAAAGCGGCGAATGACTTTCAGAACGCAGCGGATCATTAATATCTCCCGGGATGATCAATCAAAGACGTGAACTTACTTTGGTGGACGTCGTACTGGGCCTGGTACCACCAACACCGATGGCGTACAGCTCCACCTCGTACCACTGGATTCCTGTTTCCCTGTCCAATGCGGCAGCCGTCGACAATATACCTGTCTTCGTGTCGACGTCGAACAATCTGTCGACCTGCGGACCGCCGCTACCAGCGGTCACGTTCGTCACGTAATATTCGAGATCGATGTTCGATCTACGGCTGCGAGCGCTCACTCTCAAAATGCTCGTGCCGATCGGCTCGTTCTCGTACACGTTGCCCTCGATCTGCCCGCGGTGGTCCCAAATTGGCTGATCGTCGCCATCCTCGCCGGGCACTATCAGGGTTAAATAAGTCTCCGTGGATCTTCGTTCCGCCTGAACGGCCTCGTCTGTCGCGCGGATCTCTACCTGGTACTTGGAGACCCGCTCGAAGTTGTTCTTGAGCGAGCGTGGAAGTCGCATGGTCAGGTGGCCGGTGGTCCGGTGGATTCGAAACGTGTCCGGATAGTTGAGGTTCGACCGCAGTAGCTCGTACGTGACAAGGCCGTTCGTACTCGAGTCCAAATCCCTGGCGACCAATTGGGTGACCGTGATCTCCTTTTGAAACTGATAGTTCCCCTTCAACGGCAACACCACCGCGGACATGCTGACGAAGATCGGCGCGTTGTCGTTGATGTCCTCCACGATGACGATCACCAGCTTCTCCGCGGATAATCTCGCGCTGGGCGGTTGCGCGCTGTCCGTGGCCACGACCACCAATTTGTACGTGTCGACTTCCTCGCGATCGATCGAAAGCAACGTGTGTATCACGCCGGTCGAGGGATTTATACCGAATCTTCGGACCTGATCCTCGGGATCCTGACTGGCGATAGAGTAAGCGACCACCCCGTTCTCGTTCGAGTCCGGATCCTCCGCCGTGATGGTCACTATCGGCGTGTGCACCAGGATCCCCTCTCTAATTTGTCTGGCTATCGCCGTGTTCGGGAACACGGGCGGATTGTCGTTGGCGTCGATCACTTGGACGATCAGCGTGGTCACCGAGCTCAGCCTCGGGTGACCCCCGTCGCTGCAGGTCACGTTCAAACTATACTTTTCTAGTTCCTCGTAATCCAACGGCTTCCTCAAGTATAACGTGCCCGTCAGGGGATCGATGTAAAAGGTGTCCCTCCTGTTGCCAGCGGATATGGCGAAGGCCAGCTCGCTGTTCGGTCCCAGATCGTTATCCGTGGCTTTGAACCTAAGTAGTTCCGTGTTGGTCGGCGTCGTCTCGAGAACGGAGATCCTCGATTTATTGTCGACGAACAGGGGTACGTTATCGTTCTCGTCGAGCACCTCGATGTGGACGGTCGTGCTGGACGAGAGGCGGGTCTCCAGGCCGGCGTCGTGCGCGACAACGGTCAACACGTACGTGTCGGACGTCTCGCGGTCTAGTTCTTTCGTCAGAGAGATTTGTCCGGTCGCCTCGTCTATGGCGAAGTGGCCGTGTTGATTCCCATCTTCCAGGGAGTAGAACACGTCCCCGTTCAACCCTTCGTCCGCGTCGGTCGTGTACACTCGCAACAATTGCGTCCCGGTCGCGGCGCCCTCGTTCACCTGCACCCTGTACGGTAGCCGCTGGAACTGAGGGACGTTGTCGTTCACGTCCGTGACGTAGATCACCACTTTGACCCGATCGCGGAGACGATTGACACCGTTGTCGGTGACGGTAGCCTCGAGGGTGATGTAGCTGCTGCCGGTGTTCGTTACCAACAGCTCTCTGTCGAACACTCGCAGAGATTTGATGAAACCGTTCCGCGGGTCGACGATAAAGTCCTGCTGGCTGGCCGGGAGGGAGAACATGAGGTCCGCGTTGCGACCCACGTCCCTGTCCGTGGCCAGCAATTTCCCGACGAACGTGTCCGGTGGCTCGTTCTCGCGTAGGTGGAAGATGAAGCTGGAGTTGGTGAATTCCGGCGCGTTGTCGTTCTCGTCGATAATGTGAACGACCACCGGCACCACCGAGCTTCTAGACGGGCTACCCTGATCGGTTGCGGTTACCTCGAGCGCGTAGTAGTCCTGCTCCTCGCGGTCGAGAACGTTCTTCACGTACAGCTGCCCGTCCGGGAATATCCCGAACCGTCCCTCGGTATTTCCGTCAGTGACGCTGTACAGCACCCGGCCGTTGGAGCCGAGATCGACATCGGTGGCCGTTAGGGAGAAGAATCTATCGTTCACAGGCGTCGACTCGGGCAGCGACGTCTCGTAGCTGGTCAGCTTGAACACCGGCGTGTGATCGTTCACATCTTCGATGGTAACTCGTACTTGATGCTGAGCGGACAATGGCTGGTTCCCGGAATCCATCGCCGTTACCTCCAAGTGCAGAACGGTGCCCGGCGCCGCTCTTACGGGCTTGTCCAGATAAATAATGCCGGAATTCTCCGCGACCCTGAACTGACCGCCGGGATTGTGAGTCAACGAGTACGTTATCCTCGCGTTCGCGCTGGCGTCCCGATCCCTGGCACGGGCCAGACACACCTCCTGTCCCACCGCCGCGTTCTCCTTCAAGAACACCTCGTCCCCGATTTCGCCTTTGGGAAACCTCGGCGGGTTGTCGTTAACGTCCAACACGGTGATGTTCACGGACGTTTGCCCGTAAGCGAGTCCAGCTCTGGCCGATAATTGCAGACTGTAGTAGGCCACCTGTTCCCGGTCCAAGCATCCGGAGGTGCTGATCGTGCCGGTGCCCTCGTCTATTTTAAAGTTACCCTTCGGGTCGCCGTACACGATGGCGTACGCGATCTTCGCGTTCCCGTACTGCGTCACCCGAACGGTGCCCACGTCCCGCGGAAACACGCTCGACATCGCGCTACACTCGCCCCTGTCCTCGGCTATCCTGAACTCGTAACCGTTGTAAGTGTCGAACTCCAGGTGCTCGAGATCCTCCTCGCGGATTATCTCGACGACCGCGTTTCTGTTCGCGGTTCTGTCCCCGGTGTCCTTCGCCGATATGTTCAACTCGTACAGCGTCTTGTGCGCTGCCCTCAGCGAGCCCTGAAGAGTGATCTCGCCGGTTCTTTCGTCGACCGCAAAAAGTCCCTCGCCGCCGGATTCCAACGAGTATCTCACTTGCGCGTTTTCTCTGGCATCGGCATCGGTCGCCGTCACCTTACCGACCGAGGTTCCTGGCGGGGTGTCCTCCGGTATGGGCATCAGGTACCTCCACGGATAAAAAACCGGCGAATTGTCGTTGACGTCCTCCAGCGTTAATATCACCGTCGCCGTGGACGATTGCGGCGGGGAGCCTTGATCCTTGGCGATGACCAGGATCCGATATTCGGCGGTAGTCTCGCGATCGAGGCCGACCTTCGTGGTCAACTGGCCGGTGAGCCCGTCCAACGCGAACGTTTTCGGATAGTCCCTGGACACGCTCGAATGAAAGCTGTAAGCCACGCTACCGTTGGTCCCCTGGTCGTTGTCCACCGCCGTCAGAGTCGCCACCAGACTTTGCGGCGGCGTGTTCTCCGATAACGTGACCTCGACCACGTTCTGAGAGAATCTCGGCGCCTCGTCGTTCTCGTCCAGTATGGTCACCTTCAGATGGGTCGAGGCGTACTTGGGATTCGGGCCACCGTCCCTGGCGGACACGTGCAACTCTATGCTGCCCTGCACCTCTCGGTCGAGAGTGGCCACGGTGGTGACCAGACCGGTGTCCTGATCGATCGCGAACCAGCCTTGCTCGTTGCCCGAGTCGAAATCGTAATAAATTCTCGCGTTCAATCCGGAATCGGCGTCCGTGGCGGAGATGCTGGCCACGAAGCTGCCGGTAGGCGAAAGTTCAGACAGCACCGCGGAGTATTCGCTCTGCTGGAAGACCGGTTCGTGGTCGTTAACATCGTTCACGTGGATCACGAGGTAGGCGGTTGCCGATCGCGGCGGCGTGCCTTTATCAGTGGCGACCACGGTCAGATTGTACTTGGGTATTTCCTCGCGGTCCAAACGGCCGTTCACGCGAACGATATAGAAGCTCTGGGTATGATCGAGCCTGAAGTGGGCCAATTCGTTGCCAGCACGAATTTCCACGGTGGTCTCGCCGTTCAGGCCCTCGTCGTTGTCGATCACCGCGACCGCGGCGACGATCGAGTCCTTCACCGCGTTCTCGTCGACGGTCGCGAAGCCCGGCGTCGACGGGAAATAGCTGAACTTTATTTCAGGATCGTGATCGTTCGCGTCCAATAGATTCACCGTTACGTAGGTCCGGCCGTCCTGCCTCGGCGAGCCGTGATCTCGAGCAAAGACCGTTATGACGCAGCTCTTTGGACAACCGTCGCCTAAACGCGCGGCGATCGTGCAACTCTGCTGAGGGCAATCCAAGGGTTCGACGGTCGTGATGGTGCCGGTCTCTGGGTCTATCGTGAACTGTCTCTCGGTGTCCGGTAAATAGTACGTCAGCCTCGAATTGTCCTCCGAATCTTTGTCGGTCGCGTGGACGGTCAACACCTTGGTGCCAACCGGGGCGCTCTCGTTCAAAGCGACCACGTAGTCGCTCTGCTGGAAGATCGGGGGGTTGTCGTTCACGTCCAACACGGTGACGTTCACCAGAAGGTAGCCCAGCCTGGGCGGTCGGCCCCTGTCTCTCGCGCACACGTTCAACGAGTAAAACTCTACCTGTTCTCGGTCCAATTTCCCGGTAGTCTCCAAGTGAAGATAAGAGGTCTCACCGGTGGGGTTGCCGGTCACCTCCAAACGAAACTTCCCGTCGGTGTTCCCGTCCACGATGAAATAATCGTCCACGACGCCGTTCTCGAGCGTGTCCTTGTCCGTGGCAGCGTCCAGCAACAATTTCGTGCCGACCACCGCCGACTCGGAAAAGCTAACGGCTATGCTCGACTCCGGGAACTCCGGATCGTTGTCGTTTATGTCCAACACGAGTATCCTCACCTCGATCGGATAAGTCGGTTGACTGGACAACACGACCAGGTCGAACCTGTCGCTGCTCAACGCTTCCCTGTCGAGAACCTTAGCCGTCCTGATCTTGCCGGTCTCCGGATCGAGCACGAATTCCTGCGGCGGCTCGTTGAACCTGTAAGTGAAGCCAGGCTTCACCGGTATCTGACCGACCAGGGTCCCCTTCGGTTCACCTTCTCTGACCTCCAGTTGAACCCTGGTGTCGACGGCTCTGCTCTGCATCGCTAGATCCATCGTGGCGCTGTCCTGCGGCAACATCGGCGACCTTCGTGGCACTAGCCGCATCACCCTTTGAGGTAGGTTGCGGGCGAAATAGTCGGACGCGTGTCTCTCCGGGCCGTTCGACTGGCCGCCATTTTGGTCCACCAACAACAGTCCCAGGACCAGGGCTAGGACCATCGATCCCCGAATGATCATCTCTTCTGTTCCCTTCGAACGCGCCCCCTTCCTTAGCCAAATTCCTCTCGGTTCGACGACATATAAAAGTATCCGCGGTCCGTTGATACTACCTGTCGTTCTTCTTCCTCATCGTCGCTGGCGATCTCATCCTTCCCTCGCGCGCGCGTTCTTCACCTAGCCGCTGCTCGCACATGGGACATGATACACGATTTTGGCGGACGGTACGATCCAAGATTCACCGCGACGTCCGATCGTTGGAACGATTCGCGAATTCCATGGTTCTCTTTTTCTGCGTATCTTTCTCTCTCTCTCTCTCTCTCTCTCTCTCTCTCTCTCGCACTCGCTCTCTATATATACATACGTATGTACATGTACCTCCGTTTTTCTCTGTATCTCTTGGGCGGTTTTTTTCGGTTCGAATTCAAGCTACGTTCGAGCGGGCTCGACTCGAAATCGGATTAAGGATGCCTCGAAGGTGTGGGCGTTTTCTTTTTTATTCCCTCCTTTTTGCTCGTTGCCGCAGAAAGTCAAGTGAACACGAGAGGCTCGAGCCGACAGAGGGGGCACTGACCCGCAGAGCCGCGCCTCGCGAAACGCGCCTGCAGATGCTGCTCTCGACCCTATCCCCGATACTTTTCCACCTTCTACGATCCTTTCGACCTTCCTCGGTGCGAGCATTCGCGGGGATGTACGTGCCGAAGGTTCGACGTGGTCGCTGGATCGTCGCCAGGCAGGGAATTTCGCGCGACGCCGCCACGATTTTCCACGCTCTCGCGGTCGCTGCTCGGTTCTCGCGTCCCCGTGTCACGCGAAACGCAATGTTAATATACCCGCCGACCGCCGATACCTCGAACAATTCCTTTGCGGTTCCCTCGTCTATCCTCGTGGAACAGGTTTTCCGTTCGACGCCACTTCCTCTTGAAAATTCCGATCGAAGTGACACGCATCGAATCGCTCGAACATCACCACCTTGTCGCAGAGTCGAAAATCCAAAGTTGACTCGGAACACACCACTGACGACACCCGAGGAGGGAAGGAAGAACCGACGTGTTCCTTCGTCGTGCTACTGTTTTCCACCGAGGTCACCGGTGTAACGAGATCGTTTTTTAAACCGCTACACGGTCGGGTTCCGATCTCCCGATAGATCGGGATCCATCGAACAGGCAACGGTCGCGCGCATCCTGGACGAAACTCGATCGTCGTCAGTTTCTAATCACGACGGGGCTCTCTCACTCGCGTACGATCGGGGTTGCGAGACGTTTCTACGTATCGCACGGGGGTGAAAGAGATCGAGCGGTGACACGGCGAGGCGAGGGCGAAAAGACGCGCGCCCGGCGCGGACGGACACAGTGCGGGGAACGACGAGAAAAGAAACGGAATGAAAAAAAGCACGCACACACGTACACACACGCGTAAGAGGAGCGAAAAGAAGGAGTAACGTGGGCCGCGAACGCGACGACGTAAGGCCCCGTGAACGTACGGCGACGAAGAATATCACCTTCCCGAGGACTGACCTGACTCGACTGAACCGAGACGGTCCCAGAACCTTGCCGCTGCCAGGAGAAGCATTCTTCGGGCTAGCTGACGCCGTCCCTCTCCGATCCATCGGGCCCAACGCATGCTTCCGTTTCTCTCGCTCTTCCCTCATTCCTCTCTCCTCTCTCACCATTTTACTCCCGCCCCTCCTTTGACCCGCGCTCGCACACCTTCCATCGATATCACTTTTTCTCTTTCTCCGAAGAAACCCTCGGGTTTCCTCTTCCCTCCTTTCTGGGCACCGCGTCTTTCGCGGTTCTCTCTCTCTCTACCGCGCTTACCCGCGCGAGCCTCTTCGTCGACGCTTCCTTCTCGCTCCCACACCCTTTGCCACCCCTTTATCACGGTATCTCTTCTCTCGTTTCGACTGAACGAGTCTTTGATCTTTCCTCTCCTTCCACCGCGTTCACCTTCTCTCCGTCTTCGACTCTTCTAGCCACGGTTTGTCTCTTGTCCCCCTCTGTCTTTTTATCCCTGGAATCGGATTTACCTTCTCGCTCAGCTATTTAGGAAAGCCTCCTCCGGGCCTGTTCTCTCTCTCTCTCTCTCTCTCTCTTTCTCCGATTTTCTCAAGCGACTCTATAGTTTCTCCGTTCCTCTCTGCATCGATGGTCCTCCATCTCCGTCTAGGATCTCCTATGCCTCTGTCCAACCAGTGATCGGTGTCGCTTGCCCTCTTCGTCCAGCGAAGCATTCGCGGGCCCTCCTTTTCCCCGGGACACTAATTTCCATCCTCGTCCCACCGGTACGACTCGTTCGTTCTGTCCCCTTTCGTTCCACCGGTCCCTCCCTCCCCTCCTCGCCCCCCACCCTCGATTGATTCTGTTCCGCGCGCTCTCACTCTCCCTCTCTTTTTCTACTCGCGTCGTCTCTCTCCGACCGTCCATCGACAGCGTTCCCCGTCCTCGTTCAGAGAAACATTCGCGGGGCCTCCTTCTCTCGGGCCCTCCGCTACTCCCATCCTTCTCCCTCCGTTCGTTCCGGTAGTCTTTCCATCTTACGTACGTGTCGCTCCGTCCCGTTTCGTTTCGATGGCCACCGGTCGAGCCTTCTCTCTCCCTTCGAGACACGCTAGTCCAGCCGGAGCGCGGGCTCCCCCACCCGTTCCGCGGGCCCTACGTGTCCCTCTCCTGAAAGCGGCCGGGCCCCTCGTAGCGCCCTCGTTCCCCGTCCCCGTCCCCGCGGCCGTTATCCTCCCACCTTCGACTCTATCCTCGCGCATCCCGGCTCGTCGTCTCGCGCGCTGAGATATTCTCCCTTTTGCCCTCGAGGAACGAGCAATGCGGAGGCTCAGGTATGCAAGATGGCCGCCGCTGAGAAGCGTTCGCTTCTCGAGGACCGCTTACGGGCGAACGACGGAGAGAGACCGATCGGCGGGAAGGAGACGTGTCTGCCCGAACGACGAGGAAGGGACACGGTTTTGAACCGGGCGGACGAGGAGGGAAAAGTTGAGATGAATAATGCGTGCGGGAGGAGGAGAAGAAGCGAGTCGGGTGGTAGCCAGAGAAAGAGGAGGAGAGGCAGTTAGGATGACAGAGGGTGTGGGGTGATGAGGAAGAGACAGAGAGAGAGAGAGAGAGAGAGGAACGAAGAGAGGTCCAGAACCACGATGCCGTAGATATATATCCGCGGCCCTATAGCCACTTTTATAACTAATCCGTTACCACGATCGAACGCTTCGCTCGAACTTTCCGTCTCCCTTCCCCCTCCCTTCGCTGTTCCTCTCCCTTCCGTTTTGTTTTTTCCCTCCGGATCGAACGCGCGAGGTACACGCGCGACTAGATTCCCTTTGGTGTTTTCCTTTAATCTAGTTTACTGGGTATCACGCCGCAATACGGACACGGCACGACGACCTCCGTCCGATAATGTGTGCCGATTGCCGTGTCGATAGCTAACCCGATTTACGCTGTACGCGCCCGCCTCGCCACTTCCTTCCACTTTCTTCCGCGGTTTCTTTTTCACTCCCTTTCCCCCGAGTCCCCCTTTTTTTCGCTAAACGTAACTCGAATATCGGACCAGGCGTCGAGTGGGTCAGATAAGACGACGACAGCCGCACCGGACGACCTCCGATCGTTTTGGGGACTCGTTATCTAGCGGAGAACGGGAAGTACCTATTGCGCGCTCCGAATGGAATGCACGGACGGAATGTCGCGGGAAATTAGGAGAGGAGGCCTTCGGCTCACGGTAACAGAGCAAACGTTTTAAACGTTTACTTTATCTAAGTGGACTTACTTGAAGCATTTCGAGACGGTGCTATCGGTCAGGAGAGGATCGGAGGGACCACGGATCGGAGATCGGCCTTGCGCGCTTCCTTCTCGGACGTTCAAAGCAAACGTTATTCGAAGCAATATTGTGATAATCTGAGTTGGCTTCCCTTAAATCGCGATCGACGCTGGCGATATTCGATCGCGTTCCGATAAGAGAATCGTAGCTCACGGTGGGGTTAACTTTCTACTTGGCAAGGGTTAATTCGAGGTATTTGTCGCGACGAAGGGTGCGGCGGAACACCGCTGGTACCGCGTGATTAATATCCGACGTTCAGCCGCCGTGGCAACGTGCATACACGTGCCATTTGTTGGTCCACGATGCTGGAAAGGTTACGATCCGAATGACAAGAGATCCTAACATTTATCCGGACATTAGGAGTTCTGGAACACGTCCGATTTCACGATTTACCTCATCGCTTGGATCGTATCGCGATCCCAGCCGCCGTGGAAAGAAGTCGCTCTACGCTAAAGCCGATTTTCTCGAAGGCAACTGTGATTAATTGCACGGGAGATATGAATGGGAGTATAAGACGCAGAAAACAAGTAGTAATGACCGTGAAAAGTCAGCCAAGACGACTCACGGTAGGAATAACTAATCTCGGGACAAAAGGTGATTTATCTGCGACATGCTTCCCCATAAATGAACGTGATAAATTTGATAGAAAGTGAAATAATCGCGGTTACTCTTGAAATCTTTCGTTTCTCCGCTTCTCGGCAAATGCAGCCTCGCCGTTGTCGTATTCGGCCCACTAAAATATTCGTTGAACCGAGATGTATCGTAACGATAAAGCATTATTTTAACGGGAAAAAAAAAAAAAAAATAGGATTCGTGAAAGGTTTGGCTGGATACGATGCCACGCAACACTAGTAAAAACTGTGGTTGAACGTGCATAATACTACGTGCATATCCTTGTCTCTAAATCGTGATAGTCGTGTACCATTTTCCAGCGTGCGTTTACGCGCGTTACACTTTTCATCAGATCGAATGGACCGGCAACTATAATCGCGCGCGATGAATTATTCGAGCTCGATAATGCGTAACCACCAAAGCGCACTTCATAAATCTTATCGTCAGATCCGCAACGGTACGGCAATTCGTCGAGAAAGATACGATTTAAACCAGAAATCTGATCGTTTTCCGCGTAGGTAAGCGTAACGATCGCCGACACGGCCTTTATCCAACCACGGTATCTTGGCTGCACGCGAAAAGGATCGCGGGTAACTTCTTAACAACTTATTCTGCGGGGCGCGGCTATAATAAATTCGCCGGCGATCGTTCCTCACTCGAAATGGCCTTTTGCGCCCACTTGTCTAACATTATTTCGCGCTGAAGCCATATACGGGGCAGCATCATTCGCGAAACAGTAAAATTCTATCGAGTTGCGGTGTACCTCGTGTGGGCGTTACACGCAACAGCTTCATTGTTTCACCGAACAATAACTGTAACACATTCTGCTCGGTTTATCTTCGGCTGTTGAACAGCCGTGGAAACGTATCAATTGTCGCGGTTGCTTCTGAATTGCCCTCGAGAAAAAGGAGAGCAACCTCTGTCGTAAAATATTGAAAATCATTCAGTCGATGGAGATTTAAAATCTGTTATTCTTGATGACTAACGGAAGACTCGACGGAAGACCCGGGCCCTAACGTAGAATGATAGTATTACGAGTTAGAAGCAAAGGAAACGACATTTCTGATCGCCATCAAAGAAGTTGCGTTACACGAAACCTTTAAATGAATACGTCTAATTATTTCAATTACCTTGAGAAAAAAGTTATTAATAAAGTGCATTTTATTATATATAGAACTGTACAATAAAAAAATCATAATATACTAAAGATGATAATTATTTCTTAGGGGCGCCGTACGCGTCCGGCATTCTCTCTATCGTGTACCTATGCTGAGCAACGTACATTACAGGTACACCTGGTATTTTTCGTATCCGTCTCTTTAGGTCCTTATCATTGGTGGCAACGATGTAACATTTATGCTAAAAGAATGCAATTTTATAATGTTTATACTGTGCTGCGTAGACACGAGTTTTCATAATTGTTATACTTGCCTGAGTTACTCTGTTTACGATGCAGTCATCTGCATAGGTGCCTTTGTGCATGCAATGTAATCTCTCAAATCTAGGGTCTTTTACGATCCTCAGAGCTACCTTATATTTCTGTCCTAATTTTTCTAATTCACCCATTACGCAATCTGTTATGTACGGAATGCATTTTGCGTACAAACATTCCATCATATTTTCAAAGATATCTAATTTGTTTTTAATTGAGAAATTTATAAAATTTGTATCTACCAAAATATGATAAGGGGGTCCCAATTGCATATTGTATTGAAAGAATAACGCAGAAGATTGCTGAGGCCTGTAATAATACGTAGCGATGATTTTTATAGTCGCTACAGAAATACTAGAAGATGCATAATACTGCTTACACTTCCGTTACTTTAAGCTGAGTTGGATCTTCCTTTTTCACTTTCTTTGGTGGTGCGCGTAGTTCTGGTTTTCTAAAAAGAATAAACTGCAAGGATCTACTCGTACTTCTTTTATATTGGTAATTTAGTGCCTGAAAGCTAAGAAGGTACTCACATTCTTGAATCTCTTGGGTTTATCATTTTCTTCATTTGCGCATACTTTTGCAGAGCAATTTTCTTTGCCTTTTTAGCCTTTCCCTGCATATTGCAAATAAGTGAAAAGATTATTTTATGTCGCATCGTGTATAAATTAAACAAGAATAGAGTATGGTTAACAACATCAAAAACATAACCTAAAAGACAATTTTTCTTCCGATTTTCCGCAATAACGCAGGATTTTATTAATGAGATAGTAATTACCATTGTTTCTAAATTTTTATTTTCTTCGATGTGTACATTCAAAATGTCAACAATATAAATATCAGTGACATTAACTGTCTCGACTCAAAACATTCAAAACGTGTGAGAACTCGCTTCAGTACTGCCAACAACATTGTTTTACCTTTATTTTTCATCGAGGTAGTTGTACCAACTTAAAATAATCTTTGTCCTGCACAGGTGATACAAATTAAATGACCGTAAATCTAAAGTGTTAATTAGTATTTTTTTATTTTGTATAAAATAAAAATTACACCATGTTCCATATTACATTGCGTGATAGAGATTGTAAGAGATATGTGAAATGTTTTTTACTTTAAAAATCATTTGTTTGCCTGCTATTTCTCATTGGTCGCAACTAATGGCAATGCCTCTCCTTTGATTCATCCACCATCTTCTTTCTGATCCACGCGAAAGAAAAAAGTTGTATTGCGTGAACGGAATTTTTGCGTTTCGTCAAAGGAAGAATCGAATATAATAAGAAGTGTCCATCGACGCAGCACGCTGTTAACCCCCCGTTACCGTTGCTGCTATAGTATAAATATAGTTTATTCAATTTAATTGCATATATTAAAAAATCACTCGTTTTCTAACCTTTACAAATTTGCGATGATCGTTAGCCTTCGTTTATGATCATTTATCGTACAAATTGAAAAAAATGCCAAGGAAACCGAGCAAAACCTCGTGGGGCGGTAGAGGTGGAAGACCTGGAAATTTTGACGATAAACACTACTTCGGTACATTCTTTCGCCATTAATTGATTGTATACACGTAGCATTGCTTATTGTTGAAAATATATGTGGAGGGGACTTAGTTTTCCAACGGAACATACGTAGCTAGTTTTCGTCGAATTCGACGAGAGTATTTTCAGAAAGTACAAAACTTTGAATGCTTTTATATTTGAATAGTATATAAATGTAACAATAAAGAAATAGTGTGCACAATTTTTTGTCGCTACTATAGGCAGAGTCTCTTATGCTTTCATTGAGTTATATATTTTGCATAGGTCATGATGATCGTGTACCGAGAAACGATGGTAGTTCGTACCTTGGAAACAGACCAAGGGTATCGTTTAAAACACAAGCGAGACCGGTGAGAGACATACCTAGAAGTTTGGCCATAGCATGTTTAGACGAGGATGTTCAAATGGCGACAAGTTCTAATAACAATAACAGACAAGTTATTATAAGGGGCAGAGATAGAGGCATGCAACGTGGAAGAAATAGCCCTGTGCCTCCTAGAAAGTTTAGAGGTAGAATGTTTCAGAGACTTAATCAACATCCCCTTGGGGAATCTACTTGTTATAAAGTTACTGTAAGTATACAAGGATATTAACTTTCATGATCGTTGTACGACAGAAATGTCTTATAAAAGTTGTTATTGATTGTAGATACCATATGGAAATAAGTATGATAAGGATTACATAATAAATAATCTTCTTAGTTATATTACTCCAGAAACATTTGTCCCAATTATGGTAAATATGAACGTTTAAATAAATATTTAATGATTATGATTGTTTGATGTACTGAATAATTACAAAAATTAAATAACTTTAAACCGAATGCAAAATTTTGTAAATAGTACAAGACAATTGGGCACTCGGCTGGTTTTTACATAGACGACAGTAAAGTAGCCAATGCACTGCTTAATTGTGATCGTAAAATCACAACTAACGATGGATTCAAACTGCAAGTATGGGTTTCAAGGCCCAAATTCCCAGTGTGTGAAATCGATGATAAATTGAAGGAAAGACTAAAACAAGCCATGGCCAAAAGATATGTACATGGAACAAATGCGCTAGATTTATCAAGGTTTCACAAAGATCCTGGTTGGTAAAGTTTAAAATAACTTTAAGAGTAAATATTTCTAAAGAAAAATTTAACATAATTATTCATCTATCACAGATCTTATTAACGACTATTTCTGTGCACTGTTTCGACCTATGATGCTTCAAGTAGTGTTGGACATTGTAGCAGAGCACATACCAGATTTGGAGGCACTGAATTTAGATGGAAATATGTTGATGCTACTCGAAAAATTAAACGTTTTGAGTAAAAAGTTTGCAAAGTTAAAAATTTTGTACCTTGGCGACAATAAGGTAATTAGTTTAAGATGATACAAGTTAGGAACAGCTTGCAATTCGTATCGCGGATCATGTTTCGACCAAGTTACTAATGTTTCGCAGATAAAAGAAATAAATCAAATAGATATCATCAAAGATTTGAAGTTGGAGGAACTGAAACTGGCAGGAAACCCTATATGCCACAAGTATAGAACACGACAAAATGATTACATTAGGTAATGTATCGTTTCAATATGATCTTCCTTTTCATGATGATGGAATTCTTCAGGTGTGGATTAGGTTGATAAAAATTTTACAGCCGCCTTGTTTATGCTAATAATTAACAGGTTATGCTCTAATAAAACATCGAACGATTAATTTGGTAGAATGTGAACGAATTAACGGAACTTTTTTTTGCTTTCTTTCTTTACTTTTATAGTTAATCTAACTTTTATTTCGTACGAAATGAAAAAGTGATTGATCCTGAAAATTCTAATTGATCTGTGTATTTTCTTCTTTGTTATACTTTTCAATAATAAGGCAAATATTTCTGTTATTACGACTAACTTGGAGCTTCCGGGCTTCTGGCTTTTCTTTCCCGACCATAGCGACGTGAGGAAACGGTTCCCCAAACTTCTGCGGTTGGTAAGTAATTATCGATACTCGTGTTATTAATCGTTATAAATTTCGCGAAGTACAGCGCAACCACTTTCAATATTTTGTAAGGATGGTATCGAACTTCCAAAGCCAATCCTGTTCGACGTAGTGGACGAAGGAAATAAAATGCCCTCCTCTCAGAGAATGTTCGCTGCAAATGCAAAGGCGCAAGACATTGCTAGCCAATTTTTGCAACAATACTTTCTCATATTTGATAGCGATAATCGCCAGCCACTGTTGGACGCGTACGTTGAATACGCGTGTTTCAGTATGACTGTGTCGAACACACAAAATCCGAATAAGTAAGTTTATATAATCTACATATACCTATAAAGTGCCTTCAGGGTACAATTGAAAATGCGATGGAGACAAGAATGAAGTAAACGTGTAACGTGTATATTTTACTAACAAACGGAATATTGTAGACTGAACGGATACCTAATGGAAAACAGAAATTTGTACAGAATAAACGATACGAATAGAAGACAGAAATTACTGAAACAGGGACGTTTGCCCGTGGTTTCGTTTATTTCCGAAATGCCACAAACTTCTCACTATCTGAACACGTTCACAATGGATATCAGTCTGATCACGGTAGGATATCATTCATGAATGAAAAGAATTAAAAAATGTTCGTTCGTTGTACGTTACGCATCGCGTCTATATTTGTAGGAGGGAATGATGTTGA
This sequence comes from Xylocopa violacea, assembly GCA_963969225.1. Taxonomy (NCBI): domain Eukaryota; kingdom Metazoa; phylum Arthropoda; class Insecta; order Hymenoptera; family Apidae; genus Xylocopa; species Xylocopa violacea. The sequence goes on along the minus strand of CAXAJV010000006.1, from coordinate 31,085,994 downwards.
TCACGGTTACTGGACTGTTCAAAGAGCTCGATAAAAAGGAACAGCCCATTCGTTACTTCAATCGAACGTTCATAATAGTCCCAGAAGGGACTGGTTATTGCATTCGAAACGAGCAACTACATATCGCTCAACCAACGGACGCACAGTTGAAACAATTGAACAGTCAACCACAAACACAAATGACGAGTCCGTCGACGTCGATACCTTCGAGCAGCGGCAGCGTGAAACCCACACCAGCGCAATTACCTGAAGATATGAAACAACAAATGACAGTGACACTGAGCCAACAAACGAACATGAACCTTGAATGGAGTTTAAAATGTTTAGAAGAAGTGTCATGGATTTATGAGAAAGCACTTTCGGCGTTTCAAGAGTTCTACAAGCGGGGACAGATACCAGCGGAAGCATTTAACAGATAAGAAAAATATAATATGCAGGAAAAAGTAAGATTCAGAAAAATATTCTAATTCTATTTGTTATTCTTTTCTGCTGCATGTGTCTTTACAATATACAGTACTTTTTACGTTGCAATCTGAATTAAGACTCGAGTTTTGGATGTTAACTTATCTGTATTTTTATTCAAACAAAAGTTTAACGAATAGTCGCTAATTGTGTTACTCGGGCAGCTCTTTTCTTTCTCCGTTTAATAATGGTCCAAAACTACTGCCTGCAATTTACAAGCTACATGTCAATAGTAAATAAAAAGTAGTTTGTTGTAGAATTAAAAAATGATTTTTCTTCACTGCAGGGTAATTTAATCGACAACAAACTTCTTTTTATCCGTTAAAGTTGATAATAATATTTTATCTTGACAAAAAAAAAAAAAATTGGGTCGTATGGGCATATTTTATGTTTTGCAAGCAGTTGTCTTTTATTCAGGTTGCTGTGTACCCAAGGGTTACAACTGTAGAAGTAATTTTTTAAGTTTAATAAATTTCAGGGAAATGTATTGCTCTTGTGATACAATGAATTTGTACTTTTCAGTATGTTCAAAGTTTCGTGTTGATTACATTGAAACATTATCGAATCCTAATTATTCAGGATCATTCGTTATAGCCATGCTCTTAGATTACCTTTTTCTATATTAGAGGAAAAAAGTCAAACACGTTAATTCAGAATCACCATTTGATTCGTGTGAAAAACCTATCCCAATAGGTCGCTGTAATCGTACTGATTCATTTGTCGAGGATTTGCTTTTATGTGATAATGTGGCGATCGTTGCTTTACAACGAACGCAAACAAGATTTATCGTCGTGTATGTTGTCATTCTGAAGTTGGCGAGTGTGTAGTGACCCTTATATAAGGGATCAAATTTAATACTGAATAAGCAAGTAATACTTTCCGTATAATGTGGATTCCGTGTGCTGCCGATACAATTACATTTTTTCCGTACGTAACGATGCTTATTTCACTTTAAGATTCAAATAATTTATCCGTAACAAGTTCGTTCGCTTCTCCAATCGTTACAAAAAGTATTAGTGCGTATCCGTATGCCATAATAAGATCCTTTTTAACGAATTTTATATTTCATTTTCACAGTTTAAATCTCTGAAATTATATGGAGATACATACTATTAAATGATACAAAATATAACATATAGTAGAACTAATTATCGAATAACTGAATGGTACCATTTTTGTACAGAGGAAGAGGATCTTTGAACACAAAAGTTCGTAATTTCCTTCAATTAATCAACCTTCTGATAATTAAGGTTCTACTAAGGCCAAAATAAATACGATGTTGTGCAAATACTTTTTGTAACCAATGTAGACTCCGCATGTGAAATTTTGTTCTATTGTTTTTAAATAAATAATTCTATATTGGTATAGAATTGTTAAAGAGCAAAATATTCCATATCAATTCAGTGCTTCTATTATTTGCCTCTAAATGTGCTATCGGTGAGATAAGCATCATTACGGACTTAGTACAAATTGATTTATATTAAACTTTGTAAGATTGCAATATAATGAAAGAATGTGTGTGTTCGAAAAGGACATAACAAACTTTACTTAATATTGTGCTGGTTGATCGTATTTAGTATATAAACATATTATATAATTTTTTCAATAATAAAAAAAGAAAAGAGGAAAAAAAAATCATTTGTATAGTTATTTTTGTTAATAGTGAAGAGAAAAGAAAAAAATAATATAAAAAAGAAAAATGACGAATCAGCCAGCTTGAAAATTTCAGTAATCTATTGAAAATTGAAATATGTTAGCTTCTCCCATCGAGGAGTACTGACACGAGTACTGTACACTTGAATGTATTGTTATACCTGTTATGAATACCTTTGCATTATTTTGCCGAAAACTATGTGAAATTCCAAAGATGAATTACAGCATGTGAGTATACATTATTTATTGGTGTTCATAAACAAACGCGTGTCTAACGAAACAATATTACTCCACCACCTTACGCATATCCAAGAAAAAGAAGACCAATTAAATCCCATAAACTGTAAACCATTCAGTTTGTTGACTTGTGAAACAATCAAACTCGTCATCGATAGTTTTTTGACGAGCAGAATGCTAATAAAAGAACGTGAAGCAGCTATGCTGATGGATCAGTTGGAAGTGTAACAGGCAGATGTGCATCGAAGACAAACTTGGAAAGTTTGATCGCCGTCTTTTGTCAGAGCCTGTTGATACACGAAAATACGTGCCACAACAAATGGTCACACGGTGTCCGTGCGAAATGATGTTAAGAACCAGCATGGCAACATCGAAAGAGGATGAACTTCACTCGAGCGTACAGCTTCCGTGATATTGAATCCACAAAAATTGTTGTGCTGTGCTGATGTCAATCAGACAGAAGCTACGATCACACCCATCAATCGTGCGGCTCTCGCACGAGAAAACGCAATAACTTGAACCAGCGAACAGAAACTGATCTAGGCGCATCAAAGTGGAACTGAAAAGTGAAACGATGCAAATGATCTACGTGCAGTCCGAAGAAATAATTCTGTGACGTAGAAAACAGTCTGCAATTGTGTAAAGTAGAAATAATTGATTTTCAACCGAGAGAATAGTTTATGCTCACATCCTGTATGAATTTTGTTTTACCCTTGAAACGAGGATTAATATTACTGATAAAATTTCTTCACAAAAAATTGTAATCACGATTTGACGTATTGTACGAACCTAGTTCGATTCGTTGTACGAAAAAAAGGAATATCGTAAAAAATGTTTAAGGAATCATTCTTTTACTATAACTGTGCGTAACGGCAACTCGTGCAATTCACGAGACATTGCTATCGATCTTCAAATGTACTTTAAAATTACGGACAATGCGAATGTTGCGTACCTTTTGTAGTTATGTGTTAAGAGGAATGTAAATATCTACATTGATCAATGTATATGTTTAAGATACATTTGGTTTCATTATGTTTTGAACAACTCAAAATATTTGAATACGATATATCAACTGTAAATAACACGATATGTAATTAATAAAAGTGAACATTTGTATACATACAGGAGGGCTTTGTGACAGGTATTGATCACGACGTAAATAAAAATTAGAAGTTTATTTACAGTACACAAGTTTCTTTACAGACTGTAAGTTTTGAATTTGGTGTTCGAATTAAGTTAGAAATTATTTGTATTTTTTAATTAATTTAATTAGATTTTTAAGTACTTTTAAACTGTTAAAAATATTATGTATCTTCAGGCTTAATTGTAGTTAAGGCTTCATTTTCAGTTACCTGCAAATGGAGTTGTCAATTAAAACATTATTTGGAAGTTTATAAAAAATTATAAAATACCTACTTCATCGCTTTTTGAATCTGTTATGGCTTGTTTTCCTTTTCGTTTAAAGAAACCCATCTGGAAAATATAATTAATGGAAAATAGTACACGTTATACCCAACGTTAGAAAAATATTAAAATACTGTCTTACCGTTCTTAAAATTATAGCGAAAATTAATAGTAGTAACAACCCAAATAAAACGGAAACGATAATAATCCATAGCTGTAGCTTTTCCAGTTTTGGACTATCGTAAAACATTGTTGCAATTTCTATCATAGATCTACGATATAATTTGTAAATTATTGGAAAGAATGTTTATGTGGTGATATTCGAAATCTACAATTTACCGTGTTCCATTTACATGTACCCTCGCGTCAGGTTTTATTATTTCCACACTCGCCTCGGTAGAAAATTTCAAAATGGTTTTGTTGTTCTTAAAATTGTCTGAAATGTATTGAATAAGAAATTTCCTTAGTTAATAGATCATAAATTAATACATACTCATTACACATTTCACACTGTGTAAATCGATCACGTAAAATAATTACCTCTAAGTTTATCAACGTCTAAGAGAAACTTGACCACCAGCTTTCCAATATCTTGTAATGTCTTCAACGCGTTTAAATCGCATACGATAGTCGTACAATTCACGTCAGGGGTTGAACAATTCATATAAATGATATTAGTTGACCAACTCTCGTTCAAGGTTTGTGGAGCTGGTAGATCTTCTACATCATAGAACCATAAATATTCATCCGCTTCTCTTTTCTCTATCGTATGCTTTTTACTTTCATGCATCCCATTGGAAAATATAGACATATTGAATTGATCTGAGGATGGTTCCAGTTGTAGTACCTCTTCTTGCTGAGCATCTAATAAAGTATTCTCTGACGAACATTCGAATAGTTTCCCTGATATGTATAGCTAAAAATACATACATTAAACAATTGATCTTTAGAAGAACAAACCAACAGATTCATACCCGAGGTTTATACATGTGTAACAGTGTTTTCGAATTCTCGAAGGTTAATGGTACTCTAACAGTAAGTTGCGCATCTTCTATAGGTGATGCCCCAAGTTTATACACCTGATATGTATGTTGAAAGCTAATATTCGGTACAGCTTCGTTTATAGTGGTCAAATAGTAGGCTTCCTCGTTTGATTTTCTGAAAAATTTAATTGGTAAACTTAAGTGCATATTACTATTCGGTGAAAGATGTATATGTCTAGAATCTAGACGATACAAACCCGTGCAGAGATAAAGAAACTTCGTTTACTATATTGAGCGTTTTAACTATACTTGTCATCCCAACGTTTGTACTGCGAGACTTTATTGTTACACGAAAATGTAAAATATTGTCGTCTAATGAATCATTGATCACGTGTTTAATATTCAAGTCTAATTTAACATTTTTCTACAACAAATTAAAATATAAATGTTTATTATCATGTCATATACCGAGCGAACATAATCTAGACGCATCAAAGGCGTTTGAGATATCAACAAAATGCCAACGTGTGTTGTACGAGGTGACAGTAAACAAATTTGCTAAATACCTCTTCTTCTTCCCAGATCGGGTTGCCCGAATCACAAATTACTATTAGATTGTCCTTGGAAATCTCCTCTCGACATGAGGGTAGAATGCTACGTAATACTACGCCCTTGGGAATCGCAAATTCGACGGTGGTAAGGTACGCAGGTTCCCCATAGTTCTTTAAATTGACTTCTAAACTTATATCGCCGGAACCGACGACCCACGTGCTGTTGTCCCGTACATTATGAAACTTCGCTGCGATGGATATGTTAGAGTTACAAACTTTGTCTTCTCCACAACTAATGTTGAATGAAAGTAAAGTCTGAGCAACTTGTAGCTTGTTGTCCCTTTCCTTAACAGGGCAGAATTTGCAAAACTGACTTGACGCATTATCGTACACAAAATCGTGTCTCGCAATGATACTGATTGGCTCGATAAAATCTTGTATGTTGCTCTGCGAATAATTGTACACTTAGTGAGACTTGAGTCAGTGTAAAATTGATGCAATAACAAAAATCAATTATTACCGAAAGATTAACTTGCGTAGATAAACAATTATTTAGCTGGGGCGAAGTTTTCAATATCAAAACTGTTTTCTCAGTTCGTTTATATTGTTCGTCTATAGTAACCATGATCCTGAGCACTGTGGATAGAACTGACGTGTAATTTACTGAACGATAGATTTAATTCTAAACAAGAATACTTAGATAACTGACGTGGTATATACTGATTTTTGGACCGCGTGTAGCTGGGACATATGTTAAGAAGGAATTGCCTAGCATCTCTTTGCAATATATCAGGTACCGTTCCAATCACAAGTTTCGTCTTCATTATCGGTCTACTACGAAGTACTAGAGCGTGTTCCGATTTGTATGCTCCAATTGCGATATCCAAGTACCTGCATATAGGAAACTAATGATTTCTGCCTTTGTGCCAAATTGATGTAATTAAAAAATAAATATTAGCAACCCGTTTCTATCAATGTCAATCGGTTTCGATATCGAGAATCCAAATCTCTTTATTTTTCGCCCAGTATTCAATTTTGAGAAGCTTGCAGTATCGATTCGTTGCGATATTTGTAGATTTGTATCCTTCAAATCTGAGCCTCCGTTATATATGTAAACTACGCCATCTCCTTCCCAAGGTGCTCCCACGATAATATCTGTTATAATGATACAATAAATTATGCGGATACCTCTAAGAAGATTAAACTGCTTATCATAAATAGATTCGAATTACCATCGTATCCATCAGCATCCAAATCACCGCTGGCTATAGCGTATCCAAAATGACTACCTTCCACGATCCCTTGCAAAATTGCAGCCGCTTCAAACTGTCCCTATAAAAAACAAGTGCAAAAGTTTCGTGTAGAACAAGGACAACGGTTTTAAGTTGCGGACGTGTGCGTTAGAAACTTGAAAAGAGTTAAGAAATGTTTCTCACCTTAAAAGTACCAAGATAAATATATACTCTACCATTATCTTCCCCCCAGTAGGGTGCTCCAACTAGCAGATCGTCCAAACCGTCATTATTTAAATCTCCTACAGCCAAACTGGCTCCAAAAAATTCGCCCACACTGCTGCCCTGTAGTTTTGCGACAATTGGTTCTTTCGCTTCTGGATCGATTATTCCTACCTGAAAGAGAACTATTTGTGGACGATCTCTTATTGTAACGGAATGCGTATTCTAGATTATTAGTGTTAATTAATTACCAGACCGACATAGTTCCAACCTGGCGCTCCGCTGACGAAAAGTAATTGATTCTTTTTGAAAAAATAGCCAGATTCGGTACTGTAACCTGCGTGAATACATTATTGTACAGTAAAAGTCAATTTGATGTATACATATAGTGTAAAAGGAATACCAAATTGAGATAAATCATCAGTCAATGGCCAGGTTACACTCATCCTTTTATTTGAATATAATATATCCACTGTTCCGTGACTCTCGTGTTTTGGTTCTCCTATGATGCGAGTTATTTCTCCCTTCTTTCGATTTTCACCTGTCTGCATTTTACTTATCAATTACTTGTCTCGCGATGAAGTTTAAAGTGTATTGTGCAATGTGATCTATACGTACCTTTCTTGAGGCATAACGTACAGAAAAGCCATGCATAGGGTTGAACCAAAATGACGGATTAAAATCTAATCAATTTAAATGAGAAAAATGTTTAACAAATCAATCGTAATTTTAGTCAAAAAGTTTCGTCATTCGTTTACCATAAAACATCAGATTTCTGTCCTCGATTGCTAGCGTATTTGACAAAACTTTTCCTTGGTAGCACATCCCCTGCATAGTGTCGAAAGCAGCAGTCGAGTTATATGCATTTATAATGGCTACAATTGTTCGCGGTGCGCATACCTAAAATTAGTGTGTCACTGGTTTAACAAAGAGTACATGTTGAATTAGTACGTCACTGGTTTAACGAAGAGTACGTACTGTTAGCATCCCGGTTGATCTGTCTATGGAAATTGCACTTCCAAACCAGCCGCGTTGCTTCCGTATCAACATTTTCATCGCGATTTGATGTATGTAGTCCTCCTCGTTCTCGAGATTCTCCGGTTTGATTTCGTTACAATTAGCATTCTCAATCGAGCAACGATATACAATACCAGGTTCGACCACGTCCAATAATTTTTTTATTTGTTTCGCATTTGGGTCCTCAGAATAGTTTCCTCTTGGTGCTCCAATTATCAACCTTCCATAATAGCATAATGCAAGATGAAATGTAGGATCTGATTATAGTAATGAGGTTTTTGAGTGTAAGCTGAGTTGAGATTCTCTGTGAAAGAATCATCCCAACAATTATCATTGTAAAAACTTTTGGTGTGCCATTCGATTCTGTCACAAAACTAGCTGTAATTCTTGTAAAATGTTGGAACTATTCTTTCAACGACGATAACTGTACTGCAGATATTTTATGCACGGTAATATGTTTCAAAACACTAAATGCTAATGCTAACAATTTTCCCAGTACTTTCGCATATATTTGAACTTATCATAAGTGCATAAACAACTGTATAAAATTGGATTCAAAGTTATGAAAAGAATAATGGGCGTTACCAAGATTTATCGTAGACCCGATCGTGATATAAATGTACAGTGTAACCGAAGTAACTGTTACTTTTTGTGGCCACACCTCCGTACCAAACAAGTGGAAAATCCACATCTATGTTGTATGCACAAGTAACTTCAATAAATAAAAAGAATACTCCTTTAACGAGCATTCTGCGTTGAGTACGAACTGAACGTTTATCCTCGTAGAGGAAGTTACCACAGTATTATTGTACTACAGGAAAGCGGATGATAACGTAATCGCTGAGAAATGTATCATCGTAATACTACTTAGTTCTGACCAATAAATTATTTATTTCAACGCTCGTCGTTGTACGACAAAAATATATACATCACATTGTTGTTTAATTTATAGTTGCATTCCTAAAATTTTTAGTCTCTTTCTTATTAGTTTTTCAATAACCTTTCTGTAATAAGGCAGATAATCTTTTGGGTCCCATACTGGTAATTCAGGACACTGAAATATATTTAGAATTTTTATATGTAAAATGTAATTATTGGACCAAGTAAAAATGACACCAGACTGGAATTAAAATAAAAAAGTGGAAGACAATAAAATTAGGATACCTTCGTTATTGATTAGCTAGGTACAGTCATTGTTCTCTAATAAAGATTTTACGTAATTATCCTCATTGTTGGTAACATTTTTCTTGGTCTGACAAAATACTTTCAAGCAATGATCAGAAATTATACACAATCTAATAATAAAATTACCAAATACCTTTGCTTTTCTTCTTAGTTCCAATGCTGCAGGCATCATTTCAATAATTTTTCTTTTTCTCTGTTCTGAACTAGGGTGGTGCATGAATATTGGAATATGAAAATTCTTACGTGCACTTAACTTCTCAAGTGTCTTTATAATCTCCCAAAATACTACAACTTCTCTCGGATCGATACAACTCTAAAAATATATTTCTCATTTTTGTAATTGTAATGAAATAAATTCTTAAAAGGTATTAATAAATGAACTACATACTTTGATGGCTAATTGAAATCCAACTTCATCAGCTTCGGTTTCACATCGTCTTTTATACCAGGCATACGTAGAGGATGAAAGTATATACATGCCTGAACAAAGTATTGCTGCCCTCCTTTTTTCATATAACAGCCAAAATAAAAATGTAATTAAAAGAGTTGCAATATCACACATTATTCCCCAAGATATTGTCTCCGTCTGAAAACAATTATATTTTTTATTATTAGATGTGCTTCATTTTTTTTATAGAAGGTTTTAAAAATGTACTAATTGGTTTTTTAGATTATAACCATAACTTACTGTATGAAGTAAAATTTCGTGCGCCATCTCATGAGCTAGAATAAATGCCAGCTGATCATCGCTTGTAATGAAGTTAAAAATGTCAGAAAGAATAATAATATTTTTATTCTGAAAAATGTTTGGAATGTAATACTATTCTTGTCAGAATATAATTTTGGTTCATAGAATAACTGTTTACGTACTGGTAAAATTAACACATTTGGAACTGTTAGTATATCAAACATACGGTAGATTATAGTGACATTCCAATGATAATCTTTGAATATTTCTTGATTAGAATTCGACAGTTTTTTTAGTATTCTTCCAACTCTTGCATACATAGGATCGCTCAATGGTACCACGTTATCTTCATTTCGTACAAGCAACTGTACAAATTCACGATTGTACTGAACAGTATATCATTACATATATCATTCAAATACATACATTGTAAAGTATTTTAGCGTTCTCAATTTGTTGAGTTTGATTGAAAAGAATGAGACGTGATTTTTTCACTATTGGGTCTCTTTCAAAGCATGTTAAACAATAAATGAACAATATAAGAGACATAAATCCCAAAGTACCTGCAAATACACATGTACATTAAATATTCTTTGCAACACTTTAACTGCTGATAAGTTGCAGATGACCTACCATTCAAAATATGTCTTCTTTTCCTATACCAGTTTATTAACTTTTCTTGTCGTATTGGAGTTTGTCTCAACCACCATTTCCTAATATACAATCCACACAAACTTGTACCGAAACACAGGATCACAGATGTGGGATAATGTAGTCTTTGCGTTGTGTGGAAATTTGATCTCTGAAGCTTTAGGAATTCCCATTTTCTCACAGATCCTTTATACTGGGAGAGAAATGTTTCAGTAATGGTACTATACAAAACATTTTTTCTTCTACAAATTACAGTTCTACATTGAAGATATTTGGAGTACATTCTACGTATGTGTGGTATACGTGATTACAAATATTTTTGGAATGATAATTATTTTACAGAGAGTATTGTGAAGTTAGACTACATCTAATAGGTGAATAACAGATAGAGGAAAAGAAAAATTCGAGAGGAAAAAAGGGGAGAACGACTCTAACGTGACGTAATTACTTGGACATGACAATAATATAAAAAAATATAGGGTATCTTTAACAGAAAGAATTTCAATTCTGTATATAAATGGATGCGGTACGTTTATTATAATCGTATTAGGGTGCTAAGGGGCACTTTTATTATTGTCTGTCTACAGGGTGATCCATTCAAGATGGAATTATGCGCGCGAGAGGTCACATCCTGTCGTACTGCACCCTATGATCTTTTGTTAGAAACATGTAATTGCAGCATAAGACAGAAGATAACTACGTTTCCCTGTTATCCTAGAATTTCAAGATTATCATATCTGTCAGGAATTATGCAGAAAGATTCAGTCCCGATCCACTGCAACGAATGCGACCGACGGTACATGCCAATTTATTGCAGTTCACCATAACTGCAGACACAGAGTTCCTTCAGCAATTGATTAATAATTTAATCTATGTATAATTATATTATATACAAATTTTACAGCACTTTTGTAATCTACGAATTGTTATACAATTTCAATAAACGTTCAGTCTATATTCAATGAATTGTTTGATCATTTAATGACCCATCCAACAGTCCTAGAATGACCAATTCCAACCCTCTAGACGAAAAAATTGGATATTTCTACATTGAAATCTCGATTCTGAGAATTCCTGGAATATGACGTCATTTCCAAGAAATGGCCCGATACGAATACCTCCTACGCTATCATGTTCTCCTGATACAAAATCCTGAAAATTGGATATTTCTGAATTGAAATCTCGATTCTGGGAATTCCTGGAATATGACGTCATTTCCGAGAAATGGCCCGGTACGAATACCTCCTACGCTATCATGTTCTCCTGATACAAAATCCTGAAAATTGGATATTTCTGAATTGAAATCTCGATTCTGGGAATTCCTGGAATATGACGTCATTTCCAAGAAATGGCCCGATACGAATACCTCCTATGCTATCATGTTCTCCTGATACAAAATCCTGAAAATTGAAGGCGGGGGTATCCAATTTTCAGGATTTTGTATCAGGAGAACATGATAGTGTAGGAGGTATTCGCGTCGAGCCATTTCTTGGAAATGACGTCATATTCCAGGAATTCTCAGAATCGAGATTTCAAGATAGAGATATCCAATTTTCACGATTTTGTATCAGGAGAACATGATAGCACAGGAGGTATTCGTATCGAGGCATTTCTTGGAAATGACGTCATATTCCAGGAATTATCGAAATTTTCTGAAATGACGTCAAATTCTTGGAATTTTCCCTATCTTGTAGTATTTTGTAAAAATTTGCAATGGAAGAGGATTGTAGGAGGATAGAGATAAAGGCAAATAATTAAATTCGTTGCTTTCGTTTCGAATAATTAATTTATTTTTAATTATATTAATAAAAAATACAGGTTATACGAAAATACAGGTTATTCTCTTATTATATGTTATATGACAAATAATGTAATACATAATTCTCTTCTCTCTTCTTTCCTCTTTTCTTTATTCTTCTTTTCTTCCTTTCATCATCATATTTCTGTTCTTAAACGTACGATTGAACCAATTCTGATTGATGAAAGTAGCCTTCCTTCGTCTCTTTTTCTGTGAGTTCTATCAACAGAAACAAGAAAGAATTAATTAATCTGTACAAGGCAATGTATTTGTAATACGTAACAGTCTTTCAAATCTGGCGCCAATCTTTTAAATATATAATCTTGTTCACGTGGCGCCATCTCTGCGAAAAGTGCTCAAACTGGTCGCACAGCATTACCGACAGCGACGTAAACTAGTGACTGACTGGTGGCGCCATCTCTTCGACAAGTGCTGAAACTATACGACAACTAGTTTGAACACTTTTCACAGAGATGGCGCCACCAGTCGGTAAGTAGTTTACTTCGCTGTCGGTAACGCTGTGCGACCAGTTTGAGCACTTTTCACAGAGATGGCGCCACCAGTCGGAAAGTAGTTTGCTTCGCTGTCGGTAATGCTGTGCGACCAGTTTGAGCACTTTTCGCAGAGATGGCGCCACGGGTGTCAAAAATGAAAATTTTTCTAAAGAAATTTGCAACGTCTATTCGAACATCGATTCGATATGTAAATTGACATAAAAGAATTGAAAATATTACAGCATGTCGTATTAGAAAATGAACGAAGGAACCGTATCTTCTGTTCTATTGATTGGGAGGTGATTAATTGTGCGAGTTTTCGCGAACGCAAGTCGCTTGTTGAGTGGACCATGCTGTATGTCATTAGACTAGAATCGATTCTAGTTCAAGATCGATTAATAGTAGGTTGAGAGTGATGTCAATACTATCGAAATATGACTTTTATTTTGAAATTAACCTTAAATTTAGGATGTTCGAGGTATCTTACATTGGATGATCTTGTTAATTTTTAATGTATAATTCACGTAATACGCGTAGGGGCGTAGAATATTCGAAGCTATATCGCGGAATGAATGTTTACAAACGCGGTCATGATCAACAAAGTGTGCTATGACTTTAAAGTTTAAAAGAACCCGAAAATAACTCGGTGCATCATTTTCCCATTAATTATCCAAATCTATTTATAACGTTTAGCAGTATTAGCATTTGAAGAGGAGGAACGACTGAAACGACCGGAACGATTCGCATCGCTGGAACTTTTGCTCGAAATGATCGAATTTGAAAAGCGAGAGTGCATCGATTTTGACGTGAGGAGGAAAATTTGAAAAAGGGCAGACACTGGTTAACATTCGCGAAACGAAACGCGATGCAAAACCGTAGCGATCTTTCTCGAGGATCAATAGGACGAAAGGAAATCCATTGAGGTACAAATTAGGAAGGTTCGATCGCGTATTGAATATAAGAATGGCGAGGCCTCCTAGGAACAATACCGATACGGCGAGCGTACAGCAGAGTGAACACGTATAGCCATACTCCGCTATAAAGGGTTCGGTGTTGATTCTCGGGTGCAGCTCGCGGCCAAGGATGCGTGTATTTGTGCGCGTTTTCATGCACGGGCGTTTGCGCGTGCGTTCATGTGTTGATGCACGCGGACGCGTCTATGTGTGTGTGTGTGTGTGTGTGCGGGAACGTACGCGTGTGTACGTCCATCATGAGTCACAACCCATGGTCGGTCCGCGTTTCGTAATTAATTTCTGCGGTGAGGAGAAAAATGCGAGTCTAGACCCGGGACTACGACACCTGCTCACTCCCGGGCCGCTTGTCCTCAGAGGACATGCCCGTTGTGCCCGGTAAATCGCGCACCTTTTATCATCCTCCCGCTCTCTTCGTATCCATTATGTGCGCCTAAGTTGTGTTGTGTGTTTTCTTCTCTTGTTCCTATCGTCGGGACCTTCTCCGCAGGACTCGCGTCTCTCTCCCTCTCCTTCCCTCCCTCTCTCTCTCTCTCTCTCTCTCTCTCTCTCTCTCTCTCATTCTCTCTGTCTTTTGGCTACAGGTATATCTTATTTAAAAACGGTCTCCCCTCGCCACGGTTCCTCGAACCGCCTATACGGTTCCCTTTTCAATCGACCAGACCGCGATTTTGTTTCCTGTCCTCTTATATATGTTATGAATTTTCATGCAACAGCGGCAGCAACAACGTACGAGAGGATTGTATGCAAGACGGCGTTCCGAGCCATCAAAAGTGCGGGCACCACGAAATGCTTCTACGAGCTGTGCTCACGGCCGATTTTAAACTGTCAGTCTCGACGTCAGATCGGACTTTCACGAGGAAGAATGGATTGTGAATTTTTCGGCAACGGTCTCGGTCATCGGACTCACTTTTGCTTTTCTTCTTTCTCTTCTGAATAAAACGGGTTGAGTCAGGTACACGATTATTCTAACAATTATTTACATTTTTAGCATAATAAGTTTAAAGTTTCTTGTTCTTTTTCACAATGTTTCCCATCAAAGGTAATAAGAGAGAGAGAGAAAAATTATTGAATAAATTCATTCGCTTATAGGTAACTTAAATTATCGAGGGAAAAAATAATAGCAAAACCATGGATCCGAACAGAAATAGACCTAGTAGACCACGTCTTCGCTCTCATGGCAATTCTGCCAGAGTACTTGTGTTTGATCAGGCTGAAAACGAAGAATCCGCTTGTAGCACTGAGACGGAAGTGCAAAAACGTTCTATTCCATCTAAAATAGAGAGCAAGGAAGCTCCAGTTCGACCTGGTTAATACAGTTTTATGTTATTTTAGTCATCTGTCTACCTATCTTTTTGTGGTTTTAACCATTCTCTGTTTCTAGTTAGCGGAGAACTGTCAAATTTGGTTCGAATGAGGAATTCCGCAATTGGGAAGTCTGCACCTTCTTTATCCGTTCACGTGGTCAGTGACTTAATTTTACATTAGAATCATACGTTACGTACAATTCATCGTATGAAATACATTCGTAATAAGTGTATTCTTTTAGCGTGATTTTAACATTCCTCGGCGTGCTGCTAAAGCAGCTCATCGTAAGTCTTTTATCGCAACAACATCTCCAACTCTACCACGTTGTCATTCACCATTATCAGGTATGTAGTTTTTAATGAGTTGTCAATCATTACTTGTTGTCCGAGCGAGTTTCCAACGATATACCTCGTGTATTGTTTATGTACAGAATATTTATGAATGCTATGTATTTTATTGAAACATTATATAAGCATTCTGGCACAACTTTACTAAATATTTTAAAATATACATATGTACATCTGCATGTTTACATACG
The DNA here is from genome assembly GCA_963969225.1 of Xylocopa violacea. Taxonomy (NCBI): domain Eukaryota; kingdom Metazoa; phylum Arthropoda; class Insecta; order Hymenoptera; family Apidae; genus Xylocopa; species Xylocopa violacea. The sequence continues at coordinate 31,070,600 of CAXAJV010000006.1, read as the reverse complement.
TGTATCTATATTTTAAATATAGTAACGCAGGTAATGCAACTTGCAGTTTATGTGCAATTTTATCCTCAAACATGTTAGATGTAGAAACTTTTAATGTCTGTTCTCGAATAATATCCTCGGAACGAAAGTTTATTTTTATTTATTTGGCGTGTATTTTCGATTATTTATACGTCCTAAATATTATAGAGAATTAATTTTTTTACTGTTTGTTTCCTGATATAGCGTTCGTACCGATTGTAGGCAGTCCCCTAGAGAGTCCTAGGATGTCATCCAGTCCACACTTTGCTTTTGCTCCAATTAAAAGGTATCTATTTCATACCTACTTTTAGTCTATGTAAATTTGATCTGGTTACCTATATAAGTGTAGGTGTCGCCATTGCGAGCATTATATTTTTAATACATTATTAATAGTAAAGAAAACAAATGGTGATGCAGAAACTAGTCTGTGAAATCTTTCATAAAAAACGAAGGACATGGGTGTAAGATATCCCTGTTACCACAGTGGCTACCCTTCTTGTACAAAATGTTTTTGAAATCGTGAATACGTTTCTAATTATATTATCATTTCGAAAATACTTTGCATAATACTTCTATTAAGTAACGTGTATTCATTGTGAAGTTAATTGTTCATATTTAAACGCGTATAACATTTAAGGATCGGTGGAGGTGCCACAGGAACTGGAGATGGCAGAAGATGGTCGGTTGCCAGCTTGCCGTCTAGCGGGTATGGAACGACGCCAGGTTCCAGTAACGTCTCGGTTAGTTATCCTATTAAGAAAAGTGCAAGCTTATACCTATTTAATGATGGAAGAAAAATCATTTACAAAATTTACTCAATTAGTCGCAGTACTCAAGTCAAGAACGCTTGCATCAACTTCCGAACGTCCCTACCAAGGACGAATTGCGTATGCTCTCTTGCCATTTCTCTAAACCCGGTACACCGTGTTCTTCGCACCCAGGCTTTCCGGGTTCCAGTATCGCTAGTATTCCAGGCAGCGTGTCTCTCAGTCTTGACGAGGAAGGTCGTAGATCGCCATTACATAGACCACGTTCACGAAGTTTGAGGTAAGTACTATTAATCCTTTGTGGCACTGGTGGTTCTATCGTGAAACCACTTAGTCTCTCATGTTTCTCTGAAATAAAAGTACAATATTCACCAATTTGTAACATTCCTCATGTCATTTTTGAAATATTAATCCAAATATGTATTAAGTATTAGTATCGATGCCTGTATTTAAAAGAAAAACATCATTTATAAGCTTGTGCCGCAAAGGGTTAAAATAATTTCTATTTTTCAGAAAATTTGGAGGCGTATTGTTCGTAACATTTACTTAATTGTACGTGTTCGTTCAAATTACAGTAGTCCGAGTCGGTCTCCCGTATTGGACAGCGAAATTGTTATGATGAATACCCTGTATAAAGAAAGATTCCCAAAGGTATTAATTGCAACAACAAAACGTCCCGTTTACATTGTAACGGTGTTATTTCATTTAAAAATTGTTTGATTAGGCAACACAGCAAATGGAGGAACGTTTGACTAATTTTATCAATGAGAACAAGGAGCTGGACGAGTATGAAGTAATGGCAAATATGACTCAAGATTCATTACCAATTTTACGATTCGTGCATCATCAAGTAATCGAAATGGCGAGAGACTGCTTACAAAAATCTCAGGAAAAATTAATTACAACTAGATATTTTTATGAAATGAGCGAAAATTTGGAACATTTGCTGATGGAGGTAATCTTATAACCATACTTGTGTGGTAAAATAATAAACATACATGTTTAGATAATAAATAAACTTAATTATTTCCAGACGAAAGATAAATCACTTGAAGCAGCAACCAGATTAACGGGCCTTATTAAAAAGTTGTTACTCGTAATATCGCGCCCAGCTCGTTTATTAGAATGCTTAGAATTCGATCCTGAAGAGTTCTATCATTTGCTCGAACAGGCAGAAGGCCAAGCAAAAATTACCGCGGGAATAAAAACAGATTTACCTCAGTATATTATTAACAAGCTTTCTCTTAACAGAGACCCAATATCAGGTAACATTTGTTGCTTGATTCAGGCTTACTCTCATCAACTTGTCCAAAAAGATAATTTTGAATGTGCTTTCACATTCTTAGAACTGCAAGAAGATTTAAATAAGTTAGAGGATTCGGCAAGTTCAAGCGATAGTAACTTACAAATCGCTTCAAGTCCAAATAAGGATGAGGAAAAGTCTCACCGCGTTCCGTGTGAAAGTGATTATGAAGTATTGAAACTCATCAGTAACGGAGCATATGGCGCAGTGTATTTGGTCAAAGAAAAAACTACGCGACAGAGATTCGCAATGAAGAAGATTAATAAAAATAATTTAATGTTGCGAAACCAAGTGGAACAAGTATTCGCCGAGAGAGACATCATGAGCTTCACAGACAATCCGTTTGTAGTTTCTATGTATTGCAGTTTTGAAACAAAAGTGTGTACCACACATTATTATTGTTATTATTTTTCGAAGGTTTAAATGAAATTTGTTAACAAATCTATGATTGTAGAAACACTTGTGCTTGGTAATGGAGTATGTAGAAGGTGGTGATTGTGCAAATCTTCTAAAAAATATCGGTCCACTGCCACCGGATATGGCAAGGTTTTATTTCGCCGAGACCGTTTTAGCTGTCGAATATCTGCATAGCTATGGTATTGTTCATCGAGATCTGAAACCTGACAAGTACATAAACATATTATTCTTATTCGAAATATATGTTTGAACAACGAGTAATACGGAACGTAATTGCATGGCTGGATTAAAATGAAATTTCCTTTTCAGTTTACTTATTACTGCTCTTGGCCACATTAAACTTACCGACTTTGGTCTCAGTAAGATGGGTCTCATGTCCCGTAAGTGATACAGAAATTAAAGTTCTTGGAATGTATAGTGGCAGATAGCAAGATGAGTGTTTTACTTTTCAGTGGCGACAAACCTTTACGAGGGATACATTGATAGGGATACGAAACAATTTTCAGACAAACAGGTGTTCGGTACACCTGAATATATCGCACCTGAAGTTATATTACGCCAGGGATATGGGAAACCTGTTGACTGGTGGTCCATGGGCATTATACTGTACGAATTTTTAATTGGCTGTGTACCATTTTTTGGTGAAACTCCGGAAGAGTTATTTGCTCATACGGTTAACGGTGAATATCGATATGTCGTATAAAAATATAAGAAAAAATAATAATCGGATGTTCTCCACTTAGATGATATCGAATGGCCAGATGAAGATGATTGGGCTGTTCAGCCAGAAGCTAAAGATATTATAACAGCCTTGCTTCAGCAAAGTGCTAGAGATCGATTAGGCACTGGTGGATCTCACGAAGTCAAAGAGCATCCATATTTTTACGGAGTAAATTGGAACAGTTTACTTAGGCAAAAGGCTGAATTCGTACCGCAATTAATCAATGACGAAGATACAAGTTACTTCGATAGTAAGTCCAATACGCACAATGTAGAGTATATATATCGCTTCAATACCGTAATTATAACTAATATTTCAGCTCGTATGGATAGATATAATCATGATATAGGCGATGATACGGACGATACGGATGACTCTCCTCTGTTCGGATCGTTTTCTTCATATTCCCCGCAGTCGCGAAAGATATCTCAAACCCGTCCACCGCAGATAAATCCCGAGCATTCAGAGTTGGACGTCTCAAAGAAACAATTATTCCGTACTGAGTTGGAACGCACTGTCGCGCAATTGTCCCTCGGGTCGAACAGTTCAACGACGCCTCCATCCAAGTTAGCAGAATCGACACCGTCGGAAAAGAGCCGTTCCTCTTCGTCCGTGAAGGACACTACGTGCATCGAAACACCTCCAAAGGTGGACAAATCCAACACGTCGTTCACAAGCCTCACTACGGTGACCAGTGGCGAGTCCCAATTAACGGTCATTAAAAATAGTCAGATAGATGGAACATCCATCAGTTTAAGCACGCCTGATTCTTCGCAAACGGAGTCTGAGGATATCAGTCCACAGATCCAGAGAAAACGGCACGTGCATTCCCGTAACAAGCTGCCCAGGTTCAGTATATGCATTGATGATGAACACATGTGAGTCATTCAGACATACATCTTCCCAAACATTATGATCGCCCGTTGAACGAAATTAGCACCTTTCCCGCATCAAATTCAATACCAAAACATATGTGTATGTGCAACCTGACCTAGCCTAACTCATTCACTTTTTGGAGCCTGATGAATAAACAAAGTATTACATATGCACACGAGTAACAAACGAATTTTATTTCAGGTTGGATCTGATCGCAACGAACAGAGATACAACCGAGGAAAGCAAGCATAATTCTAGCACTGATTCTTTCGAATCGTTTAACGCCATGCCAATTATACCGTCCGCGAAACAGAAATCGCGGTCCGTAATTAAGTCCGCGTCCACCAGTGGATTGTCATTGGTGATACCAACCAGTGACTTCTCTTGTACGTTTTATTATCGATCAAATTGTATGCCATTTTCCGTATTCAATCCTAACTATAGCAGATTATATCTTTCAGACGATGCATCATTAAATACTCAACCGATTGAATCTCCCGGTGGATCGTCTACTGCCTCTTCGAGAGATACGTCCCCTTGTCGCGAATTAAGTCCACTAGTAACTAGTTTGAAGCCTCCTATTATCATTCGACGAGGACCATGCGGATTCGGTTTCACTGTACACACTATTAGAGTATATTATGGTGACAGCGATTTTTACACGATGCATCACTTAGTTATGGTGCGTTACAAATAATCGATTACAATTAATCATAAAAATTCAGTATAAAAGTCTAATCGAATTTGTTTAATATTCTACAGGCTGTCGATCAATCCAGCCCAGCGTTTGAAGCTGGTTTGAGACCAGGGGATTTAATAACGCATATAAACGGCGAGCCAGTACAGGGTTTATATCATATACAAGTTCTTCAGTTGATGCTGAGCGGCGGTGATCACGTAACGCTGCGTAGTACACCGTTAGAGAATACTAGCATTAAAACGGGCGGACGAAGAAGAGATCTGGCACAGAGCAAAATGGCACGCAGAACGCTGCACAAGCAGCGGAAGCTGAAGCGTGATCATTCCGATAAAAAACGAAAAACGTCCCTTTTTAAACGAATTAGTTCAAAACGAGCTAGCGTAGAGATGCAACAGGTATAGAAGAAGTGAATTTTTCGTTTCTCGCTTCTGTAACTTTTTTTAGTCGAAATGAGTCACTGTGACGATACATGTTTGTCGCCTTTGTCATATCACTTTTGTGAAGATTTACAAAAAAATGCGTTGAGTGATGAATGTATATTTATATGTTATATTTTTTCTTTTAACACGAGACTATTACTACTACTACTACTACTACTACTACTACTACTACTACTACTACTACTACTACTACTACTACTACTACTTACTACTACTACTACGCGCATAAATACTAATGCACCGGCAACTTGTACGCAACACACGTTATTATGTTAAGTGTTACTTTTTTTTAATTGCAGCCATTAACTATCAGTTGTCCATTGTCAGCACCCATTCTATCCAGCGACAGCAAACCTCCACTTATGGTATGATTTTTCGTAACGTGAACTTTTTGCTAATTGTTTTATTTGCTGTTTCTTTGATCGATATACTCATTTACTCACGATCACGTGGCAGCTTTAGGTGTCCGTCTTTTTTTTTTTTAATTGACCGCGACAATATCAAAGTTTTACACTGTACACCGATCACAAAATATTATATTTGAGCATTAGAGGAAAGAGAGTCTCATCTTACATCCACTAGAGTAGGCTTGTGCAACTATTTCCCATAGCGCAAAGCATTTACAGGAGAGAAAAAACTATAACAACTTTTCAGCTTAATACCATAATTTGGACTGCTCGTAGGCTCAAGTACTCACTGGCAAGACATTTCTAGGCATAGATCCTATTTAATACCTTTCGTAGAAAATATTGCTAAGAAATTTGCATCGATGCTACTATTTTTATAGGAGTTGTTCAACAGCGTAGTCATCATGAGAGCTCTGCATAAAGTAGATTGCAGTTGCACAGGCCTGCTCTGATGACATGGCTATTAGTGAAGAAACATATACATATATATATATATATACACCTTTCTCCTTTGAACTTTTTTCAGATGGCTGCAGGAATTTGCTCACCGTCAATGGTGACACCTAGTCGATCCTTCCAATCGTTCACACGTTCTCAAGAGACGTCACCATTCTTTGCAGCCTGCACGAAGTCGGTTTGCAGTCCGTCACCACCAACGAATCGTGTTAGCTCAGATTCTTACCACTCGACTGGGAACTCGAGCCCCTGTTCCAGTCCAAACTCTTCGTCCCCTGGTTCTACAACGTCCGCTGCAAGTCTGCCAACAATCGCAAATCAATCTCACTATCAGAGGCCGAGCACTCTTCACGGTTTGAAGCACAAATTGCACACGGCCGCGAAGAATATTCATTCGCCGAATCGCAGGAAATCAGTGGGCCATATACCGTTATCTCCACTGGCTAGAACACCGAGTCCGTCGCCGCTCCCCGCCAGTCCAACCAGAAGCCCTAGCCCGTTGGCGTTCCCTACGGGACACCAGCCTGGTAGCTCTAACACTACGCAGTCTTATAGTCCAGGTATTTACAGTGGACCATGTAGAATTTGTGGTACTGAAATAAATTCGAGTTAACGTTTGAACGATCTTTAAGTGATTTTAATATTAAGCCTTGAATGAATTCAAGAATAGGAAGGTATTGTACACAAACATGAGAATTGAAACACAGTTAACAAGTGTTTTTGGAACAATACTCTGTCTTTTTTAAATTATGAAGGTTGTAATAATGTAACTGATGTAAAAATGTTGTGGGTGATTCAGGTGTCTGCTTGTCAACGCCAAACAACCAGAAGAAAAGCTACGGGCGGCCAAAATCAGCGGAGCCAGGATCTCCGTTACTGAGGAGGGCGCTTAGCCCAGATAGGCTTCATCCACGTTCCGCGGAGAACAAGACTTCCATCTCACCGTTAGCTAACACCGTGGTGAAAGTGACACCCCGTGCGACCATTGCGCAAACCTCATACTCAGAGTCGTCCGAGGAGTGCAATGAGAGCTTCAAGGAACCGAACGATCCGAAAACGGAAAAGAAAGTTACAACGGAACAGAAAGCAGATTATTCGAAAATAACTCATGGAATATCGATTAATCTAGGAAATGTGGGCATGTCGAATTCTTGCGGTAGCACGCAACTGCCAAGAATAGCAGAGGAGAAGGATTCGCCCACAGGTTCGAAGGCTGACGACTATTCGAAAGAAGTCTTGCTTTCCGATAAGTTCGATAAAACATTTACGAATAAATTGACAGAGCCAGAGAGTGTTGTCGAACGCAGTGATCGCTCCGAGTCGAAGACAGAGGAACAGAATGCGCGTACGAAGAATTCAGAAGTCTCGATTATTAATAAGAACGAGGAGAGTGCTCGATTAGATAATTCTTCTAATGTACAAACTCGTGGTGTACAAAACGTATCCAACAAGCACTCTCAAAGCACTGAAAAAGGCTTGCAAGTGTCGTCGCAGAAAGTACCGCTGCAAAGTGGCGATAAAAATTCGCAATCTTTATGTCAGAAGACATCGTCGCAAAGTAGCGAGAAAGGCTCTCAAACCTCGTGTCAGAAGGTGTCATCGCAAAACAATGAAAAAAGCTCGCAATCATCTACTCAAAAAGTTTCATTGCAAACAGGCGAAAAGAGTTTTTTGCAAGCTGCGTCGCAGAAGTCATCTCAAAGCAACGAGAAAGTCATGCAAACTGCGTCGCAGAAACTGCCTCTAGGCAACGAAAAAGCAGCTGTACCTCATAAAACGACCGAGCATCAAAAGGGAGCTGGTAAAAATTCAGAGGCTAATTTAGAAGGAAGAAAGATATTGAAGAAGTACAAAGTCGACAGCTCTGACGGCTCGAATAATGTTTCTTCTACGCAACATTCGAACACATTCGAAACTGTTGGATCAGCAAAAGATAAGAAGAATAATTGAGTAACTATCGTCCGGATAGTCAATTAAGTTTAAAGGTGTAATGAGATAAAAAAATGTCCACGTGTAACGATCAGACTTCGTTTGCTAATGAAACAAATTGCTTGCTTTGTTTAAAAAAAAAACTCGTCTCTCATTTCAATTAAATTTTACAAAATAAATGAAGCTGAGCATCTGATGGACACACAAACATATGCGTTGTAACTCGAGCAAGATCAGAAACAATGATGAATCAAAAGGAGAGTAAACTGGTTTGGAGTTTACAGCTTTAAAAAGAAGTGGTTTGTACTCGAATAAAGTATTTATAGGCTTCCATCGAGTAATATACCTGATTAAATAGCTTTAGCGGGTATTCCTGATATTTTGGGTGGCGGAGTTTGAGGATCACCGCTGCTCTGTAATCGTAATATATTTGTCATATGATCATTGAATACAAACTTAATCAAGATGAAAGTAGAGGACAACTGCGATCAAGTACTATGTCAACGGTTTTAAAATCAGCGAAATCAGTTGATATTGTTGTTACTAATTCTCTGCAAGAAAAATTAAGAAGAAAGAATTTGGAGTAATCAACACTTCGGGCTACAGTATTTACACGATCTCATATACATTTACGTCTAATTATTAACACATCATGTATGGATCAGCATAGCAGTCAGTGAATTGCATACAGATAGTTTTCCAATACGTGTAATATTTGTCAAGTAAAACAAAGAAAAAATGAAAGCAACACGTATCGTATATACTCGTGATCCAGATTTAGTGAGTGTAATAATTATTAATCTTTCTTCATTTCTACAATGTATCGAATCTAATATATATATAAATGCAGTTTTTTAGTATAATATATGAAGCAAAGGCTGGACCTGCGCATTGGATATTAAAAAAAAAAAAAGGAGAAGCATTAATTTTAATTGCGACATATTTATAAAATATGTTTTGTGGAATTTTATGTCAAATGTTTTTGTACGAATCGTGCGTCTTGTTTAAAAAACTGGCTGATGGTGAAAAACGAATTTTCTGAAATAGTTCTTTGAAATCGGCCTATCATGCGAGTATATACGGTAAACATTTATCGCCGCAATAATTATCGTACAAGATGCTCCCGTATGCATAATGATATTATCTTTTCTACGTTCCATTCGATCGCACGCTACGTAATACATTTAATCGACGTTAATGCGAATTGGTGCTATCATTTACCTACTCAGGTAACTTCGCAACTTCGCATGCGAGAACTGGTGCTCTCATACAACTTTTTCAAGCATCTAAATCATTCTTTCGTAATCACTTGTAGAAAGTGATAAAAAAAAAAAAAATACTGGAAGGAAAAAGATAATTAAAGAAAGAAGACGTTAAACGATAAAGGAAAGAAAGAACGTAAATGTTTTTAGTGATATAGTGAAGAATGTACGAACATATCGCATTGGAAGCATCTTGAGGTTTTTCAGCGATAATTAGAGGAACAAAAATTGCGAGCGTTTCAGAGGCCAGACTCGGTCTCCCGTGACATGTTGTAATCATTTTTTTAGTATTAGATATACGTTAATTTATTCTGTATATAAAAAAGTGTATATTAGTTATTAAGGGTAAACGTATATACTTTAATCGTGAAGGGAAAAAGAAGGAAAAGAAGGTGGTAACCGTAGCGGGCCACTGTTTCCGATTTTTGTAAGTTGTTCACCGTGTCTCCGCGTTTCTCTCGCGAAAGCTCGCTTATTGTACGAATCAGAAAGCATTGCCATAAAGAGCAACACGATATAATATACATATAACGTATGTGTGTCTCTGCCATAAAAAGGTACATTTCATTCGCGTCGAAATGGTCTGACAATTTTTAAACGTATCGATGATCATCATTATAGTGATCAATCGGGCAACTGGGGTGGTAGTTCTGTTTTCTTTTCTTTTTTTTTTACATATAGCATCTTTTTCAAGCGAATAAAAAGTATAGTAGCGATGTGTCGAATGTGTTTGCCGTTTATTAGCTAGAGTAAAGTGAGAAGTGGAATTTAGCTGCGCGGTTATTGATCATTGATAGTGAAACTCGAGCTCATTTCGCGTTGTGCATTGTACGCCGTTTTAAACGTAAGAATAGACGATAAGGGAATACTTAAGGGAAACACAGGCTTTAGTGATGTAAGCAATGCTAATAAGGCACGATTCCGGACATCATTTTTTTTACGTATCCCCTTCGCGCGGAGGGCTTTTCTAATGCAAACAAAACAACACTCGTGATAAATTCTAACCTAAACTTTTTGCTACATTGTCTATCCTGCATTAATTTATTTCGTACATGAGAAAATTTTGGCTACGTTCGACGTTTTCTATTCGTTTATAAAACTGCTTCCCGAACGCGGGTGAAGCGCAACGATTAATCTTAAGGCTTGACAAGAACAAGGGGAACTCGTATGTCGATTGCTCCACTGTTGGATAATATTCTACGTTCTTATTAATATTATTACAGACAGCCATTGCTACGTCTCTCCTCTGTCCACATACCATGGTTCTCCGCTTAGCGTACGAGCATGTACCTACTCTACAGATATTGTCAACAGACGTGCATCCACATGCAAGATCTATATGAAAATCTGAGACTGTCCGCGAACAGTTTGTTGTATCCGCGGACGAAATCTATCATTCTGATGGACCAACTGTTCAACTGTCTGGAGTCAATGTCTTTAAGTGTGTACACGCCTTAAGGTTGATATATCGATCGATATTATAGCGTTGATGTTGTCTTAGTTAAGAGCCCGGTAGTTGTATTGCGTTTACCAAGGATTTCAAGGCAGCTTGAGCGTTTTTCAAACTCGGCGAATTCGCTGCTCGAGGAGGCTATCGCGGTTAAGAAAAGGAAAATGATAAAAAAAAAAAAATAATAAAAACAAAAGCGTGTTGCGATCAGAAAAGAAAGAAGCGCCAGGAGAATGCTGGACGTGTTCCTCCGGCGATCTCGTGGCTTAAATTTGTTTTTAAACTTGAAAGGAATGTTTGGCGTGAATTTTAGAATTTAGAACTGTTTTGTCGAAACGAGGGGAGACTTAAGAGAAGAAAAAGGAAGAATTAAGCAATCGCCCGAATGTTTTCGATGATCGCGTATTATAAATCTCTTGTAGTAGGCGTATAGTATGGTAATATGAAACTAACAAATATTGTAGAAGCGTAGAGGAGTCACAATTGTTGTTACTTTCGTTATTTTCGCTTTATATGGATCGTTTCCATTCTCGTTCTGCATGTAGACGCGTAAGCGATGCTAATCAGCTGTGTACAATGGATCGATGGAGTCCGAGCGACTTCCTGTTCTTAATTGCGAGAACGAATCGTGAATGAAAAGGCTAAAAAAACTTCGAATGCTACCGCAATAACCGATCGGTAAAGTCGGCATCGTATCGTGTGAGTTTTCACGAATGCTTGAGATCTGTTTGAATTGTCACGGGACAAGAGAGATAGGGACACTAATCTCGATATTGTACGCGTAACTGTGTGATGTACGGTTCGAGACGATTGACGCTTTGTTGAGCATTGTTTCGTTACGTTTACATGGGTTGTGATCATTGTAAGGGATTAATGAATTCGTTGAAAATTTTATGAAACGAGCATGTATTAATGATTATTCTGGCGCCAAGTGCCGTCGTGTTCTCGAATCGAGGAATCATTAAAATTCTTCGATTCGTTGAATCTAAAGGAAAATAGGAAGCGTGAATTGCTCAAAAACAGCTTCAAAGATGTCGCTTCGTTGCGCATGTTTTCCTTATCTTTCCTGTTTAACGAGAGCAGACGAAAATTTGTAACCGCGCAAAACCAATAATAACGGTTTACATTTGTGTAAAACAAACACCATCGACTCGTCTGGAATAGTTTCGTCTGGTTTCGAGAGCGATTAAATGATTGTAAAGAGAACACGTAGAAAGCGGCGCTTTGCGATCGATGTTAGAGCTCTTTTTATTTCCTTTCTTTCCTCCTTCTGTACTTTTTTAACACAATAGACTTTGTTGTTCTTTTTTTCTGTTTCTTTGTGATAAGCGAACGGATGTTCTCCATGAGAATGTTTATTAGTGAACTCGACGAACATTTGATAATTATATTACACACTCTCCACGTGAAATACAATTTCGTTTCTTATTATACATATTATTGCTTGTCCTTTCGATTCCAATCTGTATCGCGTAATATCATGTACGTGCTTGTCGTCATCGTTCGAACGGAAGCGAAAAATAAGAAAAAATTGGAGCAACTCAAGGGTCAACGTACTTGAGTGACATTTTTCAGGATGATTTTTCTGTGTCAGTGTTCGATGGCGACGCTGTTGCAGTATTCAGCAAAGAATATATCAGATTAAAGAGCTTGAAGAACTCGATCGAATTTTGACACGAATCTTTTTTAACAATTTAAAGATCGATTTTTATTAGCTTTAAATGTGTAATAAAACTCTTAAACACATATTTTAACGTAATTTTCATCAGAGAAAGATCCAATTTTTTACGGCGTGCGTCTATGTACATGCGTTTTGCCGCGCTTTGTTATCAATTGTTTGAACACCGTGCCGGAAGTTCACATGAATTGCTAGTTATTAATATCTATGAAACAAAGTCATATTTTTTACGATGCTAAAACATTGTCGGACTTTTTCGATAACAGAATATGTTATACGCATGTTTCATCATTTTAGGTCGTTCCATATAGCATGGAATCATTTAACGTTTCCTTGCCATGTCAACAGAACAAGAGCGAGAGGAAGAGTGTTAAATTCTACAGAAGAATTTAAGCTTCTGACGTAGCTACTTATTCCTAAAAGATACTTCTTCATTTCAGTTTGTATCCTTTTCAACAGCTCACGTAAAGACAGAATCTTTTAAAATATTAAAGATTCTTAATCCTTTGCGTGTCCAATGAACTTAAAAAATTGCCTGTTTTATTTTCTATTATATTAGTTAAATATTCCTATGTTTAAGCTGTGACAGAACTAATAACGAGAAAAAATGATAAGTTCAATATCTATTAAGTAATTCTTTACGTTTAGTATGGGTTTAAGATTGAAATACCACTTGTATCATTCAGAGGATACTAAACCTGACGTATTCCACTTTCAAATTGAAGGAGTTGCCAAAATTCTTGTCTCGAATACGTCGCAGACATTTGTGAAGTAGTAAAGGGAAGCGTAGAAGGTTAAAGGCTTAACTTGCCCGCCGACATGGTACAGCACTGAAGCCACATTTGGAGACTTGATGGAGCGCGGTGGGGATAGACGATTACGTGTGCCTCGTGTGTGGATCAACATCTCATAGAGTTTCAGTTCTCCTTGAGAGACCTCAGTATGAATCGCGACGATTGAATAATATCCACGATGATGAGGCTCGTCATACTCTTGTTCCTTTGCGGCACGATCACCGGCACCAACTACACTCTGAACAACGTAATCCCCAGCAAAGAGTGGTCGGATTTAGGTGAAGCGAAGAAGGAGAGTAAATTTCTGAATAGGACTCTGAACGAGGTGTACGAGGATGCTGTTGAAGCTTATCTCGAGGAGAACTGGGACCGTTGTATCGAGGACTTCAACGCGGTTTCTCATGGGTACATCTGAAATTGAAGTTGTTATGTAGAACGAGTAAATTTAATCAAAAAAAGTTGCATAAGAAAAATAAATAATTGAATAAAAGAAATTAGAGTAAAAGATGCTGCACAAAGAGAGACTCAAACACAAGTGAAATTTATATAATAAAAAAAAAATAGAATTTGAAATAGAAAAAATAAAATAAATTTATAGAATTAAAATTTAAAAAAGAAATTGACCTTTTGATGGCTATGATTGATAAATGAGGAATATGTTTGTTTGATCTGCGTGATGTTTTTTTAGGTACAAGGTTTACAAGCGAGTAATAGTGAACTGCAGACAAAAATGCCGCGCGAATGCTGCCGGTGCAACGCCAATCTTTCCGGAGAACATCGAAGATTTGCATTTTTACGAGAAAAAAGTGAGGGAGACGTTGTGCCTTTTGATGTGCAATCAAGAGTATCGAGAGATCGCCGGTCCAAAGGCGCTCAAAGTGTTGCCGCGTGAAATTGAACAGAATCTACTTAATCGCAAAGTTTACGAGTACCTGCATATTTGCTACCATCAGGTAAGTAATGCCAAAAAGTATGCTTATTCTTTTCTTTTCCTAGTAACGATTTAAGTTTATAATTATACGAAAGAATATTATCGAACGAGCAGAGAGAATCTCTAATTATTTTGTGCAATTTAATTAGATAGATAGTACTCGCACTTTAAGTTTATCATAGATCTAAAGTTTTTGCAGCATCTCACAAGTGATGGCCTTCATGAATTCTAACAAGAGAGCTTACGCAATCGTAGCTTCGTTAATCCCACACCCGCAATTTTTTTAGTAAATAATGAGTTTAACGTTCAGCACGGTCAACATGGTCATGAAACTCGGCCTACGTAATCAGCATTTCGATGTATCGGTGGTACTAGACCTAATTGTACGCGTTGCATTCTACTCGTAAATTCTCCCTTGAAACAATAATCTTTTGTGATAGCATGAATTACAATCTCGATAGATTTTCATCCTCGGTAACAATGACGAATCTGCTTGCTTTGACCCAAATTCTCCTATATTAAAATATCATCGTCCTCAGTTGAATTGTACGTACAGTTCTCTTTCTTTCATTCATTATGAATATTTTTTTTATAGAGAGAGCGATACCAAGACGCTGCCAATGCGCTGTTCACTTTCTTGATCGCGCATCCGGATCATAAGGCGAGCGTGGAAACTTTGAAAGCTTATTTGACACTGCCAGGCGTGCAAGCGGAGAACGTAGTAAACCTAGAAACACCGGCTTACATCAGTATTTACTTCAAAGGCGTCTCAGCTTACGAGAACGAGGACTTCGCAGAAGCGACCGGCCTTTTCGAGACATCGTTAAAAACGTACTTGGCCGCTGAGGAGGAATGCAGGTCCTATTGCGAAGGCCCCTTTGATCAGGGCTGGTATCCAGAGTTTACTTCCTCTATCGCTAGTGAGTAAACCTGAAACATAAACAAAACTGAGGTAATCTTCTTCTAAATATAGCGGTTGGTAATAATTCTCCCGCTATTTCAGACCATTTTGCGTACTGCTTGAAATGCAAACGAATATGTTCGCGCACGTTAAACAGTATTAACGGTGATTACCGTGGAGATATACTACGGAGTCATTACAACTATCTGCAATTCTCTTATTACAAACGTGAGTATATAAATCCAAAACAGATATGGTATCAAAAATAGATTGATAGAAATATTGAGACTACTTTCAACTCACATGGTCATTGTAGAGAATTAACTTAACACACGCTTAAGTAATAACGAAGTTTCGACTTACCGAATAGTTACGTACAAATTGTACGTCCTTGCAGTGATCACGGTAAATTAATCATTGTGCCTCGAATTTAAACGTTACAGGAAGCTCTCAGCCATGCCTCAAAGGAAGTTTAATTGAATTAATCTCGCCTAAGTAGTTAGACTGTTTCAGTTTAATGAAACGATATAGTTACCTTAGGAATTGTTCCGTGCTCTTGCTTAATCCAATGTTTTCGTCGCTGATCTAATCTCTCATTTAGTTAGTTTATTTCGCACTGTGGATCTGTACAACCTTGGGAAATATTTTAGTAAACATTAAGCAATGATATCGATATGACTAAGTATGTAGTATATATGTGTCGCGTGCTTTTACAGTGGGAAACTTGAAGGCAGCTTGCGCCGCTGTTGAGAGCTATTTGCTTTTTGATCCGATGGACGAAACGATGTTGCAAAACAAGGAATACTACAGTGGTCAACCAAAAGTAAACGGAGATTATTTTACCCCAAGACAGGTGAATACACGCATACATTTATGCCTCAAAGTACATAATTATAAAACTTAATTTCCGTAAAATGGATTTTTTAGGAAGCTCTCGACTACGTAAAGAGGCAAGAGTACGAAATGAGTCTTTTGAATTATATCTCCAACGAGTTTTCAAATATAGAGGTGAAGTTGAAGGAGATGAAGAAGAATAGAAAGGCAAAGAATAATAAAGACAAGCCAGCAGAGGTAACGAACGAAATATAAAATAGAATGAAAACAGATACTTAACGTTTGATAATCGACTGATATGACTGTGTTCAACTTTGGTCCAAAGAATAATATACTTTTAAATTTAGATCAAGGGAGCTTGTGTTTTGAGAATCCTTTTCTCGTCTCTCTGTACTTTTTGTAAAAAAATTAATAAAATACTCAAAAGTAAATGTACTTTATTATTAAATAACTATTTCATTTAAATACTCGGATTACCTTTGCTTGAATTAAAGTGCCATGCTGCTCGATTTCTTATCGAAACGCCTGTTGAACGCAACCCAAAGTACATCTATACATTTATTGTGCAAGAATTCAGGCGACGAGCCATCTCATTTTTAATTTGCAATTTTAAACCGTGTTGGTTCTAAACTAATTCTTATTTTCAGAAATTACACATCAAGACAGCGTTACATCCACCACCGGGTCATTCGTTGTTTTCTCATATAAAATTGGCTAGCAATTTATCTATGATGCGGGACGAGTACCAGTGGATACACGATACGGAGCAACCAAGGGTCAAGGGAGATGAATATCTAATAGCAAATGAGGCAGAGCTCGGTGGAAAAAATCGCTATGTGGCTGATGGATTTTTGAACTCTACAGAGTGTGAATCATTGATGAAATTTGCCTCTGTACGTTATCGTTACCAACTTCTATTTTAATTCATCGAATTCACAGTTGTGTTGATTATTTGAATTGATATTTGCGCAGCTTACTGCGGTGGAAGGAGATGGCTATAACGAAAACAAGAGTCCCCACTCGAAATATGAAAGATTTGAGGGAATTACTGTCGGACGAACAGCTTTGGTAAAATAGTTTTACTTTATAATGTATACTAATGTGTTGTAAAGTTAGACAAACAGTTCTCTGTTCTTTCATTGTGATATTTTCCGATGCAATACTCTCACCTACACATACGACCTTTGTATGGACTTGTTCTAACAAATGTTTTCGTCTCCTGAACAATTAAATTGATAATTCTAGATGGTATACTTTGGACAAATAGAACCAGAATGGCTGGAGCTTCTTCTGAAAAAAACTGAACAAGTTCGGGGCCATGTGGAAAGGTATTTCGGTCTAGATCGACACCTGTATTTCACCTACACTCATTTGGTCTGCCGCACGGCTCTTCCTGGTAATTTTCACCCTGGTGCATCGTGCTTGCGGTTCCCTATGCAGCCGGAATTGGTATGACTCTTGCGTAACGATGATCACTCGAAGTAGAGCAAAATAATCATCTCCTAAATTAACAGAGCAGAACATTCATCAAGACTGTTCCCCTTCTTTCAACCTGAAAAGTGCAATACATAAAGTAATACCTGGTATGACTGTCGATTTTTCCCAGGCACACGTGAGATACCCCGACGTTAATCCTAATTCTACCATTAATGCATAATTTATGCGCGCGTACGTTACGCGAGGATCTTGACCATCAGCAGTTTTTAATGCCTAGTTCGTAGTAAAACAAAGCTTCTTTATCTTCTTTCAGATTCACCAGCAAATCGCGATGACTTGAGTCATCAAGTTCATGCAGACAATTGTCTCTTGAAGGATGAAGATACCTGTCTTCACGAGGATCCAGCGTACATTTGGAGACACTACTCTGCAATTCTGTACCTGAACAATGATTTCCAAGGCGGTCAATTCTTCTTCGCCAAAGATCGCACGGCAAGAGAATTAGATAATATAGTCTCGCCACGTTGCGGACGTATGGTGGCCTTCTCCGCTGGCAGAGAAAATCTCCACGGTGTTCGAGGTGTTCTACGTGGCAGAAGATGCGCGTTGGCGCTCTGGTTCACTCAGGACGAGAGGTATTTGGAGTATGAAAGAGAACTGGCGTGGGCGATCTTGGAAAGAGTTCGACGAATTGGACCTCTTCGGGGAGAGAATATTCAAGTACCTATGATGTGAGTAAACCTAAATATATTACGTATCTTGAATAGTAAGTTGATAAACGTGTCTTCAAATATCTTTTTATATCTCCAGGTACGAGGATGTACTTATCGAATATGCCCACAGTGACAAATTATTAAAACACTTTTTAAAAAGTTCTCCATGAGGAACACGTAAATGGTTGTGGAACGCAGCTACAGTATTTTGATACAAGCTTCAAAACTTCTTCTACACGAGAATAGCATAATCTAAAAAGTAATATACATATATATATATATATATATTTGATCGGTCATTGATTGGGCCTTAATATCAAGAACAGGGACCTGAGAAAACATACTGATAGTAATTAACTCTAGAACACAAAGCTTCATCATTATTTGTACGAGTAGCAAATTTAATGGGAATCGTAATATAGTTTTATAAGAAATATATTTTTTTAATAAAGTTTTAGTGGCAAAGCTGAAAGCCAAATCTGCAGTATAATGTCGTGCAGAAGAATTTGAAGAGTTGTAAATTTTGCATGTATTACTACTGGAACCATATAAGTCGTTTGTGTTCTAAAGTTGACAATTAAAGTCGTTTATTTTAATTTCACATGTACGCTCATAAGTGATAAGTGTTTATGCCCTGCTTAACTTAAGTGTCTCTTCAAACCATAGCCCTCTAGAAATTTGTGAGACGCATAGGATATTCTAACTTCAACTTAAATCGTGAAAACACGAGGACGTTTCAAAACTATTTCAAAAAGTAAAAGATGGATATATAGGACATCTTAGTTAAGAAGGGTAGATTTGCCCATCCGAAACGTTACTTAAACAGGCCTGATTTATGATTAATCATACGCGACAGAGTATTTCGTATATAATTATAGGAATTATAGAACTTTTCCAAGGGAATCGTACAAAGTGTTTCGTAATGATTTTAATGAACATCATACGCAACACCTGACGCATTTCTCTTGTTAGTATACTTTTTTATTTTTATACATCGCTTGCATTTTCTTTTTTGTTCCATTCATCTTGTTTCTTCTTCTTATTTTTCCACGTTTTAAGCGTACAAAGTTATTATTAATCTCTTCTATCGAACTTGCTCGAGAAATAATAGTCTCTGCTAAGCATATTAGACCGGCAACTTTATACATTACAAACAGATTGTATATATATATATATACACACACATATATTTATATATACAGGATGTCCGTAGCCGTGGCAACTCTAATAGTTTATTTTTATATATATAAAATATCCTAATCTTTTATTAGAACATAGACATTACATGTCAACAGGCTTACATGACCATCCTATGTATCGCGGGAGTGTAACATGTATATCGTTATTAATTTATTCTTCTTGTTCGTATTTATACTATGTATAAGTATTTTATTTTATGTATAATGCAATTGCATTGCAATTTTCTTTACGACGCATTTTTTCTCCCTTTCTCTCTCACAATCATTCACTCTCTCTCATTCATCCTCTCTCCCTTTTTCTCACATTATTTCAAACTGTATACACGCACACACACATACGCACACACGACTGTCTTATTTTTTCTCCCTATGCAACGAATCAATTCCGTCACAAAAACGGATACAAAATGCGCGTGTTTGTCAAAAATGTTTCATATGTATGTGTTTATGTATGTATATATATGCATATGTATTTGTTTTGTTGGAGTGTAGCAAACTTGTATTCGTCGTCGTTATTGCAATAATACGTAAAAAGCGAATCGCATAAAATCTAATCATACGTCTCATACCTCGGTGCCAATTATACGCATAGGAATCGAAAAAACGTACATTCAATCGCGAATGGTTCAATCGAGGGGATGATTAAAAACATACAGTGGTGTTGTGCCACTTCGAACGCTTTTCGTTTGAGTTCTTTTGTTTCGGGGGGTTCAGTCAGGAAGAGAGTGAACGCGATCGTATTAACATTAATTATGTTTCGTTACAAACATTTATTACGAAATTATAGTGAAATCTGCGTATCACAGGAGAGCTCAGTCGATATTCTTAAAGGAACCACTCCATAATAGTCGCATGTTCTTCTTTTTCAATGTTTTCTTTACTATTACCTCGCGTAACACTATTTGCCAATGGTAGATGTTTTATTTTTTCTTTCCTCTTTATGTTTACTATCTGTGCGACTTTAAACTCTTGGACAAAGTCGAAAGCCAAATCAAGATCAACTGTAGTATTGCAATTGGTATTATTTGACATAAAAAAATTAGTACGAAAAAGATTTACCAATTGCATTTTGTCAATAATTATCAAGTAAGCGGATAACATTGAATGGAGTGGTCGCCAATTTCATCGCATTACTTTGATGGTTTCTTTGTATTGCTCTTCGTAGATTTTCGCTTCGTTTCCTCGTACAAGTGTACAATAATAATAATCATAATTATAATTAATAGTAATAAAAGAAAATGTAAATTCGTAAAACGGACACGGAACATTGCGGTTGAACGCTGAATAGTTTTCTTAATGTAAAGTCACTTTATAGTGTTATATCTTTCAAATGAATGATCGATACAAAAAAAAAGTTCGTCGCGCTCGATATTCGGTGATCAAATACAACAGTTCGCACTTTCTGCGGATTACTTAATAGCTTAAAGCATAATGCACTTTTAGAGCCAGGTAACGAATACCTCGCAACAAGTACCGCAGCAACTCGTGTATAGAGATCAAGAACGAGTAATCTACCGATCTTTGAGTATATTAAACTTGTCACTTCTATTTGAACATAAATAAGAAAGAAATTTGATCAAATAAAAAAAAAAAAAAACAACATTTTGTCTTTCGATAAAACCTAAAATCTAATATTGTTGTTAAAATATCAGTAAAATATTTAAAAACAAGAAACATTACATGTTACATTATAACTTTAAAGAGAAACGACATATTTTTTTCACTTTAAATAAAAAAAAGAAAAAAAAAAGGAATAAACAACTAAATCACAGATCGAACTATGCACGAATATGTACGGTATCTATTTGCCAACTTGTTGCCGATATCTAAATTTGCACAGAAGGAAGCATCGTGTGTGCTGGACTATGTATATATATATATATTTTTTCATATATATAATATTCAAGTTCGTTTTCTCAGACTTATTTAAAGATATTACTTCATTTTTTATATACACATATACATATACACACAGCAGTATGTATGCACATGCAGTGGTCGAACGAAATGGCTTGCCTCTAAGAACGGTCGATTCGCTTCGTTAATATATCGTAAAATCATAGTACAGTAAAAATTGTAAGGAACAAAGAATAAGCACAGTAAAAAAAAAATTTGTCGACCTGATACAATCGATTCTCGTCAAGGATTTAGAAGAATCGTTGAACATTTTCAAAGTTAGTTAGATTGCTCAAGGAGCGAATTGATCGACCGACAATTAGTCATCGATTCGATAATTCTTTCTAAATGTAAGTAGAGAAGAGAAATACTGGATTAATTTTACGATTATGGGAACAACGAAACGATCACCGTGGATTCAGCTTGCGATTTTTCGAAATAATTTTACGAGATTCGCATAGCTAATCAATCGCTTGTTACCAACACGCCTTGTTTGTTACAACGCTAAAATCTCATCATTAAACGTTTCAATAAAGAATTTTCGTTTTTCTTTTTTTTTTTCGTTAATTGCCGAATTTCAGTTCTTAACGCTCTCACTATCTTCTGAATTCGAGGATAAAGCAGAACTATCCGTCTATTTATTTTACAAGGACTATCGTATGCAGAAGTTACTGCGTAAAAGAGTTCAATGAATTATCACAAAAGGATATGACTCTATTTTGTTAATCATCGATCTTTTCGCACTTTTTGCGCACGTCAGAAAAAATGAATCCTGGAATGGACACGACAGGACTCCGTTTGAATGATTCACGAAACAAATGTTGATCCCTCGTGCAGAGTACAAATGCTGATGTTCAGACACATGTGATTAATTGGTGTTAGAGAATCTTTTACATTATTTCTTGAGAATTCGTAACGATACGCGCGATAGCAATATATAATAACTATATTAAAATTAACACAAAATATAACAATAGATTAAGAACGTTGTACTGTTTTATGTTTTTTGGAGAGTGTTTTTCTTCCTTGTGTTGTTACGTAAAAAAAGTCATAACGTATTTTGATTATATATATATGTATGTATATATAGACACAATAATATGGCGAGAATATCGTGGTGAAAAATATGCTGGACACCAAAGTGTTTATGCGAGCAAAGGGCTATAACTTACTTCACGACGTTTCAACAGTTTCCTGTCGCCGTGATCATCGTCGTAGTTACATCTCGTTTACGTATCATGTACAAACTTTGCTAAAAATAGTACAATCTAATCGAGGATATATAGAAAAATTGAAAAATATACAAGTTATAAAACACATAGAACGTCATTCATCAGGTAGCGAGTGACTTACGAAGTCCAACTATGTTTTTCCTTACGTTTCTGTCCAAGTGTACTCTTTCAACTATCAGGATCGTGTTATCATACTCATCACCTAATTCATAAAGATACGAATCTCTACGACCTTCTACATCCAAAACTCATTCTTTCTTTCTTTCTTTTTGACTCGTAAAACGGATGACCTTTTCATCCTGCTACATTGAAATCACACAACGCCACGTGTGTGTACGCCACGCCTCTGTACAAATGATTCGTCTACTAGACAATCTTATTATTGTATCGCACATGTTCTTTGGTATCCAACAGGCTTCCCCACGCCGATTTCGAGTTTGAACGGACATTAGTCGTGGTATGGGCAGTGAATGAATAAGCAAGTACCAATATTAAATGGGCAGGCTCTCCCATTGAGGCGCCCATTCTGGAAGTCGTCAATCCACAGTGGATGGCGGAGCAGCGTATCTGCTCCGTGAATCGGAGTCTCCATCGCAAATATATTTTCCTGCAAGTATACGGACCAATGCAATGACAAAAGGTGCAAAAATCACGGCAGTGAAGTTGCAAAAGAAAGAAGAAGCTAAAGAAATCGATTGGACTTACCCGATACGAATCTACGCTTTACTAAACTTAATCTATATCCCGGGCCCAGAAGTTCGAACTCAACCCCAGATAATGTGGTCCCTTCGCAATTGAATTGTGTGAATATCGTTCCTTGGTTTCCTGGCCCGTGTCCGAGTTCCACTCGTGCTTTCAAAGAGCCCACGCCGTTACCTTCGCTGTGTTGTGACAATTCCGTGAACTTCCATAGTACTCGATTCGAATCTGGCAACCACTGAGCCTGTGGTTTACTATTTAGTGATTTAAAACCTCCGTCTATGGGTGCTGCTACATGGAGATTCAATAAAGGGCTTGGAGAAGCCATAGCGCGACTATTGTATTTATAATCGATCTGTAATCCATACAAGCCCAACACTTATTAATGTAATTTACTGTTATTATAAAAGGTATTCTGTTACCTAACTTGGGAAGTTAGGGACAAAAACATTCTGATGAGCATACCTTGAGGTCCGTATGGGTTGATTCACATTTCCAATAGGCAACCAACTGAAAAGGACAAGAACCCGCGCCTTCTTTACACTTGATTTGATATTTGAGTATGTCGACGTTAAAATATGAAGCTGACGGATTTTGTTCAGCCTGTTTACGTAACAGCGTAGTTAAGGCACTCATGTTGAATTCGAAAATTGTACTGTCGACGGTCGTCTGTGTGGCATCCCTATAAAAAGTACCAATATGTTGCGGAAAAAAGAAAGAGGGGGAAAAGACTTTCGCCAAACCAACACATTTTTTATCCTAACTTACATGCTGACCAATTGATTGTTAGGAAACAATTTCTCTAATCTGTTACTGTTTCGTACGCGAAACGTCAGCTTCGCGGGACTCGGATTGTTCGCTAATACGGCGACGATACCGGCGGGGAACGACAGCATCATGTCGCCGCTTAGCTTCACCTGACACCGCGTCTCGTCGGTGCCTCTGAAATAGGAGTGTACTATCTCATGGAAGGCAACTGCCAGAGGAATGGTGTCCGCGAGTCCAATCGTGAGCGGAGACGGGCCCCTGGACGAACCGACTCCGACACCAGCTGTACGAAATTCTAAACTGGCCACGCTGTCGGCTCTGGATATCGTCGCTGGTGACATTCTCCCCCTTGGCGAAGGGCCTTCTCCTCTTCGGGACGGTGGTCTAGGAATGATAATGGATCCCGTCGGGGTGGAAGATGCGGATTGCTTGGGTGGTAAAGCCGGAGTGATGTCTCCCACTTCCGAAAATAAGTCTCCATCTATAAAAACATAAACTTTTAGCCGGTAGTACACATTCGGAGGACTAATCCAGCGAGTTCGCTTCCCGCGCGATTTATACTCTCTTCCTCTATCTCTCACCGTACATATGTATTCTAAAACAAAAACGTGTTCCTAAAGCCTCGACTCTTCCCAGCGGTAACACTTCTGTTCGACCAAGCAACGATATACAGAATGTAACGGCATGATATCTTTGACGAGGCACAGAAAGCATCCCGATGAGCTGAGAGTTCAACAGAGTGACTCTCTGTAAACTCACCAGGAAAACGTGAGTGAGGATGAGTAGGTGGTGCGGATTGCGGCGGCGGTGGTTGAGGCGTCGGCGACAAAGACAGTGGCGGAGGGCTTTGCAGTGGCGCGTACGGGTGGCTACCAGTCGGCGTTGAGGCGCTCGATGGTGTACTGCTGGGATTGAACAAGTTTAGGCCAAGTAAATCCGAGCTTGGCTTACCTCCTAATTGCTGTGACACTGACTGAGACCTTTTCATATGATGATCTGAGTCGGTATTCGATCCTCTGCGTCCCTGCGTTTAGTAATCGGAACACGATATCGTTGGTCAATGAATATCTCTGGATGGGTTCGTCTTTGAAGAGATAAAAAAAGTCGAAGGGACAGGGAATGGTGCATACCGTCGGTGCAGGCGATAACGATAAATTCTCCACCGTCGCCCTGAGTTCATCTACACTGGCGCTCATCGGTGCTCCGCCGTTGCTGAGAGGTTTTATTTCCACTCGGATCTTTCGCTCCTTCTCATCCTCGGAATCGGTGTCTGAACTAGAATAAAATCCTCCCTTCTCATCCTCCCATAGCTCTGATTTCGGTCTAATACAGAAGCCATCCTCGTCTACTTCCGGTGTCGGTGTTTCAGACTTTCTACTGTCATCCTTATCCTCCCTGTCATATAGAATTAACGTGGATCAGTGGGATATACTTTCGAGTATTCCAGCAGGCCCAGTGCATCATATGTATATACATATGTCATATATATTATAGAACACTGTGCATATATAATGAAAGGTAAATGACTCGATGTTACTTTAGCTTTATTCAATGTTATGGTGTCATGCTGCTTTAGCGATGGTAATGTGCCAATAAATAAAAAATTAAAAAAGAAAATTTAAAAAGACGACGATTAAGATCAATTCCATGATCAAATTTTCTTTTATGTATATAAATATTACTGTTAACGATATTTGAATTGTTTTCAATGATGGTCGTTTCTATTCTTGATCATGGGATCGATTTCTGGTGCACTAGATCTGCTGAAGGTGCGTATACTGACAGGTCAGACTTTTCTTCTTTGTTGCTGCTAGTTTCCACGATATCCTTCTTCTTTTTCGCTTTCTTTTCTTTTCTCTTTTCTCTCCTGCTGCGAAGAAACCCTGTTGGTCGTGGACACACGATATGTAGAAAACAAAGGGGCTCTTAACTTTTCGTGATAAATTTGTATATGTATATACTTTGCTTTACAAGGTATCCGTACAACGATTTGTACGATACGATCAATAATATGAGAATAAGTTTTAATTTTTAATTGCTATTCTAACAAAAAAATTGATAAAAATCATTTTTCCCTTTACATCGTTTTTTTTCAATAATAAATGTAACACTAGTGGCGTACAGATTGTGAATGTTTATGCAAAAAGTACAAAATGCACGCAGTATGCAAAAATATGAACTTGCAAGAACATCTACAACTAGTAATACCGAAAAATTCTGTACTTACATAAGTTGAATCTGTAATAATTATATAATATACACGAGAGAGAAACAATTTTTATCAAATAATTATTAGAAATGTTACTCTGATTAACGAAGAGTAGAACAAAGTTAATTGTAAACTAAGACTAAGAAGCGGAAAGAAACTACGATTGCAACGTGTCAACATATCTGTACCAAAAAAAGTTAATGTCAAACTTTCGATGAAGAAATTAATGTAAAATCTGTGGTTTAATGAAAGATGGAAATCAATTTACTTTCCAAGTGTTTTTAAGGCATAGCGCAACGTGATCAAATAACATCTACAAATCAAAGCGGATGCATTCTTCACGGGCTTTTCTATACGTGACATTCTCTCTAATTACGCTGATACAAATTTCTGTACCAATTACACTTGTCTTTTTTTAACAACTGAAGTCTTTAATTATTCGTATGGAAGTTCCATTATGCTTTTTTCCAACTATCTGAGGGATTAATTTTTAAACAGAAAAGCATATCAGCACACGTTTTTAATAAACGAATAACAAAGTTTTTACGCCTGCATTAAATCAGATAAAAAACGATAGATAAGAAATACAGGAAACAACAAAAAAAAGTATAGCACGTTACGTTAGCAGAGGTATAAAGAGAACCCATACACCATCACCATCAATTCCTATAAAGATCTGAAAAAGTCTAAGAGAGAGTCTCTCCCTTAAATTGTTTTTCTAACAATAAAATATATATATACGCATATATGTATATATGTATACGTCTTACGATATTAATATTAAAAAATACGACTTATCGAGACCGTCGATGATATATATGAGGCTGCGCACATCTCTTAACGTATTATATACTTGTCTAAATAACGATAGAGCATACGATACACATGTTCTGCAAGCAACTATCGCATGCAAAATGACAAACACAAGTGAGAGTTCAGAAACGAGGCATAACAATTTAGGATAATTCGAATGATCACTGTGTATCTTCAACAAATATGTATCGAACATCTCAAATTTAACAGAGTAACAACTAAAAGTGAACAAATAAAAATAAACACGGAAAAGAGATTATCGTGGTATAAAAGAAACATTTACAAGAAACTACGTTGTACAACGATGCGGCTAATAAATAAAAATAGGGTTACTTGCAGAATCACATTACGCTATATCACGAAAAAATATCTGCACTTGGAAAATAAATACAAGTTACAAGTGAGCCATGCAGTAAGATTCATAAAAAAATGGCTCACCTGAGGCCCCGTCAGTAGCCAACCTCACATTTTCATTTCAACATTATCCAAGTCCAACTCCCTTTACTCAATTAATTTTATGAGAACGCGTGTTTCTCATAAGAATAGCACAGAAAGTTTCAAAAATTAAATTTACAATTGACCACTGTGTACACTTGTCGTTGATGATTCTTATAAAGGGAAGAGAAAATTGAACAGACTAGCAGTGAATGCATGTAATATAAGAATTTTAGAAACTTTCCGAAATGCGATTTGCCCTAAATTGAACTTTAAATTAGGTCTAGCGAGTGAGCGTAAATACAGAGAACAAATATATATATATATATCTATATGTAGAAATTTCACAATGAATCGTGTTGATAGAAGAACCCCTTGTGTAATACTAATTTACATAAAAGATTGTTAGAAAAACAATTTATTTATTAAATAACATTTTGTAGAAAAAAGAAGAAAAAATGTTAAGTTGTCTGGTTAAATTACCATGTAATTCTAGAACTAATGCCTATTGTCTAAGCAAGCTTGTTCCAGTGTTAGTCAAACAAGAACGAATAAAAATATTTCTTCTCTCTAATATAGGATATCTCTACAAATATGAATACATTTTAAATCGATCGCTAACATACCTTTGTAAAATGGCCTAACGCGAGTTAATATATACGTCAAAGCGAAGAAATATTTTAAATGTGCTTTAAAGGCTTTGAATAAATTAATGTTACACAAGTATCTGCTTTATTGCTTGTGAACTAACAATAAACCACTGCGTATCATCAAATACGATTGATTCTATGTATGTAACATTAATTTAATGTGCTTAAACGATGTTAGTATACGTACGCTGCTGATCTAAAAGTGTGCAGAGTGGAGGAACCATAATACGCGTTACCACTGTAAGTCACCAGATATTTTATTTAACCACGTATCCTGTACGGCCGGAAAAGATATTAAATCAAAGGAGCTATGGTAATGAAACTGTTACCAAATACCATAGATAGAGAACACCTAACAGAGCAAGACAAAGATAAAGGTGTATGAAAGGAGTGCTTGATCAAAGGCGGTCATTTAAAATTATATGAAAATTGTTCGTAAATCAATTCCAATGAACAATTGTTGCTATTTAATTACTTTTCGATCGATAAAAGAACTCGATATTTCATAATTAGTCATGTATAATTAATAATCTAAAAAATTGATTAATAATATACAAGATCAAGAATTTATTTTATTTGTGAATAGACCACCAATTAGATATTATTAGTAACTGTGAAAATTTTTCAGAAGTAAATTAACTTGAACAGATATTATCTTATAAGAGTTTGTACAAAGATTTGAGAGAATATTATAGAAAGCTGCAGCAATTTACTAACGATATACCCGCACCTTAATCAGTTTAAACTAACTACCAAAATAAGCAACATTTGAAAACAAAAATTTTCTGTATGTAAATGTGTGTGTGTGAAATAGTACCATGTAGTAGATATTCTAGTAATAGTTACTCTAAAATGCGTGTAATGGGTAATGGTAAGGGTACAGGTAATCACAATGTAAGCAGTTACATTTAGATCCTCTGAGAGGGTTCCTGGAGATGCTGGGAGGTGGAACAGCAGGAGGCAGGTTGTTCCCCTGGGGAGTTGCAGGTGCCGAACCAGACCCTGCTTGCTTCTGTTTGTCTGAAACAACACTCATTGCTTATACCTTTCGATAATCTGTGCCTCCAATGGCCCTTTTTTCTTCATCTTGCTATTTCGTAACTTTAGATACTTATATCTATTAAAATTTGATCACAGTTTGCACTTTCAGTGGCATAAATAGCACTCCAGGGGAATGTTACAAGTTCGAATGTAATACTACTTTATTGACAAGCGTGTATTCATATTATGTAAAACAAAAATTATAAATAAATACAATAGAGTATGCAGTAGACTTTTTCTGATAATACTGTGTGCTATATTCTTTTCTCATTAAAACACTATTACAAGTTCAGTGTTTATACTAACATGGAAAAACTAAACATATATATGATCTGTAAACCCCCTGGAATACATAATAATTTATAATGTCATCCTCCACCTATTGTTAGATTATAACGCACAAGCATTGTAACACAACCACATAAGCGTAAGTCAAATAAAGTTGTTTTTCGCGTAAATGCCTAAATCAATTAAATTTGTGATCAAGTGCTTAAAAAAATAAATTGAACAAGTGTATATATATGTGAACAGTAAAACGGTACTGATGTGATAAATAAAAATTGCAAACTTATCTACCAAGACATAATGAATTAAAAATAAGTTTCGAAAACTTCGAAAACGAATAAATTTTAATGATTTTCTAATGATAAGACGTGTAGTGAATCGAAAATACATTACATCAAGGTAGATAAAAGAAACTGTTGCAATTAAAAGAGAATAAAATCTCGTAAATTCGATTCAATTTGAAAAACCTACCCTGGGAGTTGGACATGAACAGGTTGAGTAGCGAGGTAGTACGGCGGGAAGCCTTGGTGGCTTGTGCATGTGACAGTTCTCTATCCCTTTCATTCAGTCTTTCATTTTCTTTCTCTTGTACCCTCCCCTTTTCCTCGTCTGCCTGACAACCACCCTCCCCCTTTAATCCCTGATCTTTTTTCGAACTGTGAGTGTTACCAGCAACGCCTGTCTCTCCGTTGGCTCCTTTCGATGTTTCCTTAGGTGTTTCAGCGTTGCTTTCCAACTGAGATTGACCAGTCACTTCTCCTAAGCCTGTTATGACTTCTTCATATTCGAATATACCTGATCGTGGAAAAATTATATAAACAAAATGTCAAATCTTAAGTCCTGTACACACTTAGCCTGTATATATTATCCGTGGATTGTTCTGCTGCGTGTTGCATATTATATCAGACAAAAGACTATCAATACAGAGTTGAGATTATAGAACTCTGTGGACTGTCCCTAGACAATCCTTAAACATCCACAGACTTTGTATGCAGACAATGTATACAATGCACACGTTCGTGCAAAGATGTTTCAAGCTCTAATGTTACCCGTCCAAGAACCTTTACCTGGCTTCTCAAAACCTGTATATTTGCTTTGTACAAATTGTTCTAGTAGTTTGTCCACTGTCATGTCTAAGCATTGTCGTTTAAAATCGATATGAACTTGACCAACTTGTTCATGATTTGATTGCAAAACATCAGTATAGATATTTAAAAACTCCTTCATATGTTTCAGGTGTGCCTCTTCCACATCTTGAAATCGCTAAGTTATGAAACAATAAATACATTAGTACTGTTGAATTTCTATTTCCTTGCAGAATTTAATGGACGATTAATGAGTAAGATAATTACCCTGCATGCCTGAGTCATTTTTGCTTGAAAATCATTCCTTATAACCATATACTTGTTGACCAAGGTCTTATAATCTTCTTGTGCTTTTTTGAACTTTATCTCTGCCTTTTCCAACTCTTTTTGGCTAGCATTGTCTTTTCTTAGCTTTTCTAATTCTAAACCTTTTTGCATACGCATATCTTTTGCTTTATGTAAAGTCACAGTGATACTTTGTATACTTTGAACAACTTCCATAGTAGATGATTCTTCTTCTTTTACCTGCACATTTTATACTCATATATTTCTAAACACAACTGTTTCTTCTTATTTTTTTAGAATATAAATATAATCTGGCATTAACACAATTAATAAATAAACATATATCCCAATTAATTAGTTATTTCAAATAATTATTTATCATACTGATTTGATAAGCAATATGTCTTTATATCTTCACAGATACCATTGTCTGAGAGAACCTAGTGACCTGACTGTGGGCGGATACTGATAAGGTATGAAATATACAAAATGATTCATACTATAATGTGATAAACAGTTACAAACAATTAAAAGAAATAAAAGAATATTCTGTTGCAACATAAACAAACTTTAGTTATTGATTTATAAACACTACTGTGTACTAGTACAATCCACAGTGTTTAATAAATAACAATTATTTAAAGATGTAATAATCACTTATTACATATTTCTAAATACTAAGATTAACAAGAAAGTGTTTACATACAGCCTTGTGCTTTTTATGTAATTCATCTGTATACTTTGATACATCTTTTATTAGTTCAGTGACCCTTTGGGCCATCTGCAAGTGCAGGCCAGCAAGTTTTTCTGCTGCGCCTCTTAAAGCAGCCCAAACAGGTGCAAACGTTCCTTGAGTACTACTGCTACTGCCAGCTTGTTTGGCTAGCTTACTCAGGACCTTGTAATTGTTCTCTTCTATGGTCGATCGTTCTTTGAGAAACTCAGCCAACTCCTTGCTCGCAACTGCACCATGCTTCATGTTATGATATAACACGTTAAATCCATTATTCTTTTCGCCCTTGAAATATAAGAAAAAAAAATGAGTTCTTTTAATTCATTTTTCATCTTTTTAATTGCACTTAATTTTTATATTTACATTTTCTACTTTATTGAACTATATATTGATGTGTGTTATGGAATAACTAACAAATATTTATTTACAATTAAAGGTATCACGTCTGAAAGAGATATAGTAAAACTATACTTAAGACCACTTAGCCACTTAACACTTGAACCCTGATCATACTGTAAACTCATGTAGAGTAGAACTCTTGAGTGACATCGGCACAATAAGCTGTCATTACATATTATTACTCTTATCATCCTATTGTACGTATTACTTGCCACTCATGACCCCTAGCTTAATTTTTTACTATAAATGTTATTAATAAAGAATAAAAAAAATATTTTGTGCGTAAAATTAGTGAAATATAATTTATAATTTAGAGCATACTTTTTACTCAGCTTTTAAGTAAAAACTAAGACATAGAGAAGCAAACATTACTATTCAATAAAAACTAAACTATGTGATACGAGAAATCATCAAAATTATACCCTTTGTGTAATAATCTTTGACAGATAGTACTTTAAGGGAAAGGAAGTGTATTGTAGCTATCTTATCTCTACCATGCTTCTGTCAGGAAGGCAATGTCACATCTTCCAAAAAATTCATGAAACCAAACCACTGCAATGGAATAGGATAGTTTGTAATCTGAACGTTATCAAAATTTGTTAACGCAGAAAAAAAGATCTGGAAATTGCAACAACTTGATAACAGTTATTTCATTTAATACACTTGTATACTGTAACTGTTGAAGAAACACTTGATGTAACTCTGTACAATAGGAAGATATAAATAAAAGGTAATAATATAATGGAAAACAAAACTTTGTAACAAAGATGTTACGATTTATGGGATGTTAGGATTGAAAGTTTACTTAGCTTTGTTAAAAGTTATAAACACGTATATAGAAAGTGCAGTGCACATGCCAACGTACAATTCGATACGTTTTGTTTCATATATATAACATTTGGTGGTTTTCTGCGTTAGTTATATAGAACTGATATAAAAATGAGATGACAGTGAGGTGAAACGCGTAACCTTGCATTCGCGAAAACGAGTGAAGACAAGCGTGCCGCGTAACATGAAGAAAAAGAGAGGAACGAGGATGATCACGATAAGGCGGAAGGAGGATAGAGAAGATTTCATTGAGTGAAACGTGATAATATTTAGTCGTGAAACGAAAATGTTACGGTGGCGTGACATAGGGATGGTCACGAGAAGAGTTCGTTAAGAGAGTTTATGCTCGAGGCGAAGCGAAAAGGAAAGGAGTGTAAGCTTTCTTTCTATACATAACCTAAATCTAACAAGGATGACATTCTGGAACAATAAGCGAGAAGACACTCACCCAAAAGTAGTCGGCGAAATCCACAGTCATGTTGGAACCGCGATCAGACCATCATAATTTATCTTCTGATGTATCAGGCCAAACTGCACTTCGTTAATAACGAATCATTGGCACACACATACACACACAGAGGGACTACACGATGCAACGTTCGAGCCGTACAACAGATATACGACCAGACGTAACTCAATTTACGACAAACTAACGTAACATTTCGTGCTCGAACGTTTCGAGCAGAACGAGCGCGCTCGACCGCGGAGACACAGGTCAACTTATTGCGACTATCTCCGTTGCACACCTCTCTTTCTCTTCCTCTCCCTTTCGTAAATGGCGTCTGACGCCATCTTGCCAGGCGCCGTCAAAGATACCAAGACTCGAGGTGGTCGGTAAAAAAAAGCATTCTTTTTTTGTTACATTTAGCGCTCTTTATTTTTATTAGGAAACAACAAGAGATAATTTCGTATAGAATGATAATAACGATTGCACAACGATTTAAACCACGAACGAAGTTACGTTTACGTTTGTTTAAATAGTGCGGACTTTTCGATTTCTACGAAAAGATGTTGCTTTCAACATTTCATTTTAACGTTGTATGTAACAAACAGTGCGACGATCTAATTGTATTATGAATTACAAGTATTCAAAGATATATTGGATTAACTTTTATATTAAAAAATGAATTTAAATAGCACAATTGTTCTTAACCGGTCAACAACCGTTAAGGATAGATCGTTGACTTCCGGTAACGGGCAGAAATTTTATACCATGGACAAAATATATAATAGATGTAATAGTTTATGGAATTTCGTGTCATCCGAATTAATGTACCGACTGAGCAAAAAAATAAAAGTTATACTGTGCCCCCTATAATTTACAGTAACTGTAGAAACTCTGTTCAATCCAACTCCATCGAAGTTGATAAATTTAATAACTACAAAAAATCATGTCCTATCGGGACGAAAAACAAGATTTGTACACCTTTGATTAAACATATTTTTATATTACGCGGCACGGAGGTGCACGCGCCCTTTTACCATTTCAATGTCACTCTCACTCTTGCCGATTCAGCGTGGAATTTGGAATGGTGTCTTAAATCGATCCTGATTATTATTGTATTAAAGATAATCGACTGCTAGCCTGAGGCTGGCGATCGTTGCGAAAAGAGCACGAAATTGTAATAAAAGATCGATTGGAACGTAACGGCGAAAGAAGGACGGAATTAACAGGTTGTTCGTGAATTTGGAAAATTCGAAAGAGGCGGCAGTTACGTGGAAGGTCGGAAGACGGGAGGCGTGGCCTCGAATAATCAGCTCAGGGTAGTCCAGTGTCCTTGCGCATATTCAGTAGCTATACGTACAACACATGTACTATCGCTCACGTGTGAATCGTATATACGGAGAAGAGAGAAGTTTCGAGCGTTATCAATCACTTTCGTCGCTGGACCGAACAGTGCATCTGTTCTCGGCGACCGTCGACAGGTAGAACGATCCAATTTTCGTGGAACGAGCGATTACGACGATGCCCGCGAACAAGGGGAACCTGTCGACGTCTCACAAAGAAAAGCCCGGAAACGGCTTCACTGCGGGTGCCTCCAAAAAGAAGAAACGCTGCACCGTTAAGCATAAAAGACATTGCAAGCAATATCTGGTGAGTGAGCGAAACGAAACGTTAATTCCTTGCCAAATGAACGGCCATGTTGTGAACGGGTCGTGTACGACACGAGCGTCTTCGATGTGTAATATATATTTCGTGCCCGTAAAGGCTCGACATAAACGCGATTATAGTACAGATAAATGACTAATTAGGATGATTAAACATGTTTCTTCCTGTTGAACATCATTGTTTTCGCGAGATATCGAATAGAGCGTAAAATTGGGAAAGTCGCGACGGTAGAGTAGGTTATGTGGCGCAGATGTCTCGAGTTGAAATACGTAGAGTTTGTTCACCTTTACTGATGCATGGTCGAAGTGTTATGGGTTGCAACGATCGATCGGTGCAAGCATGCTTCAGTGCCGGTCACGATGCAATTTTCAGTTGAAGTTCCTCCGTGATTTAATGCGCCACGGTCGAAACGATCAAGTAATTCGCATATTTTTACGTTGCTCTTCAAACTTATACGCGCGGTATTCTGATTTTTCCTTTTTATTGGCGCTATAAATCGCCATTTCCAGTCATAGAGTATTTGGCAACCGCTTATCTCGTACCGATTTGTTCTTCTTCGATAAATCTGTGTTTCTTAATCTACATCGCCACCGAATTCTGAAACCTTTATTTCGTTATATTTTTTATTAAATCCTGAAATAAAATCTTATCGTCAGCAATGGTTAGCAATCGGTACGTGATAAAAAATTTCTCAAAACATAAACGATGATTGTTATTTTCACCCACAATTCCGATTAAAGTTGCAATCACGAGGGATTTTGCGCGATGTATTACCCCGGGAACACATCGGTGAACAACCGAAGGAATGAATTTTTCAAAATTCCATTGTATGTGACAATATATAAAGATAACGTTTCTTGAAATACATCACTTGAATGTTTTATTTTTTTATGGGCCCTGCATTTAAATACCCCTCACCGCTCCTATCCTTTAAACACTTTAGTATGTATATGTATTCTAGCACCTGTACAGTTGCTCCTTTACACGATATACAAATTAGACACGTTCCAAGTTTGCGTGCCTCCATTGCTAAGTAAGTACGAGGGACCATTGGTATACACATCAACGCGCACACTATCCAAACATACGAATGAAGGAAATGCGCTTCGCTACGAGAGAAAGAATTATTTCGTCGAATTAAATTGGAAGGAATGTATCCGATTGAGTTTACGTGTCAACGGTTTTCGTGTGCATATAATATACATATGTAGAGACTAGCGATAGGCCTGCCGTGTATTAGCAACTTAGGAAGCACGTATTGATTTCTAAGAATGCCAAGAAAAAGAGGTTGGTGCTGATTCGGCGAGAACAAAAGACGACACCAATTCCACTTCTGCAGTCCACTTGAACCACTTGCTATTATGTCTTGTGGGCGCAGAAGTTGGCAAAGCCGTATTGGCTTACCTATGTGAAAAGAAACCAGGGACACCTTTTTTTTTTCATCTTTTACAATTTCGCCCCCGACGTAGGCTAACGATCACTTTCCAATCGTCCAACGGTGAGGAAAATCGTAGTCGTCTGTGCGTTTGACGTTTACGATTGTGATTGATAACGAATGAAAAAAACGAGGGGAGGGAGAAAGAATTGTTGAAGCATCAAAAATGAATTCACGGCGTATGGCGGACCAGTTTTTTTCTTTTTTTTTTTTCTATTTGACACCGACGTATATACTGGATGCGACGTAATTCATGCAATTCGAGCAGGTGCCGTACGCGCGGCTGAACGTGGCCGCAACGAACGGAAGCGGAAGTCGAGCGTAACTTATCATCGGTGCACTGGGTAGATGCGTGCGTGCGGGGACGCGTTCAACGCCACACTTTATTGAACTTCGCGTGTCGACGTATCGTTTTCCATTCTACGATTGGCCCGCCCATTAACGCCGGAATTAAACGAGTTTAACATATCACGAGCACCGATCGATACAAATATTTACTCTGCAAAATTGCCAAGTACGCAGGAAAAGGCTAAACGAACAAGCTTCCTATTGTATTAGCTAATATATGCTGAACCATTTAACTCGCGTCGCTCAATTATTCAGAGCATAAAAATAAAGATTCCACCTACGATATAGCGGTTTCGCGATTATATAATTACATCAATGTCTTTCCTGTTGCAACCACCTTGTAGCTCTGCACTCCTCTTTGAATTATTCTTATGCACGTTCATTTACGGGAACCATATATACGTATAATCTCCGACTTGCGTGGGAAGTAATAATTTGGGTCAGAAAAGATTCAAGCGATCTAACCTTCGCAGAATTCCCAATAATCGTAAAACAATTTAATTTCCTCCGTAAACTTTCGCGGATCGATAAAACGTCGATACGGAATGATTTTAATCTCGTTTTGCACATTTAACTGCTTTCGTGGCTTTCTCGAAGTTCATGGCTCGCGCGCGGTTGCGATACCCGGTTCCCGAACGCAGATTCCGCACTGTCCAACCGATTATACCGATTCGATCGACGATAAATCCGTAAAATAGGCGTAGACCGACGCGACACTCGGTTGGAGATTTTAATTAACCCACTTGCGCGCTGCATAGACGCCGCCTCGAGACTCGGTTCATTTTTAACGAGCCGAGTGGTGGTTGATGCCGGTGGTGGGATTCCCGCGGAGGGGAATTAAATCGAGCCGTCGACGTCTGCTCTTTGTTAGATAGCATAATGTCTTATAATTTCATTATTTTCCACGGCCCTTCCACGGGCGGGGCAACTGAAATTTCCACGGATGGAAAAGCGACGGCGCTTCCGGTACCGCGAGCGTCTCCTTCTTCAATTAACCACGGAAATTAGGACGGTTACCTGCTTGTGATGTAAACAACAATGCTAGCCCGGGCTCCGCGCGAATGCACCGGTGCACCATTTTTTTTTTTTTTTTCAGTTTCCGTTTTTCCTCTTCCTTTCCTCCCCCCTTCTCCGCTCACCCCTTTTTTCACTGCTGAACAAATTTTTTTCCTCCCATTTCTGCCGCGTCGTCGAGGACGTTGAATGTATTCTTTTTTTTCTTCTCCCCTTTCTCCTCTTTTTCGACGCAATTACAGTAATTAAACGCAATCGGTTGTCTGTTCGTGCGAGGATCAAACGGATACAGAAATCGAGCGCTCCTCTTTTTCGTGTACAATTAAGGGAACCACTTTTTGTTTCGCGACTATTTTTGGAAACCGGCTATCAGAGAGATAAAATGCCGAGTACTTAATACCCCGTAGACAGTGTAATTATCCGTTTCGCTGACATAGTAATTTCGACGATGGAAGAATGATTTGGCTGTGATTTAATTACTTTACAGTAGCGTTTGAACATCTATACCTACACTTCGGTCCACTTGCAGTGGCAGTGCATCAGCATTATTAAAATGTGTGAAGCGGTAAAACACTACTTTTTGAGGTCTGACAAAAAAAAAAAAGCGAAAATGTTTTGGAAGTAAATTCGCGGTTCGTCCGTACACCCATCGCACACGTACACACACAGTCTTAGAAGCATGTCAAGACTCCTAAAACAACGAGACTCTGCACTACTGCCTACACGATACACCAGTTTCTGTATCCTAGTTGCAAATAGTTGGTTGGTGGTATGTACCTGTGTATATATAAAATTCAACGCTTTATCCTTTAGCTTGCACGCCACACGATAGGAGCACGTGAAATCATATATATTAATTCCACAGGTAAGTATAAATTTCTAGCGTGGGTTGCACGTATCTTCCCTTCCCGCGAGGCTCATCGTTTCTCAATGACGCGAGGAGAAACTCCTCGATAATCGTTTATGGTTAATTTTACCTATTTCCGCGCTCTCCGTAAATTTCCCATCAGAGAATCTGAACAGGAATCGAGAGACCTGTCTGTAGGTCTGCAGAAAGGGTGCGCAAATCGATCGAAATTGATTTAAACGGGATGTAAATAGTGAGAACGACTGATTGCAGAACTTTTGTGAACTCTTAGAAATTTGCCCTTCTATAGGATAGATGAAATTGATTGAGAGTACAATAGAAACGTGTTTAAAAGCGTCGAGGGCAAACGGTCACTTTCCCAGTCCTTACCTTGTCTACTTCTTCCCTGAAGCTTTTGTACTCTGACGGATACTTCGTGTTTCCATCCACTTCACGTGGCTGCGGCCGAGCTACCAGTTCGAATTAATTACGGGCCAGCCAGGGAGGTCTGAATGGAACCGACTAAAGATAGAATTGACATAAACGTGCTCATCGAGAGAATTCGTCTACCGTTCGCACTACTGTAGTACTTTTGTAGCTAGTGCTACCCGCGCTATTTTCCTCCGCGAACAATTCATCGCTGTTCAAGATGCTTTTCCTCTCTTTACAATTTGTATCGATCGTTACAAATATAACGTGGTACACTATTATTACGTTCCATCGCAGTAATATAGATTATCACGAACCACTTCGAGGTTTAGCTAATAGTTTCTGCATCATTTTGCTTATCCAAGCGAGGAATTGCGATCGACCATAATCTTTCGTCTCGTACACGAAGAGAAGTAGAGTTAGAAAGGGGTGGAATACTTTTCACCGTGGTATGCATTTCCAAATTAGAGCAGGGTTGGAAAGTTGGCGATTAAAGTAACCATCGAATCTGGATTCTGGCTTGAAACAAACACTCGAATCGCTCCTCCCGAAGGCAATCCGAGTCGCGTTAACCCTCTACCAGTCTTCCGCACGATCGATCTATCCAGGACCTCGCGTCCACGAAGATGGATACGGTTCCTTCGAGATGCGGATAAAACATTTCCATTTCTGTTCACGGATACGAACGTATACCAACCGATAGAAAAGAGAGGGTCTTTCGACGGTTTTTCGGTTCGTTCGTATTTACTTCGCCGGTTCCTCCTCTAAGAAGCACGCGGACCAAATATTCGGCCATCGAAGATGGAGAAATTCGAAATTATTTAGGTCACGGATATGTTATTTAACGCACGCCGAGGAATATCTACGTGCCGTTGAATATCGCTGGAAAAGCGAGTTCGGGTCGATGGAAACGTGCTGGTCGAAAATGGTTGGCAGGCGTGTCCCACCCGCTTAACGAAAATAAAGTGTTTCAGGGTTAAACAGGATACATTACGCGAGGTTACGTAACGATCATCCTTCCGAAAGATTACTCGATTCGTAGCATACGTGTAACGTAGACGAGAGCTTCGCGAAACTTGCTTGCGACTCGAGCAACACTTACGTACGTTGATAAACCGGTCACGATTGATGAAAACCGCCAATGATTGAGGCGGTAGGCAAATTGCACGACTTGAAATTGCGATGCGAGAACGCTAATTGCTTATTCCAAACGGGTAGGGAATTGTACGTGGAATACAGAATACCCACGATCATCGCTGTTCATAAGCAAAGATCTATCGATGTGGGTTCGTCCTGGATCTATCGGTGTCTTTTGTCGGTCGTTTTCCCACCGAAAACGATGCGCAATAACAGAGCTGTACACACGTAGACGCAATATCGAGTATGATCCGCGGATCGCGAGGAATCCCTCGAGCGTATCCTGCGCCCCTTTTCAATTCGCACGTCCATTCGAAAAATCAGCATTCTCCTGCGCGACCCATAAACCCGCGGTGCGTTTCCAAAACCAGCGGTTACGAATTTCTATCGCGATTGTTCTCCGTTATCTTGTGCAGCGGAAAAATAATGCGGAGAGAAAAGGGGGAAACGTGGCGCAGAAGGGGGTGGCCAGGGATAATTGGCGAAAAGAATGGGGCGAATTTCGTCGAGAGATTAACGGTGACGAATTTTACGAAGGACGGGGAAAGTTTGAAACGCCGCAAACGCGCCTATTGCTGCATCCGCAGGAAGGTTAGCAGCGTCGCGACGCTGGCTCGACATAGCGGCGCCGGCTACGCGAACGGGACAACTAACGGGCGCAAGGGGTGGAGAGAGACGCACGATCGGAGTGCCGCGTAACGCGCGCCGCGCTGTGCAGCCCGCCACGGGGGGTGGGAGACAGCCCACCCCGAGGATGAAGAAGTGGGAAGCGTCGCGGAAAAACGAGAAAATCGCGTGCGCACCCCGGGATAAGGCGGTGGAAATTTTACGCAGAAAATGCCACGGTCCCTTTCTCGTCGAGCGGCGCGGAAGATGCACCGACGAATGGAGACCGGATGCGAATACGTTAAGTTCTCTAATGCGCTACCAAATTGTACTCCGTGCGGATTGAAAATTATCTTTCAATTTACGAATAATTTGACAACGTTCCGTAAAGCCTCCTGATATCGTTACATCATTACTACTCTTGGACAGCACGTGGCTCTGATTCATATTCCAGATTCCAGAAATTACTACCTTCGTTAGCGAATGCGGTCTGAACGTATTACACAACGCTACTACGTGGGCGCGTCTAAATAGCCCGAATAACTAAGGGTTAAATAAGAAGAAGTTTCGTGTTACAAGAAAAGATGAAAAGGCACATTATACCTCGAGGCTTTTTTCATGCCTGGACTTCGAACGTGAAATCTGGCGAGGTGCGCCATTATTTTCACCAGGAACGCGTACCCTGCGCGCTTCTATGCACGGATTGTGCATTACGGTAAAAAGAGTGCCAAAGAGGCCGGTGTTGTGTCGGTGGGAAGGAAAGAGGTTTAAAAATAAGACCGTGGAAAGTTGAGCAAAGGGCAAAGGGACTTTGAAAATGCGTGTACATAGATTGGAACGGCGGTGTAAACACGTGTCCGTAGATTTAGGGGGTGAGTCTTGGGCGAAAAGAGTGGGACACAGAGTCTAGAATGCGGGTGCGGATAGGGCTTGAATGAGTGAAGGATTATCGTGGACGTAGGGGGGTAAAATCCTGGAGGGCATGGCTTTCGTCACGGATGAAAACGTATTTCGAAAATGTACGTACATACCTGTGGGAAAGGTTGTAAGGCAGGGGCGACAGTTGGGTGTGGGGGGGGGGGGGGTGGAGGCGAATGAGACGACCAGAGGGGGTTTCGCCAAAGGGGAACGGGAACCGAGAACGGAGACAGAGAGAAATCCCTAAGTATATCAAGAGCGAGACGGTGATAGGAAAACGGGGGAAAAGGAACGAGACGACTGACAGGGAGCACAGAGGGATGGCCGAATACAAAGACCGAGGGAGAAAGAAAAGGAGAGGGCAGGGGAATGATATAGCCGGTGGTGCGAGAGCTAGAAATCGACGGGGACGGATGAAGAAGCGATCGTGCGAAGGAGAGCGAGAAGGAAAGGGGAGGAAAATCGAGGGAACGCCGCGATCGCAAAAGGAACGAAAGAGACGGGGGTATGGCCGAAAGGGAGTGTACCTTTTATCGATGCATGAGGCGAGGAACGCAGGTGGCCGAGGAGCGTAAGAGGAAGGAGAAGGAAGGAACGGAAGGAAAGAAGGAGAGGCGCGAAGGAAGACGACGAGGCGTACGCGAAGAACTGCAGGAATCGAGGAGGGATAGAAAAGAAGAATCGAAGTGGCCGATCCAAGGTGCAACGAAGACGATCGAAAGGGCAGATGGAAAAAGGAAATCCAATGGGGAAGACGATGCGAAGCGGAGGACGAGAGGGAGAGAAAGGGAGAAAGAGTGGCGGCTGTAGCGAAGAAAGAGAGAGGAAAACAGGGAGTAACATTGCGGACTATCGACCCGATCCGGTTGAGCGCCTGCGCTCTGGCAACCCCTTCTACCGACGGGCCGTCTTGCCGGCGACGCGGCGCTCTACGCAACGTCGTCGGTGCGATCGGTGCGACGGTGGGACCAGTGCCTCTCACGATTCCGTTCTCGCTCTGCCCTCCGTCTCGTCATTCCGTTCGTATAACGCGTTCCAGTGTTATAACTTCGCATCGTCGCTTATAGTACATACGTTAATAGATATATATACATATATATATACCCACACATATACATATATATCTATCAATCTTTCTCTCTTTTTCTCTTTCTCTTTCTAACTCTTTCTCTGTCTATCTCTCTCTTTCTCTCACTCTCTCACTCTCTCTCTCACTCTCTCTCTCTCTCTCTCTCTTTTCCTCTCTTCGTGTATCTCTCACTCTGTTTCTCTCTGTCTGACTTTTATTCCTTCCCCCGTGGTTGTCTGGCTTTCCAGCCGATCGCTAAGCACGAATCGCCGACGAGCTCGACCGGAGTAATACACCGGAGAGAACACGCAGAGAGAGGGAGAGTGTACAGAGCCCCGAAAGACACCGGTACGTGGCGAACAGAACCTTCTATCATTCTCGCGGCTTCCCCGTGTGTCTTTCCACCCGTGTGTGTCGTCGCGTGTGTGTCGCGTCGAGCCGACAGGACCCTGTCGGACACCAAGGCCGCCGCTGCCTTCGTTCGCTACCGTTCGTTACGTTCGCGGGACACACGCGCGTTAACCAACACACACGCACGTTACGTACGCACGCACGCACGTACGCGAAAAAGATTGCTTCCGGATGCGGTGAATTTCAGCCGGTGTACGCCGACCACGCCGGGCCAGCCTTCCTACGTTGCGCGGAGATCCACGATCAAAGTTCGGACTGCATAGTTGAGTTTCATCTCGCTTTCGAAGAGGACTGTTATCCGTAGACACGTAAAGAGGGAAAGAGAGAGGGAGAGAGAGAGCGAGGGAAAGAGAGAGAGAGGCGCGAGAGTGGTAAAAGTATCGGAAGAAGAGGAAAGCAGGAATTATTGGTCGACGGGAAGGAAGCGGAAAATCCTAACGACGGAGACGATGGAGTGGTAGGCCTCGAACACGGCCCACCCCTTCTTCCTTGCTTCCCGGTTCTCCTCTTCATCTCTTCCTGCTTCTTTTGTGTTTCGTTTAATCCATTTTCTAACGCCCCTCGCCTTTAATTTCTCGTTCACCGGCATCGCTTATGGCTGACAAATACGTCTGACGAAACATCGTCGGGGGTGTTTTATGTTCTTCCCGTTACTCGTTCCCGGCCTCGTCCTATCGGAGTGGCCACCATCGGCTCCTCCCTTTTTAATTCGATTACTTCCAACCACTCGGTTCGAATGACATTTCAAAAAACACCGCCATTCCCCATCTAATTATCATAAACGAATCCTCCGCGCTAGGCGGCTGCAAACGCGGCAAAAATCACCCCGCAAAACCTACCCTTCGCACCTGAAACACTATCGATTGAGTAAATAATGCAAACTGGTAGAATTCAGTCCGGTTGCGACTACGAGCAGACGCACTGGTGCAAAGGGTTAAAGTCCCGCTAAGGCTGCACCCTCGGAGCTGCTGGTGCACATTCCTTCACCCCGTTCAGCGTTTCCCTCTTTCGAACCTGTGTGGCCGCGGCGACGTTCGTACATTTCCTATTATTTCATTCTCTCTTCCATTCAAACCTTTCTCTCTCGCAATTGCACCGCCACGTTGGTGGTTCGCAAAAATACCGGGCGCTCTGCGTCTATCGCGCGCACGCACGCACTGGAACCACTCGCGCTAGCGCGCGCGCGCGCGCGCGTTCTCTCACTCGTCTACCCGTCCTCCATCCTCGTGCATGTACACACATACATACACGTACGCCCGTACATATATATATGTATATGTATACCTATACATACATATATATATATATATATGTACGTACGTACATGCAGAAGGCCAGCACAAGCCGGACGCCCGCACCACCGCTCGCGAATACTGCCTTGAAGAAGGAAAGGAAGGTGTAGAAGCTGCTGTGCAAAGCCAGAAGAGACAGAAGAAGAGACGGTGGTGGTAGAGAAGGAGGTAGAAGGAGGTGGTAGAGTGGTGGTGGTGGAGGAGAGAAGAAGAAGAAGGAGGAGGAAGTGAGAAGCAAGTGTAGCCGCATCGTCGACGCCGAGGA
The DNA here is from genome assembly GCA_963969225.1 of Xylocopa violacea. Lineage (NCBI taxonomy): Eukaryota > Metazoa > Arthropoda > Insecta > Hymenoptera > Apidae > Xylocopa > Xylocopa violacea. Next base: position 31,026,128 of record CAXAJV010000006.1, on the reverse strand, counting down.
GCCACGTCCTCGGGAGGAAATCAACCTGGCCTGACGACCGTGCCCGTCGTCTAAACGGCCCCGTCGCTACCGCAGCGGCTGTGTGTCACTACTGTTCCACTGCCCCACACACCGCGGCCTCATGATTGGTTCATTCTGGAACCTCTGCCGTGCGTGCCCTTCAATGCCGATTGACAAGGTGAGAGAGAACGGTCGACGATAGAAAGATGGCCAATTTTCGGCCTCGATGACTACGTTAAACACGTTCCGCGTATCGTAAGTCCGCTGGTTCTCGAAATTCCGGAAAGTGTTACGTAGCTGACGTTTGCTGGAACGTCGAGAACGCGGTGCAACGGTGTAATTCACACGATTAACCCTCGATAATTCCTTGGAAGATGTAGATTCGCGGATACCTTAACTTCTAAATCGGATGGCGTTACGAGGGGTTAATTCGGGAAATTACCGTGAGATCGTTCCACCGCTTCTGAATCGCCTGTCCGGTGTTGTAATAGTTATTTTCAGGGTGAGAAGGTCGATAGGAAAAGTTGGGTATATACTTTAAAGTTGATCCCCTTGGGGGTGTTTGCGAGTGTATCCGTGAATAGTATCAGAGTACAGCGTGGCAAGGGTTTTGGCTACTCTTTCCCAATCCCTCGAGAGCGTTTCCGATAATGCCGCCACGATGGTACTTTCGACAGTAGGATATCCTGATCCTCGGGATCGTTAATCTCGCGGAAAAGGCACGTTTCCTAGCCTAATAGAAGCGAGTTTCTACAAACTGCGCATAGGTTGCACTGTTTGCGATGGTATTAACGAGAGATGTTCGACGGGCGAGGACGAGAGTGTATCGCGCGCGGACAGGTACACGATCGAGAATTTCGAGCGAGAAGCAGCGGCTTTGTCAGGAGGGCCGGAAAGTAAATGCTTCCTGAGCTTCTTCCTCGTCGATTCTCACCGAGTTTGCTATTCAGATCCTTCGCCTGGTCGTATCGTCTCGCTATATACTTTATCTGGGCTTCTGACATTATCGCCGTATCGGAATCTCTATGTACGACAGAGATTTAGTCGAGTGGCGACTGTGGTTTTATTGGATGAGAAAGGAAAAAGTTTGACTAGCACTCGAGTCCGATAATCTATTGTCTTCGTGATCGAGACGGCCTAAAGCGCTATAGTTTACTTTCCTCTGCTGACGTGATCAACTTTCAACGTTAAAAATGCACGGATTCGTTCGCAAAGGTTATTCACGTACCACCGTTTGTGAAATATCGATGAAGATGGTACTAGACCTTTTAATTCATCGATTCGTACGTAACTACTCGAACCGTAGCTTCGGCTATTCAAGGTTATCCCTACACGTTCCTACGTCGTTGAAACGTATCAAAAATTTCGTAGATAACAGCCTCTTCGTCGGGTTGGTTTACCAAGCTTCCTACGTGTAACCGTTCGTTCGATATCCGTTCGTGGGAACAGCTTTACAGCTTCATCGATCGTCCGCCCCGAAAAATCGAACTCTTTCCGGCCACCTACGCTCCAGACAACACGTGTTTCCACGACCCGATACGCGTTATCGTTCACGATAGTCCCGGCTTTATTGCTTGATTGTCGCCAACCTCGTTAGAGCTATAGGGTGTCCGACAAGTGCTCTACCGTGCCACCATTTTTCCTAAAGCAATTTTTTAACGAATAAGAGCATCCAATGGAGTTTCGCGAGATCGTGCCTCGGGCACCTTGTCACGTAGCTTGAGAGTCGGTTGAACGACAACAGCAATTCCACGAGACACGTCGTGCGTCTCGTATTTCGCGTACGAGAGACTCGAGGACTTTCGAACAATTCCCTCGCGGGGAAGTTCGCGAGGTCCACGCAGCCACGCAAACACTCGCGACAGCGTCTGAGGATCGAAGGTGTTCGACGGTGCTGGTTCGGTTTTTCAATCGGTGAAAGGGTCGACTTACTCGAGCGTGGAACTTTTCTGCCAGACTCGAGGCTCGTTTACTTCCCCGACGTCGGACCCGGGAAATCCTTACGGGGGTAAGAGTCGACGTCTCGTCCCGTCGATATCGAAGCTCTCGCCGAGACTTATCCCCCGTGATCGGCACCGGACCCGCTTAGAAATCGCGAATGGACGTTCGATAAGTAATACGTATTATGGATTATCGATTAGAGGAGCCAATCATCCACGTGCACATTGTCGGAGGCGAACAATGCGAACCCTGGACATTGATCGACGGGGATGCGTAGCCACGGAAATTATTTCGCGAGTCTACTTTGCTTACCGCGCGGATAATTCCACCGACTCGCGGCTCTTCGCGATATTGTTCGATTATTAATAACGACAATGGGTCACGAGGGACGCGTTCGAACCGATTTCGTCGGGCGTACGCCTTAAAAAACGACGCGCGTAAGCATTTATTACACGGTTCGTTTAATATCGACGATTTCGAAGAACGGACGCGGTTTCGTGGCTCGTTACTCCTCGTCCCTCCTCGTTTCGGATTCCTTTTATTAGTCTCGACGGGCAATAAAAATGACACGCCGGTGGGACGCGATCCTCGACCTTCACGCTTCCTGGATTAATTCGGATACGAGGCAGAAAGGGGATCGGCTGTTCGCAGCGCGGTTTACTTCAAGCCACGGCTCATAAATCTCCGAGGCAGTGAATTGCCGTGTTCCCGGCGATGGGCTGGTGTTCCCCGTTGGACTCCTCCTCGCGTTTCCACGCGACAACATGCGCGCACAGTGGCACACACAGTCGTCGATGCGTTGTATTATTTATACTAAATGGGCCAACTGTTCGACGCGAAAGATTCGCTCTGTTTACCGGTGAGAATTCGCGGAGCAGTCGTTGAAACGGTACGAGACGACAAGACCGACAATACGGACGATCGGCGAACAATGGCGCGCGGTGTCGTGACTGTACGATACGTTTTCCTGGGTAGTTTTATGAATCGCGCAAATCCTAAAGAGAAACAAGCCCGGCTGAGACAGTAAACCTGATTAGCTGGGCTTGGAAGGGAATGCAAATTGCATTCAGGCGAATCAGCACGTTAATCCCCTCGCATTTGTTTCTTAACAAGCGATGCTTTGACGGTGGATCGCTTTTAAAGGAAGGAACGACGGAGTAAAAGTAGAACCGGGGGAAAAAAAGGAGGAAAGAGGACAACGAGATTAATGGCGCGTGGTCGTGCAGCATATTCTGTAATTACATATCTCATTAGATCGTAATCGGTCGCGTGAACGAGCAGACGGCCGCGAATATTCCTCGCAGACAGCCTTTATCCGGAAATTAATCGCAATGAGAAGATTACGAGTTGGCATAGTTTCGAAAAGCGCAGGGCAAGCGCAATAAGGAATTCTCAGACCCCTTGCTACCTAGCCCTGCGGTTCGTATACCAACAAACTCCAAGTATAATTGGCACGCCAGCCATTTCTGTGACGAATCATGCGTGACTTGAAAAAAATACTTAATTGCCAACTTTCCTCGACGCTCAGAATTCCTGGCATTTATTGCAACTGCAGCTGTTGCGTTAGTCTTAAACTGACCGTGGAAAAGCATGTAGGAACGTTTTCCTATTACTCTCGTCCGGTTGTTTCCCGGCGTCCAATCTCTTACAGTGTAAAGCACTTCCTTTTACCGTACCGATAAACATCTCCTTCTCTCTTTTCCTCCTCCACTCCCTCCCTTTATCAGTCCACTCGAAACTAGAGCATACCACTGTGCTCCTATACTTCGCTAGTCGATTACCCGTCGAAAATTAGTTTAACGTCAGATCACGGCATGCAGGAAACGGCCACGACGACTGGAATAGTCTCGCGGTAACGTCGTTTCCTGTTTCTTCCGACTCGATTCGGCAAGGAACTCCGCTCGTTCGAGCACTGGCAGACGCGATGGCAAAAAGATGCGGCGTATCGATTTTTCGACGAACACGCTCGCCGGTCACCTTGTAGACTAATAAAACGCTGCCATATTCTTTCCAGGAAAGTTGAATTAGGAAACTGGGACGAACCAGAAGGATGACTAACGCCGGACGACGAGTAAAAACTTGTCACGCGGTTAAATTGAAATTACCGTCGAAACTCACGGGTTTATGGCGGATGCGTTATTGTATCGTCGTTATTGTCACGTTTCGTGTTTAATTGTGACCGCAACTAGCACCGAATGTCGCGACAAAAGGCGTTATCTTTTAACCTCGCGAGAGAATTATTCGAAAAGTTTCCGCTACCAACTGGAACCTTATCCGTTCCGCGATGCGTTTGTTCCCTTTCGGTCGCGCGAAAATTTATCACGCATGAATATGAAAATTTATTCTGAACACGCCTCGTTATACTTCCATCGCAATTAACGTCGCGATTCTAATTGAACGTTATTAAAGAACGGGTGGGACTCCGTCTTCCGCTATACCAATCGATACTCCGTAAAGTGTAATACTTGGGCCACCAATTGAAATTGCTCGATGCACCCGCGCCCTTTCAGTCGCGCGAAAATTTATCGCCAATTTGTCAAATCGTATCTATAGCGAATTGGCCGGACGTTTTAAGGTCGATCAAGAATGATAAGAGGAGTTTTCATACCACGGTTTGTGTGTGTGTGTGGTATCGACTTCGAGCGGTCTGTTTCGCCCCGTCACCTTCCAAGCACAATCGCCCTAGCACAATTCGCGTGGCCGAGCGTCACGAAAAGTGGTAGGAGAACACCGGCACTGCGCCACTCTTCGTTCGTCGATATGCACTATCACGTGCACCATTCTTCTGTCGGACGTACGTTGACTTTTACTACTTGATCGCACGACCATGGCTGCAATGCGCAACGCCGGGTGAACTGGACGAAGGGTTCGCCGAACGACCCTTACAGCCAGCCACAGCGAAAGGGGTGGTAGGCTTTGCTCGAATTAGGGGAACACGGAAAAAAGGACACGCCGCGGAAGAATTCTCTCCCCTTTCGTTTGGGGTTCGGAGACAAACATCGACGTGGAAACCATCGTTTCTCGGATGACTTGCGACTGCTCTCTCGCAGGGGGTGGCATTTTTAGCGTAGATCGCACCAGAGATTCGCTCTGGCTCGTAAACCTTGAAGGAATTCCGCTCTGATCCGGTGAATATATCAATTTGAAGCGGGCGATGGAAATCAGGTTACTTCGAAAATCGTATGCAAAACTAGGCCTCGCGTGTGACCGATTCATTACATTCGTAGGTAAAATTAACTCCGAAAAACCGTGTCCCGATGCTTATTAACATTCCGCCCGGAAATATCCCCCCGATGTGCCTCGAAATTTATTCGAGCAACCCGCGCAACCTATTCCATCCATCTCGTTCGCTCCCACGGATTAGTCGATTTCTCCAAACAATTCGAACGAGATTGCTAATATGTAGATTCCCATCGAATTTCCCAAATCCTTCCAATATCCATTTGCGAACACGCCGCGCAAGATTGGTCGGTTTCCAACACGGAAATCCTCACTGGAACTCCTGAGGGAACCCTCTTTGAAGCGGAGTGCGCCGCGATAAGTCGTTCGTATGTATAAACGAAACTACAAAACGAAGAGGCCGAAAGAGGACGAAGAGGAAGAATGCAAGCTGTTCCGATGATTCGACTTTGACACGCAGTATTTCGCCGTCTGCATGCAGCTGGCACGAGGAGGACGTGGTAGTAGGAGAACACCGGCACTGCGCCACCGTTCCACCTTCATCGATATTCCCGGTGTAGCCTGTCGGCGGATAGTAGTACGTTGACTCCTACTACTCGGTCGCGAAGCGTCGTTTACAACGCGCAATCGTGTTGATAAGTCGCATGCAGACCCGCAGCCGGCCAAGTCATCGGGTCGTGCCACTGTTACGTCACTATCCGCGGTTACGATCCGCCACCCCGCCGCCCGTTCCGCTCCTTCCTTTTATTTTCTCGTCCTCTCTTCTGCTTGGCAAGCGGCGCGGAACCGATCCGTTCTGCCTTGCAGGCGATTTCGCCTCCGCGTCGGAGTTTGGAAGGCGCCACTCGCTTCCTCTCCTCGTCCGTGGCCGGGGCGAGACGCGATGCGTTGCGCAACGTTTGGGTGCCTCCGGTTGGGTGCTCGAGGAGATCTCCAGGCGTAGATAAGCCTGATTTTTATTTTTATTTTCTTTCCGTAAGCCCGGTTGCCTCTGTTGGGGAATATAAAGTACTTAGGGTGGATGGCTGTTTCCTCTTGTTGCCTTTTGTTGGCCGAGGGTGCACATGTGAGTTCGTGTCGCACAAAATGTTTCGACTTTACGACCCCGTGCAGGAGAAATCCCGTCGACTAGGTGGAGAGTTTGAAGGATTTAGGGAATCTGTTTTCTTCCTACATCTTTTCACCGGGGGACATCGAACTTTAAACCGATTCGTCTCGTAAGATGTTCTCGGAAGGACTGAAGATCATTCCCATCGTTTTATCCCGCTACTTGATGTTTTAACTCGAAACAGTTGCACGTCGCGCTGGCTACGGCCTGCAAGATTTTCAAGAACCGCGCATTAAAACAGTGCTTTTGTTTGGCTGAACGTTTTCCTTGCTCACGTACATCGTTCCAAACTGTAGTTACAAGAAACTTGCGGCATTCTCGTCTTATTTCCCTGGTAAGCTTCGCGGAACGGTCTCGCTGCTCTGCAAAATATATCGCCAGCTCGGCGCAAAGCGCATTCGAAAAGTTTCGAGACCCCGAATAAGCCTCGTACGTTAGGTATCTCTTCTCGCCGAGAGACAGCTCTATTCGAAGGAAAATTCTGTCCTACCCACTCGCCTTCTTCTTCTTGCTCCCGCTAAGAATTATGTAAAAGTTACACAAGGACGAAACTCGATCCTGCGCTTCGTAACTCCCCTCAAAATGGTTGTCTTTTCAACTTTCAACAGCCACCGCCTCTCTGTCCCTTTGATCGGTATCCGTGGCCGTGTTTGCCAAGCCTTCCACTTGCATAAATAACGATCCAGAGAGTTACCGTTCGGACAAAACGTGGACGCATCCTGGTAGCCAGCTCTGCTCACCCTTCCATTCGTTAATGACGAAGAAACTTGCAGTTTTTTTGGAAATTGAATTAATGAAGTTATTCCTTACGTGGAGAGAGAGAATGCGCAGAGTAGCTCCAACACCCATTATTCTTGGGATTTATGGAAACCAGCCAAAACGGAAACAATTTGTTTTACATATTTCCATACAATGTCACGTTTATGCGGAGAGCATCCAAGCGTCCAGTTTTATGCTACCAAGAACATTGCTTCGCGCCGAGATTTGGTACTTCAACAAGGAGTGACTGACAGGATAAATTACATCATCGCGTTATCAATTGGTTTATTCGATTAAAGTAATTGAGAACAGTTTGGAGTGTTTTAGCTACGAGGAAGTTTATTCTTCGGCTATCTCTCTCTCTTGTCGATATAAGTTGGAGGGAACTCATCCCGCGGTCCGAGCCTGGAATCTTTTCATTCACAATGGAGGTCTAGTTCCCCACAGGTTTAATTATTCTTTCTGACACGGTTTTCCGCGTGATATTCGAATCCTCCTACCAATTTTTTACGCGCGACGTTTCTTTAATCCCTTCGTATTCATCTTCGTCCGCGTGGATTTGTCCGAACTTTAAACTATCGTACGTAATTTCGTCCACACATTCCCAGGTCTCGATTTGTTTTATTCCCTGTTCGCACGACGCCACGTCCATTTATTCGAATCCTCTGCGATTGATGGAATCGCCAGGGGTGAAAAAGAGGTCGCGCAAGATTGCCAATCCGTTCGAGTCCTCGACGAGCTAGATTTCGACGCAGCTGCGTGACGCCTCGTTTCTTCTGATACATTTTCGCGATTGACAGATCGCCTCGATCCCCCAGTGGAGACTAATAAATATAAATATCCCCTGTACTAGTTGAAAAATATCGTTTCTGTACCACTTTGCGGGAGCAGATCGATAATTAATAAAACATCGAGTCTCTGGATCTGTTCGTCCCACGTTGTCGAATTCCACGCTGAAACATTTGTTTCTTTGAACTGCCTGGCGGTCACTGAATCATGGACGATTAAAAATTCGTCGAAAACAGGGAACAGAAGGAGACGGGGGAAAGAGGATGCCGTCGCTTTCGCGTTAAACCTTTTCGAGGGTCTGCCGTGTCACGCGTCACGCTCCGAGCAGTCGGATACTGCGACGAGTGGCTCGTAAACCCTCGAGTTCACTTCACTGACAACGATCACGACAATGACGGTCGCTGCGACGATGATAATAATAACGAAAACTCCGTTATCGCGACATCGCATTTGCCGCCGCGTTTTCTCATTGATTTATCAGGCTGCTCAGTTCGAGCGCCCCTCGAGCGTACATTTCGACTCGCTCCATCCGACATTACGCTTATCGGCATTCGTCGACGACCCTGTCTGCAATCGCGCACGATTTCCACCGCCTGTATTTCATTAACAATGAGAATTTCGATGATTACTTAACCCTTTGTGCTCCGAAAGCAGACATTTCGATACGTTACGCATCTTACATCGCGATGCAGATTACGCGTGTCCTTAGAGCGAAGCTAATGGAATTATGGATTAAGAGGGTTGCAAAGGGTTTTTATTATCATTTTATCTATGGCCAACAGTGATTTACTATTCTAGAGGGTTATAGGGAGCGTAGCACGTTCTAGCGTTTATCATTCGTTTAAAACCGACGAATTGAACATTGATGGTTTCTTGATGGCATCTTCGGCCATATTGGACTACCAGAATCAGGGTAATTGTCCTCGAAGTGTAACTAGGGGTGGAAAAGGAAGGTTGGACGGGAGAGATAGGATCGCTCTCGACGATCTCATCTCGACGTCTCATCGGCACGCAGCCGGGCGGAAAAACGGATTCCTCTCCGCTCCTCGTCGAGGCGAAGGAGCTTCGATCGCTGGAGAATTGCCGCGCGGAGGGACAGACGCGGACTAAGGGAAAAAAAGCTGGCGTCGTCGGGAATCGTCGAGCGACGCAACGAGCATCGCGGAGAACGCGGTCTGCTCCGCGATCCATGAACGAATCCGCTCGAAATTGCGATTAGTTTTCCAGCCATCGTCGGCGCGCCGCTCGTCCATTTGGCTCCGATCCCCCGACGTTTTAATAAGGAAAACGGACGAGTAATTAAAAGTTTAAATCGCCGTTTCGGAAGTTGTTTCGTCGAAATACAGTTGAAAGGAGTTCACGATTCTGGAAGAATGAAAAGCTTGAAGTGGCGTTTAGCCTCGTTTTATATTCTTCTTAACCCTCTCTGACCAGAATTTTTATTCGTTCGCAACGAACGAAATTTTCGTGCAACTGAAAAATCGAAATATCTGGGAATTTTAAATATTCAAACTGGTATCGAGTTCTCGATCTCACATCTGGAGTTCGTCGATTACTCTCATCGTCGTGTACCACGCACACATCGACCCCTTCGTGTTTTAAATTTATTATTCATTTCTGGGTTTCTGTTCAATTTCTTGAACTACATACAGATAAAATATCTCTAAGAATTAGATCGAAGATCATTCGCTTTACGATGACCCTGAGAAAGTCGCTAATGGTGCTACTCGTCAGAAGAAGAAGTTTCATTCACATCCATTCCCGTTAACGAAAGTTTTCTATATTCGTCCATCTTTGACGTGTCGAAATAAATGATTCAACGAATTTTCTCTCCCCGTTAAAACAACAAGCCTGTAATGGAGTAACCTTTCGAACAATGCTCAAAATCATTAAACAACCGGTATTGCTATTCGTGGGTGTCGTAGACGTTCACGAATCGAAATGCATTGATGTTAGGTACAATTCCACGGTATTCCCGTTCAATCACGCAACGCGTTTGTAGTCGGGCCTCCTTTAATTACGGACGCGACATCCCTCGACGTAGTTTTCTCCGTGCAGCAGCGGTAATTATCAGTAATTTTCAATTAAACGGCTGCCTCGTTAAGTGGAACCTTTAACGACATTATTCCGCGGACCTTCGCGTGCTCCGCGTCCATCCACTCCTATCTAGGTTCATCGAAAACAATTCCGTTGTCGTTCTCTATTTTCCGCCCTGCGGAGTGCTGCGTTTTTGCTTTCTGACGTCACTGGTGTCAGGTCTATAAATTGTTTCCAACCTATTCCTATTAACGCGTTTCAACTAACGAAGATCACCTGGAATTGGAAAGTCGGAAAATTGGAGATCGGTTTTCGCGTCCTAATTGTTACCGTTTCTCGATCATCGCGTCGACTGGAAGTTATTAACACGTTGACTGCCACGCGTGTTTCCAGTAAAATCTCCTTCAGGCCACGCGTACCGCTGTGCGCAAGAATAATCTCTCGCTTCTTTCGTTTCCATGGTATCGTGCTCGTCCATATGTTTTCGTTACTTCGCATTTATTTCTCATCTCGCCATTGTTGTACAGGATTAGTTTGACTTGTTGCGACCACTCCGCCGTGGTGCACCCCGTGGTGCAAGGCGGAAAGACATACTTGACCCTCGAAGCGAGGAGACCGGAGACAAAATTGCAACAAAAAAGAATGTAAATATTAGAAGATTTAGGGAATTATTAGCTTCAAAATTATTAGGGTTGACTGAAAATATAATAAATCCTGGACGTCGTCAGAGTCAACACAATATCGCCGTTCGGAAAAATGATTCCGGAGAAAGCATTAGACGCGCATGCAAACAATGTTATGCAGATAAAAGTCGTCGAATGGGCCGATCAGACACAAGAAAGAATGTAAAAAAAACAACAATTTATTGTCCAAGTTGTCCCGACCAGCCTCAATTTTGTATAAAATGTTTTAAAGTTTTACATTCTATATAGCTTTTTTAATATACCATTTTAAATTTAAGTTTATATTAATAAATATAGTTTATATTAATTAATATTCAATAGTTTTGTTACTTCCTCAGCGAAATATCTTTTTAAACACATACGAATATCCTTCGCAAGTAGCCAAATAAGCGTCACCCCAATACGGGTGACGCGGCCCGATCAGAAACTTTACTGTCACCCGAATATGGGTGACGTGGCAGTCAACGTGTTAAACGATCGAACTCGAATTAGCTCTGTTAATGGTAACGACTCGACGAGCCAGAATGTCGAAAAACGTTCCGCTGGCGTCGGTGCGGCGACACATGAAAAGGTTAACGGTGCCCCACATCGGCATTAATAAATGAACGTGTAAGGATCGATAGGCGGCCATAGGTACGCGAGTTCACGGCACGAGTCGTAGGTGCTGCTTTCTCAGTTTACACCGTCGCTGTATTTTTAAACGAACCAATCCATTTTTGATCCACCCTTCCCTCTGATCTTTTTCCGCTTACGGACACGATACGCCGGAGGAAATTCCTTCGAGATCGAATACACAATGCGACGAAACGGGACTTGAAACGGACGCGAGGCGTCGCGTCGGGAGTTGGAATGTTTCTTGGCGAAACGAAAAGGGAACGGGGAGGTATAAATTTCCGGTGGCTTTCGACGGAGACGATGAAAAATTGGATAACAGCCACGTCCGCAGTATCGCGGCCCAAATTACAATAATTATTTCGCAGCGCGAAAGACATATGAGCCTAAAGCTTTTGCAAATGGATTATGGAAGCCCCATGCATCGACCTGTCTGTCTATCTATCGAAACCTTGCAGCATGTTTTAATTGGTACAATGAACGCCGGGATACACAACGCTGAAGATATCTCACCCGCCTGCCCCACCCCCTCACGATTCTTTTTCCCCGTCGAAACATTGATTATTTCTGAAATTTCACCTTGTAAAGTAATTACGTTTATCCAGCTAGCATCCGCTCGATCGAAGCCAACCAATTTAACCTACCTACGCGCGCTATAGCGCGAAATATAACTGCCCTCGTTATTTTCCTTTCCACGTAAATGGAAACGGGAAACGTGGCCTGGCGAACGGGCGGACGGTTTTAAAGAAAACGCTAATTCGCTGAACGCAGTCGAAATCGGAACGTTCCCCACCGTGTTCCCGGGGTACAGAACCCGCACTATCTGGGTTAAGTAACTAAATCAATCAACTCTGAGAAAACAGGACAACGCAATTAGCGGCGCCGTTACAAATCTGTCAGGTTTATAAAACCCCGTGGAAAGAAGCGGCTTTCCGACCTGTCCGCTAATGCAATTAAACGGCAGCCCGCACCCTGCGTCTCGTCGTGACTAAAAAAGGGTGCATTTCTGCTGGCCACTCGTCCGCGACGACAAGGCGGAACCTTCGTCGAGAGGATTCGCGTCGGCAAGACGGCGGCGATCTGTTGAATTTTTTCATTTTTTTCTACTTTTCGCGTCCTTCCCTCGCTTCTTTTTATTGGCACCCTTACGAAGCCGCGTTAACGTTTCCCCTTTTGTGCTGGCGACGTGCATTCACCGGCGGGAAATCGATCGACGTTCATTGAAACGGTTTTTTTTTTTTCTTTTTTTTTTGCCGCGGCTATGAAAAAAAAGAACGACAGAGCGCGAGAGGAGGGAAAAAGAATCGGTTCTGGTCGGTGTTCGCGAATCGATGCGCACCGTCATTGTATTCGATTGTACGCGGCTCGGCCCCCGCGCGTTTTATGCGAGCCGAGGCTTCTTGTCACCCGCAGATACGATTGATACCACCCGTTTCTACTTGTCGCGGGTAATGCGGTTGTTGGCCGTGTTTTAGATTTCATACTGCATTTCTGCGTGACGTCATATCGATGAACGTGGGTATGCGCGTGTGCGGGGCGGCTGAATTCGTGCCTGGGTTATCATGCACGTTCGATGTATCGTGCCGTCCATTAGCGTTATTGTGTCACGGACGTGGAGGGAATTTCTACCGTCTCCACCTTCAGTTTTTACGATAGATTTAGGAAATCTAAAATACCCAAATGTCCGTAATGCTGTGTAACGCTATTAGGAGGCCTCGCGCTCATGAATATGTACACGCAATCGACTTTAAATTCGGTACGAAAAGTTTTATTAATGGTTCGTGCAAGCGGCAGCGGTTACCTTGACTTTTCAATATATTCTAGTATAAAAGTTGCGATATTATCTCGTGAGAGAATAATTTTTAATTTCAAAACATGTTTTTCATTGTTCCGGAATTAACGTAGCTTCAGAAGGGTAGAAATTGCGTGTCGCGATTATAATAATTCAGTTCCTCGGACTTCTCTTTCAAGCGTCCAACGCGCGCACCTTCGAATTGGATAATTCAATCCAATCCGATCGAATAAGATAATTAACATTTCAAAAGAGCCAAAGAGTCAATGGATTCTATAAGAATCGGAAGGTCGAAAGGGAAGGCGTGAACGGAATAGGAATTTCCGCTTTGATAGCCTTCAATGGCGCGCGACGCTTTAAAGAAGAAGTCGTAAAGCCCGCCCTGTGTGTTATCTTGGCTATCGTTTTGCGCTAACTGATGGCGACGATTGTGCATTGCAGCAGCTCCATTCAGAGTATAGGAGCACGTACACATGGCACGAGTACACTGGACCGCACCAGGAGCATACGGTCGTTCGTCGGGCGCCACAACCACCGCCGACGTCGAGTAAGTTCACTCTGTTTGTTATTTATCTCTTCATTTATACATATATATACTCTATTTACGATCTAGCGGAACCAGTCTTTCGATCTGTACGATCTAGTCTTTTAGCTATATCGTCGCATAGTTGACCCGGTATGGTGTTTGAGCAAATAAAAAAAAAAAAAAAAAAAAAAGGAGGCACGAACGGAGGAATGAAAACGGTAATCGCATATCGCGAGGGAAAAGACCGGAAAAAGATTTCTCATGAGAAATGGAAACGAGTAACGAGCGTTCCCAGGGGTAGCCGGATAAATTTTCTCAAACAGCCATACCATGCTATTTAAAGGTTAATTGTCTCCATAAATTTGTTAGAATCATATCAGCAGCCGCGAGCGTGAAACAAAAACAAAAAAGGAAAGAAAAAGAACCGAGAGAGAAAAAAAAACAAATATAGCGGCGCGTACCGTATTTCCATGGCAATTACGTTTCACCGAGTCGCCGGGGTGAATAACGATGTTAGAGCCGCGATTAACGCGCCAGAACCTCGCGAAATTCGCGAGCAGCGATATTCTATGAACGGTGTTTCCGTTTCGACGTTTCGAATTCTCTTAGCGACGCGGAAGCGTCGATGGGGAAATGAATAACGCGTTAATCAGCGACGAAACGTAATTTGGAATCGAAATGAAACGCCCGCGACAACGTCGATCACGTTTTGGACGATTTTGAACGAAAGAAGAAATTCACGCTCGTAGATGACTTCAGATGATTCCTACCTTATCGACCTTCATTATTCTCATAATCTTTCTTCCCTTTGTTAGTATTGTAAAGGTGTTTAGCGACTTTATTTCTTTGTTTGATCATGCTATTTATATTATAGCCATCATACATCTGGTCTCGTTAATATCGCACACGCTCTGTCGTCACATTTCACACCCCCTGTTCACACCACCGCCGTGTCTCTCACCCTCGTGATTCGTATAGTCGTACAATAAGTATGTATAACATTTTTGTTCCACTACGTTTCTATTCTGTCTCCAACTAACCCATATTGATTTCTCTGTACAACATCTATATCGTCAGCTATCATTCTTTTCATTCTTCTTCTGTCCCCCCTGTTCATTTTCTTTAATTAACAATGTCTGCGTGAACGTGTAACAAATTAAGCTTAAACCGAGCTTAACTCGACGACTCAACCCCTCGTAATTTCTCATTGAGAGATATAAGCCCATAAAACCCCAGAGATTGCAAAACGTCTCGAGACACGTACTCGTCGATCACGCAGAGTATCAACCCCATCACGGCTCGCGAGCTGCCGTGAAAATAATTAACCGTACGGCGTCGTTATCGGGTATCGATAGCGGCCGGTGTTCCGCGGAGCAATTCACGTTCGATTTGGCAACGAGTTTGCCAGGACGTACTTGGAATCCTGTATTCGAGCCAATTTTTTTTGTTCGAAACAAACAAACAAAAAAAAAGAGAAAGAGGAGGGGAAAAAATGAAAATGAATCGAACGGCATCGAAATCGAAACGGGTCACTAGACTAGAGAGCCAAAAGACGAATAGACGTAAAAAAAGGGAGAGGAGTTTAGCGCGAGTGGGAGGTAGAAAAGCAACCAAAGCGAAAAGATAATAAAAGTGAACGAGAAACAACCAAAAAAAAAAAAAAAAGAAAAAAGTAAAAGAAAAGGAAAAAAAGATGAGAAAAAAGAAAGTCGAACACGGTGCCAGCTGCGAATTTTGATTGCAGCGAAGCAACCGACCGCGAAGCTACAATCGGCCAAGTCAACCGAGGATGAGAACAATGAAGGTAAGACGAACGATCGAAGCTACGCAAACATCTAGATTATTACGGTTTATTTCGCTCGTTTTAGCCCCTTTTTTGACACCCTTTGGGGGTGGAACCTCCACCCTGGTCTTGCCCTTCGTTTCTCCTCCAACTCCGCCCCTTTTTTTTCTGTTAACCAAACCAACACCACCCCCAAGGCGCAAGGAGACTTCCCGAATTAATTAACCCTTCTGAAGTAACTTTCGCTTTCGGAAAAGTCGCCAGATACCTTCTTCCGTGCTCCCTAACGCGACGCCGCCCGATGCTCGTCGTCGTTTCATTCGCGAGTTTTCATGGTCGAAGGGTTAATAGAGCATGCTTGCTTGCGATTTGTCAACGACTCGTTAGACTTGGTTCGCATTACTAATTCGCGATTACGATCGATCAAGTACTCTTTCGGTTAGGTCCGCGAATATTCGACACTATCGAAGCGTACGATGATTTTCGTATCGGAGAAATAGAAAAGTAGAAAAGTAGAATATGGAGCATTGATTCTACCTTGCCTCTGTCGCGAAATAGAGCCACTGGACGACCGTCACCGCGCAGATGTACTCGTACGGCGGAATCAAAGCTTCCTATTGTGTCGTACGACGAAAGACTGGCGGACTGGTTTGGTCCTTAGGGACAGTTTTGTTTTATGCACGCGTTACGTACAGCCTAATCGCTCGGGGGCGAAACGTTGCTTAATACGGAAAGTTTATGGAGCTTTCGAAGCGACCTTCGAGCTCTGCAAGCTTGGCGGAGAAAAAGAGAGTCGCGACACACGATTGAAACACGAGTGCGAGCCAGGTCTAAACGTTTCAATCTCGTCTTCGCGCTTGCCCTGAGTCTCGCGACGGATCTCGCGTGAACCTTCTCATCTCTCGCGTCGCCGTCTGAATGCATCCATTGTGCAGGCTGTTGTTTAGGTTGCATCGACTGTCCTTAGGCATATTTCTTTCTTTCTTTCTTTCTCCGCTCTTTTTGTTTGTCAGACCTTGTACGTATACATGTATATAGGAGTTCCGCGCTGGTTTTGCTCGCCAGTGAAACCGATCGAGATACTCCTCGAGGAGACGCACGACGTTATTGCCACCGAAGGTAACGATCGCGACAGGGAAAGGTCGAGACAGCGAGCACATTTCATCGAGAAGGGTATCTCGAGTTAAAACGAACGAAGGTGCATTTTATACCGAGATCAATTTTTCGAAAGAGAGATCTCGTTTGGAAACGTGCTCCTTCAGGAATGTTTTAATTCTTTTGTTCGCTCCCATTCTCCATGTTTTCCAAACGTTTTACGGATCAACGCTTGCCAGGCACAGCGCCTGTTATCATGGCCCGCTTGAAAATTTATACCGGCAACCTTTATACGCGGTCCGAGTAGATATAGACTAGATACAGCACGATGCGCCTCCGCATTTACTTGCTCAGAAGTTTGCACAACGTTTCACCTCTACGTGCATCGCTATATATACGCAGCATTGAACTCTGTACAACTTGTTACAACTTGTTCCAGAACTCCTTCAACTATCAGCTTTGCGATCCGCGGTAAAAATAGCGCGAGGCCTCCGGGTCTCGCTGAACAATCGCGTCCGAAAAGTTTCAAAAAATAAGAAAGGGATAATAACGTTTCCCGTTACTTGTCGAACAGCCAGCTCGCTAGGGCGGCCGTGTAAACGAAAAGAATTCGGTGTTTAATCGATCTCTCCAATCGTCGAATACGACTTCCTGCCTTCCTTTCGAACGGAACGATAACGAGTAGTATCGCGCTGCCGTACAATTTGTCGCAACTTTCCAACGAACCACTTATCCAACTTGAAATAGAAAAAAGAAAAAAGAAGTAAAAGCAAAAAGATCGTATCTCTGTAATTACTTTCTCGTTTAAACAATGAGAGAGAAAGCTTTCCTCTAGTTGCGTCTTACCATTTTTTTCTTTACTGCGTTAGCCGCGCCTTCGCATACCTTTTTTCCGATCTAGCGCAGTAGACATGCATTTCAGTTACGCATATACATGCGTTCAATTTGACCTTTGAACCCTTAAAGACTACACTTTGAACTAATTCTTATCTCAACGATACTTGAAACAATATAATTACACAATAACAAATATTTTTAATCGCAATTGCCTTTCTTGTTCGTTTTAAACGTTAGCTTTTAAGGGTTGATTATGAAGCCGTATCAAACGCGTACGTTATCCTTAGATTTCTGTCTGCTCGTCGCATTTGTTCTCGCCTGCACGATTAAAGAAAAAGAGACACATACTTCACGGCGCTTGGCTCTCTTCTTTTTAGCGTGCGTAGGTGGTGTGCGCCTCTCTTGGACTTCAGGCCGATTGTAGCGATTAATCGTTGCAATTAGACCGCAACAAATTATTTTTCGACCCTTATGTCCCTGTGATTGTGGATCACGCGCACGTACGTCTGCTGACAAGTTTATATAACATAAAACCCCACGTGTGTGCGTGTATATTACATATATGTACGATCGAGACGCGTGACGTTCGAAAAAAGCTTTCGATCGTTAAATTGCGACGATTAATCGTCCCTGCGATCGGGCGAGACAATCACTCGAGACAATTAATCCCTGTGTCGTGCGCGGGGATGGCCAGGCTGCGTCACCGGCTAATGAGCAACGAATTTAATTATCGCCCGGGGAACGCGAGACACCGCGAATATTAGATGAATTTGTGGCAGATTACGCCCACGCGAAACCGTTAACTTGCCTAACGGATTAATTAACGTGTTATACGGAACACTTTGTGTTTTCTTTCCGCCACGAGCGTTATTTACTAGTCGTTAACTCTTTATAACCCCAAGCAGCTCTTGTAAGTTCTATATACATATATATACACATATATATATATGTAATTTTAAATATTATTTTACCCGCTTATCACTGTGCTACATTGTATACGCTTCCCTGAACCATTTTACGTGCAGCGATTATTATTCCTCAGTTTTTTAAACGAACCAAGATACCGCGATCGATTATCTCTCCTTCGCTTCAAGCGAACACAGTTCCGATCGTAAAACGGTATTTTACTTTTTTTCTCCCGCGAAACAATTTATATTCATGGATTCTCGACTGAAGTTGTAAAACACGTAGAGTCTACGTGGATCTATAGCTGCTGACAAACCTTTGTCGCGAGGATATTCAGCAATTTTTACGGAGAAAGGAACCGAAGCGTTTCGGAAGACCAGCGAACGACCCACATTTTCGCTACGATCACCGGTTTATTAGACTCTGTTCGGTCTGAAAATTATTCCCGTCTGACCTGTTTTCGCGCTGCCAACGCTTCGACGTGACTGATCAATGCTCGTCTATTGCGTACCGCAAAAACTGTTCCATCGGATGAGCCTAGTGCGAATTTGTTTCGAAAATTCAATCGTTTCGAGGACCACTGTAGAGATATCAGCGAAAAATGAATTTGGACCGTCCGATTGCCGGACGATTATCGTGGAAATAACGTCGCGTATCTTTGTGCCGGTACCCTCGATGAGTATTAGCCCGTTCCGATCGCTCTGATGAATCACCAGCCGCGACTCGTTATCTCTGTTTGAACGCATCAAGCCGCGCGTAATCATACGATTCTATGTGTTTGTCCTCGCTCTACTACGGCCAAATCCATCGGGGCGAACGATCAAAATTGTAATTCGCGACGCTAAATCGCAACACCGATTACCACCCGTAGTAATTTACGGCTCGCGCACATATACGGACGCTTTCTATCGGTTCAGTTTCGATTACCTCGTAGCCATCGTCCCGATAATTCCATTCGACGCGTCTGCGTACATCGAACGAATTTCGACGCGGAAAACGCGTAAAGATAATTAGCTACAAATTTCTATAAAAGATGAATAGAACGTTTCCTTTAATTACTATTATCGGAGTGCGAATCGAGCGTTGAAAAGTTGAATTTCGGGGATACCCTTTTCCACCCGTCTGTGCACTCGGTTCTAATGTAATTAATTTGTTTGCAGTTCGCATTGGGAATAGTCCAGACGCGAAAGAAAAAAAGGAAACGTAAAAAGGGAAACCTCTCGTTTCCCCCTCGGCGTGCCTCGCCTCCTTTTCCACTGTCGACTGCGTACTTTTACTTTCTACTATCGTTTCTCTCGTTGCAGTCGTATTTAATGAGAGCGCGGATTAATGCATTGGAATAATAACGAAAATGTCAGGCTGCGAAGATAATTGATTCATAACCAGCGAGTCGAGTGACGCTCGAAACTGTACAAGGTGTCCCAGAGGTTTTCGTGGAAACTTTGCCTGTTAAAAATTCCACTGAAATATCAAATGTCAGCGCCAGTTCGTGAATGAGACATTTTTTTCGTAACTTTTCAACAAATTATTCGCGAATTTTTTCACGCGATATTCCAACATTATTTTCAACGACAGAACCGTGGAACAGAGCCGCGAAGTTTGTACGGGATTGTTTCTAGGACACTCTCTCTATCGAGTAACTAAACGCGCGTGCGAGAGAAAGAGAGAACGAGGATTTATCAGTTACGCAGCTGCTATTGATACGCACGGAAATCCACTTGGCAGTTTTCTGGATCGAACTGGAAACGAGAAAAACCGGTTGACAATTATATTATACGTCCGCGTCGGCCGCTGATGGAATTCCAATTAAAAGAAAGCGATGGACGGGGCGGCAAATGGAAAATTTTCGACCGAGACACTTTCCACAGCCACTTCGTTCCACTTTAATAAGCCGAATGGCTGAAACGTCAAACCGCTACGCGTATCAACGAGTTTAACGAGTGTCTACTTGTCTCCACTCTTCTCCCGTATCTTCGTGATTTTTCGTTCCCATCTTGAGTCTCGTTATTTCTCTTTTTTTCCCCCTTATTTCCTCGAACGTGAGTGTGCCTCTTGTTTCACCGAGTTTAATTAATTTTTACGTGCACCTTCGTTCGTCGATTAACCAGCAATTTGCACGTTGCACGATCTCTTTCGAGTGACGAGGACTTTAACAGTCTTGCCTCTGATATTTTATTTCCTGTCGGTGCCTCTGCGTTCAATTGTGCCTGCGACGCGTATCGAACGTTTAGAACACTCTTCCTCGTAGATCTGATTAGATACGAGTGAAAAGAAGGAAAAGAAAAACGGAGCATCTCTGTGTCTGTCGAACGAAACAAAGTGCATGCTTTCTCCGACGAGAGTCGCACGTGCGATCCTCAGAGGCGATCGTCTCGTTCGCCTCGGAAGAGGCGATGGAACTGTTTCCATTAAACCAGACCCTGATGCACGATCTAATAATTCGGCGGCGTAAAACGAAGCATTCCATCACGGTCGGTTGAACATAGAGGATCCTCGATCTCCATTCAGCTACGCAACTGGAGCACAAAGTCAAAGGCACCCATCCGTCGTGATTACCTTTGATCGAAATGCACCGCGAGAACCGTCGTTGTCTTTCACGATTTCTTAAACGCGAACCACCCACCTAGGAAACTCGATTCCCTCGACATGACAAAGTAGAAAATTCACCTGGGCTGAACCATTTCGAAGAACGATATCCAATACCGAGTTCGATTCGTTCTCCAAAATGGCGCACTTAACCTTTTGGCGTGCGGCGGTTCTGTTATTATTAGAATCGGAATTCCAAAGGTCCCGTGCATCAAAAGGGTTCAAGTGAATCTGACTCTAGCGTAGGATCACCAACCAATATCACGCAGCACGATGTTCTCACGTTAATATTTCAAAGACACTTATGTAATCGAGTTAATATTCCACGCATCGCAACACACACACACACACACATACACACACAGACACAAATGAACAACCACGCGTGCATACATATACACAGGAACCAGTCGCGTTACACGGTCGCAGACGAAGAGACGCTGGCGTACAAACGCTCGACACCGGATCGATCTTTCATGCGCGCATTGTTGTTGCCTCTGCTAACAATGAGCATCGTCCAGCGGAGAACGGTCGTTCTAAAAGTAGAACCGTCGCCGCGGCGGATCGGTCGCACGGCCAGCGGAAATAACGGAATAGAGCGGATACGCGCGCGAAGAATCGGCCTGTCCCTCTTTCCTATCAATCTCTCTTTATGCGAGACAGCTCGAAGCTTCTGATCGGCTAAAGCCAGCCGCGCGATCCACTCACGAACGATCTGCACCGCGTTCGGTAACTTTTCGAAATGACAGCTTGACCTCGCGTTGCGTACAGCTTTCAACCCTCTCGACGATGCGCGGCTGTTTGGAATCCGATTTCCGTTGACCTTAATTTACTACGCTAAGCGAACGCGTAACAACTGAACGATAGAAATGCCGCACCGTGCCGATTTTTGTATCGGTTGGATACGTGTAATCGTATCGATATAATCCTATTGAACGTTTACACGTCTGTGAGGATTTTAATTGGTTAATATTTGGACCGCCAACCAGTGAGAAGCAGTAAAAAATATCGAATAAAAGGTGGAAATTATAACGGGAGCAACGCGAGGTCGTCGAGAGGCGGTAAACGGGGTTTCTCCGCGAGGACTCGAGACCCACCGAAACACACCCCTTGGTTCTCCCACCCATTATTTTCGCCGCTCACAAAAGCAACGTTTGCGAAACTATGAGCTACTCGAGACGCTTTCTCCGCTTTTGTCGCTTATAATCGTCTTTCAGCAATGTACTCCGCGTTCGAGCCTCGAGAGGAGAGAGTACCTCTTCCAGCTACTGCTTCGCTAGGCGGCTAGTGAAAATATAGAGTGCTAATTACCAGGCGGTGTTGGTAAGAGAGCGGACGACGCCTGCCGGATTCTACGTGTGGACGTGTTGCTTATAAAAGAAAAATTGAATGAAACAAAACGATAGAGAATAAAGAAAGAGACCTTTCCTTTTCTTCTTTTCTGCTTCTTTTAGAGATACGCTTTTTTCTTTGTCACGTGTACGTGCGTGTACGTCGAGGTGTAGCCAGCTTCTCGCTTGTTCTATATGCTTTCGCCTCGAGATGTTCGCCTCGTTTGTAAGTTCGTTTCCCCGGTGACACCGTGCACACTCTCGACCGCTGCTTAATTACCTCCCCATTATCAGAAATCGATTTCCGCCTTCGTACGAAGCCTCGAGCCACTCGAAACTTCCTCCGACCGTGCGAAATTGCTTTAAAGCAAAAAAAATCCCAGAGAGAAGGAGCGAAGGGGGTAAGGGTGAGGGACGAGCAGCCTCGAAAAACGAACGTAAAACCGAGTAAACGATTCGTGGTAGATTGATGAGTCTTCGTCGCCATTGTCCCGGGGGTGGAGCGGTCGAGAACGTGGAGCATGTAGTTTGTTGTCGTGGAAATCGAGAACGGGTGATCTCAAGCAGCCACGACGATTCGTTTCAGGGCCCACGTTGGAACCGCCATTGCCCAGGCGAAAGAAATGCCCGGAGCTCGCGTACAAAACGCACGAATTCATCACGGCAGCCGACGGAGGTGGTATCGACGCCGTCGATTCCAACGTTGTAGCTGACAAAGTTCGGGTATGTGCGATTCGACCAACTCGGGAAGCATTCGAGATACACAATAGAAAGCTTTCGACGATTATCCGGGCACGAGTGGGGAAACGAGCACGTACAAGTACGGATAAGTCGATAACGCGTGTTCCTTCGTATCGACTCGGAGGATGCTCCAGAACGCGTGTCCGGAATAGTCGAGAGTCCGGGGGTGATAGACGACGCGTTGGAGGAAATAAAATTTTACTCGCGCGTTGCAGGAAGTTACAGCGCAATCGGGACTACCACCGAGTCAACTGAGCAAAGCGATCTCACGGATAAGCACCGAGTATCGGCTGCAGTTCGCCTGGCCTAGAAGACCTCAACTGACGAACGGGGAGACGGTGGCGCCGGGAGTTGCAGCAGCTGGACTTCCTGCAGGTACGACTGGACCACCTAGAAAATCTCTCAGCATGGGAGCTCTTAAGCAGGGTATCGCCCCTACAGGACCAGCCCCGGTTCACAAGAAACGTCCCGGCGATGTCGATCACAAGCGCGACGGTAAATCGAATACTTTTCGCAGACAGTTTTTCTGCTCTCTTGTTAAAAGTTTCTTGCTTGATTCTCTTCTTTCGTTCGTGCACATTTTATAGGGATGCAAGCATCAGAGCTGGAGCCCCTGGTTGGAGGAACTGGAACGGACACTATCGACGGAGTGGTGCCCGAGGGCGACGAGCGCGAGGAAGACATGTCGGACTTGAAAATAACTTTCAGGTCAGAGATTCAAGACGGCATATAATTCGAGCTATTCTATCGTGTGCAGTACCGTGAGAGATACCGTGTAGAGACGACGGGGATTCGAAAAGGGAAGAAACGAGAAAGCATCTACGACGTACCTAATATCGGTTGCGAAGTGTTTCGCGCGTGTTTATCGCACTGATCGCGAAACGCGAATGTCAAACGAAAAGGAATACGGTATACATTCGAACCCTACAACCACGATTGATTCTTTGCAGGGGTCAAAAAGCGAAAAAGTCAGGTAGGACTGTAAGGATATCGGATGATAAAGGGCCGAGCAAACCGCCACGGAACCCGTTTCTTACCTCTGAAGTCATCGAGCTTAGACGACTCGCTGACGAGTACAAGGTAATTCCGGGAACAAAGATGTGATTACTCCATCCTTTCTTTCGTTATTGTTGGTTCTTCGAGTTTCTAGCGTGGCAACGGTCCTCCCTTTTCTCTCTTTGTCGGTGTCTTTCGTTTCTCGAGTGTGTTTTACCCACAGACTACCATCATCCATAGAGTGCCCTTACTGTACATATGTGTCTTTTATAAATACTCTAAGTGTTGCGAACGTGAGGGTGAACATTTTCGGCGTACAACATCATTCCAGTTTGCATGCGTTCGTTTTACCATTTCCCAGAATGATTTGCAACTCATTGCCAATGAACATATAGAAAACACTAGAGCTTGATCAAGGTGACCGTTGGTCAACCATTATCGTAATCGATCACGAGGAATCGCCACGAACAACACCTACGACTCAATTATTCATCGTACATGTTGCATGTATCCGTCCCACAGACATAAAGATCGATCGAAATCAATCCAAATCGTTTGCATACCAAAACGTGATGTGACCTATGTCTTCTAAAGCATGTTCTGTCTGTGTTAGTATCGCCACGAGCGCGTTCTAGCTTAGTACCTTAGGAGTAAAAAAGAAAACGGAAAGACAACAGAATGATTCGTTCTGATTTACATTAGCATCGCGACTGGGGTTGCGGTCTGGCAGCCGAGGACGAGGCTTCGCTGTGGAAACGGGTCTCCAGTAACCACGCTCTCAACGCGCTATCCCTTGCCAGGCCAGTACACTACTCCACTCTCAAAACATCGATCTTTCAGTGTCACTTGACCATCCAAGTCGACTATAAGCGGTGTTCGTTTCGCGACGCGACAAGTAGAAAAAGGGTTAAAGGGAAATGAGATTGCTGAGATACAGAAGTAGTTACGATCGTTGAAGATCAGACGAGGACTGGCAATTCTCTGTCGCGACTATTTAAAATTTCAAACGACTAATCGATCGATTGAAAATTTCCCCGTCTATTTAAAGATCAAGGATTGTTTTTTTTTTTCTCATTATAATATTTTTAATTCGTACGATCAATCGCTGATACGTTACAAAAGTCAACGGAAGTAGTACAGGTGTGCGTATAGCGAGCGCCATGGACGTCTGACTAGACGCGGTTACATTCTACTAACGTCAGAGCGACTTATTAGGGGAACGACGCCGGATTCTACCGTTTATTGTTAGCATTCGCTGCTGATTATCGTCGCAGACAGACACTTCCATTCATGCACACATTCTACTCGAACTAGAGACAGAAGATGACAAAGATTCAAACGTAGTTGTACAGGGACGAGCCGTTGAAATCTTCACACGGGTTTTGTCGTAGCTGCCTTTTATTTCTTCCACGCGATTGTGCTTCGCGTAAAACTGCCAGTTCGAGGGAAAAAAAAAAAAAATGTCGGTGACGAGTGATTGCGTATTTAGGTCAGTGACGAAGGAAGAAAAAGAGAAGGAGAACACGAGGAAGGTCGCCCCGGTTACCACCACGATAACGATGCCTGCAGCTGGCCGACCGTCTTCGGTTCAGGCTAGACCCATTTATGGAATTTTGCAGGACGACTCTAAAGCGGTACGTGTATCACTGACTTAACGAACGAACGGGCCGTCGAAAGGATTTAATTATGTAATGCTTGTGTATTGTTTGACAAGGACACCGAAAGAGCCATAGCTCGCGCAAGAAAGGATTTCTTGATCCGCCATCATCTAGACCGTACTACCGGCGTGGGTAAGTGCATCGAGGCGACTCTCGAGGATCGAAACGTATCATTAACGGGAGCAATTGGTTTGACGATAGGCGACGGTGCACTGCTTCCCTCTCCGACGAGAGAGAAGTTGGAGCCCGTGATACCACGTCGTCGAGAGGACACGAAGGAACACCGCGAGGAGATTCAGCCTAAGACCAAGTCCAGTCCTAAGAACAGTCCGAGGACCGGTCGCTCCCAGAGCCTTGGGCCGACCGTGACCGAACGTCGATCACCGAAACGTCAACCACCGCGTGCACCGTCCGTCACCAAAGATGCAAAGGTATTTTCCTGAAGAAACTTTCGATGGTACTTAACCACGCTTCTTTTTCCGCTGAAATTCAGTTGGTCTTTAAGATCCAATAACGCGTAAGCTTGAAACAATTCGAAGGTTCGCGCACCTAATCGAACGTTTATCGACCCGGTTCTCTCTTTGTTTAGGAGAAAGAGAAAGAGCCGAAGGACAAAGAGAAAGAGCAAAGGGAGAAGGGCGGTGAGCCTGAAAGGCATCCACGACCGAGTAAGTAGCACGAACGAGTACCGATACATCCCTCGTCATCTTTTTGTATCGAGACAGAGTCGATCGATTTAGTATCCGAGCGATCGTACCCCAAATCGATTGACGATTCCGTTTTGTATTTTCGTGCATATATCATTGAATTTGGTTGGATAGAAGTCTTTGAATATTATATATATATATATATATTATGCGAGTTTGATCTGCTGTTTGCTCTTGTGGGTCCCAAAAGCCAAACCGTTCGTCATACCTGACCGTATCTACCCTGTTCGAATCGTGTTGCAACAGACATCCACCGCTTCTAAGAGTATTACTGTATCCCCTTTTAATCGCATTCGTGGTCCAAAGAAAGAAAAAGAACTCTATCGGTGTTCGAAATTGGTTATTAGGTAGATTCTTTGAGCGGTGTGTGTCGAACACGTTAATTGCCAAGTGGTCGTTAATGTTTAGGCAGATGCATGATACTCCTGTTTAATCGTTTCTATCTCTCTGTCTCTGCCTTTGAGTCCACATTTCTAGTAACCAGTAGCCCTTATTGATTGTCAGTGCAGAAAGTTTTGCGATATGTTGTTCTCCCCTTTCTTTCCTGAACAGACTCCGTATACCGCGAAGTAGTCTAACGGACGCGTCCAACGTTCCCATTCGTAAGAGCGTTCGTTGTCGAACGAACCGCAATTGTCGATCGAACGAATCGAAATAATCCTTAACGAAGGTGTTTATCGCGTGTTTATCTGTTCGTATGCGTGTATGTATGTGTGCGTGTTTGAACGAACGCCAACCATTAGCGATGAAATGCCCAGGTCTTTTATTAGAACGACACATCGACATGCTCGGATCCAAGTATCATCGTCAAAAATAATCATTTTCATGTTCAATAATATTGTTTCGTATATTTGCACTTAGCACCATGACTTTTCATCCTACGCGACGACTCTCGTTCACTCGTAACCGTCATCAGTCCATCGTCCCTCGCCATCATCACGATCGTGTAGTCAGCGAAATAGTCATCGTCATTTCGACTCATCCATCCATTCATCTAGCGCCGAGGCGGTGAGCAACAAGCATTCGTATATCAGCCGTAGTCGCATCAATCCTCAACTTCACCTCATCTCTGTTCATCGAAGCCACGTTCATCACGACAGAAAAAAAAGATGTACATGTACAATCAATCTATGATTCGATCTATCACAATATTCTCTGGTTGAAATCACTGAATGCATCGAGGTAGATTATTCCTTGACAATACAAGCATCCCGTTTGCATCCGTCCGACCATTCATTCGCTATCTTCCGTACCCGAATCGAGGATCCCAGGCTTCTCCGGCCTGGGTCCGCGTTATTGTTGCTCCTTGAAGTTTCTGGGTGTAAGTCACGCTCGTTAGATAGAAATTACGTATATTCAGAGGTTTCGCCAGCACTGCCACTAGTGTATGTTAAAAATTCTATCGACGATACACTGGTAATTACCATCGAGACCAACAATGTCGACGAAACATCGGAATAGAATTTGAATTTCGCCGACGTGACTCAGCCGAAAGTTTCAAGCGATGACAAGTTTCCGTATATACTCTTTTTCTATTTCTCTTTCTGTCTCTCTGTCTGTCAATCTCTATTCAGTCCATTTATCAAGCTAAGTATTGCTCGCGCGAGATCGATCGCGATTAGATCGACGATCGTCCGTGACCGAGCATCGTGATCGGATTGATCAGGAGTGGTAGCGGGTGTTTCAGTCACGGGCCCTGGTCACGTGCGTTGGAGCATACGGGAACCGTCGACGGTTTCCTCGACGGGTTGTTCGTCGACCAGCGTGCCGCCATTACCGCCACCACCCTCAGGCCCAGGGCCTACTCCGTTCTACAGGAGGTCCCCGCAGGTCCATCGGAAATGTACGTTCTCTGTACCACGTACAGCTGCTGCCCGCTAGCCCAATTTTCACGTATTTCAGATATCTCTTAAACCCTTCATCCTGCACCAGTTACCATGGTCACCATTACACCCCTTTCGTAACCCCGTAACCCCCCGTTCTTTCTGCTTTATACTCTCTAACCCTTGAACAGTTTAGATGGTCACACGCAGGATGGTACCTCGAGTATGGAAATTACTATAGCAAGTCTCTCTTGGTCCTTTATCCGTTAAACTGTTAAAGGGTTGAATCGCGTGATCGAATCCTTGGTTCCAACGACGATAGAAGCTCGATAAGAATGTCGTCGACAGATCGTTAGGTTTAGATTAGATCGCTTAGACTGAAATCGCATTTCGAAGAATAATCGCTGGTAATTGGGAAGTCCAGTTGGTGGTTCGATTTTCGGGTGAAAATTATCCTACTTAAACGATTTTCTCGATTCGCGAACGACACAGCGATAGCTACCTTTTTTCATCTCCTGACGACTGTTCGAGATTCATCTATGCTAGAGTATCCTTCAAGATTGCACGCGATCGTTCGTCTGGTTAATTCCACAGCCGGTTCGAAACAATTTTCGGGACAATGACGTCGAGACAGTGTATGCACGTATGTATACCGCAATGAAATTCCGCGGTCGACTCTCTCGTCTATTGTGACGCGACACGATTGTGCGCACCGCGAGTACTGGAAACGCGATTAGCAAGGAAACCTCGATATTCGAGTGTGGACGTATAATGCCGACGTATAATATCGATAACAACGGGAGACCCTCCAGCCCTTAATAACCTCTCCAAATAAGAACGAACCTCAATGAAGCGATGCGGACGTGCTTAAAATGTGTGATAATTACATCGGAACTCTTTAACAACACGATGAACTCGTTTAATGAACAAACTTTACGCAACATGCCGTTACATTGATTCCATCGAATTTTAGAAATTCGTAGCGAACTTTCTCTGAAAATATTCTGTTCGTATCGAAGTAGCTACGAAAAGCGTTCGTACACGATTATACTTTCCAACCAAGCACTTTTCGATCGTTCGATCTTTTATTTTCGTAACAAAGTTTCGACAAGCTCCCGTAGCCGCAGGAAAGTAACGACGACGAGCACTTTTCGTAGCCACTGTTGTTCGTTGGCACGTCACATTTTAGGTACGGGTGCGCGTCCACGAGCGTTGTCTTGCGTGTAAGTTCCCTTTTAAAGTACGGTGGGCTTTATTCATCATTGTACTTTCTGTACGGTATGTTTTAGCCTTCCTCGCAACCACCGCTCCCCCCCATCGCCCCCTTCATCACACCAAACCCTTAACCACTACCACAACTACCACCACCACGACTATTACCACGACCACAACAACCACCACTACAAACACAACAAGTACAAGCGTAAAACCCCCGGTAAAGCATTCGGTTCATACGAGTGTTCATCACCCACCTACGTCGAGCGCTGCCGCTGCGGCCAGGCCGGACCGTGTTAAAGATATAAGCCGGTCCCAACAAGGTCCGAACGAGGCTCAGGCAAAAACGGGCCGCGACCAGACAGCTGCGGCTGCGGCCGATCCATCCAAATCATCCTCCGATAGTCGATACGCGTCAAACCAAGCCGCTACCGCCGTCCAACCTAGTAAGTAGCATGCTCTCTGCCAGATAAAGGCCTGCGATCTTCTCTGCGTTGCCTTCATTTCTACGTTGCCACGAACACCGACTAAAAAACAACGCTTTCCGTGTGTTCGTTGTTCATGGTTGTTATTGTTGTTACTGTTTATTACTGTTTACTGTTATTGTTATTCTTACATAACATCTCTCTCTCTCTCTCTCTCTCTCTCACACTCTCTATTCTACATCTTTTCTCTCCATCTCTGACACTCTCAGTGCGATCGTGTTCCGCGATTATTTCTCTCTCCGGTCTCCCGATCTCGAACTCTCTCTTTCTCGAACTCCAACTCGACATCCTGTATTCCCTTCGTTTCGGATCTCCCTCTGCTACGCTCGTTCTATTTGCTCCTCTGTTATCCGCTATCTTTTCGAGTTCTCCCGAGGCTCTTTCGGAGCGGCGTCGAGGATTGCGTCCTCGGCGGGAGACCGTCCGCGAGACTCCGTACTGCGTTCTCGTACGGTTCTTTTTTTCGCGCGCGAAATGGAGCGCCGGTTCTCTACGCGTTCCTCCTTTCTCGTCACGCTTTCATCGTATAGATTGCACACGTACGAACGCCTCCGTCGTGTTCTCGCCTGATTCACGTCGTGCCCACCAGCGACCGTGTTCGCGTTGAAAAACGTCTTTCTCTGATAACAACCATTCCGCTGCATCTATCTGTGCCACTGTGCGTCGTGTCTCGCTGGCGAATCGAGGGATTCGAGGCGGCTTTGCATCCACGCGTGTCCTCGCCACGAGTATCGCCGAATTCGTGCCTATTGCGTGTAGCCAACGCTGACTGATTGTGCGCTAGATCGGCTTCCGACACGACACACCTACACGTGTAACCAGAACTCACACGACACCCTGCAGCAGGAACTGACTGACGCGAGAGGAGTCGAGAAGCACGAGTCGGGTGACAGTGGAACGTAAGTGCGTTTTCTTCGACGACGATTCTATCCATCCAGGGGAACATTCACACGGTGAAACGAATTATTTACTCGGCTTGCGACATGCATACCAAGCAACGCGCGAACTCCTCTTTCTTTCTGCCTTTCTTTGATCGCGGCTGGCTCGCCAGGATTCTCGCTTTTCGTCGATCACAGGTCTACGTGTGGGGAAGCGGAGAAAAGAGCGGTGCGATTATCCGCGATGTTTCACCGGCCGGTCGGCGTGCAATCGAGTAAACGTTTCTGCGGTAGAGAGAGAACAATAGCCTGTATGTTAGAGCCCTTTGTCAACCTGTTGCGTGGCCGTTTCAACACAGCCGCACATTTATACACATTCTAGAGCGTCACACACCAGATCTAGACTACTACTTTCACTTATGTCTCTCTATCTCTCTTAGTATCTCTCTCTCTCTCTCTCTCTTTCTGTCTATCTGTCTGTCTATCTGTGTAACTGTATATACGTGTGTCTCTTCCTGCATTCTGAGTACGCTAGTGTACTTTTTTTTCTGGGATGCTCTGTGCCCTATGTGTAGATCTCTCGTCTAACCGCGATCCAACCGATTTCCAATATCTGCGCTCGATGACTCGACCAACGCCTTTTTTCACGC
Organism: Xylocopa violacea; assembly: GCA_963969225.1. Taxonomy (NCBI): domain Eukaryota; kingdom Metazoa; phylum Arthropoda; class Insecta; order Hymenoptera; family Apidae; genus Xylocopa; species Xylocopa violacea. The sequence goes on along the minus strand of CAXAJV010000006.1, from coordinate 30,995,010 downwards.
TCTCCTTTCCACCTTTCGATACCGACGCGAATGCCTTTTACGGTGGACGGAATAAGAATCCCTCTATTCGAACGCTATGCGGTATCTAATAACCAGTGAACGTTGCAACGGAGTACACCCGATCGAACACAATGTACGTGTTGTACTTGTCGATCCTACGCTTGTCTCCCAAGGGATACTACGAATGACAGCATTCTCGTTAGGCAAGAGTGGGTGGACAAGTATCGTGTTCAGGTCACGAGTTGTACCTGTCGACGTAATTCGCTTAAACGAAAAGAAAACCGCGACGACTCGATGCATCGAGTGCAATCCCGCCCGAGCTCGGGCAACGAAACGGAGCGGCGCATACGTCGTCGCTAAAAAAAGTATCGACGAAACGTTCCAGTGACAGCAGAGCCGCAAATAAACGGGGACGTGACCGGAGGAGACTCGAGCGTCGCGTCAACGCCACCCTCGCAGACGCAACCCCCGGTTCCAGCCACCGCCGCAAGCCCGTGGATAGACGACGAGCCGGTGGTGAAGAGTCCGCCGGAACCGACAAGAGTAAAGTCGCCAGAGCAGATGATCATGCGCTCGCCGGAACCGGTCAACTGGACGGTGCCGTTGGACACCGGGAAAACGTTCACTGTCACTCAAAACGTCAGAGAAGGTAGTATCCTAACGTAACACTGACTCTCGCGGAATCCATCTTCTATGATGGATCAGATTCCATGACCTCTTACGAATCTTGCAGAACCCCTGACGCGTCCGCATAGCGAGGCGAAGAGCTGGGCACCATCGTCGGTACCGTCAGCACCGCAGTCAGCACCACCGGAATTGGCGGCCCAGCATAAATCGCAACATTCCCAGCATTCTGGTTACAAATCGCCGGAGAGTGAAAGCGTTTCTATAGGTAGTTTTAGCGGCTTGAACGGACACAAGGACATGGACTCTGAGAGGGACAGCCCGTTGCCCACGAACGTTCAGGGTGGCAGCACTCCACCGCAGGCTGATAAGGTAAAACTAAGCTAACTGATCTATTGATGTTGAGTAAGCTCTCCATTAAGGGGAGAGAATCGTTTAGAACGAAACCGTTCGTTGATCGCAGGAATCCGGGGGTGCGGAAGAGGAATCGAAAGAGCAACCAAAACCGGCGGAGCCATCGATAAAGCCCGTGGCGGGGACGAATCTGAGATGCCTAGACGACCCAGGTTTCGAGTACGACAGGAAGAAAGAAGGTACCCAGCCGACAACGACGGCCACGATGACCACTCCGTCATCGTCGACAACTCCACAACCGGGTTATCGTATTTTAGAAGCTGAATCACCGCAAGGCGGTACCACCGGCGGTGGCGGTGGCACGGGTGGATCAGGAGGCGGCAGCGGGGGTGGTTACCACGTACTGGAGGCACCGACAGTGGTCCCGGGCACGGCGCAACGTTCCGCGGCGAGCGAAGTGCTGGAAAAGGCGCGAAATCGCTTCGATAAATTCTGGGGAAAGGGCAGCGGCTCGGAGAATTAGAGAGTTTCAGGGGAGGGGGAAAAAAAATAGTAGCGACACCCTCTAATCGGGAGGAGCAAGCAGAGACGAAGGGGAAGGGTAGAAGAGGAGAGTGGAGGATGATACAATTCGACGAGGTTCCTGTGGAAGCTCCTTTCGTGGTTCGTCTGCTCGTCCCTGTTGTTTTTCATCAGGAACGAGCTCTTAGCAGGTTCCTTTCCGTCTTACTCATCGCGTGTTATGCGTTCTTCGTTCGTCAAGGAAACGTATCGAGACACCTAGACGCTTTCTTACGTTCGACACCCCCGCAGAGTGTTACAACAGGAAGAGGAATCGGGATTTCTCGTACAGATGTCAATATCGATATCGACGAATTGCTTTTAATCGCAGAGGGAAGAGGACGGAAGCTTTTAGTACGCTTTGACGAACCTGATTTACAGGATTAGAGAGATTTCGAAGGGAAGACGAAGGATTGGCCGACACTTGATCCGTAAGACGATCGAGGAGAACGAGGACGGTGCGTGCAGGCAACGCGTCAGTCTCGTTGAAACTCGAGGAATGATTCGGAGGACGCATTCAATGAACACACACAGACACATTTACTCGATACACGCATAGACGAAGGTTCTTATTTTGTAAAGGGTAAGATCTCTCGACGAGAAGTGGTCTCGAGCCGAGACGAGGATTATTCGGACGATGGATTGAAACGTCAAATGTTCACCACACGTATAACAGACACGTACCTACAGATACACGATGCCACGCGACACATAGAAAGACACGCACCTAGACGAACTCACGCGAGTCAGTAAGTTTCTAGGATATTTCAATGATCTCGAGGGATCCGCCGTAGTTAAGCCCGAATTCTTTTTTCATTGATGAAAGAACGAAGAAAAAAAAAAAAAGTAAGAGAAGAAGAGAACAAAATGATGTCGTGACGAATCGAATAGCGAGGAAACAAAGTACGGCTTGTCGCTATAAATAAGGTGGAAAGGATAGAATAGCCTTCAGCCGCTTCGTGCGTTTTATATAAGTCTATATACGAAAAACAATTTATGTACGTATACACGAATTATGAATGTATACAATTAATGGGTGTTGCACTCGCGAAACACGAAACACGTAACTCGTGGTACCGACAGAATTCCTCAGATCTTTCCCGTCGATCCTCTCGTCTCGTTCACCAACGGACAGAACCTGAAACGAAGATCTCGAAGAGGAGAACAGATCGTTCGCCTAGATCTGTGAAATTGTCGATGGTACCGCGGCAAGGTTAATTTATTTTAAACGCAGAGTAACCATATCTGCGCGTTTGCCGACCCGAAAATAGAAATTCATTCCGTTTCCGCGTAAAACCTCGACCGTTCTGAAAGGAACTTACGTCGTCAGCTACTGCACAATGCTAAGGATCCTCGCTCACTCGACAGTTGATACCAGATTTTTGAAATTGCTTTTTAAATCCGTGTCGTTCGACGCAAAAGGATAAGCCACTCTCCTACCACGAATACTTTCGGTCTTTTCTCGGATTGTTCACGAAGGAACGTTTCTTTAAGAACGGTTGAGAGAAGCATCCAACGAGGGACTTCCGGAAGTCCCGGCAAACAGAAATTTAACCATCAACCGGCGGAACGAATTACTGTAGTGAGGCGTAGTGTTTTTTTCACACGCGACACGACTACTCGAGGTCCACGATTTAGACCGAGCGAGAGTGAATGAGCAAGGAATTCGAGCGAGCAGATTTTCTCGATCTCGCCTCGAACTGTCGAGAATCATTCGCAAACACGAAACGAACGGACGCCTGCAATTCCTTCGAGTTTCGCGCGAGAATCACGCTTTCACGCGTCGCTTGGACATACGACTTGAAACTTGGTGCTAATCAGAGATGCATCGAAGACACGGAGGTACAAGTTGCGAAAGGGAGTTGTTAAATCGGCGAGAAACGGAAAGGCGGAAGGATAGATACCTTCCTGTTGCATGTCGCATTCCGTCTGATTTGTTATATACGAAAATTTCATTCGTACGCGTTCCTCTTTCAAGCGAACGGAGGGTGACGATAAGAACGACGAACAACGAGGGGTTGGACAGGCTCGAGGCCGGATAACGAGAGTCAACCTGTCGATAACGAGCAGAGAAAGCGTGAATTACGATTGTCGATGTCCATTTCTCGACGGAAAGGATCAAGGAGGTGGGGTTAATGGCTTCCCTTCCGCTCATTCAAGAATAAAGACTGCGTAAACGAGAAATGATGCATGGCGAGAAAGTAATAATGGGCTACTTGGAGAACGAGGTGATAGGAGGCCCTCGTTCTCGCTTCGAGGACGATGGAAGGAAAGGAAAGCGAAACATAACAGAGGCAACCGAAGAAAAAAGAAAAGAAGAGCATATAAAGAATCTAAGCGACGGAGCTTTTTCTCTCTTTCACGCGCATTTGGTATACCGGTACACCACACTCCATCCAGATCCACGTCCAAGAGTCAACCAACCGTAGTGAAGCAGTATAATGATAATGATTAATATGATAAACGATACTCTAATAATAAAGAAAAACCGTTAAGGGCAAAAAAAAAAATGAACAAAAAAAAAGTATGGTAAAAAAGAAAAACATTACAAAATGCGAACGACTGACGAGGGACTCGATGAACCTGTAGAAAATCAGAATATCGACGGGAGATTGTAACGATCTTTTTGGATACGACCGACTGAACGATAGCCAGTCGATGACGATTACTCTGGTTTCTTCTTTCGTCGAGAGTTGCTCGTGAAAAGAACCGAACAGCGGAAAAGAATAATCAAAATAATCCTGACTGCATCGAGAATCGACGTAAAGTCTTCGAAAGTCTTTCATCAGCTGGATCATTCATTTATCTTTGCCCGGAATTTTTAACGACGCGGCCTATTCTATCCTTTTTTCACAGAATATCAGACAATCATGATCAATCTCGATGACACAAAGGACAAAAGATACGAAGAATCGTCGTCGATCGAGCTATCGTCGAGCGAGCAGTGTGAAACTGTTCGCACGATCAGACAGGACTGGCTGCATCCCGAGCTTTCTTCTTTCTTTTCTACGAGAGTCGCAATCCCTTTTTCCTCCTTCCCTCGAGCCTCCCATTCCTTTCCTACGATTGCGTTTAGAAACGAGACACGTTACCTCTGCTTACACCGATCTGTTTGATTCGCGACAGAGGCTAACACGATTGAGAGGAGTGCGTGTAAAACGACGCGGATGGTTAAACGAATCCCACATCTTTCGCCGTGGAGAATTATTTCTACGTTACAAATTGTCGAACAACTTTAACGTTGTTCAAATTCTTCGACGTTGAATTTTGTGATTCTTATTGCGCGTTCGTGTAAGAACCCTGTCTCGATTTAGGAGTGTTATACGTACATATTGTAATACACGATCGATTGTTCCATTCTACGCGCAATAACCTTGCAAACGGTGTTACTGTTTAATTAGATCGAACAGGGGAAACTGACCAAACACTGTCAGCGGCAGCTCGTTCAATATTTCCCAAGAAACGAACTCGGAACAGCGGCGTTACGCGAATTATATACTATTTATTATTACGCTGTTACTACGATGATTATTCTAATTACGTCAGTGTGATGATTGTGATAATGTACGTTTTATTGTTGCCACTATTAGAGAAGTGCACTAGAAGATCCTTGCGAACGCCACTGATTCGACGGATTTCGTGTTATTCCTTTCCTTTTCTCGTTAATTGAATTAGAAAAAAAATAAATAAATAAAAAATGAAAAAAAAAAGGAAAGCAGAGAAGAAGGGAACGTAAGAAGGAGAAAGCTTGAACAGTTTGGTGTAAGCACATGAAAACGGGAGCGAAAACGTTGATCAACTGGCTTTAAATACACGTCGGAGAAGCACCTCGCAGAAGCTTACACTGCCCATCCGAATTTAGAAGCTGATTTGTCCTGTGATTTCCAGAACGTAACACACCATCATCGTAGGACTACTACTTACACGACTACTTAAACTTCGACTCGGAGCAAGAATCGCGAAACACGCACGCAGACGTAGCGAAGGAAACGAACTATTTTCATTGACCGACAAGGGGAATCGCCGTTACTTTGTCGCCGCGGATTCAAAGACTGTTCCTGTTTTCGTACGTGGTGCGAACCTGGTGAACACCGTAGAGAGATAACGAAAACCTTTGCAGAGCGAATCTTTACTAATTATTTTTGATCTCGTATCGATCGACGATCGATAGGTACGGATATAACCGTGGAATTCGTTGACCGTTCGTAAGACTTCTCGCGAGATTAAAGAAGCTAATTTTCCGCTAGGTAAAGCTCAATACAGGAAACGTTCTTTCTAGTTACAAGTGTCTATATGTATAAAGAGATATGTATAGAGGAGAAAGGCTTGGAAGCTCGAAGATCGAAAGTTCGCGATAATCTTTTCGTCTGGCCGATCTACGTTTTCTTCTTCTACTTGTTGAACGAACCGAATCCCCTTTCTCGACCGCTCCAAGCCTTTTTCTCGCATAGACAGATCTTGGATTCTATTCACTGTTGAGAGAAACAAGTTGCTAATAACCATCGACGAACGGGCCTTAAGAGAAACGGCTGATCCGTGAACGTGCTGGCCACGTTCTGAACGCACGCGTTTTTCTATACGACGATTCGAGATAAGGAGGAGAAAGCGAGAGATACGGAGGGTGAAAAAGAGAAAAGTAACACGGAATACCTTAGGGAAACCTTTTCTACGATTCAGAGAAGATTGGCTGGGCGGAAACTCTGATAGCTGAGACTACGATCGCGAGGGCTTAACCCATCCAAATCGATTAATTCTCGGTTACGCTTAGGCTTTTCAGAAATTAGGTCCTCCTGGAACTTCACTTTCCACTTTTCGATTTCGTTTCTACCGTTACGCAGACCTTTGGATCCAAAGAGCAAATTACGGACGATAAAAAGATGTAAAACGAGAAACATTTCTTTTCGTTCGGACGTTTAAATTCGGAAGACAATCGACGAGGGAATATATCGTTTTCTTTCGAGGGAGACAGAATAAAATGAAATAAAGTAAAAAGAAACGTAACACGCGAGGGATTACTGTTCGGGGTTTCGCCTGTATTCTCGCCTCAGTCTTTATGCCTACTTATACATAGATAGGTCGTAATATATTAAAATGCGACGATTATATACAAAGTATATATATACATATAAATATATCTATATACATTATATAGTATATTATTAAAAAAAGAAAAAGTGATGCGGGCGGAAAGAAGATGATGTTTGAACAACGATGGTATTTAAACGAAGAGAATTGAGGGGTTAGACCGAAGAAAAAGGGGCTGTTTTGTCAGAATAAGAGAATCGCGTGAAACAATTAATTAACACAAAGATAACAACGGCGATGAGTATGCTTTATGATACAACGAATGACGATCGTCTATAATTTTTCTGCTATTAATTGGACCGATTTTTCAGTTCCTTTAAGAACGTTAACGATCTGAAAACCGCACGAGTTCCTTTTTTTCTTTCTCTTATTAACCCCTTGATGCGCTGGGCGTTACGAAAGTTTACGAAAGGGATTCTACGATTAACACAAAATTGATAATCTACCGAATTAAATCAATAGCAACATATACAATAGAAATGTTTTGGGATTTTAACTCGTATTACTGTGCACAAAGATACGATCTATACAAGGTTCCAAGCCTGGCACATACACGTACACAAACACACACATTAAGGGGTTGAAAAGAAGCATAAAACGTAGAAAAATGAAAGAGTGAGATGTAATGGGATTTCTCGTATTTTGCAAAACAGATCGACGCACAGTAAAAAAGAAGGGCGAACGGATACTGCAAAGTTGAACGATCGTGATCGAGGATGGCCAAGAACTATGTGGCGGGCGAGAGGTTTCTCCGTTTATATTTTGTCATATAAAACTCTATGTCGCGCGTTTCTTCAATCGATGCGTAATCGGCCGATACATTTGAGGAAGGATCGAATCGTTTGCCATAACGTAGCCTTTGTCGTTACTTCACCGCGAAAAAGAAAAAAAAAAAAAAAGATGAGACACGGACCACGTCAAGAGATATTTCGAAAAATGATCGAAGAAAAAAAAAAGTATCAAGCTGTACACGAAAATTGTAGCTCGCTCGATTTACTGCCAAATCGTGACATCCATATATACACGTATATACTACTAACATAACTTCGTCGTTTCCGTCACTTTGTCGCAAACGATTCGATCGGTTCCGTGATTTCCGCACCGATACATTGATCCTAATATTGAATCGCGCAATCAACAAGCAACAAAGAGCGTGACGATCAACGGCTGGAAATTTCAGGAGACCGACTTCTTCTTTCGCGATCATTGACCGTCTATTTTTCTTTCTCATACTCCCTTCACGCGCTCAATGTGCACATACCGGGAATGATATACGATCGATGTTTGAGACTTATTATTTGCGAGAATGAAAGCAAAGGTGAAAAGTAGAGGACGATTTCTTAAGATGGGTTGTTATAGAAGAAACTACTACCACGGCGTACGAGCGTAAATGTTAAGCATTACGTAACACTACGGTACTTTTGCGCATCCCCTTCTCGTCCAAAAGTTGCGTTTTTACTCTCCGATTGCATCGTAGAGGAGGATCATTTATTACAATAATTGCAGATTATTATGGCTATATATATATTATATATATAAATATATATATTATATATTAGAAATTGAAATACTCGTAATAAAGAACACGCCGACGCTTCCTGTGACCCTGGTCTGTTTTAATTATTTAAACAAAAACAAAGCAAATTAATTTCCTACGTCATAATACATTACATACCATCCCCAAATGCCAATGTTTCTTTCGAGAAATGTAACTTGTTAAGAGAAAGACATACGCACGAACGTATAAAATCTCGTCGTTGTTTAAGCATTAAGAAATAATTTATTATCTGTACACGCGATTCGGTAAGAAAAATATACATATATATACACAAACATTTCCATACAGTGCTCAACTAGCAGCTTGTAAGTATTTTAGTCCAATTATCAAAAACAAAGAGAAATTTCCAATTCTTATAAAAAGAAATGCTCATATATTAATAAATAGGTCCATCGTCTAAATTATCATCTTCGTCCTCATATCCCTCTCCGTTATCAAAGTAATTGTTTACATAATCGGTTCCTTCGTCCATTTCCTCATCCACCTCTTCCTCTTCCTCCTCCACATGTTCTTCATCCTTCTCCTCTGTTTCTTCTTCTTCTTTTTCCTCCTCCTCTACATCGCTTTGCTGCGAACTCTCCTTCTTCTCCAATTCTTGCAACTTTGTCTCAACGTCAACATTTTTCAGCTTTTTCTCTGCTTTCTCAATCTTTGGACCCTTACGTTTACGTGGCTGAGGCTTCAATTCTACTGGCATTCTGCTCCAATCGTATCTGGTATCGTAGCTGCTCTTATCAGTGATCATATCTTGATACCTATCTGAATACCGATCGATATCTTTTTTAATTACGATGGGCAAAACGTTGTTAGGTGACTCTCTCATGTATTCTGCGTACTCCCTCTTCAATTCTAGTAGATAGCACATTTCTGTTGTAATATTTAAAGGTAAGGGTTTATACTCCAAGGGAGGATACTTTGGTGGAGGTTGCAATACTGGTGGTGGCAATGCTTCTCCTTTCGCGAAGCCCAACTGTTCTGTACTAATTGACATGGAAGGCTTACCTCTTCCCCTACCACGACCCGCCATAGCGAAATTGGTGATAATATATAATATCTCCCAACAATAACAATCGATAGAATATAAAATGAAAGGCAATATATGCTTCAAATCTACTTGCTTCAAAGTCAATATATAAGAAGTATAATGTCAATGCCTTCAGTACCTGTCTTTCAGTTTTACTTTGGTTATTCTTAGCAAAAGAAGTACAAAGTAACAACAATCTAATAACATGCCAAATTTATCTCACGCCTTCTGAACCATGAGTTCTTTCTCCTCGCTTTTAACAAACTCTTCCTGTTTAGCTGCGAACGCTTCTTTATCGTAAATTACTTTGATAACTAGAGAGCAAGAAGGACATGTGGCCTCCTCTGCTCCAGCAGCTAATTCTGCTTTAGATATTTGGAACTGATCACCGCAGGGACATGGATAATAGTACACCTCTTCGTCCTCGTCGTACTCAAAATCCTCGATTTCTACTTCGTCATGATACACAGACATAATTACAAGAACACACGAGTATGAAACTCCTCGATTTTAAGGTTAGATAGAGGTTAGAAAGCACATGATCAACCGGTGATCATAACATAACTATAACCGTGACATACATAGATAGTTAACCATGTAGTATAAACAATTATGCAGTTCTATTTTATAAAAGAAGAAGAATTAAAGCCAAAAGTTTTCCTGATTTCTCACTATAAAAGAAGAACACCGTTTTTATTCGCCAATTTCTAACATAACATAACATTACATCTTTTTAATAATTTTAGCTGCACTTTCATGTAATTTTTTTTGCTTTCTATGTTTTGATGCAAGTGAAAAGAGAAAATTCAATTAAGAATGATAAAAAAAATATACGTCTATCTGTCTATACAAAGGTCACAATGAAATACGTGACGTAAATCACGATCAGTTTACAACACTGTTAAAGTATGATTTAAAAAATCTATATAAACCAAGTTCTATAGAATTTCACAATATGTTGGGGAAAAGTGATCAATCGTCTCGGAATTCGTATAAAAAAAGATTCCGACATGCTTGATGTACCATGTGGACGAAATTTTTAAATACGTCTGTATATTATTCATAAATAAATTTTACGTGATTTCGACGATATTTCATGTACATACTTTCTTATACTTTGTCCACTTCAGCTGTTTTCCATCAGGTGATTTTGACATTCTTATCTTCTTTCAGATTAAATGAAATCATCTGTTACAACATCGTTCGCATCATACTACGCCTGACACAGGAGAACATATACATAGCTCATGCGCCCAGTGTAGCTATTGGTGTAGACGGCTACACAATAGGGCCTTTTAATAACTTTTTCACTTAATTCACAAAATAAACGTATCAATGTATTTTTCTTGATAAATAAAATCGTAAAGGTAGGTTGCCGTTATTATACACGAATAGAATCAAACGAATAAACACGATATTGTGACACGATATTCGAGACTTCATTAAAATGTTTACCAAACGTCATAGAAAGACATTTTTCGTGGAAAATAGTTAAACACAGTGAATCCATCGTCGTTCTTTCGATACTTTTGAATAGTGTTTCGCTTTTTATGAATAAATATACTATTTAAACATGTACATCTTATACGAATTGGAAATATTGTAAAACTCTTTGGTTCCTATATGGTTATTAAAAGCTTTGTTTTGAACTCTTATTCTTTCACAGCATCCACTAGTGAAACAATATTATAATTACTTCTTATTATATCTTGTTTATTATTCATTTATAGTATATTGATGTATATCAATCCTTGCAAATAGATAAGAAAAGCTTAGAGGTTATGGAAAAATAATGTACCTAATATATCATATTAAATGACATTCAGTAAGCAATATGCAGTTTGAAATGTTTCTCCATGTAATGCAATGGAAATGTTTGTGATATAGATGTCTGCCGAAGAATATGATACTGAAATGGATTACTCCGACTCAGATTGCGGAGATCCAGGTTACGAAGACTATTATAACGTTCAACCATGGGATGGCGAAGGTGATAATGATATAGATAATGATCAAAGTAGAAGAGATCCGGAATATGCTGTATATGATTGTTTAAGAATAGAAGAAGTGGAAAGACTTTTGAACGAAGACGTAGAGATGTTAAGTAATAGTCTTCACATAACGCCATCCTTAGCCAAAGTTTTACTACACGCACAGAATTGGGCATTACAAGATATCATCACAAAGTACCGTACCAATGCTTCCAGTTTGTTAATTAATTCGAAAATAAAACCGATATCTCCATTGGATTCACAGCTGGGATTAAAAAATCAAAGAGGTGGATTATGTCTGGTTTGCGTTTCAATTTGTCCTGCCGAGAAATTTTCTACATTAACATGTGGACACTCGTTTTGTAAGGACTGTTGGTGTATGCATTTTGAAATACAAATAACTCAAGGTATTTCTACAGGTAAGTAATCACTTAAAGGGACAGAGAACAGTTGTAAAATTTAGTTCACAAGAGAACTGAAACATCATTAACAAATGCTTCAATTTAAGTTTAATTTTATGTAGGAATAAGCTGCATGGCACAGGATTGTAACGTTTTAGCTCCGGAAGACTTTGTTTTGTCTCTACTCACTAAGCCTAATATGAGGGAAAGGTACCAACAATTTGCCTTTTGCGATTATGTAAAATCCCATCCACAATTAAGGTTTTGCCCTGGGCCCAATTGTCAGATGATTATGCGTTCGAAAGAACAAAGGGCAAAACGAGTGATGTGTTCATCATGTAAAACTGTATTTTGGTATGCATTCGCAGTTTTTAAATATTTATAAAGCTTTGTTATACTATACTTAAAAGCCATGATACATTTCAGTTTTCGATGTGGTATCGATTATCACGCACCCACTGATTGTAATACGATGAAGAAGTGGCTAACAAAGTGTGCAGATGGTTCAGAGACAGCTAATTATATTAATGCCCACACCAAAGATGTTAGTATTATTTTACACTCCTGCGTATACTTTATATATTGCGATTTCGTAATAAGTGGACTTAAATTTGCAGTGTCCAAAATGTCATATTTGCATAGAAAAGAATGGTGGCTGCAATCATATGCAATGTTATAATTGTAAGTATGATTTTTGTTGGATGTGCCTTGGAGATTGGAAAGCACATGGAAGTGAATACTACGTGTGTTCGCGTTACAAGGAAAACCCTAACATTGCTCACGAGAGTGTTCTTGCACAAGCAAGAGAAGCTCTTAAAAAATACCTCCATTATTATGAGAGAGTAAGTTACTTTTCCAAAGTTCAACTTTATATATAACTCGTATATTATCGATTTTCAAACCCTTTTTCAGTGGGAAAACCATAGTAAATCGTTAAAATTAGAAGAGCAAACTCTGGAAGCCATAAAAATGCAGATAAATAAGAAAGTAATGAATTCAAGTGGAACGTGGATCGATTGGCAACATTTATTTTCGGCTGCATCACTTTTAACGCGTTGTCGTTATACTTTGCAGTATACGTATCCTTATGCTTATTATATGGAATCTGGACCACGCAAAGAATTGGTAAAAATTTATTTACATTCTTGATATACTTCATAACTTTATATAATGAAACTGTAATTGTTTGATGAATTTTCAAAGTTCGAGTACCAGCAAGCCCAATTAGAGGCAGAAATAGAAGACCTCTCGTGGAAGATAGAACATGCGGAAACAACAAATCGCGGAGACTTAGAGAATCAAATGGATATTGCCGAAAAGCGTAGAGTTACTTTATTGAAGGACTTCCTTGAGGTATAAGTACTAAGAAAACGTAAATATTCTGTTATATCGTCGTAATCTCATTTACAGTCAGGTTAAACTTATGAAACAATTACAGTTTAGCTCTTGAAATGAATACGGATATATTTGAAGAAGTATTAATTTCTATGTGGTGTACATGTTAGTTAATCATTCAGCATTAAAAGAAACTTTGGAACAGCGTATAGAGTCGACTTAGTTTAACAATGTTTTAGAGTGTGAAAAAAAAGAAAACTATTAAATTGAAATCTAATTTTCAATAACTTTAAATTCAAATGTTTTCATTCAGTTAAACAGATTTTTAAATTATCATTTTTACCCAATAATTTTTCTATTTTTATCTAAAGTAATGCCAACAGAAAAAAATTCAATTTCTATATTTTAAATACGTGTCTATTTGTTATTTATGTAATTATACATAAAGGAAAAATTCTGTAGGTACCTTAATTAAAAAGGAAGCATCAGTGAGAAGGAATGTTTAGGAAAGTATTGACCTGTATCGACTGATTGTTAAAATTTGACATAGAATGTATAGTAATTTCCTAGTCTAAGAGTATTTCAATGAATATTGTATACTTAATTACAACGCTTTTCTCGAAATTCATATTTAGAATACTATTTTTATCAACGCTTACCGCACAGTTCGACGGGAAATGTAATAAGAATCATTGATTTCGTGAACGCGTTATCATGCGTATTTTATCAAACGAGTTCAAATGGGGGCTTCATTTATGTTTATTCGATGAATTCTCTAATTTTCTCATTAAATATTGTTGTTATTAAGAGACGTTGTTTAGTACCAACGATCGATTAAGAAAGAAAACCTAGATAGCCTAGCGATTTAATTAGGTGCCAATGAATGGTAACCTTCCGCCGTGTAAATATTGTGGTAATGTAAAAGAATGTGACATTTTCTATAATTAGATGTAAGGTGCATGCAACGATCAAAGACATCCATTAAAAATCTAGCCGTAATTGAACTTTTTTTCAACTATTTATACACGATATTAGACTAGATAATTTTCTGCGAACGGACGATCGTTTAATAAAGAATCCTGTTTAAACGCGAACGATCGTCGTGCAAAATGAATGTAACGCTATATCACTAAGATAAATAAACTTTATCGCAACAACTGCATCTTATTGAAAGTAAATGTATATATAAGCGTGATTATAAAAATAGCTTATATATATATACAATACGTTAATCTGTTACGATTAGAATATTGTATCTAAAAATGTTTAACAAACCTGTTACGATGCAGAAAATTCTTCTTTTCCGATGTTTTAAATACGTTGAACTCCGAGCCAAAAATATTTTCTTTATATCCTTCAGCTTCAATGTCAATCCTTCACATATCACTTTGTATTTGTTCATTAAATATTGTATTACTACATTTTCGCGATATAACTTCAAATATTTTTATTGAACGTGTTATTAATGCGAGAAGACTAATAAAATGGCAAAACAACTTTACCGTCTTTTAAGCACTCGATCCGTTAAACTTCAATATGGCGTATTAAATTTTTCCGTTTGTGTTACGATGTAGACCCCGTAGAAAACTTTTAAACGGTACCGGTACATTCTACAAAAAATTCGAGAAAGTTACAAAATATTAAACATTAGAAATCTCTGAATATAGTATTTAAAATCCAAAGTAATAACCCAATCTTCAACAAATTTCTATGCGCTTTCACTGCATACTCCAAATTTTCTATTCTTGCTAGATTTTTTACTTCAGCTTTCACCTTATACCGCTCTTATTTGCACCGACAATTGCGGAAGGATACGCTTATTCTAATACAACTGACAAAGTGTATAAACTTTTAACCGATCTTACATACTCGTGGCGCGAAATTGTTGCGTATTCAATTTTCAAAATTTCAAAATGGCGCGTTCGATTGATTGTTACGGTTAGACAAGCAGACTGTAGACTTGGCGGTATTGCGATGTATATATCGCGAAAATATCGAAGTATCGACGGATTAGCGAAAAGAGCGCTACTCCCCTCCGTTAACCAGTAGGGAAAAGTGTATTGCTGTCAGTGTCGACGAACGAAGTTCAGTCGGCAGAGGGAAATCATTGTTAGAGTAGGGTGATCACGCTGCTCCGTATGACAGTCGGGGTTGTCATATTTAACCAAAGCGTACCTTTATCCCCGAAACCTTCAAAGACATTAGCGCAACAATGGCGATGGGCAAAGGGTTTCGCGTCTACGAGAAGTTAAAGCCACCTAGTCCTCACTCACTCATATTAGAACAACGAAATCGAAAGGAAACTGTTCTTTTCGAATCACAGGCTGTTGCCGTCCTCTGTGAGTATTTTTAAATAATTAATAACAAATAACGGTATTTACTTAAATATCTTCAATTATTAATTCTTTATCGTTTTTTTTTTTTTTTGTTCGAAGTTACTGTTTAAAAAATACGTGAAATCAGTATTTATCAAACTGTCCCCTTAACTTTTCATTTGATTTTACTCTATGTAATTTTCTCAAAATTTATTTCACGTTGTATATGTATAGTTTTAAATGTTACTTTACAGCTGCTGAAGAAACTGACACTTTAAAAGGAAAATACACAAAACTATTAGATGCATATGGATGCTTAGGTGTTTTACAATTAAATGCAGGTGAAAATACCTTGTTATATCTTGTTCTTGTCACTGGCTGTTTCTCGGTTGGCAAGATTGGAGAATCAGAAGTATTTAGGATTACGCAGACCAATTTTGTGCCGCTTCATTATGTACAAGGCAGCGAGGATCGTGTATCCGAAGTTAGAAAAGTTCTTAACTCTGGCACGTTTTATTTTTCTTGGTCTCCTGGTAATCAAGAACCTCTTGACATTACTCTTAGTGCACAGAGGCGTTGTAAATCTACAACAACTGACAATAGATTCTTTTGGTTAGTGTTACATGTGTATATATCTAGTAAAATGAGTTGCAGTTCAATAAAAATATTAAAAAATATTTAACACTTTTGTTTTGATACAATGAACAGGAATCGAATGTTACACATACATCTATTAAGATATGGGGTGAACACATCTCACTGGTTACTTAAAGCAATGTGTGGTAGTTTGGAAATTCGAACTGTATATGTTGGTCACAGACAAGCCCGTGCTGTCCTTATGTCTAGATTAAGTTGTGAACGTGCAGGCACAAGGTATATTTTAATTTATTTCAAATTGAATATAAATAATCTATAAATTATTCTACATATAATACTAGTAGATTACAGATACTTATTTATATGCACTATGATTATAGATATGCATTTATGGAAAATTTAAATGTGTAAAAAAAGTAGAGAAAGCACATAATATGTAAAGGTATCTAAAGTAGAATATGAGTCAAATATTTAGAAGATAAAAAGGATTTGATTCCTATTCAGGTTTCACATTTTCTAGTTGTTTTTATAAAAGTAAAAATTTGCATAATCGAATCTGTAGTCTAAACGTTAAATCTTTTAAATTGGCTTACCATTATTTTATGACATCAAAATCACATTACTTTTATCATATCTTATCATTCTACTTCATAGGAATAATGCAACCCTATATAGTAAATCCATATTTGAGATTTACGGCTTTCACAGCCTGGTACTACACAGTTATCACTATTGAAGTTTTCTGGTGTGAGTCATGATAATAATTATCAATTTTATCTCTAATAAGGCTAGCTACAATGTTTGTAAAATATCGGGATAATTCTTCTCAAAGGACAGACAACATCTGAAAACTTTAACAGCAATAACTCTATTTTAGTCATTGAAAACTAAAACTGTACTTGTCATATAAGATACTCCAGAAATTTATACTCATTATTCAGGTTTAATGTCAGAGGAACTAACGATGATGGTCATGTAGCAAATTTTGTAGAAACAGAGCAAGTGATATACTTAGATAATGAAGTAACTTCCTACGTGCAAACCAGAGGGTCAGTTCCTTTATTCTGGGAACAACCTGGCATTCAAGTTGGGTCTCATAAAGTAAAAATTTCCCGTGGTTTCGAAGCTTCCGCGCCAGCCTTTGATAGGCATTTAAACATGATCAAAGAAAGGTACGGACATCAAGTAATCGTCAACCTCCTTGGCTCTAGTCTGATCGGTAGCAAAGAAGGAGAGGCGATGTTAAGTCAGTTATTCCAAACTCATCATAATATGTCCGAACACAAAGATGTACCACACATTCTATTTGATTACCATCAAGAATGCAGGGGTGGAAATATGCGGAATCTTTCCAAACTGAAAGCTAAAGTAGAAAAGTATTTAGAATCATTTTCACTGTTTTACGCTGCCGGTAATACCATCATTTTCGAACAAACGGGCACTATTAGAACAAATTGTCTCGATTGTCTAGATAGAACGAACTGCGTGCAAACATTTTTTGCTTTGGAAATACTTGGCAAACAACTTGGATTGTTAAAATTGCTTGAAAAGCAACAGATGGTTTCGAGATTCGAAGAAGTATTTAGACAAATGTGGATCAACAACGGTAATGAAGTAAGTAAGATATACGCTGGCACTGGAGCAATCCAGGGAAGCTCGAAATTAATGGACGGTGCAAGATCTGCAGCTAGAACGATACAAAATAATTTATTAGACTCCAGTAAACAAGAAGCTATTGACATCTTGTTATTGGGATCGACTTTAAATACAGAATTAGCGGATAGAGCACGATTACTTTTACCTTCGAACATGTTGCATGCTCCACCAAGCGTTCTCAGAGAAATGTGCAAGAGGTATAACGAGTATGTAACTACTATGAATCTCAGAGTAAGCGTGAGTACTTACAACGTTAACGGAGGAAAACATTTCCGAAGTGTCGTATACAAAGAAGTATCCATTTCTGACTGGTTGTTAGATGCTCCAACAAAATCATCGTGTAAGTTTGTTTGAAATGTATTCTTTTATATTAGATCACAATATGTGAAATAATAATTTTGTATGGATTAACTGTATGTTTTTTTACAGCCCTAGTATCAGTCCAACATGACAATGTTCCTGTAGATATATTTGCGATAGGATTTGAAGAAATCGTTGATTTAAACGCTAGTAATATAATGGCTGCTAGTACTGATAATGCGAAAGCTTGGGCAGAAGAACTGCAGAAGGTACTTTCCCGAGACACTGAATATGTTCTGGTCACGTACCAACAACTAGTCGGTGTTTGCCTTTATTTATTCATACGGCCCGTGCATGCACCTTATTTAAGAGACGTAGCTGTAGATTGTGTTAAAACTGGGCTAGGAGGTGCAACAGGAAATAAAGGGGCCGCAGCTATTAGATGCGTATTGTACTCTACATCATTTTGTTTCGTTTGCGCTCACTTTGCTGCTGGACAAAATCAAGTTAACGAGCGTAATGCAGATTATGCTGAGATTACACGAAAAATTGCTTTCCCTATGGGAAGAACGTTGAACACTCACGATTACGTGTTTTGGTGTGGAGATTTTAATTATAGAGTCGATATGGATAAAGATGAAATGAAAGATATGATCAGAAGAAACGAATTTGATCAAATATTGCAGTATGATCAATTAAAGGTAAACTAAATACAACGTGTCAATTACACTTTATGCGAACTATAAAAAAGTATATTTAGCAATCTCTTTAATATATTTCGAATTTAGGTCCAACAGGAGCAAGGAAATGTTTTTAAAAACTTTTTAGAAGGCCCTATTACTTTCGCTCCAACGTACAAGTATGATATTTTTTCTGATGATTATGATACTAGTGAAAAATGTCGACAGCCTGCATGGACAGACAGGGTATTGTGGAAACGTCGAAAACAAATACCAGATATCGGTTAGTTGCCATACAATTTTAAACAATCAACGTTCTGGTTAATTTCATTAATCGCGTGTACACTTAATTGTTTTAGATTCTCCTACAGATTGGAATCCGGGGAAATTGATTTATTACGGTAGAGCAGAACTGAAGCAAAGTGATCACAGACCAGTCATTGCTATTATTGATATAGATATTTATTGTGTTGAGCCTGAAAAACGTGAACGCGTGTTCAAAGAAGTAATTCAAGACTTGGGCCCTCCTGATGGCACTATAGTAGTAAAAGCAGTAGAAGAATCAGATGATATGGACAGTATCTTCGATGAAAATTTCATGATGGCACTACTTCAAGACTTCTCTCATATTGGCGAGGTGATCCTTGTCAGATTCGTTGGCGAAACAATCTGGGTAACATTCAGAGATGGCCAGTGTGCTTTGTCAGCAGCGAGGAAAGGAATGACCCAAGTGTGTGGGCAAACTTTGAAATTGTCTTTAAAATCACCAAACTGGGTACAATTAATTGAGAAGGAAATAGAAATTTGCAGTAACACCATGACTGTGCAATATGTCACGAATTCACCGTTAAGGAGCCCCGTTCAAAGACTAGAACAATTAGACATAGGTGAACGATCATCCCCTAATAGAAGCAGTCCAAACGGTGTAGTTCCTCCACCCAGACCAGCTCCACCAGGTCGACCAGCTCAACCACCTAAGAGTCCTGTACAAAATCGAAAACAGGGACCACGCGCTGGTGTGTTTAGCGTATTGCCAAATCAATTCCAAGCGCCATTGTCCAGAGAGAGAGTTGAATCTGAGCAAAGTGAAAGGCTGTCCCCGGAATCCGCAATTTATGAAGAGATACTGGATGGTTCGCCTAGTTACCCTATACCAAACCGTCCACCACCGCCGTTACCTCGTACAGACACCTCGCAAGAATCATCAAGTAGACCACCCAGTTCTAAACCTCCTCCATTACCCCAAAGGCAAGCTCCCCCTCCGCCTCAGCATCCACCACCTAATTTACCTGCGTCGAATGTTCCTCCACCAATTCCAGCGAGGACGTCAGGCGGTCCACCGATTCCAGCTAGAAATCCACATTAAACGATGGTTTATGTCAAGGATGAGCAACATTTTTCTTGTATAGATTAAACGCAGTCGAGATTCGTGGCTGGAAGAAAGAAATTTATGGTGACATATACACTTGTCCCACAAGACCAATTTGACTCTATTGAACTATTGGACTATTTTTTCTTTTTGTTCAGAATTGGTAGAACGTGCCTGTGAGATGTAAATTGCTCATCCTTGTTTTATATATCATTTCAATGTGTGTCAAATCATTAGGTGTTATTGTGTAGCGAATTATTTATAAATATCAATAGAAATTTGAGAATAAATAGGTCGCTTCCACGTAATCTTGTACAGCTGTCTAGCTAATCAGAAACTTCAGAAGTCCGTTCTGTAATTAGTCGAACTCAGTTGCCGATCACTGTAAGAATTTATGCTTCCTGTCGTGCACTTTCCTACAATACTTTATACGTAAACAAGTTTCTTAAATACCTCAAAGGTTCGATTATACAAATGTCATAGATTATATGCAAAATATATGTAAACGTATATAGTTCAAAGGCTTCTTTATGATCTTTGAGATTGATGAAATAATTATGTTAATGAAATTTATTATGCTGTTGAAGATGTTATAGGAATATAACTTTCTAAAAAATTTATCGTGACTAAATATTTAAACAAAAAGTTAGAATTAATATTACTGTTATGTCCTATAATTCAAATAAACGAGCCACAAGAATTACATTTTCGTGATAGATAAATTTATTTACTATTGACGTTAAAATTGTTTATTGACCACATCTTTCTCTTGTTACCTTACTATGTATTCTATTAAAATAATAATAATAATATAATAATAATAATAAATGATTCTAATACATGATTTGTTCGAAATTTGGAAAAAAGCATTTGTGTTTATCACTGGTTATACAAGTAAGGAAAGTAATAGTCCCAAATAGCAGTATTCTTATAAAATACTTTCTATATAAGTACATATTGTATATATAAAATATATATATACAATCGTTGACCAATCAATGTTCTTTTAAATTAATAGTATATAGATAATAAATAATAGTAATATATATTCTAAATAATAGCATATATAATGTAAGTCATTGTTGTCATAATATAACCATATGAATCAGTAAACTTCCAGTTTCCAATACTATCAGAAAGGACAAAACATCTACATATTTATTTTGTAGCTTCACCACATGTATTGTATTATTGTACATATACATATAATATAAAAAATCGATGCAAGATACAAGTGAAATGAGATTCTATGTTTATACAACGAAGAAACATTCTTAATTATTTTGCGATGATTCGGTATAAGTACTTTATGTGCGAGCGTTATTATTTCTAGGATACTTGACTTTTCCGAACGTAGAGTTTCCTCAATGTATTAAATTACAGAACACACAAGATT
Source organism: Xylocopa violacea (assembly GCA_963969225.1). Taxonomy (NCBI): domain Eukaryota; kingdom Metazoa; phylum Arthropoda; class Insecta; order Hymenoptera; family Apidae; genus Xylocopa; species Xylocopa violacea. The sequence goes on along the minus strand of CAXAJV010000006.1, from coordinate 30,973,764 downwards.
TTGAGATTTTAAAAAAATATTAAAAATACGTAAACTCAAAAATGAATTTTTGTAATTGAATCATCTATTTCTAAATGATTGTAAATAGAGAAATGGCTTTAGTAAAAAAAAAACAAACATGTCTTGTAATTATATAATGCACGCTTTCTAACAGACGTACAGCAAATATATTAGATGCATTATTGCTTTTTAAAATTTATTGCTAATAAACTAACTTTACTTCATATTTCACAACACGAAGCATAGGATTTTAAAGAAATATCTCACTTTTTTAAAAAAGTTATTTTTTTTATTTACTTCAGCAACATAATGAGATTGTTCTCTAAATCTGTAATTCTTTAATTCTAGCATTTGTCATTTATTTGGCAGATAGAGCAATAGTGACCGTTATTTAAATATGAACTAATAAAACATATAAAAGATTTTACAAATATTTTTATCAAATTCAATTTGCGTATAAATATGTACTGTGCAAACACAGAGAGAGAGAGAGAGAGAGCTGTGCCTGTCATTAAAGTAAGAACAATTTTGTTGTAAGGGGAATGAGTGGCTTCGAGCACTGTTATGGAAATTTATTTCCATTCAGTATAAACATATTTCATTTAGTGAATAAATTATATACAAAAAGATATCACTAAATTAATAGCTAACTAGTTTCTGGTTAATATACTAAATACAGTTAGCAGAGACCAAATATTTTGTTCGTTTTTGAATAGTATCTGCTCTTAATGAGAATATTAATATAACATTTTTGAAATTTTTAGACGATCGAATTTAACATTATATCCGACATAGAATAGGTCAATAAGTTAAAAAGTAGCCTATTACAATAAAGTGTCGTGAACTTTTGTGAGAAAAAATATAGAGAAAAAACTTAAGATCTCTTTATCGAGTTATCTCGTATATACTACCACGACATATTGTAATGATCAATACGATGCCAAAATGAAAACAATGCATAATTGATATATTCAAAATATTTTTGACCCTAACAATTTTTTTCAGTCTCATGTGTATCCTTTATGAATTCACATAGGTTTATACACCTTAGATGTCGATCTACTCCTCGATTCGATAGAGTATTGGAATGTTTAACTTAATAGACCACAGTTACTCAAATTGTTTTTGATTATAACATCTGTTACAGCATCAAACACAAATTGTATATTAGACGTGTCAGTGGCACATGTGAAATGTGTATAAATTTGTTTCTGATCCTTCCTTTTATTCAGATTTTCGAATTTCATTTGAATGTAAGAAGCACATTCTTCGTAAGTGTTGGCACCCTTGTACTCGGGAAAACAAATGGTCAGCGGGCTCCTGGTAATCTTCTCTTCGAAAAGATCCTTTTTGTTTAAAAATAAAATGATCGACGTTTCAACGAACCACTTACTATTACAGATAGAGTCAAATAGTTTCATCGATTCTATCATCCTGTTCATTTCTTCGTCCTCTGCAAGAACCAAATCGTAACCGCTTAATGCAACGCAAAAAATAATAGCAGTAACTCCTTCGAAACAGTGTATCCACTTTTTTCTCTCTGATCTTTGACCACCCACGTCAAACATTCTAGTGAAACAGAAAAAAAGATTTAGGCAATGATTTGTGTAGAAGAAAGATCGGTAGAAACATCTTAATGGAATATCCCATTGGTATGAACATTCTAGAGTAATCTATCTACTTTTCGTAGATGTGCGAAAAAATATATGCACACTCTCTTAACTTACTTAAAGTGTAAGCCCTTAAAAGAAAAATGTGTTTCTACTATTCCTGTTGTTTTTACTCGTGTTCTGAGAACATCTTGCTGAGTAGGGATATAATTAGGTTGCGCTATGCGATCTAAAGCGTTAAGGTAGTATGCTGCTGAATCATTGAGTTGGTATTCCCTACTACGTGTGAAACAGAGCTGTACTCCAGCATCCTGCCATAATCGTTTCATTAAAAGTGCCAGTTCCCCAGTTAGTTCACCCTCCTCTGCTGCAGAAGCTAGGGTAAAGAATTGGCGTGCTATATCCTACAACACAATTAGATCTCGCTAGTACTAATAAAACATGATACGATGTTATTATATATAGAAAATTTTTCATTTAAAGCTAATATGCATAGGTCTGTATGTATATTTACTGCTTTATTAGGATCTGCAAAGTCAATTCTAAGCTGTCCCATGGCTCTGATTATTGTCATAAGACTTTGAACCGTGTTGCTACACACTACAGGTTTGTATTGTTCGCATTCTTCTTTATTATAACCAGTTTCATGGATAATTTTCATTTGTTTTACTATAGTGGATTTTCCGGATTCTCCAGCTCCTTAAAATATAAACGTTCACATGTTTAATAAAGCTGTGTTATTGTGTGTATGTGTCAAAGCGTTTGGTGTTCAATTTTTGTCATCGGTCCAAAACATCAATATTCGCGAACGAATATCGTAGCTGGCCACAGTCGCAGGTGATCGAGCGAGCATCGAATGCGTTATCTAATGATTCACGCGAGACGATGATTCAAGTTTTCGGAAAATCGCCCGCGCTACGTTTCCGCGATTGCGCAAATCCGATAATTAATTAGAACTGTGGCTGGCGTGGGAGAATCGTTTAAAGTAAAAATCGAACGATCGAAAACGTCGTCCCGAGAAGGAACCGGCGAGAAGATAAACGAGAGAGAGAGAAAAAAAATGTTTCCTCGTTGTTCGCGCCCGTCCAGTGGTACGATCTACTTTTTTACTACGAACCGTCGAGACGTTGCCGCTATAGAGACGTCTTCTCCGAGGAAACGCGTACACTTTCCATGCAGCATCGTGAACAAAGGAAGTGGAGGAATAACAATGAGACGGTTCTCTCGTGGAGAAAGTACGTCGATCGAAAAGAAAAAGGAGAAGAAATTACCGAGCAGGAGGAGCTTGACCTCACTGGCGGCCCGCTCGCCATCGGCTCTGAGATCTTTGTCGATCTTCTTCGACCTCTCCGCGGCTTCCTTTTCGCCGGTGGTGCTCACCGCGCAGCCCATCCTCGCCGATGGTCCTTTCTATCCGATGGGGAAAGAACGAGCACCATGCACGGCGTCTCTATCGGGGCCCCTTCCGAAACAGTCGGTTATTCCGCCGCGCTGCCGTGTATGACACTTGTTGCACGGACGTGTGGGAACCGCCCGCACGCGGTTCTGCCTCGCATACACGCACCGATCGTACACACAGCCTCGCACACTCCCTCGTAATCGCCCTCTACGATTCTACGTATCAACGTTCGATACGTGCATACGCGCGATCCGTTTCTCGTGATCGCTTGCTGCTTTCCGTCAAAAATGATCACAATGGACCAAAACTGCACGAACCTGCGATACCGGCACGATCGCTTTATCTACGACCTGTACGCGTTGCTGCTCGACGCGCAGGACACGGCCCAGGATTCGTCGAAATCTCTCGATCGCGATCAACCGCCAATCCATGCGAAGATCGCGAGTCCTTCACGGCCAATCGAAACGCTACGGTGATTGCACTCGGTCGAATTACCAGGCGCCATCTAATGTATAGAACGCCGAATCAAAGATCGGCCCGGCACCGAGAGGATCATCTCCTAACTTGTTTCGTTCGATGACTACGCTCCGCTCCATTTGGGTCCGCAGGCCCCAAAGGGATGTATAATGGATTTACATATAAATACACGAGGATGTAGTTTATGATGTATGTATGGATGCAAACCAATTAAGGATTACACGATATTTACATTGATTATATATCCTTATCTGCTGTATTATGTAATAGATTAAAATTGTACGTAACGTCATTTCGTAGATAAAACAAACGTAGATTTGTATTAGGTCAGTCAATAAGGAATGCGATTTTACTGATAACCGAGTTGAAAAATGAATGGAAGTTACGATCGTCACGTATCAGATAGGTGTATATCTATAAATAGGAATCTTCGGAAAACATCATGTATCGAAAGTTCGCACGCAGATAAAACACTGCAATTATTACAAACATTCAAAGCGGAGGTATGTTATGCTGTATAAATTTCGTAAAAGAAGTAATGCGATCGTAAGAGAAAACCATATCTGTAGTAGATCGATGTAAACTTTAATTTCGAATAATAATTAAAAACTTCAATTTCAAGCTTAAGAAATTCTGAATTAGAAATTATAATCTCCGAGATCGACATCGTATCAAGAGACCCGAGGAATTAATAATTGGAGAGAATGAAAGTAAATTTATCGCTGATTAATTATCAACAAATCACTATCATCGATGGTGTACTCCTTAAAGATTACTTTATCTATCAGATGGCATAATAATGTAGAGATACAAACATTTTGCCGACTATTTAATGCAGCTTAAGGTATCCGATTTATCTTGCGAATGATAGTGTAAATGGAATAGCAGGACGTAGAATTGTTGTACCCGGACCCTGATCTAATTTCATCCAATTGCCAGGTCCATTGGGTTGAGCTATTTATAAATTCCATTAATAACGCTCAACAGCTAATCGTAATCGTTCCAGTGTTTCACCGGACTCCATAATTTTTGAATTTCTACGAACCCTCTGGAGCGCGATCTCCTCCACAACCCATGAAATTAATTTACAACGTAGCGGTTCGAGATAATCATCGAGGAACGGCGGCCCCGATTAACCGGGTGCCGTTCCTTTTAAACTTCCGGAATAAAATGGTCCAGAAAGAGTTGAAACGAAGAAAGAGAGGGGGAGGAGAACAACTTAGGGTGCAAAAACAAGTCCTAAAAGCAAAACCGACCAAACCTGTATAGCGTTTAATTTCTATTCTTTGGTGGACAGAGATCCACGCGAGGTGTACCTTGGGACCTGTTTGAGTTTAGTTAAACCCTTACCGTATTTCCCGCTGATGCTACATGCGCATATAAAAAAATATAAATAAATTACTCGATTCATTTTATTTCATCTTTCAGCAATTTTTAATCACAGTCGGAACATTAATTTTTCATTGCAACGTATATATATATATATACTTTTTTGTATTCGATAATCTATTGTATTAGTTTGTCATCGTTTAATTTTTCTCAATTATCCCGTATATACAAGAAATGGCTTTTAAGAAAAATATTTGCCCTCATCTTGTGTTCAATAAGTTGCTACATAATTCTGTTTTCGGTTTCGAGATGATTTAAATTTAATAATAGCCGTTTCTTGTTTATATTTGATACAGCCATAATTGTTTGTACATTCAGTCGACGACCCACAATTGTCTTCCAGGATCAATTAGATCAATAAGCTTTCGCGCGTGGATGGATCGTGTTCCAAGATTATGGGATCCTTAAGAATTTTAGTAAGTGTAGATGGCAATTCGAATCGAATACAAATTACATACTCCATATAGTATTTATAGATATATACGAATTGTTCAATAAAAGTAAAACATTTCTGTAGCTTCTGTTTGGTTGCGCCAGTTTCATTTTTGCTCACGATTCGATGAGCGATCATTTGGACGAGAAGTTGAGGCAGACCAAAATCGAAATAGCGAAGCTTTACTTTCGGGAGGAACCACCAGGTAAACACAGATACGAATAAACAAGCTCATTGTTAAATATTTTTAAATCAACATCTAAATATCATAACTATAGTTGAAAGAAAACTGTACAAGATAAAATGGGACCAACTGTGGAAAGAGAACCTCGACAAAGAACGACCTTTCATAGTAAATACGTTCGACAAGATACTCCTGGTTGAAGGAAATCGTTTTGTATCGTTTTTCCCTGATGCTTATTCCTCTAATCGTACCTCGTCGCAAGAAATAATTTCAATCGTCAATAGTGGTCCCATTAAATTTATCAGGGTACGTAAATTGATTGTAGTTCAACTCGTATCTGGTATCAGACTATTTAAATCGATTTATTATCATAGAGTATCGTCTGGAAAAGCGTGCTGTATCTACTAATTTGTTACGGAACCGGCTCGTGCAGCGTATACACAGGAACGGATAATTTGCAATTAAAATTCCGGCAAAAAATTCAACAGAAGGGGTGTCCCATGGACGCAAGCTTTTTCGTTCACGCCAATAGACTTTATCTCGTAGTAGTTCCTAACTCTGGCTCGTATGTTGTACCTTCTTTGTAAGTGAAAAAATGGAATTAACATATATTTTTCTATTGTACCATTTTGTCTCTTAATATTAATATTTCCCGTTAACGTAGCGTTTATCATTGGAGAGGGACGTATATGGATGTAGTAGCCGAAAGTATGACCATTGCAGCTGTATCAGTCGCCACGTTTAAGCATAAGCAATCGACGATTATACTATTCGCCCAGAATAATGGAATTGGCTCTATGGTGTACGAATTTAAGGAAACCAGTCTAAGCAGGATACAATTCTTGCCAAGTTCTAATCCGATTTCTGTTTACCATTACACTTACGCAGATTATAATTTCATCTTATTGATAAACGAGCGTGGACCAAGCAATTTGCTTTGGTGGGACGGTTGGTGTCTCTTTTTCTTTGTTTTTACCGGTCATTTTCATCGTTTCGACTCACGGGTTTTGGGGCTGTTCTTTCAGGATACGAATTGTTAGACTGGCAGCAAATTCCGGAAATAGAAGGACCTAAGTTGGTTCGCGTTGTGAGCGTCAATGATGAGACTTTTTTCTTTGTTGGCTACGACGTAAGCGTGAATTCGTATCGCTAAACTAATGAACAATATATGTATTAATAAATACCCACCATATTACAGAATATCTTGCAAATATATAAATTTGGGAACGCATCGGATTGCATCCTCGTTGGTATTATGAAACTACCCAGTGAGGTGACTGTAATCGAAGTACAAACTCACGTAGACGAATCAACGATAATTATGGTGCTGGTCACCATGAACGCAGATCAAACATACAATATAGAATCGTGGGAGTTACTAATAGAAGAAATTCCTTCTGGTTAATTAGATATACTTCGAATTAGACTCTTGAAACTTCATACTTTTTATTTAAAATACCATAATGTTGATTTCAGAACATTCGATCAAGGAAAGTAATATTTTATCGAAACACCTGGCAGAGTTGGTTGAAATATTGCAACGAAGGAAGCCTCTCGTGGAAAAAGCTAAAGCTTCGTGGCCTTTTTTGCTGCCAGTAAACGAAGACTTAACGACATCGAAACTTTTAGTGGTGCCAAGTTTGGAAATGGTTGCAGGAACCGTGAATAATATCAATGTCTTCGAAGACGAAGGCGTCATGGCACCTCGTGAACTCGAAGAGCAGCTGAAAAACGTAATCCCTGAAGTAGATGATGTTTTAACGAAGTCTAAGAAACTCTTAACTTCGAGTAACATAAAGTCTTTGAATGGTAATATAGTTGTCGAAGGTGATGCGTTTATTGAACAAATGCAGATCGATAAAATACAAATAAATTATTTTAATGATGTGAATATGCGCTTGAATAATTTAATCGATTTAAATGGAACGCACGAATTTTCAACTACATTAAGGGGCAAAAATATCATTATAAATGATCTTAATGTAAACTCTATTTGTGGAATTCCATCTCAATGTAAGTTCAGTATTATCAAATTTAACGAAACCAATATCATGGATATGTTAAAATTATTGTTCGTCGATATAATACTATTTTTAGATTGGTCTCTAAACAATAACACATCAAAAATGCAGATAGATTCAGAAGCAGATGAAATTGAATTCTTAAACGATACTGTACATTTCCTTTCAAATGTATCATTAACAAATTTAAACGTGAAAGCATTGAATGGCATAAATATCAATGAGTTTTACAACGATTTATTCGTTATCAATCGTAATCAAAGAATCAAAGGTAGATTTTGTGAAATCATTTCGAATAGAATGCAACTGATTTAACAACGATACTTTAGTTCGACTTAAATTTTCCAGGAAACGTTATCTACAATAGCAGCTTACAAATTCTGAATCTTACGGTACAGACATTGAATGGAAAATCGTGGAATGATTATATGAACACTAAAACCAATCAAACTTTCGACGATTTTGTGATAAGAAAACTTCGAGTGGAAAATTTGTACGCGGATTCGATAAACGACGTTCCAGTTTCGGAAGCAGCACGGATATCAACTGAGAACGTAATAAAAGGTATTTAATATTGAAGTAATTTCATTTACAATATATCTTGTAGCTATTTAAATTCATTCGAAAAATCCGATTGATCACAGGAGAAGTGAAAATTGCGAAATTACACGTGACGGACAATTTCACAGGAGAGTCAAACTTCTCACTGCCAAAAATTCAATCACACCAAATATATGCTGATATCACCATCCATGGTAATTTGAAAATAGGCACTCTCGATTTAGATAAATATACGAAAATCATTTTGGGCGATGATGAAGTAAAGCTGGATAATATTCTTGATACCTTCTGGACAAAATCAACCGATCAAGTAATCAGAAACGACGTCGTTTTTGAAAATGACTTAATTATAGACCATTTGAAGACACGGTACTTGAATGGATTTTCCGACGATCAATTTTTATATACTACTGCGACATCCATCCCAAAGGAATTTAAAAACTTGCACTTTGAAAATGTTCATATCGATAATATGCTTTTCGTCGAAGGCAAGGACAATGGTATCCTCGAGATCGCCCCAGAATCGGTAACCATCAGAAAAAGATTGCATTTAACACATTTACACGCAAACCAATTGTTCACTAGCGTGTACAATGACCTCCTTGTGGCCGATATTTTAAGCGGAAAGCATCCGCATATTTTTCCGCGGAACATGAGTTTCATCACGATTAAAACTGAACGGTTAAACGTAGGGGAATTCAATTTTCTCTTCTTCAATGGCGAAAATAGTGTTAACTTGTTGGAGAATGTGAGGAACGTTAGCAAAGATCAGGGGACGAAGTTGATGCAAACATCGGAGTTTCATGCAGAAAATCTTAACGTTGAAAGAATCAATGATCTTGAATTGAAGAAATTGTTGTTATTAAAGAATATAAAAGTGTCTGACTTGAAAGATTTGGTAATACTCGGTGATCTGATGATAAAGAATAATTTAAAAGTAGATCGTATTGATAATCAACCATCCATGACTTATTTAAAAAACATGTCTGACAAAGATATCGTAGTTCATACTAAAACGATGCTCGACGAATTAATTGTAGAGAACGCGACATTAAAATTTTTGCATGGTCACAACGTGAACAATCTTTTCGACAATTTCTTTTCAAAATCAAGGAAACAGATTGTACCGGGAAATTTCTCTTTTTACAAAGTTACCACTGATAATATTGCAACAAGGATTATCAACAATCAAAACACCTCTAAATTAATGTGGATCGACGAACCTTTAGTTTTAACAGGAAATGTTACTTTCGAAGATTTATTTGTGGAAGGAGATGTTATAACAGAGATCTTAAACCACCGTAATATTAGCGAGGTATAGTATTTCTTACAATATGCATTGAGACGTGTGTTTTGAATTATTCTACTGAAAGATATTTATTTTTAGTTGCATGACAGTTTACTTAACGTACCAGTGTCAGAAATTGCTGATTTAAAAGTCTATGGAAATGCAACTTGGGATGTTCCCCTTGCAAATCGCACTTCCTTAACATTTTTATTCGAAAATGCAGTGACTAAAACTACGAATCAGACTATTCTAGGCGACATAACTTTCGAGAAAAATATATCAGCATCAACAGTATCAGGAGAATGGAAAGGAATCAAGGACATACGTAACATAATTGCAGATATTGTGATCGACGATGGAGACATCGAAATAGTTGGGCGAAAAATATTTAAAGAAGATCTTGATATTGATATTTTATCTGTGACTGGTGATATACGTATTCCTACAATTAATAGTATCGATATTCTCAAATTTAATGATTCTGTAATAAGGAAGGATCAAAATGAAACGATAATCGGGTCTATTACTTTCCTCGAGGAAGTCGCGATTAATCAAATTCTTGTTAATGATAGCTCTCACAGCGTTCCTTTAAAAGATGCAACTTTGGCGACAGATATTCTACCCTCTGATGTAGTTTTCAAAGACCTTGTCGTTTTGGAAGATGTATATTTAAAGAATTTAGATGGAATAGATTTTGATGAATTTGTGGAAAATCGTATTACCATCGATGGTGATCACGAGATCTTTGCTGACATACAATTCAATGGCATTATTGAAGTATTAGGTATGAATATGATGCAAATTATGCCTAGATCATTTTTAATTGTTACTGTTAATTTATCCATTTTAGGAAACGCAAGTGTCCAGCGAATCAATGGCATCGATCCTTCCGACTTAGTCCTTAATGATACAGAGGAAACGCAAGTAATATCTGGTTCAAAGATTTTCGAACAAGATGTCATAGTAAACGGTAATATTTATGCACCGTTTATCAATGGTATAAACATATCCGCGGAATACTCTAATGGTATACAGAACGACGAAGACGCAGAAATCTTCGGAGACTTGGTACGATTGTACGACTCAAATACTCTCAAATTGCATAACGCATTAAAAGAATTGCCTTCTCCCAGATTTTCGAGGCAGCAGTGAAAGTTCCAGAAAACGTATCCGTTTCGAACACGGTGAACGCAATAAATTTTCACACCATCCTCGATGATTTAGAAGAAGAATCGCAACGAACGCTCCAAATGTTTGCACGGAACAAGACCACGATGGAGGAAAGCATCTTACAATCTTTTATGATTTCAAACACGCTGAAGAACATCTTCTCATACTTAGAAGCAGAGGAGAAATTGAAAATCGAGGCGCCTAACGTTAAAAAGGTCGATGTTGTCTATTACAAGCAGATCACGAAACTAAATATGTTTGGGGAAGAATCGGGACCTCTTTGCGGGCTTCCTAACAATTGTTCCTGTCCGGCTGAATACGTGGCTGAACTGGACAAGGAAGGCTGTCACATTCGAAGAATGAATGGTATCAGAGTAGTACGAAATTATCATGAATTGCACAGTATGTTTGGTGTGAACGTGATAACCAACGCAGTATCGTATAGTCGTGAATGTACTTCAAACAATACCAAGGAAGAGTTTACGACAATTTCATGGATGAATTTTGGGATGGCCGTTGATGAAGATCCATCGACACATGTAACGGAATCGTCTCTGAAAATTAGAGGATTCATAAAAGATGCAGAAGTCTTTATGACACCAGATAGTATGTTAAATTGTGTTTAATTAGATTACTTGTTCGGTGTCTTTCAAAGTGACATAATATACCCGTTCCTTTTAGATGCAGTTTTCGTAGTACTGGCAGTGTATTATGATTTACTACTCGCAACGCATCGCACGAACTCTGTGATCTATAAGATTGATTTCGAAAACAACGTTCTATCGTTGCATCAGGAATTACCCACCGATGGTGCTTGGGCTATCGAAATCTTTAAAACGAATCGTCGCGATTTATATCTCCTGTTAGGCTGCTTTGGAGAATCCCAAAAGTCTTTGCTGTATAAACTAGACGCTGTTACCTCTAAGGTAAACTTACAATTAGTTATTAAATAGGTAATCTTAGTTATATTTTAGATGACGGTACTTTGGATTATAATATCAATGTACAATCGTGTCGTAGTTTACAATAATCAGAGATTTTGGTGGTAAAACACGCAATGTGAAGAGTTTGTTCCAAGAGGAGGATCGCTTTGTTTTGTTAGACGATTTCGATACGAATGCGATTAACGTTTTCCATTACGATTCAGGAATTGATAACTTTTATAGCTATCAAAGTCTTTTTCACGATTCGCGAATCAACGGACTAGAATGTTTCTATGCCGATGGTAAGTGCAACACCGCTAATGTTACAAAGAAATAATAACAATAATTAACGCCATTTTAAATACTAGAGTTTGGTCAGAGCGATTCTTTTATCATCGTTACAACACAGAACGATCAATTTTACATTTACGAATATATGTATGCCCAAGTGAGTTTACTGGTTCAGCAATCAATCAATTTATTCCAACATTCTAATCTATATCTTGATTTACTTTACAAACTTGTTTTTTCAGAAATTTCAATTAAAGATACAGCATCGAGTAGACGACTTGCAGACGATGGCGCCGTTCTATTATTTAGGAAATTATTACATTTTTACAGGCACAAACACAAACAGTACAATATTGCGAATCGTAAAACAGGGTCCTCATTAAAATTTTACAATCATTTTGGATGCACTCGAATTTACTACTGTTGTTAATATCCTACGTTGATTTGTAAATCAATGTAGTATGCATTGCAATCAATGTAATACAAAGTGTTTGTAATCTTGTGGTGAATTGTTAATATATTTGTTGCATTTAATATCCAGTCGGCAGTATTTTGTTAATTTAAGTAGAATATCCCAATTTAAACAATTTAGACGATTCTATCTAAAAAGCAGGTTTAGTACTAAGTGAATTGCGCCAGCGCAATTCCAACGGAAGGACTGGACTTCAACTTCGTTCGTTTCTACGAAAAGGATAACCAGGTGGCATAAAAATCATATCATATTGAAGTACAAATAATCAAATCTCATAGCCGCATATATATATATATTTCCAATACAGACATAGTAGTATTGTCCAAACATCGTAACCATCGCAATCTGAAGTTTTTATTTCTACACGAAGTGGAAGCCATTGAAATACATTGAAGTTTCATCGTTGTTGCTGTGTGACACTTCATTTAAAGTTTTAAGGTATATTCAACCATGAAATGCACTTCTATTTCCGAAAAAAATCGAGTACGTCGCGAAGTAAATGGCTTGACATGAAATTGTCAGTGTTTCGTTTCACTGTACTTGGGCAACTTCTGTTCGTCGTTAATTAACGTCAAGCAATTTGTATTTGATATATAACTGTATGTAATTTAACTTCTTTAATACGTTTTCGATAGATGTGAACACTTCAGTCGACTTAAAAGTGATCGAAATATAATCGATAAAATTTAATTACGTTTTCTTTTATCCGGCAAATATTTTTGGTTATGTCAGTCTACAATGAATTGCATGATAAAACATCTAACGATTTATATTAACAGGTTATAGTTGTTACAATTGATCTTGTTAAACAACTCGTTTTACGTCTTTTTGATCGAGATGTTTAGCAATTTCGGGTATTAGAAAAAATTAGAAGTATTAAGAAAACTATTTTGAGGTTATGACACGTATTAGATATTTTTCATTACTAAATTATATTCGAAACTTCATGTTTGCATCATCGTTACAGTGTAAAGCGTAATTGTTCTATGATTAATATTATGATTTCAAATAGGACGATTCCTCTACGGCAGTGATGGCTGTCAAGGGGCTGGTTGCAGCAATTGTTCAGTTCCTTACACAACAATTAGAGGAAGGTGATATTACAGCAGACTCTCGAGAGAGCCTTGAAGTGGCGATACAGTGTCTAGAGAGTGCTTATAATGTCCAAGCATCTGATACTCCGGCAAATTTTAACTTATTTGAGGTATATAAATCTTCCGTGGAAAGTACGAAGCCTGAATTAGCTCCAGAAGCTACGCCAGAAGCAAAAGCTGAAGCTGAGAGATTAAAAAATATAGGAAATGCTCTCATGAAGGCTGAGAAGTATCACGAAGCTCTTGCTAATTATACAAGGTATTTGATTTTTATTCCAACACTGCAAAGGCACTAATATATTTTTACAAATATTACATAACACAATGAAATATTTGTTTATTTAGAGCAATCTTATTAGATGGCCGCAATGCAGTGTATTATTGTAATCGTGCAGCGGCATGTAGTAAAATTGGCAACCATCAGCAAGCGATTAAAGATTGCCATACCGCATTATCCATTGATCCTACATATAGCAAAGCATATGGAAGATTAGGTTTAGCATATTCTAGCTTGCAAAAACATAAAGAGGCTAAAGAAAGTTATCAAAAAGCATTGGAAATAGAACCTGATAATGAAAGTTATAAGAATAATTTACAAGTGGCGGAAGAAAAGTTAGCCCAACCAAGCATGAATAATATGGGATTAGGTGGAGGTGCATTACCAGGGATGGATTTCAGTTCGCTACTGTGTAACCCTGCTTTTATGAACATGGCGCATCAGATGTTGTCCAATCCAGACCTCCAAGATTTGGTGGGCAATCTTATGAGTGGACAGGTAGAACAAGGAAGACATATGGATACTCTTTTAGAAGCGTACGTATTCTTAAGATTTTTCAACATTCTTATGTGCAACATCATACAGAGGTATATTATATCTGAAGATTTTTCACAGTGGTCAACATTTTGCAAGACAATTACAAAATGCTAATCCTGAATTGATTGAATCTTTAAGACGACAAATGGGAGGAAATCCAAACGACCCAGATCCACCGCAACAGAATTAAAGAACTGTGATTATGATACTATATTATTATAAAGATTCTACAGAAAATGGAAATAACTAAATTTAATTGAAACATATAATATTTATGGGACAGTGTCTATTGTTTATTGACATATAAACAAATAAGCAGATCGTGACTCAGATTAACTTACATTACCAATCTCTTAAAATGATATTCATATACATATATATATACACATACATATATAAACTTTCCTATGACTTAATTATTAAATAAAATATAATAATTTTTCTGCTGGATGTGTGCTGGCAATATTTGGTATGTGCAGATTAGATAATAAATATCAAAATATAATGAATATTTTGTTAATAGAATAGATACATGGATATAAGTATATATATTGATTGCTTACTACTTTTTATGTCATATAATATAGCTTTGAGTATATTTTAGTTCTAATGGATTTATACAGTACATTTTCTAATTTTATTTTAAATATAATGAATTATTGTATAAAAAAATGAAATTGTATTTCTTACGAGGCTTTGTTTTTAAATTGATTATATATAAAAACATACCAGCTGCAAGAGAATAAAAAAAACAATAAAAAGCTATCGTCATAATTTCTTTTACAATGTTAAATAGAGAATTAGAAAGGAACACACTAAATACCTAACAAATGATTGTTAAACATCTCTAATGCTTTTATAGTTTTCATTTGTATCACTTTGCAATGGTTGTTATAAAAGTTAATATAAAATAATCATTATAGAATAAAAAATACATTTTTAATCCAACTATATATTCTGCTTATACAAATTATAAGTAAGGAACTCGGTAGTTCGATTTTTTGTCCTGTACATTCCTTGGAATTGACAGCACGTATGTATATCTCAATTCTGCGTGCGTCACACAATGACATCATTCTTATTTGGCACATACATAGGAATACATACGAGACACGCGTATAAACATAGCCGGTTTTATATTTCGTGCTCTAATTTGTTTGTATGTGTACGTAAATTCATATTTACGGGTGACTGCAAACTCGCATTCTAAGTATTTGCTTCTACGGTTGAATACTACCATCGGTTAGTTAATTCCCGCCGGTAAGTCTTGTTACAAAATGCATATGTATATACGTGTACTGCTTCCGTCATATTTTCATAAAGCAGTTAAATTATTTGAAAAATATATATCTGCATACCAAACCAACGTCATTGAATTTTCGACATTATATTTCTTCACTTCTACCGACTAAATGTAATTTTTTAGGCACGTTTGCATTGTTCGTACGATACCTCTATGTCGTACGTTATAGCAATCTATAAGTGCACAGATGTGCATAGTGTTACATCTACTACATGGGCTTTAATCACAGTGTGTTGTGTTTATACTTTCCAAAATGGAAGATAATGTTTATTTGATAAAAATACGGGAATTGCGATACAACTTTTTCGATATTTTGAATACGATCAATTATAAATACAAATTGTTTATACCTGATTCTTATTCATTTCTTGGTTATAAAGTTAATATCATGATTTTCACGTGTTACATACCAGGGGCGCTAGGTGACGAAGCTGCGATGCAGCATTATTTACATATTTTCCAACCCTTTCCGTCATTCACCCACAAATACATCCGAGAAACATGATGCGTGCGCAAAGTCCCACCACAGATTCATGACGTGCGCCGTGGCGCATGATTCGTCGATTTCAGAGTACCGCACAGGAACGTATTCAATGATGCGTAAACTAAACTTTCCTTTCTTATAAAAAGACATTATCATAATATGAAACACGGTTTAATTTCAATTTGGAAAATATAGAACTAATTTGTTTTTTATATTACATTCATCCATACTATTACCACTTCTTTCCGCTATTGTAATATTATTATCATGGATAAAAACATAATACAATAATTATTACAACACACATATGCGTAAGAACTTTGCAATTAACACAACATTGATAAATATAGTAATATTTGATTAGTTAAGTAAAGACATTTGTTGTTATTAAGTGTAATTGAATTGGTAAATCAATACTTGTCTTCCGTTGTTTAGAATTTGTTTGACGTGAAAAAACGCATAACATAAAATACGCGTTGCTCGATGATCATCGATGCATAATAATAAAGTAACCGGGAAATAATCGAAAATTCGAAGGCGTTCCGTAAGTTCGTAGGAGGCAGGGGTTTCGATGCGTCGATACGATCCTGCGTATAATGCCCCCCCTCACTACTCGATTGCCGCACACTCAACAGATTGAGGTGTGGCCATCGAGGGCAGCCATCTTCTTGACTTTCTGTCGCTTAACATTTCAGGTAAATACGCAATTATTTCTTAAGTAATACTGGTTGGAGTGGTGCGAGAGTGTGCTGTGCTGTGTGCCCGGGTGGTTTAAGCGTGCCGCATATCGGTTTGTTAACGGCGCAACCGGGAACTCTGTGTGTCAAGAAGGGAAAAAACCTCTCCTCCTCCGGTGATAGAGAGAGGGCCGAGGGAGTGCCATGCGTTACGAATCCACAGCATCTTCGCATGACGACCGTTTAGTCCTTCGACATACGAGAAGCCACACGCTGTCCGTCGTGGACTGAATTCAGTCGCTGATTTGGGATCGCTTACCAGTTCAAGTACGACCTGGGCTTTAGTTCAGTATGTAAATCGTCCCCCAGGCTCTAGACCCCTGCGTCGCTATCCTGTCGCACCCCCAGCGCCCTCATCCTCCCCTCTCAGGGTATCACCCCTCCGCCCCCTTACTCTGTTACGCGGCAATGCACTTCCGGCTGTGCAAAATTCAGGAAAAAGCTCCAAATCCCTGTCTGGAGATCTAAAGTAAAAATCTGTGTCACGGCTTCGTCTTGACATTCCTCCGCCGTCGTTTACCCTGTCAACCGACATCTAGGATCTACGATAAACACTAAGGTCGGTACGTTTTCAGATTCGCGTAGATATTCGCGTTCCTACCCGTTCGACAAAGTATTCGCGTATCCCCTATTTACGCTTTCGTTTTTTTATCTTCGGGATGATTTCATCGGAATTTCCGTTCGCTAATAAAAATACCAAACAAACATACGTTGATTTTCGGAGAACGATTGACCTCTGTATATTTAGAATATATCTATAAATTATGCGATTTCGAATATTCTATACGTATGCAAACGGAAGTTTAAAAAAAAGTGTGATACAATTTTGCTTTCAATTCAATACAGCTTCGATAGCTTTATATTTGATGAATTATTAAGGTAAAACACTATACCATTGTACAATCTACACGTTTACCAACGATGAAACAAAATACCAAGTAGAAAAGTTTATACAAACTGTTGTCTCAACATTAACACATAACCCTTCTTACTTCGTTGACACACAGTCTTCTATTCATTTGCATTGCTTCTGCATACTAAGTAACATTTCATGCTAAAGGTCTTTGCTTCTATGCGAAATCTTACTAAACGCTTTTTACTTTCGTTATACAGAACAGTAACATTTCGGGGGGGGGAAATATGCCAAGAACAAATTGTTTTATGCCTTTTCATCTACAAAGATACTTCTGAGCTAGAAACTTCCTTTGTATATTAATAAATATAATTTGTGCAAAACATAAGCAATAAATACTATAATATTATTAATTTCGTATTATCAATTCAGATTTAATGAAGCTTCTCATTTGTGTATAACATGAATGTGTCGCCTATTACATTTAATTTTTGCTTTTATGAATACAATTTTTTAAGTGTACACATATTTCTTAATAGTGCATGTTCAATAAAAAGAAGTATCAATCTTATGTGTTTATGCATGTTCTTTGGAGAAGTCATTATTTTATTGTAAAGCATAAGGTATTGTCTTCAATGCGACACATGTAATAGTATTTAAAAACTTTTGTATACAAAGTAAACGATGGTCGAGTTATTTGCACAATATATCTTCCTTTTTTTACGATCGATTATTAAGTCACTACCTTATGCATTTAAGAATTTTGTAATCTTTGATCTAAATGTGTACATGAGGTCATCATGATAACATTACGATAACACTGTTGATAACATTAAATCCACATTATATTTAGTCCTTGGCATTCTTGTAAAGTTTCGTAGTATATATATTTTCATATATATATATATATATCGGAAGGAAAGAGTTATGAATCAAAAATTTGTAAAGGCATCACTCAGTGATAATAAGATTATATAACACATTTACAGATATTTAAGTACATAGTGTTAATAGAAATGAGATATATGCATATAAATTTATAAATATTTATATATATACATATATAAGATATTATTTATAATATCTGTATGGTACATGCAATTATCTCGTAGCCTCTTATCCAATCTAACATATAAAATGTCCACTTAAAGCAGAGACGCTGAAAGAAAGACTAAAAACATGGGATGCAATACGGGCCGATGCCTCGGTCCAGACGATACGGGGTACCCTGGATCAGGTACGACCCAATTAATATCCATTAAATCTTCAGCCCTCGTAGGTTGCTTTCTAAATAGTATTAAAAGTAGATACGAAATATAGATATGGAAAGATCTTACCTGTGATACATCCAGTATACAAAGTAGCTGACAGTAATGATACTAGAGGCAATTTCTAGTGATATAAATGTATAAACAGAGGGCTGTAGGGAGTGTATGCTATTATATTTGTAATGCTAGTACTAATTTAGTACTCTGTTTAAGAAAAGCCAAAATAGATACAATGTTTTCAAGTGATATCAATTTTGTGTACCCTACGAGGTTTGAACTTGAGCCATTGTTTACTAGCATTGTCGGAAAGTGAATCTAATTGAACAATTTCAAAATGGTTACCCTGACTTCTTTCCTAACTCTATCCTGAAGAATGCTTTTTCTCTTAATCTCTTTCATTGTTCCTTTTTTATATCTCTGTATTCGCACTATAGATCTACTCATTTTTAAATTGCTTTTGATTTATTTATGCCTTCTTAGGGTGCAGGAGAAATAGTTTCTGTTAATGTCGCTCTTGATTAACTCGTTTCAAAATTCCTTGTTTTTCCTATTAAGTTGTGATTATCTTATCTTATGTGTATTATGTGCTCACTCTCTGCATGCCCTTAGTTCAACTAATTTTAGGTGATGTTTCCTAGAAGATGTTGTTTCAGTTAATTTAGATACATTATCGCTAATATCTGAATAGAATTTAAACTACTTTTGCATCTTTAAAGATGCAATTAAAGTTTATCAACGTAAAATTTCTATGCTATAATAAAGGGTGTTAGAGAGTAAGCTGCTCAAGCTGCCACATTCTTGCTTTTGGGGAATTGAAACTTCCTCAGCGTCGATGCATTGAATGCCGGAACATTTAAGAGTAAGGGCATGCTGCAAGCAAAATGTATTAATGCTGAAAAAAACTGGAGATTTCTTAATTTCATATAAGTTATTAGCTTCGCTTGTATTATATCTTTGTCCAAATACAAACGTATGATAGATACGTATGTGAACTGAAGCGGTCTACACTGGTGCCCTTTACTATAGTGTTTTGTAACTTTAAACTTTCTTATATGTATATATATATATGTATGTATAAACATAATAATCATATATACATATATGTATATGTGTGCGTGTATGTGTACATGGGATAAAAGCACTAGAAGTTGTGCACTTTTATTGAAAGTAAATGTTAATGCTCTATACATGATAAAGAAATAATTATTAAAATTTAATAGACAAAATAATGTGGAACAGTTATATGAATACAAAATTGTAGTATTATTTATGCGTAGGTAAGTTATTAGGAGAACGTTAAACAGATATGTACTCACTTCTAATTATTATTAACAATGATAATTGAAATATCTGAAAATTTATAAATAATGTAAATAAAAATTCGTTACTAATACAAAATGAATGTGTATTTCTTGTTTTTGTATTAATAGACATACTTTCAAGATCAGAGATTTATAAGCATAGAATCATAATTCTAATGGTGCAGAATATATTGTAATAATTGTAAATGAGTATGTAATCCTTTACATTTTAGAATTCATGGCAGCCATTAGGAAGAAATTGGTTATAGTGGGTGATGGTGCTTGTGGTAAAACATGCCTGCTCATAGTTTTCAGCAAAGATC
This sequence comes from Xylocopa violacea, assembly GCA_963969225.1. Classification (NCBI taxonomy): domain Eukaryota; kingdom Metazoa; phylum Arthropoda; class Insecta; order Hymenoptera; family Apidae; genus Xylocopa; species Xylocopa violacea. Next base: position 30,953,369 of record CAXAJV010000006.1, on the reverse strand, counting down.
AGTTTCCTGAAGTGTATGTACCTACAGTGTTTGAAAACTATGTCGCGGACATCGAAGTCGATGGAAAGCAGGTGAGAACTCCAAAAAATACACATTATTTTTTTCTTACTTCTTTTTAAATATTAAAAAAATCTTGTCTATCATAGGTGGAACTTGCTCTTTGGGACACAGCTGGACAAGAAGATTACGATAGGTTGCGTCCATTGTCGTATCCCGACACGGACGTAATCCTAATGTGCTTCTCCATCGATAGTCCCGATTCCCTGGAGAACATTCCCGAGAAGTGGACACCAGAGGTGAAGCACTTTTGCCCAAATGTGCCCATTATCCTTGTTGGAAACAAAAAAGACTTGCGCAACGATCCTAATACCATCAAGGAGCTTAGCAAGATGAAACAAGAACCAGTTAAGCCAGAAGAGGGTAGAGCTATGGCTGAAAAAATCAACGCTTTCGCTTATCTTGAATGTTCTGCTAAGAGTAAGGAGGGTATTAGGGAAGTATTTGAAACAGCCACTCGGGCAGCGCTACAAGTAAGTATCGTTCGTTACAAGTTTCTTTAACCCATTCGCAGCGAATGACGTATTGTATACGTCGTTACTTTACTCACTATTTTGACGACAATGAACCGAACATCTAAACCACGGTTGTTCACGGTATCAATTTGATTCCTACAACATTATATATGATTAATATTGTTGCGAATGGGTTAAAAGTGAATGTAAACCGAGCAGACGTTATTATAAAAATTATGTGAGTTCGTAGGTAAAAAAGAAGAAGAAGGGAAGATGTTGGCTCCTATAATTCTTGAACTGTCACCGATAACGAGATAACACTAATGGAATTGCTAGCTGCAATGAAGCTAGTTGTTATGCCGGAGACCCCCAGCGGAAGCTATAATATAATAAGATCAACAACAACCATTTATCTTCAATTGTTTTACACAATAAAACAAATCTATAAAAAAAAAAGAAAAAAAAAACAGAACTGTCATTGATGAAACCGGAGACTTAAAGTATTGACTAAATTCACTACAAGTATATGTGCTATATATGAGAAACCATAATGTATATTGTAATGACTACTTGATTGTATTTTTTAATGGTAATGAATTGTGCTTCGAGTTTAAAAACAATTAAACAATTGTCATACCAACTATTTACATTTACGGTACATAATTATCTATACCATTGTAGCAATTATTACTATTATTATTAGTATCTCATTACTATTATATGCCTCTTACATCTCTTTGTTTTAATCGTAGTGGCCGTTTATTTTTGATAATAAAAAAAAAACAAAATAAGTGAAAAGAAGGAATGAAAAGTGTTGGGGGGAATTTGTAACAAAGTATAAAGAGAGGAAGAGAGAGAGAGAGAGAGAGAAAGAAAGAGAAGAGGGAGGAGTAGAAACGTAGTATGCAATGCAAAAGTCATATAGAAAGCAATGTAAGAATTTAAAACAAAATGTTAAGAATTCCAAATGTTGCGTCGCTATTTTATTGAACCATTGCATTATCTCTATATTTCTTAAACGACAAAAAGTAACAAACGTTATATTATATTATAAAATTGCGGAAGTAGACCAGCGGATCACTTTGATCAATAAGATACCAACTAGGCTAAATGTATTATTATTATAATTATTATTAATTATTATTATTAATTATTTTTATTATATTATTGTAATACGATGACACTAACATTACGGATTGTAACAGCGGCTATATTATATTTATGTATTTCGACAAACACATCCCTTGTATCCAAACAAAGCACACAAACGATGTCCTGGTTTGCGTTTTATTAACGAAATATCTTTTCAAATTATCCGAGATGTGATCAGTGTAATCGGCGAATTTGGTGATTAATTAATTTAGGCCGAACAAATTTCACAGAACATGGTTTTCATAGTGATATTGTGTAATTTACACGATGCTTTACAACAAATATTTCAATTGAAAGTAATATGTGCCCTTCAGAAAAAAACATCGATTAACTTATTAGTTTCAAGTTACCTTTGTAAAATGATTATCGAGCCTGTTAAGTCACCCTGTATTTTTCCTCCCTTTTATTTCTTTTTTTCATTTGTATACATGCTGTTCTAAACTTTTAATCTCTCTTACACGTCTTCTATTAAAAACTAATCTGTAAGGTTCACATAAGGTAGTTGTTTTTTGCAAGAACTATTAAATTAACGACTGCAATGCAGTCTTGGCCATTGATTTAATGAATGACTGTGGAATTGTGTTCAACAAACTTTTTTTAACAATTAGCAGTACTACTGTTGTTGAATTACGCTTTTAACCGAAACTCCGTAAGGTTGCAGGTCAAATTTTGCAACGGTCTAAAATTTGATTTTTATCAAGAAGTAAACATAGGTATGCCAATTTTCTATTGTTAAAAGGCGAAGATCGCTATTAACTGTTCGAAGCACAAAACAAATTGAGAAATCAATGAATAGTCAAGTCTTTTATAGTATTCAAATAAAAAGATGCTATTTAATAAGAAATTGTCATTATAAAAATTTCAAGATCCAAAACTATTGTCTTTATGAATCAAAATCCGTTGCAAATTTTGCAAGTGTTCTTTTATAATAATTTCCGAAGGATGTACTGTTAATTATGACTGTATCAGTTAATCCTTTATGGACTCTTTCTCCAACGCTGCAATAAGTGCGATCGTATTTTCAGATTATGAAATAAATTACTAAAAATTTGTACAAACATTTACCGCAGTTTTTATAAGGATACGCTATGGATCACGAGAGATTGATGTGTTTTCTTAAAAATTACTTATCATCTTGATCCTTGTCAGAATAGAAGTTATCAAATATTATACAAAAGTTACTGAGACTGAGTTTTGATTAATATGGATTATTGAAACATGAGAAAAATCTAAAAAAAAAAAAAAATAGGATAAATGCATAAAAACACTTTTTTTTTAATGAAAAAGATTATGTATTGTTAAGTGCACAAAAGTGAGAGATGAATATAAAGGACTTGAAGTTCTATGTCCAACGAGGATCAAAATGATATTAATTTATATGTATCATGGCATCTATTAAATTCATTATTATCTACGTTAAAAAGTAAGCGTATAAAGTTAACGTTTCGTTGTCTTACATGTATGTACATGTTTGGTCCATATAGGATTAAAGATTGTACGTAAACTATCATTGTTCTTGGAATAGATGAGGTGTTTTGCCTTTATGAGTCTTATGTTCCCTTTTTTTTTTTTTTAGCATTTCTTTGATTTTTACATGGTACGAAAAAGCAATAAAAGTACGAATTGTTTTGTCTCATTTTCTTATGATGATGCTGCAATATATACATATATACGTATATGTATATACACGTATGCTAAGCGTATCATATCACTTTGATTTCAAGTATTAAAAGGATATACTTGTGTTGTACACGTGAAACGAAAATACGAAGAAGAAAATAGGAAATACAGTTTTCCATATCCCCGTAGTCCTGTACGATGTTGTAATTCGTCATGTAACTACTGAATTGAAGAAGATACTTCCAAGGGCAAGAATTTAATCATTTGTATGTAATACTTTTTCAGTATAACTGGAGAAAAAACATTTTTTACGATTAGGAAAATCAAGTCAGGAGTAAGATTCTTGAGTTTTATATAACAGATCATTCTATAATTAATTATAGCCTTAATATATATAAGATATTTACTCCATGATTGCTATAATAAATTGTAATTAATAATAAAAGTTACTTATCAATACTTATAAATTACCACTTTTGAGGCAATTCAATTTGTTCAATAAGTGAGTTGTCCAAAACTTGGAAGGAATCTGTGAAGGTATATCAATTATATGAAGCAAACTGTATAATTTATACAAAGAAATTTTTATTTAAAAGTTTTATTGAACAAAATTTTGTATTTATTTTGAAATATTAGCATTTTCTAGAAATCACATATATCAGGTTTTTAAAAACTGTAATTATTTCAATGAGAGAAAGAGAAACATTGTTAGTTTCGGTGCATTAAATTTTGTTATAAAAGTTTATTTTACTTTTGATATAAACGAAAAGGTAATGTATGAACTCCAACCTAATATAATGTCAAATATGAAACATGGAATGGAAAATGTGTCTTAAACATAATTTCTTAAATCTGAAAAACAATGACATGATAACTCTAAATCAGTTCTGCTTAGTTTCTCTCACCATGATATATAGTATTATAAAGTTACATATATATATAGACAATCCTATCCTAATTATTCTTCACTTCGCGTTTCCAAATACTCTGTAAAATAAATGCAGTACGCAGAGTTATTGAAAGTTCTCAATTTTTTTCACTTCAGCCTGTCTCTCGTACTAGAAAATTTGTAGCCTTTACATTTTTTAACTATTACGCACATTCGCCACACTGGTAAGTCGCACAAGGAAGATTTCACTCCATGTTCTGCTGCTGATATTATATCAAAAGATCTATTAAACAACTGTATATATCTGTTATGAAAAAAATTATAATTCGTCGCTTTTCGGTTTCACAGCTTTGCCCTTGCGATCAAATCCTTTAAGTCCATCGGTTGAATGCTTGGCAATGTACTTAATGAAGTCCTCGAGTTGTCTGCCACCTTCATATTTCACTGGATTATTCTTTGAATCTTTAGGTGCCCAATAAAGTGTTGGGAATCCTCGAACTTCGTATGGTGCTGGGACATCGTTAGCAGTGGCATCCATCTTCACAATTGCAACATCCTCGTTCGCGAGTTTCTCACCTAATTCGTCATAAACAGGTGCTAATTTCTTACAGTGACCACACCAAGGCGCATAAAACTCGATCAACGTATCTTTGTCGTTGTTAATAACAACTTCGTCGAAGTTTCGGGCTACAGCGACCTTGACACTTCCACTGTTATCTTCAGGAATTGGTTCAGACTTCAGATATGGTTCTAAGGTGCCAGCTTCCATGTCCTTTAAGAAAGCTTCGAATGTATCCACCGAGAATTCATCTTTCATAACGAATTTCTGGCCGTTAGCGTTTCTTGCCAAGATAACAGGCTTATCGCCTTTAACAAAATCAATTCCAAAATCGTTCAACTCATGCTGGAAGTCATCCTTGGAAGAAATTGCGAAGTTCAACTTGGGGAAGTCCTTGGCAACTTTAATAATTCTGTTGCGCCAATAATTTGTGCCTTTAGGATTCTTGGTATAATCTACAGTGTAGTATGCGACAACCAGTGGATTTTTGAACTCTCCTTCATTGTCGCGCGTACGAACTCCCGCGATACCGAAGCTGAAATAAAAATTTAGTTAGAGCTAGTGTTTGCGATTCAACTTTCGGTGGTTTTTTAGTACTTACTAATTTTTGTTAATAAATTCTTGAATATCGCCTTTAGATTCGTCATATTTTACAGTGTTTGGTTCAAATTTGTTTTGCAGTATTTTCGGTCTATATAAAACAATAGTGTTCCTGAAAATTAAACATGTGTAAGCACTCTGTATTTATTATTAATGTTGGAGTAAACGTAAAGCGATGTGAATAAATTACTTGTGTCCTTCCTTCTCTAGAAGTGACTTGGCAGTTGTATGAGCAAATCTGACTTTATCTTTAAGTTTCTTAGAAACAGCATGGAAGGATGTTGCTAACGGTGAGTCTTCCTTCTCGAAGAAACCTACAACACCTATTTCATCAGAATCCAAGAATGCTTTCAAGCAATCTTCTCCCGTTAGTTCCTTGGATGCTGGACCAACTTGTGCCTAAAGCATATTTAAGTTAAGTACATACAATGGATAATCATTTTATCGTACCGGACATCTCTAAATTTAACAAGATTTCAAATACCTTCATGTATTTAGCAATACCAGCAGCTTCTCTAGGTCCATTGTAATCGCTAACAAAATCACCTTTAGAAAAGATTTTCAATGTTGGATAGCCACTGACGGAATATTTGTTACAGGTGTCTTTTCCACTCTCTGTACAATCTACTTTGGCAAGAGTGATCGGAGGGTCGTTACCCAAAAGCATTTCAGCAGCTTTCGCATATTCTGGCTTCAATCGTTTGCAATGACCACACCTGCGTATGTATATATGTGAAATCTGATTATTTGTAATTTCTATATTCGTTTAAATAAAAAAAAATAGATAACATATTTAACAGTTATGTAAAAAAATATAAAAAGAATAACAGTTTTTTTTGTGTAGAAATAAGAATGAATACTTCAAAGAGAGACTTCGAAACACGTTTTCATCTAACGTGGCACAAGCCGGTACTTGGAATCGTTAAAACCGGAACCCTAAGAACGTATCTTTTTAAACATTTTCATCGTAGACACGGTAGGTGCAGCAAAATAAGAAATAAAAAGGACCATCTATGGTTTTGTAAGTGTATAATTATCGTAAAGAAATTTCTTACCATGGTGCATAAAACATAACAAGCGTGTTCTCGAGCCGTTCTAATTCATGGCTGAAAGTTTCGTCCGTAAGCTCCACCACATCTTTTTCTTCGGCCAAAACGGTAGCAAAGACCAAGGAAAGGAGGATAAAACACTTGGGTAGCATCGTGAATTACGGTGCTATTCCTAAATCTATTCTGAACTGTATTCTTTATCCAAAAGGCACTGCCTGTCGAAGACGTGGCTTTTGCAAGAAGTTAGCCAGGGTAGCCGCGCAGTGCTGTCGCGTTTTGATTGGTCGTTTCTATCGAATATGTACGATGTACCTCAGTGTGCGCTACCTACACGTACACGCTTAAAGGAGACGAGATTCCAGACGGAAAGAGTCAGCAACAAGGTGTATTTCGTCGGCGTTTATATCGGTGGGGGAAACTGGAAGAGAATTTTTAACGGTATTCCTGAAAAAAACTGCATACGTTACTTTGTATTCTCTTCTAAACGGTCTCAATGCCCTCTCGAGCGATCAACATAAACTACGATCGTTGTTCGTTGTATTTTACTGCGTCCTTGGAAAAATTGTCGAACAGAGACAAGTGTCGAATGTCATAAAGTCGTAACCAGCATAGAACATGATTTAAATAAGCGGCAATTAGATAGTAGCGATATTTATCTTAGGTAGGATGTAAGCGTATGTAGAAAACAGGAAGTACTGCGTATTTCGTCATTAATTGATTTTTATGATTAACGAGACAATATCTGATCTAAAAGTACTTACTCATAATGATGAGTTATTGAGATGTTGATGCTAAGAACTGATAATGAAATTTTCGAGTTAAGAAAGCACTTATTATTATTACTTACGTACGTTTAAACAATATACGCAAAACAGTAAGTACAATAATAATAATAATGAAGGAAATTGTATCAATGTATACAATATTGCGCTCGCTACAATAATAATACTTAAGAAAAAACTAATGTATTTTTAATGTAGTACAGACAAATTACATTTATCAAAGCTTATCGCTCTTTCAGGCATTCGTAACACCATTTCCTTATACGATATTAATAGATGTATTTTGTTACTCTAAGCGTTGAAACCATTTGCTTAGCAATTTTATGATTACAAATAAAAATTTAATTAAAAATAACACAATTCAGAGATTCAGCAATTATTGCTAATATTTTTGTTCAAGTTTACCGGATGTGAAACAATTATGCACAGAACAAATACCGATGGAGTTGAATATTCTGACGTATAAACCTATTAAACGTGTTTTGAATTGTAATAACCACCCCTCCAATGACAACGATTGCTTGTTCATATTCGGTTAGCATGAGTATGCAGAAAGAAGGAAAGTGTAATATAATCAGAATGGGGATTCATTAAATACTACATGCGACAGACGCGCAACTTTGTCAGTTCTAAAGACGCTGTGCTATCGATTGCAATAAGCGAGGTCTCTGAAAAATCAAGTTCTTAGTTATCTATAAAAGTTAACTAATCACGATATATCTTGTGATATTATGGTGAGTGCTTTTAATATTGTTGCAACTGAACGTAAATGCATACATAATAAATACAAATAAACAAAGAAGTATAATGGAAAAAGATACCTTTTCCTCGTAGGATTTTTAACAAATTAATTCGCTCAATTAACGTGTACAACTAACGATTCTGATGTTTTATCAACCTAACACAAATGCAGGTCAGCGATCAACTAATTTCGCATTCAACATTTTGCATCGAAATAATGCGCGCAATGTCGGTAAATAGGTAATTAACATATCGACGTTTTAGCTTACATTGAATTGTTATTATGTCATTTACCATTATGAATTAAAGTGTCGCTTTAATGTAAAATTTTAAACGACTAATGTAAGAATGATTTGTTCGCATACTTTCTGTGCATTTTCTACTGTATACGTATAAACTGTTTATTAGGGTGCGTTTGTATTAGTGTTACACGTGATGTCAGAATCGTTAAAACAATCTGCACACTTTGTACAATATGTACAGTTCTAATAACTAATTATATTTTATTTTCTATTGTAAATATCATACGCAACAGAGAATTTTCATTTCAAGGACTTGTACAATATGATTATATAAGCCATACTGTTGACACACATGTTTCACGTGAAATAATAACAAATGGATCAAATGTCATACATTGTACTAAGAATTTCTTGTAATTAATGCGCATACAATTTATAAGACTATTTGTAATTCAAAGCAAATTAATTCAGTATGCAAATCTATCTCCTTTAAATCGATTCTATTTCTACAGAATCACTTTATGTAACTATAACCACTTGATTGCAACTTCTATCTTAAATACGAGATCAGAATTGACTCAATAAATGTCTATAGTAGCATATTAAATTCGTTTTTTATCTAAAGTCTGTTCTCTGACAAGAATCTATGAGATCGCTTTTGTAATCGATAATTTGTCATTTTCTCAATCGCGCATGACAATTTTTTGAAGGACAATGAAAGCGAGTTTAGGCATGAAAAATTTTGTTGGATTTCTTTAGTCGAACTAACTTTTTTGAGACTGTTAATAAGCAAACTTCGCGGTGCTGGCACGTTCAGTTGTGAGTCATCTGTAGTTGTGACCCACCTGTCACTGTGATAGGTCGCGAAGAGTTTAACGTGTTGATTCTTAGATTCGAAAATTAGTGTTTATTTGGCTATTGGCCACAGTGCTCGCGCTTATCTCACCTTGATATTGAAGCATATCTATTTTTCATCTTCTAGTTTGCTCGTCAGTGTATCAATTACGTCAACGCATATCATTTATCCAGCGCTACAACAGGTAAGAGACTTCCAATCTATCAAGTTGTGTCATTACGATTTGCCGTTTCACTTTCTCTTTTACCGACCAGTTGCTTAGTTTTCTATATGGTCGACCTTGGTACTATCTTTCAAATAAAATTAAAACCTGGAATTCCCCGATATCGTTTAAGTAAACATTCTTATTACATAACTGTTTAAAATATGTTCCATCATGTATAATGGTTATTACATTCAAATTTTATATATTTTAGGCAATCTGAAAAACATGCTCTGCCCATTTTTGACACGTCTCTCTGCAAATTATATTCGCAATTATGGAACTTCTGTGATCATCAATTATCGTCAGCTTTGCCCAGTGATGTCTCAATTTTTTAGCAGCCAGGAAGAATCTGTTGCGACTCAACAGGTTGAAGAAGCCATAAACAGACAATGCCCATTTCTTGCTAAAGAAAAAAACATTGTGAAAGTGGCCAGTCCTGTAGTTAAGGAAGATATTATTAATGAATCATGTGCAGAATCGGAAGAAAAACCAAATTTTCCTTATGAAAAATTTTTCCATGATCAGATCATGAAAAAGAAAAAAGACCATTCTTATAGAGTATTTAAGAAAGTCAATCGTTTGGCAGAGAACTTTCCAGCTGCAATGGAATACTCTTGGGGAGAGAAACCAATCACTGTTTGGTGCTCCAACGATTATTTAGGAATGTCACGGCATCCAGCTGTAACTAATTCCGTTCGAGAAGCATTGGATAAATTTGGCGCAGGAGCTGGTGGAACTAGAAATATATCAGGAAATTCTATGGGGCATGAGATGTTGGAGAAAAGACTTGCTTCTTTGCACCAAAAAGAGGCTGGCTTGTTATTCACCTCTTGTTATGTTGCCAATGATTCTACTCTGTACACTTTAGCAAAACTTTTACCAGGTTGTCATATTTTCTCTGATGCTGGAAATCATGCATCCATGATCCAGGGTATAAGAAATAGCAGAGCAACGAAGCATATATTTAGGCACAACGATGTGGAACATCTAGAAGAACTTCTTTCTAAAGTAGATAAAAATGTACCAAAAATTGTAGCATTTGAAACTGTACATTCTATGACTGGTGATATATGTCCTTTAGAAGAGTTATGTAATATTGCACATAAATATGGTGCTTTAACATTTGTTGACGAAGTTCATGCTGTTGGACTGTATGGATATTCAGGTGCTGGCATTGGAGAGAGAGATTGGGTGCTCCATAAAATGGATATTATATCCGGCACCCTAGGAAAAGCCTTTGGGAATATTGGTGGTTACATTGTGGGATCTGCAACATTAATAGATATGATTCGAAGTTATGCAGCAGGTTTCATTTTTACGACCTCGTTACCACCGACAGTTTTGTATGGTGGCTTAGCAGCTGTTGAAATTTTAGCCTCGGACGAAGGAAGAACATTAAGAGCTAATCATCAGAAAAACGTAGCTTATATGAAATCTATTCTATCTACTGCTGGTCTTCCATTGGAACTATCACCTTCTCACATCATTCCAATAAAGGTACATTTTTCTTTACCAGTTTCTTGAACGATGCAGGTTGGTTGGACAAAATTTTCTTCAAATATTTTCAGTACTGAAAGTAAATATATATATTTCATTTTATTTATTGTTTAGTGTATTGTACTAATATATATACTGAAATCAAGAGGCAGGCATGTGCTGTTAGAGAGTTTATATTTATTAGGTGTTACTGTTTTTTAGATCGGAGATCCATTACTATGCAGTCAATTAGCTGATTTATTATTAAAAGATAAGGGGCATTACGTCCAAGCCATTAATTATCCAACTGTTCCAAAAGGGGAGGAAAAATTAAGGCTAGCTCCAACACCAAGACACACTCGATCTATGATGGATCAATTTGTGAAAGACACATTAGATGTCTTTCGTTGGTTAAACATACCGACGGTTGATCATAAATTGGTCGATATTCCGCAACCAATTCGAGTTCATTGACTACAGTAGCACGTAAAAGAATATAACTACTGAAATTCTATAAAAACACGAATATGATTTATTCGTAAATATAAATCTATTTTATGTGGATATTTATGCTGTTGACCAAGCATCCGACGTGTTAAAAATTAACCGGAGTTAATCAATTATACAAAGCTTTAAATAAAGCCTTTATTGAAGTAAATACGAATATTTATTTAGCTAGTAAATCTATTCGTGCTGTCACGTTCCAATTTCAAATTTTTAGACCTATCAGCGTGTAGTTACGAACAAAATATAATATAGATACGTGTACGTAACATATTTTTGGGTCCTGTGCAATGGAAACTTGCCATATCGTTTATTATTTTCCTGTTATGAATTGAATTTAGAATCTATTTTTATATTTTTTCTTTTTTTCTTTAATTCTCATGGTTAATGATATTATAATCTTATTTTGTATCTTGTGTTAACAATTTGCACAATAATACGAAGATGAAATAGAACTATTTGTAGTTCTATCTAATGACTTATTTATGATCTCAGTTTAAAGCATGCGCGGTAACTGATACATACACTGCGCATGCGTATCGTTTCATTCCACTCACAATTGACAGATTAATCGCGTCGTCTGCGTTTATGCATTCTCAAGTACGTGTTTGTATATTTATTTTTGTTTAAATCCAATTTTCAAGTTATAAGATATGATATTCTGATTTATAGTGAAGTTATCGATGAATTTAACAGTTTCGAGACAATCTTGAAAACAAATATTATGTATTTGATTGAATGAAATTGTGACAAAGTGTTGAAGTTAAAGGTTAGAATGAGAAGCATTGTTAATATCTTGAAAATTTTCGTTGCATTTTTCTACGACTATGCACGAGGATTATCGTACACCATCACTACGATTTTGCTTCTGAGCTACTGCTTACATCCAGGTCGATTTGCCTCCCATTACACTTTCATAAAAGCGGAAGATATATACGATGAAATGGAGAAATCTTACCCAGCAAGGGATAATTCCTGCACTATTACCATTAATTCTCGAAGATCTCAATTGCTCTATCCCGACGAACATCCTCGTGAGGATCCCGTAGCAATGGCACGACGGTTAGGCATATTACCCGGGGGACAGTGGAAACCTCTAAATTGTCACCCCCTTTTTAACGTAGCCATTATCTTGCCATACAGAAACCGTCAAACACAACTCACCATTTTTATGAATTATATTCATCCATTCTTGCAAGCTCAGAACCTTGATTATAGGATATTTGTAATAGAACAAAGTCCGATGCGGGAGTTCAATCGTGCTAAACTCTTCAATGTCGGGTACGCAGAGGCGAACAAAGTGAACGACTTCCACTGCTTCATTTTTCAAGACATAGATCTAATACCTCAAAATCCTGACAATATTTACGCTTGTACCAAAATGCCCAGGCATATGAGTTCAAGCGTTAACACATTCCGATATAACTTACCATATACAGGTTTATTTGGTGGCGCAATAGCATTAACTCGTAAACAGTTTGAACGAGTTAATGGATTTTCTAATGTTTTCTATGGGTGGGGTGGAGAAGATGATGACTTCTACAGTCGTTTACAATCAAGGGGTTATCAAGTATATTCATCACTGTTATCATCAATAATAATATCATGAAATATCGATTTATATTTTATATTTAAATTACATTTCAGATAACACGTTTTGGACCTGATATTGCTCAATATTATATGCTAACACACAAAAAAGAACCCCCCAGCAATGCAAGATTTGAAAATCTTGAAAATAGCGCTAGGAGGTATGATACTGATGGAATTAGTAATTTAGAATATAGAGTTCTGAATCATCAATTAAGGCCACTGTACTCTTGGATTTTAGCAGATGTGTAGGTTTTATTTAGTTTCTGTCATTTTATCAATGAATATGACTGTTCAAAAATGTGTGCTGCAATTTAATTTTATAATGGTAGAATCCAATTCTGATTTACTTGTTTCTCTCAAGAAAATTAAGCAACAAACTGCGATTGACAATTTATAGATTATACGTTTAATATCTCTCTTTATCAAACCAAAGATACATTGCTATAATATATTTACGAAATGAATTGCTGATCTGTGCAATTACAAAAATATATTAGCGATAAAAATAACTTATTTATTTCGTATATTATTAAAATTCAGTTTAGACGCAAGTTTGAATAAAAAATTTAATTTATTTTTTATGTATGCTATATATGATACTTGAAAAAATAATATAAACATTATACATATAGCAAGTATTTCCTAATTGCGTTTCTGTTTGGATGAAAGCAGCATTGTTTGGAAGTTCATTTCTTAAGCAAATGCAGATTACATAGTACAAAACTTCTTTATACGAGTAGGTCACAATTTGTTCCTCTAGAACTGTCAACAAATCAATCAACATTCTAATGCAATATTTATTACATTAATCATTTAATACTTAATATTTTGTGAGTATTATATTTATATCGACTGAAAAATAACATATTATTGTAATTATAATGCCACCAATTACTTTTAATAGTTAAATTGGTGGATATGTAAGATAGCGTAATCTTCAGTTTGAATAAGTCGTGTGATCCTAGACGTGATATGTAATCGAAATAATAGGTATATTTAAAATAGTTTCTATAAGTTTCTGAGTATTGATAATGTAATATGTATTGAAACGTAAAGAGACTTTTAGCTTATAGCGTATGCGAGAAAAACAAGAATTATTTCGAAATAAAAAAATATGGAGTTCAAATGGTTGAGTTATCAAAAACATTTTACTTATACAAGCGTAAATGACCTATGTAATAAGAATAAAAAAAAGAAACATAAAAATAAAATTGTATTTTTTTTAGAAAAAAGTAGTGTATAATTTTATTTCGAAATATTTAAAAATCACATTTATGTACATTTATGGAAACATCTGAATAACCACATTGATATTTAATTGAATATTTTTTAACTTTAATACAGAAAATAATGTTTATTTATATATATATAAACCATACTTTTACGAGGATAAAATTTCAATTATTAAAAAAAAGAAACAAAAGTATTTTCGATCGTTTACAGATGAACACGAGTGTATTGCAAGCAATAACGCTGCGTGTATTTTTATTATCATCCTTTAACCTACTATTTATTACATGGGTTTTTTTGCACGTATAATTAAAAAAATAATGATAAAATGTAAGAATGACAGTAGAAAGATGTATGTATAGCGAAGAATGTGTGATCTCCAAAAAATACAGCATAAATCATAATAAAAAGGAAAATTGATGTATACATTTATGAATATAAATATGTATAACTATCATTCTATATATATATATATATATATATATATTATATATATATATATCCGTGAAATCTGTCATATAATTACATATTATAAAGGAATTATGAAATTTAATGCAAATCGGTACAATATAATAAATATACGTTACACCAGTGACGAGGAGTTTAGTTACACTGGGTTATAATCAAAGTATGTTAGTTTCTTTTAAAGGAAGCATCATGAAATTCATATAAAACGATACCACATTAAGAATTTAAAGAACACAAGTTTAATTTTTAAATTCTCCTTAGATATTTCATAATGCTTCGATATATTCCACCTTTGAAATATGAAAAGTACTATGTTGTGCACAAACTGTTAGATGAGAATTGCTTAGTGTAATAACTCTTTGAACTATTTTGTTACTGGTACTTATAATACATTCTCGGGTATATGTACTTTTTAAATATACAATTTTTGTTTAACGAATGAATATATAATTATGTATATTTTAAAATTATGAGCATTTCATGCACTCCTATTTAATACATGTTAAGTTTCAGTAAAAAACACAATATGTGCAATTTACAAATATTACCAATTTATATTATTCTCTAAATGGAAAATTCTAAAATGAAAGACATCATGAAAATATAAAACAGAAAAAGATCATGTATATCTCCCAAGAATGGATTATCATTCCTGAATTATCAGTATGCAACCAGCACATTATTCGAGTAATACGCGTACATACCTATTCATCTATGGAAAATTAGGTATACAAGTACTTATTTATATATAAAATCTATTTTCAGTGAGACTCGATGTATTATG
Organism: Xylocopa violacea; assembly: GCA_963969225.1. Taxonomy (NCBI): domain Eukaryota; kingdom Metazoa; phylum Arthropoda; class Insecta; order Hymenoptera; family Apidae; genus Xylocopa; species Xylocopa violacea. Next base: position 30,938,107 of record CAXAJV010000006.1, on the reverse strand, counting down.
TATCAGACAGTTCTTGATAACGGGCATACATCATTTTTTTCACGCAATCTTTGTACGTGTCACCCGGTAATGCGCTGTACGACGACGATTTCGCTCCTAAGCCCGCCGTAGGAACTCTTCTTTCCGCTTCGATGATACTTGTCCTGCCTTGATTCGATTTGCCAAGACCCATCCCTTCGCTCCATCCCATTTTTTGTAACAGTTTATTGCCAACATTATCCGAACCAATGCCGGCTCTGGTGGGTTCTTCGTACGACACTGATATTTCCTCGACTCTAGTTTTTAAGTATTTCTCTTTGAGTTTATTTGGCTGTGGAGGTTCTGGTTCGCCATACTTTGCCCTCCTCTCTTTGGCGCGATCTCGATATTTGTTATTTCTTTGTTGCGGATCGTTTGGATCTAAACCACGTACCTGATACCAATTTTCCAAATTTTGCTTATGAAGATCCGACAGTTGTTGATGTCGAAGCAATGCTTCTTTGCTTGGGAATTGTCGTTTGCATAACAAGCATGCCAATTTACTCCAGTCTGTATGCTGTCTTTCTTCCTGTTGCACATCCTCTATTTCCTCTTCCGTGTCGCTACCGCCACCATAAGCAGCGACTAAACCGTTATTTCCACTCTGGTCTTCGTCTTCGTGATATGAGTTCGTAAGAGATTTTTTCTCCAATATAGCGTATCCCGCGTCCGCAGCTCCACTTCCGACTCCCTGATTGCCATCGCCACCAGCAAACTCGGAATTCCAATTACTCTTCGCGTTCTCCTTCTTTTGATTTAAGGTTTTCGCCCAACGTTCCATGTCCTTGGCTATTTTTTTCGCCACTTTCACTTTGTCTTGTTTACTATCCTTTTTTTTGCTCTCGTCCTCTTTCGTGGCTTCTTGCATTGTCGGGGCGATAGACGAAGTTGTTGCTTGATTAGTGACTGTATTTGTTGAATCGGTACTACTGGCTGTGGCGGTTATCGTAGTCCCGCTAGAAGTGGTTCCTGTTCCTTGCGCCACGGTTGTAGCAGTCTGCACCATATCAAATAAATACAAAAAGATTTTTTTTTTGTTATCATGTCACCAGTTCGAAATTAATCAAAGCTATGAATTCCAATTACCTTTGCCGGTTGATACGAAAATGATTCTGCATCCCAGTAGAGAAATTGCTGCGTGTGACTATTATAATAATATTGTGAATTAGGGTCGTAATACAATCCCGTACTTGGATCGTAGTAATAACCCGATGACTCATCGTAATGATAAGTGCTAACATCTGGCACAGCTAAAAAAACATTAACATTATAAAAAAACGTGTCTCAATCAAGTTGTCTAGAACTGTGTTACCATGTAGTAACTTACAATATACTTTACCGTCGCTACCATGTGCAGGTACTCTTCCACTTGCTAACGCCGTACTGGCTGGTGCTGTGGGTGTTGGCCTGTTTTTCATTTCTTCGGAATCTCCTAGTTTTCTGGACGCTTGCAATTGCTGTATAGCAGATTGCGCTACAGCCGCTGCTGCGTTCACTCGGTCAGTCTGATTTAAAGACGGCAAAGTGATCGCTGATCCCTGCATTATTTGATTCTGATAATATTGCGTATAATACTGAAGGTAATGAGCTTTTTGTGCAGGCGTCTTAGCGTATAAGTTGGCACTATATTCTGCCAGTTGAGCAACGTCGTCTAAAGTATATCTCTGTGGTTGGTTATCGTTCGCTTTCCACGTGTTTGTATTGTTTATCTGGTGAAGTTTGCAATAAGTAATCTCCACTTTCCTGCCGTCTACCACCAATCCTTGTTTTGTAAGAGCTGTGTGCAGATACATGGCATCCACCACGTTGCCCATTTCCAAGTAGCAGACACCTCTCGACGTATTTGTGAGGGAATCACGCCCGATGCGAATGCTCCGAATTGGCATCGAAGAAAGATTCTTCATTGCTTGCAGGACCGAATCTTCGGTTGTTAGAACGTCCAATCCTCGAAGAAGTACGGTATTTGTAGGATGAGGGCTGATTTCATCGCTACCCTCCCCACCTTCCTCGCTTTCAGCTCGAGAGGCTGAACACTTGAAGCATGTTTCGCGCCTCTTGAAATTGTGCGCACCGCACTGTAACAAAAACGCAACAGTATCACAACATTTGCGTCGCATTGGATGAATAACAAAATTTTATAAATAGCCTTACCTTAACGCAGTGCCAATCTTGTGTGTTTTTTGCTGGTGGCTTATCTACATGGCAATCTTTCGGTATACTGTACTGCATCAAGGCACGGTACTGGTCCTGCAGCATCAGTACACCCTGAAACAGAGAATTTCAGTGTTATCCCGTCCAGTATTCTCTCAAAGCAGCTGTTTATCCCGTAAACTTCCTTCTTGGTTGACGAAATTATAGTTTTTTTTCTCTACTTCATAGCTTTCCGTCTCGAACGAACGGTAAAGAAAATGTCGTGGGCTTTATAACGTGGGCCATTCCACACGGCTTGCGGACCGACTCTATTTGTATGTACATGCGCGAAAGCTCTTTTTCTCCGATCAAAAAAGAAAAAAGAAAAAGATCGAATTCGTGAAAACAAGCAAACATACAATATGATTTGCTTGCATATAAATTTTTATACGTGTATAAAGAAAAAATCGTGCAAAAAGTTTTCATTCTTTTAAAATGCTTCGATCGATAAATAATTGCACCGAGAGAACAAAGTTAAAATATGGTAGAAGCAGACTTGAATGACAAAATTATAGGAAAGCATTTTATAATACTATATAAATATAGCGAAAATGTGATTTTGTACAAATAAATTATCATGCCGGGTATTAATGTATGCAATTGTACGTAGAAGATAAGACGATTGGAATGACCCTCCTCCGATCTTCATTGTTAGTCCACAAACTTTTATATGACAGATAGAGGATAGGTAAAAAGCACGCGGCGCGGCCTTTCAATATATGTAATGTAAACTTTGTATAGAATCCAATATAGACGAATTTTGCGAGCGAGTTATAAGAAAAGTCTGCAAAGTATGTGGGGACTCCTAGATAAATAATTAGGTACGATAGATTGAAGTAGCCTTTGTAAGGTGCACAGCCATGGCCATGGGGAAGGCCAAGGGGCTGCGTTACCGTGCCTTGCCGCCACGGGGCGTCGGTGGCACGCGTACAACGCATCGGTTGGGTATCTGGACTGAACTTCTTTCTACCTGTTTCATCTCCATCCACCGTGCAGCCTCCTGAGTCGCGTTAAACTCGACGAATGCAAAACCTCGCGAAGCACCTATACAGAGCAAATACACACATATCCAAAGTTAATCCACGTTTTGCCTGGGTGTCTCTACTCTGAGAGGGCAGGCAATCACAGCACCAACCATTGACAGACTGAGTTTCGAACGAAGTATTTTCTTCGCTTTCGTCGCTTGCTTTCATTTCCATTTGCCTAAAGCTCAGCAGAATGAATTCTACACGGGGTGACAGACGACTTTTCTCTCGTATATTTTTACGCGAACTTTAGTTTACTTTAATGACAGACCTACCAAAGTCTCTTAGATTCCTTTCTATTTCTTTTGTTACTATGTATAGATCAAAGAAACAATAGTAGGAACTGTATGGTAAGAATTATCCCTCCCAAAAATTTGTATACTATATATTCGTTAACAATATCAATAACGTTGGAAACAAATAAAATTGATATTTCAAAAAATATAACCATAGTTTGTCAAAGAGGGTCACTTATATGCACACCATACAATAGAATAACAATTTGTCACAGAGATTTTAGATGTTATTTTGAGAATACAGTTGGATAGAATTGGTTGGTAGATGTTCCAATTAATTTAAATTCAAGGCTTTTAGGAATTTCAGAAATACTTTACATCACCCTCGCAAGATGAATAATGACGATTTGATTTCCCTCAAAATATTCTTCCTATGTAACAAATTCTGTTCTTGTTATAAACTTACCTGATTCCGAGAGTAGAAAAATTAATTAATGATTTATACTCGACTGATAATGATTACATTGATTATTGTGCATCAATGATTTAAGGGTATGCATGATTGGTACCGATGTAATACTAATATAAATGTTTGTATAATGTAGTAAAGAAATTGTTTGAAATTTTCTTTAAATCATGTCGAGTTAAAGAAAGAAATTCTGTGCCATTAAAAATTTCAAACAATCTTTCAAAGTACTCATTTAAAAAATGCAACAATAACTTAGGCTATGCAAATCTAATGCAACCTGCTGAGATAAAAAGCAATTCACTAATTTGCACATATTAGGTGTAGGGGAAATTAACTAACAAAAACTATGATAATTACCTGTGTCCTTTTTACGTATTAGCCTGATGTCCTTGGGCATGAGACCACAGTTGAGGATGTCTTGCCGCACCTGTGATACACACATCATAATGATAACAGTGATGTATGCTTGCAAATGCTGGGCTCACGAGTGGCCGTTATTATGTCAGGCCGCTCTGTTGATAACCTACGTCATTTTCTGTAATATGCTGAGCAAGCCCACGAATCATTATGGTGTTGTTCGGAGATTGAGATTTGTAATGGATGCCTTCCATGGACGAACCATAAGTACGTCCATGGTCATGCTCAAAGTCCATACTTTCACGGCTATGATCGTCATCGCGATCCCGATCTCTATCCTCCCGTTTCCCTCTACGATCACGATCTCTGTCCCTATCTCTGTCTCTCCTTGAGCGATCTCTATCTCTGTCGCGATCACGATCTCGGTCTCTATCTCTTTCTACGGAATCTCTGTCCCTTTGCCTTCCATAACGATCCTCTCTGTCTCTGTAACTACGATCTCTATCGTCTCTACTCCGATCTCTCCTGTCCCTTGACCTATCTCTTTCGCGGTCTCTGTCTCGGCCACGATGATTTCTGTATTCTGGGCTGCGGTGGTCTCTATCGCGGTGATCATTGTCACGATGTTCTCCGTAATCCGGTGACCTGCTGCTTCCATAATCGTTGCGATAATCATAGTCTGAATTGTGCCCTCTCCTTTCAGGCCCGTAGCCTGGCTCCCAGGGGTCAATATTGTTACTGTACATGTTGTCCATGCATTTAATGTATATCTGAAATCATCAGAATTTCACCAACTTTATTTTTGAAACTTGATTAATTCACTAATTACTTTGTCATTGTGAGAGTTAAGACTAACTAATTAAATTCAGAATAAACATTAAAATTTATATTCAAGCAAAGAAAAAAGTGTACAATCGAATTAACATTCCTTACTTTATAATGCAGTATATATTTCACATAAATAAATCCGTATTAATTCACGTCAATATACATATCTAATATATATGTAATTAACATACGTATATATATATATATATATTGGACACAACTATTAGTTACACTTCAAAATTCCTTGATACTACACACTAGGATTTGAAAAATATGCTCTCGATGAAAGCATAACGTACTTTCTGCAAGTATTTAAAATTAGTGTGACAGATTTCCATTAAAATTTTACACCGCACTTTAACGTTCAGAAGGTGGAGTAGGGACAACGTTCATTTTGTTAATATCAATAACAAGAAAAGAATTATATTTAATTAAAGGGAATGAAACAAATTATATAATATAAAAATATTGAATAGAGAACTCCGATCTGCAAGAGTCGACGAAATATCATGGCGTGATTCGTAATCATCACCCGATCTCATCACAGATTTTTTTGAATACTTCGAATATGTACCTAAATGATTTCTATGTTGTAGCAAATTTGTGCAAGTTTGTTTCTCACTTACCTTACTCGATACTTGTGGAAATAAATGAAATTTAACGCGATGCGCAGAATAGCGTGGTTGTAGCTTTCGTTCCTCTTGTACAATATGGCGCCGTATATGGAGGACCGGAGGTCGGAACCATTACGTGTCCAAGAAATATGTTCTATATAGAAATATTTTCGAGATGGCGCTTTCACTCGCTTGCTGTCGCTAACCACGAAAAAAGAAAAATTGGATTTAAACATCCATTTCATATTTTTTCTATGTTTATTTAAACTGAAGTTAAAATCAAACAGTATCGATAGATGTATACCTTTGTAAGTATTATGCGTGTCTCTAATAAAATTATGTTTATATTTTGTGTTTGCGAGCTGGTTCAATAACGTGGAAGTAGTTTCCATGAAAGTGACTGTATATTAAAAAAAGTAATACAAAACGTTTTTCACGCGCTAACGAATATTAGCAATACATTCGTTTAGATGTTCTTATAAAACTGGAAAGTTTATGTATTTAGAAAGTCAATTTAATGATATAAGTATAAGTTAAATATAAATTTGAATCTTCTGGAAGAGAGAGGGAAATCTTTGAGAAGGAAAACACAAGATGGCGACCCTGTGTCAAGACGATTTCCCGCGTTCGGACGTTGAAATTGAAACGACCAGAACATATAGTAAGTTGTTTAGTGTGATTGCATTAGCTTTAATTTGAGATCAAGTTTCAAATTCGAATCCTTTTTCTTACGATAAACAAATTATCGATAAAAAGTGTATCGATAAAATAGTGGTTTCAATATTCTTTTCTATCTTTTTCAGGTGCCTTATTTGAAGTTAAATTCTCTTTTTCTTTGTCTTATCGTTTACTGTAACACGATACTTACACGTCGTGCCTTGGTAAAATTGGTTATTTATCTGCGTACGCATGCATATAAAACAGTACAAATTGATATTAAAGAATCTAACGTTCGAAAAAGATACATCGATAACAATCTGCCATTGTGTACAAATACTATCGTACTTCAAAACATTTGACAATTCTCTTTGTTGAATAGAATTAAAAGATTGCGTCTTAAGATGTTTCTTTGATTTGAATTAATATTGTGCGTATTGCAGTACACGATCGTTGTCCACTATACACGTGGTTTTAAATAATTCTATAGAATATAACCTCAAAGCGCGTATTAAAAAGCTTAATATTTAACGCTTTAATACATTTTACCAAACTCTATTATTATTAAAGACATTCAAAGTATTAGTGAAGAGTGTTCGTGTTATCGATTTTTCTAGTGCAAAACGAAGCTGACGGTTTCATCTTCAATGAAATGCATAGCGTTACTATTTTTGGGTAAGTGCGTAAGTTTAAAATATCGCTTAATTAATCCATTTATCATTCAGTAATTAATCTCTCTGTTCGTAACGAACAAGAATTAATTTTTTTGTCATTGGAAGGTATAGCAGTGCTGAGACTGAGTGACCACTAATTATTCGATCCAAAGATAAAGAGAGCGATACATAACGATCAGCCAGTCAATTTTTGTAACACCAAGTTTTATTATGCGTATGATGATGTTATGTATATATAATATAAGTACATTAGATAGTTCATTTTAATGAAATTTTTTATATTTGCAGGGTACATTCATACAGTTTATTTCGTATATTCGAAATATCGAAATGAAATTCATTTGTGACTAATAATTTCATTTTGAGAAAGTAGACTGTTTCCAAATACACCGGTTATAACAAGTCTGTACGAAAGGGGTTAAGCCTGTACATTTGGGATCGGTCTCTGCCCACGTCGTACTTATTCAGATCGAGCAAATTCGTCAAAATTCGGTTCTATTCGGTTCGCTAGGTGGTCGTCGGTGGTTGTTGCTACTATGCGAGACGTCTGGTTGCTTGCATCAATGCTGAATAAGGAGGATCTCGACCCTTTTACGCTACTCTTAGACAGTGCAAACATTCTATTTTTCATTTCGTAACAGAGACTACAAAAAATCTCCGAAAATCTAGTTCCTTTTAATCTCATTACGACTGGCGAAGGGGCTGTGGTAAACGGCTTATCAGGTATGCGATAACGTCACGGTCGATAGTAAATCAGGAATCGGGTATTGTTTGCACGGGGGTTATCCTGACCCCAGCTTACGATTCCAGGGTTATTCCATTGCTGGTGCACGGGCAAGTGTTGGTGGCTCGCTGCAGCTCGTTCGTGTTTACCCGGCTTCAGCAGAGGTCGCTAGCTTAACCTGGAGATGTGTTCACGACCTGAACCGAGTATACGAGAAACGGAGGAGACACGAAACGTAGCGTGTACTATTCGGTCGAGAGAGCGTGAGAGAGGCAAACGGGACGCGAATGCAAGACGAGAAAACGAGCGAGAAAAGGTACAGGTGAGGGGGGAGGGGGGTGAGGGGCTGCAAAGGCGGAAGAGTGCTCGGGGATAACCGGGTACCGGAAGAAACGAAAGAGAACAAAGATGCTGGAAATGAGATTGAAAACAACGAGTAAAACGAGTAAAGAGAAAAATAATAGGAGGAAAGATAAAGGATGGCGAGTCGAGGGGAAAGATAACAAACGGAAGGGAAAAGAGATAGAGGCGAGGGTGGGAGGAGGTGTGCTGGAAAGGGAGTTGAAATAACAAGAGAAACGGAAGAGAGAAGAGCGAGGGGGCGGGGGATAATGGAAAGAGAAGGAAGGAGAATCGAGGGAGAGATAGGGAAATGCAAATTGCAAGTAGGGGGTGCGAAAGTGAGCAAGAGGCATGGGAAAAGGGTGGAAAGAGGAAGAGAGAAGGAGAGAGGTACAGGCGTCTGGTGCGCAACCGGTACGACGCAGACAGCTCGTCTATATACTTGGTTCAACGACCACCGCCCTAGTATCATCCAACCCCGAAGTACCGGGCGGCTCGCGCTGAATACTAGGCGAGAGGAATAGAGGGGGTTGGGACGTAGCTAGGGAGCTCGAGGGGTTGCAGTGGGGTAGTTTTAGGGAGTAGGCTGGCTGGGGAGGGTGTAGAGGGAGAAATGCCGAGGTGGTGTTGAGCGGAACGGCCCACGGGCCAGTTTCGTCTCGAGTCCAGGAGTAGAAGAGCTACTGGCCGCTTGTCTACTCCCTTCTTTCGCTATAGTTTCATTTCTTTCCGTTTTAGTTCATTCTTCAGTTCCGATTGATTGACACGTTAATATACACACATACACATATAACACCGACACATGTATAATAATATATAAAAAAGAGAAGGTCGCGCGCGACACACACACACCCACACCCACACACACCCACACACACACACACGTTCACACCATCGGTGGTACATACGTGTAACGTATATGTACGTGATCACGCTAACTCCCGTCACGCAAATACACGCATACCACACATACACGGACACGTACAGGAGCAAGCGCGAGCGCGTACAACGGACGGCGTATCTCGAACGATATATCTTTGGTCACGCATAGAAAGGGAAGAAACGAGAGAAAGATAGGAACGTACACGTAAAAAGAAAGAAAATAATCATCCGTTGATCGGTTTGTTGATTGTGATCGACGAGTCGCACACTCGATCGTCGTATGCTCGATGCACGGGTACAGCCGCGATCAGCTAGCATACCTATAGGTCCGTATCTGGCCAGGTGTATCAATCAGGCCGCGTAGTACCTGCGTCTTCTGTCCATCCGATGCGCGTGCAACAAGCCCGCGGGTTTGCTTGAGTTTTAGGAAACGTAATTCTCGCATTCAGGTACGTGAACACATTTCTATTATGTGACCTGTGCATTCTGTTTTGTTTCTTATTTCTACGTATTTCTGCACGAAGCCCTCGACCATATCGAGCGGCGGTTGTGAGAATATCCCTTGGACGAGATTGCCGCTTCAGCCGAGATTTCGAATTTTTATTAACGTGTGTCAGATTAATTTTTATCCCAGCAGGAACACTCGGAAGTGACGATTATTAATTCTGATAAAAATCATCGACTCGTTGCCTTCTAAGACGCGGGAAACTATGTGAACGATGGACAGAATTTAAATCTCGTTCGAGGGTTTCAATTTTCATTTAGTTATTATTAACAGCTAGTAGAGGATATTGTGCATGCTTTTCGTTGTGTTTTCCCTTAACAACTAATCTGTCTGTTTTAATTATTATAATCGAAAATTATTGTATGATGTGTGTCCTGATTTATTGGTGCTATATCGTCGTATCTTTGATAAATACGTGAAGAAAACGGTGCGCGTACGTGAACGAAAGACCGTGATAACCCTATAAATCAACTCTTTATGATTCTATACGGCGCGCTCGAATCACTGACTCGCGTCGTTGGCATTAGCCGGCTTGGCATGCCACTAGATGCATCAATTTTACGTGGATATCGAGGCGATCGTTAACCCACACAACCGTGTAAAGAAACTTCCTATGAAACCGATACGATCGCCATCGCGTTCAGATTACATAGATTGCGTTACATCGGTATCCTTCTTTCCTTCGGTCAGCTCAATTATGAATTAAGTTCTTAAGGATCGTGAACATTTGATTTATCGTAGGATATTTATAGCTCGTAACAAATCAAAAGTGATCTATCGATAATTTGTATAATTGCTGTAACACTCAGTTTCTTTTTACATAGGAAAATCACTGTGACCGAATCCCGAGTCACCTCGATCAAATTGAATGAAACATCTTGCAGATAGTTTTAGTTGTCGACCACTTCGAGTAGAATGATAATGCTGATGCGTCGAATCGCGGACAATCGCTATCTGTTCGATTTCGCGGCTTTTCGGGCGACCTTTGCCCTGTTCTTGCTGGTAGCCAGTTCCAAACCGCCCCTTGTCAGCTGATTGAAATCGATAATGGTGAGCCTCGGCTCGGCGGGATGTCTGGACAGGGCCTGCACCCTGTCGAGCGGTGCCCCGGGGCTCCGGAACCTGTAGCTCCGGTTCCTGCACCCGCCGACGCCCGTTCCACTTCCAGTTCCGGTCCCAAGCTGGCTCATCCGCGTGCCGCTCATCGATCGGTAACCACCGCTCGCGACCACCTCTGCATCCTCTTCAAAGTATCTGCCGATCACGGATGCGTAAATTTCATAGTTCGTGTGTCGTGTCTATTCGAATCGCGATCCTTGGAACTTAAAACTTTAATTAATAGAATCGTCGTAGGTTCCTCTAGCTCTCTAAATCATAGTTGACGCAGATTACGATTTTAGCAGCGAATTCAAAATAAATCCGCGCGATGTTGTATGGGAAGTAACGATAGGTAATTTGATTGAAATTACTCGTGAATGCTGGCAAAGTGTATAGGCGCTGGTTTTCTGGAGGTTTTCGGCCTGGTTTCTTTTGGTCCACGGTACCTCGGTCGAGATTGACGTGTTCGTTTGACGGACGGTTGATCGGGAAGACCGGCGGGGATGATGCCCATTAATTTGTAATATTCTAGGAATACACGCGCCAGATTTCGCCCCAATCTGTAATCTGTCTTTCGATTGGATGGTCAAGATTGTCGATGAATCGGTTCTACAGGCCTACGTTAAGCGCCGGATGATCGATCGGCGCGAGAACTTTTCAAAGCGAAGCTCTAGCTTTATTTGATCAGGGTATAAATTATTCAACGGCGGCTGGCTTAATCTCTTTGCGAAAAAGGCGGGACGAGGCAGAGGAAGCGACCGGATTAACGGCGGTTCCTCTCAGAACGTTCTTAAGACGACTTGCCCTCCGAATGATTAATTATCTCTGCTAAGATTGCGGTAATTTAAAGTTAGTCGGTTACTTAGCTTCAAGGGAAACCGTTGGATTGATACATCTAAACGCTATCCACGGTTTTCGCTCCTATGGATCCTCCTCTAAAGAATTGAATTGCAAAAATGTTCAAAGTAACACAGCATAAAGAGATAGACAGGAAAAGGATACATCCTTCCTCGGTATATGGAAATATTCCAGGCATCGCCCTCCTATTGTATCCGTACATCGATACCTCGATGCTGTAGCAGTTCACGTGTTCCTTTAGAATGGAGCAAAGATAACGACGCGCGGTGCCAGCCTTGTGCGGGTCCTGATTGTACATCGTGTTCCCTATTTCATAGTCTTCGGCGTGTTGCGCCAACAGTTTCGGTAACACGATGTGCCTTTCGTACCTGAGAGGCTGGCAGCCATTGGTTAGATAATGTCACATGGAAATCGAGACGCGGTCTGACTGTCTTCATAAATATCTCAGTACCATAAAGACGGGGATCTTTATCAGAGAAAGTATGTTTAGAGCTACCTGTACACGTCGTCGTACGTGTTCCCATAAACGAAAATCCCCGTGGCGTTGGTATGAGCGTGTAAATCCAGCACGAAGTCCAATGGTGTGTGAGAGTTCTTGTCGAGGTTCTTCAACATCGATTTAATCGCCACCAGAGCGGGATGAAGCCATTCGGAGATCTTGTTCCACGAACGGTTGAAGTCTGCCCCAATTGCCGAAGATCTTCAACAAGACAATCATCGTGTTTGTTGCTCTTTCAATTCTTATTGGCGGATGATTCCCCATTTACCTATAATTGCCAAGAAAAACACCGTCGGGGTTTAACATCGGCACTATCTTGAACACGACGTAGTTCCTTAACACTTTGGCGATGGGGTGGGCGCTAACCAGAAAGTCCATTAAGCCTTGGCAGACGAAGGAAGAGGGTGACTCGCCTGGGTATGCCCTGGCGAGAACGACCACTACTCTCCTCGAATGATCCTGAGCGTCATCCAGATTGGAAGTTATCGTAATCGAGTCGATCTTTCGTTTCTGTATCGACGTGGCTATGGTTTCTCGTTTCGTGCACGCTAATCGAGCGCAGAGGTTGTCGAGATGAGCCAGGTAGCGGCTGTACGAGTATGGATAGGTCAAAGCAAATTGGTACACGTCTTCTTCGCGGTCGAACGAAAAGGCGAAACTGAGAACGTAGTGGTTTTGATGCACTGCTGATTTGTAGTAAAAAACCTAGAGGAAAATAACACGTTCGTGGGATACTCTCCAGTGTTTCGTTTCACGTTAACTCACTTGGTCTCCGGGAATTCTTTGCCATTTTGGCCTGCTACTGCTCTTCATCAGCGGAGTCATTCCGTTCCGAAATAGATTCGCGCTTTTAGATATGTTAACGATGTTGAAGATCACCCGTTGGTCAGCCTTCACGTTGTCCACGGTGAAATTGAACCACATACGAAGTCGTGGGTTGCAGGTATCCGGTCGAATGAAGAGATCGTACTCGAACTCCGAGATAAGGTCCACTCTGCCCAGGTTGCCGGTCTCGAAGGAGGCATCGAAGCAGATGTGTCCTTTCTTCGCTTTCCCGCTGTGACCCGGTGGTCGTATTATCATCTTGTTCACGTTGCCCAGGCCACCGTCTGCATCGCTGTCTTCGCTTTCTGCACAATAATACCATAATTTCATTCGAATCTTCCGATCACCATATAGTAACTCGATAACCGTATAATCATCAAGTTTGCCCTTCTTCTAAACTATGTTTCTACATAATATAGATAAAAACGAGCGAACCAGTTCTCTGATAGAGACTGGTGTGCTCCAAAGGGTCTCTACTCTCCCCCAGAGCCATCCCCGAAGCGGAAACGCGCTGATCCAACGAGCAGAAGACTCGGGAACGGACTGAGTTTCCTCCAGGTCTGGCTCCCTTTTATGGCAGGTGTTACCACCTACGTGGATAAAGTCTGAAACACCGATCGTGCCGTTAGATCAGCACGTTACCGCTAATTCTCGTGTCGGTTCTCGTGCGAGGAATCTCTCGTGAGGCGCGGGTTCGTGATTTCGCGCGGTTCAATCGGGCCACGATGGCGGGAATTCGCGTGGCTGCTACGCGTCAGAGATCTCGCGGGCACGACAGCAGGCCTTTGCGAAAGGGTCAGAGTCGTTTTCGGTCACGAGAAGCTCGTTGATCGAAATCTAAATGAAGAGCCGGGTGGGTCCATATCTGATTCGCTTCCTCGAACGAGAGGTCGGCTGAAATTCGGCCACCGATATCTTTTCCAAAGCAGTTATTGCCCCCGTAATCACGCGTTCGTGGGAACGAAAGAGCTGTTATTCCTGGTCACGGAATGTTCGAATTAGAAGTTGCACGATGAGCTGATTTTAAACGGCCTCTCTCTCTAACATCGATCTTCCCGATTGTCTGCCGCTTTTCATCCATCTGTCGGTCTTTTCTCGTATGTACCAACGATTTGTTCGTAGCGTACGCCAACTCTTAAAAGAGTGTACGCGCTAGAGCCGACGAGCCACGTGGCGCGTGCACGAAGAAGGGAGAAGCATAAACGGGAAGGTACACGTCACGTTTTCGACAAGTAGCGTCACCGTGTCTGGAGTCTAGCTCCTCCGTACTTCGATGCATTATTCTTCGCGAGGGTGTGCACGGTGTTCCGCGTGCGGATTTCTAAATCAGGATTGCTCGATGTCTATTTCCACGCGGGCAGCGCGATATCCGCAAATGACGCATCCGACGGCTGAAAGTTACGCGTCTATAGTCTGGAAGAAACAGAAACCGGCGAGAAACAAGGGAATTGGAGTCGGTCTGGGCTATACTGGTTTTACGTCAATATTGCGCAATTGCGTTATCAATAATTCACGGGTAGACGATGAAACTGGCAACGGGCTATAGTGTCACGTGAACTGTGCGTAGCCAGTCAATGGTAGTGACCGACAGTGACTCGTTCCTGGTTCGATCAGGTTCAGGAGAGGATCAGAGAGTTCGAGGTGAACCCCGTTTCCCAGATTTTCGTAACAATTCCCGAAGAGGATGATTATTCGAATTTCGCGTTCAAATTGCACGGCATACTTCTGCCGCGAAAGGGTAAACGAGACAATATAAGTTGGTAGTTTGGCATTAGCGGCAACACCTTGTCCGCAATGGGACAAGCTTTCACCTCTGGGAGGCTTTTTACAATTTGCCCGGGCAAATGTCCGCGGCGTGTTATCTCGCCGCGATTACGGCGGTAGAAGGAAAAAGGGGCAAAAAGAGAGAATCCCCGGGAAATTGGAGGGAAAAAAGGTCTGAGGACGCTCTGAAACTGACGGTTGGGAAGAGCAATTAAAAGTGGGACAAAGAGGCCCGGCAGAAAAGCACGGAACAATCAACGTGGCGGCGAGGGTGGCTAGGGGTTGAAGAGGGAAAGGACACAATAATACGCACCACTGAACTCGTGCTAAATCTTCAACGGTTCCGCTTACGTTCTCGATCGTTATATTTCTCTGCTCGGCGCCGTTTTCCACGATCGATGATCCAGATAAGAAAAGAATTAAAGAAATTCAACGCGGCTACCACGCGGTCTCTTTCGCGCTGTTCAATTATTTGATGGCTTGCGCAGCAAAGGGTAGGTCGAGAGAGAAAGCAAAAAGACGGTTGAAGTGGTAATAATAGCGTGGAACACGAAAAGTGTACGCTGGGTTCGAATCAGAGACGGAAAGCTACCCCTTGTACGTGGAAAGCCAGCCGGAAAATTCACCCTTTGGCGTGGAATTTCGCGATCTATATACCGCAAACCAGGCTGCGGTTTCTCTGAAGAGGAACACCTGCCAAATGTCAGAGTGCAATAAGCATTGAGCTCGCGTTGATTCTCGCGTGACTGCTGCTCGATCGACTTGACGGATCACAGGAGAGATCCATCGGAAACGACGTCGAGATATAGGAACACACGCGCATAGACGAGAACAGAAGTTTTCACCTGTGTAGAGGTGCGATATCACGTAAATAGACGGTGCGGGCATGTGTTACGTGCTCGCGTTTCAGTCACGGAACGTTTTCCAGCTTGTTACGGACAACTCACGGAGATGGATCGGGCATAGTACGTACCAGTCTCTTCGTCGTCGGACATATCGAGAGCGGTACGACTTCTCCTGGACTGGTCCACGCGAACTCCAACTTTTCGTCGACTGGACGACACTGGCGATGGATCCACGCGTTGGTTTCCTTGGTTTGTTGAATCGATACGCGTGTCCCCGATGCCGTTTCTTTTCGCCTCTGCCATCGTCCATGCCGTTTCCTCTGTCCTCGCGTGACCGCCCCTCGAATGAAACCGTTGCAAGCTCTAACGAGACCCAGAGTTAACATTGTAACATGTGATATTGCATTATTTCGGCTACATAAAAGCTGAGGATTTGTCCAGCCCCGAAATCCGATCCATCAACCGGGAGCAGAAAGATCGACCGCTCGTCTTTCGTCGCAAATATTTGCACAGAGACCTTTGTTCTTCATTTTTCGTGTCAAACTGACATGTCGACTGGATGGGAGTCATTTTTAGAATACACGCGTATCGCGCCGCACGGATTCCCTTCGCTGAAACGGTTTTATTTCGTTCGAACGGAAGCTCAGCAATTTCAGAGCTGGGAAAATTGCTAACGAGAACGATGCGCGTTTAATAGGCAAAACGGGAGCCACGTAATCCGCGCGTATAACCGCGGTTCGATTATCAGGGTGCAGAGAGGCGCATAGGTGCGATATAGCGCACGTGTACAGCCTCGTTTCCGGGTCCATGCAACGGGTTTCATGCAACATACAAAATAAGCTTAAGTCCCGCATTCTATCTTTGGCCAGCGTCCCGGATGAGCAAACACAACCGACAGACAAAAGGGATGAAATTATGATAATTTGCTCGTATCGTCAAACCTTTCCGGATGGCTTTCCGGATGGCTTTCTATGGTCCAACAACAGGCGACTTTGTTCGTTAGATTAGTCCACGGTAGCAGACCAAATTGTTGGAAGAAGCAAAATTAGTTTAGGAATGTAAGGAATACTTTTTCCTAAGAAAGCTCCTCATGTCTCTCAAGCGCGATAAGGAAATGCTCTCCCGGGGGTAGGTCACGCGTTCCAAGAACATCCCGGATTTCGGTGGTATCCGAAAGTTCGCGAAATTCGTCTGGTTAAAACCGCAGGACGAAAACAAAATCAGAGAAGTAAAAAGTTCGGAATTTGAAGGTTCGAGAGCTGCGGTCCGGGCAAGTTTCGTATCGGTGGTAGGTGTGCGTGCGTGTGTTTGTTCGGCTGGTGAATGTCCTCCGCTCCTGGGCTTTAGCTGGGACTTCCTGGTGAACCCTTCCTTCCCTCGTCCCTCTCCGTTCCCCGGAGTTGTTCGCAGCTCGAGCTCGCGTGGAGGGAGAGAAACGAGGAGGAAGAGAGACCTGTGGAAGCGTAGGAGAGAGAGTGAATGACTAGGAGAACGCGGGAGATCGATATTCGAAACCCCTGTGCCGTTGGGCACCGAGCTCCTCTCGCCACCCCACGCCCAATGGCGTAGCAAGAGGGGGCAATTGGGCTAGGTACTGGCTGTTCCCAGGATACTCGACAAAACGGAAGTTTGGGACAAAGAGGAGGAGCGTTATAAATTGCCCGAGACGGCATTCGGGATTTACGCGGTCCTGTCGCCTCCCCATCTCCTGTCTGGCTGCCTTTTTATCGGTGTCATTTTCATCGAACCCCAACACCGTATATTAACGGACAATTTCAATTTTCTGTATTAGCTGATGCAATTTGGTAACCGGAGTTACAACACGGCTGGATGTTGCGTGCGGATGTTTCACTGGAAAAATAGTTGACCATCCCCCTTTCAATCGTCGTATTTCATTTCGTGAAGTTAACATCGAATCGATGTTTTCACCGATCCACGCCATTGCCCGCGTCTGTCCTTGCACGCATGCTATTTACCATTAGATTATCAACCCCTTATATTTTTTTCGTCTGTGCTGCACCCCATCTTGTTTGTGCTCTTTTCCGAACCCTCCTCGGCAGCTCTTTTCTCGGTACGCTTTTTTTTCCCTCTTCCGCGTATCCCGTATCTCACGATGCGAGCGTACCGTCGACGAAACTAATTATCTCACCCGGGATGATCGATTCACGGTTCGCAATTCCGAGGCCGCGTCATTAGCGGACGCTCTTCGCGAGGCGTTCGTTAACATCGATTGCCTCGTCGTGCGAGTAATAACGTGGAAATGATATTCGCGTCGGCGTGCGTACCGCGTCCTCCTATCGATCCGTACTTTTCTCGTTTCAACTCGATCCCAGATAAGATAAGCGTCGATCAAGTGCACATTATGTTTTCGCTTGTTTCCGTTCGCATCGAGGAGGACGAAATTTATAAAACATGCATCGGATGTGCCTTCCTTCACGTCCCGATCGCGAACAGCTTTAATATCTCGTACACGTGTTTTATCGGGGATAGATAAGAAAATAGCGTTTTTTAAACGTGTAACCATTCCCACGTGGGAAATACTTAATTCGATTTTTCTGTTAACCTTTTGCTTATCGCAGCGGCGGTGTATTGTGCGATTAGCCAGTGCCCGAGGCACGTGGATCCATTTATGAAGCACGTGTCCTCTCAAGATTCCGCTAGGGGTAGCGTTACAATATTCCGGTGGTGAATGCACCTCCTCCAGGTAGCTGGGGTTCCCGCAAAAAAGAGGGTCCCTTAATTCAATTCGAAGCCTCTAATATCTTGCGTCTACAACGGAAGCGAGAAGAGAAGAAAGAATCGACGGGGTACAGGGGGGAAAAACGGGGGAAAAAGGGGGCGACAAAAGTCGGAAAGTTAAAGCGATTATATTGAACGAGATAAAAAAGGAAGCAAATTCGGTACCAATCATCGGATTCGGACCATATCGGTTCGGGTTTAACTTTCTGGAAAATTTGGTGAATATCCGTGCACGTTAAAAGGGTGTATATAGAGGAAAGATTAGGGGGAGGGGGAGGGGAGGACGGTGGTGGATTATGTGGTAAAGGCACGGCGAAATTTGGCCGCATTCGCACGGTCGAAAAGCTCTCTCGCACGAGAGGGAGGTCAACCCCTGGGACGACGGTTTCCATTTTCAACGTGGCGCCTGCGTCCTCGAGCTCTGCGCGGGCTACCGACCCCCTCTTCTGTGCTCGTTTCCCCTTCTCGCCTCCATACCACCCCATTCCTCCCTTTCGTTCACCAAGCCTCAATTTCCACCCCTTCTACTTTAACCCTCCGGAGCAGCGCTTGCGCACGTGCATACCCCCGCGCACTAGCCATTTTTTCTTCTTCCCCTTGAATACAACCCCCGTTCCTCGCACTGATACAGCGAGACGAGCCTCTCCGGGCGAAATAGTGGAATATATTTTTACGTTGAATTTATTATCCACCGCCTCCAACGACGTCCACGTCGACGCGGTTTAATATTTTCCGCCATTCTTTTTTTCCATTTTATTACAGACGATTTTCTACATTCGTTCGTGTAGCCTGGTAATTTTTCAGCCAAGCATTCCTGAAACGACGACCCTCGAATTTTTTTGGATTACACCATCCAAAGGAGAGGACCGTCCGTCTTTACTCGAGGTCGCAATTAACGCCTTTTTTCAGGCCATCTAGCCGGCGGTGTTTGTTTTCCCCCGATTTCGGTCTTTCACCACGTTCCTCTGCCACCTGTATGCAAACTACGGCCTACAAGACCCGTTGGTTTTCTTCGTCTTTCAAAATCCCCCGTTTCACCCCCTGGTTCTTTAATCAACAGCCATCCACCGGCTGCCTTTCTTCTGTCCCTCTCTCGCTCTTTCAATGCAGACTCTTCGGAAGTGTTCTTTCAATCAGTATCGGTGGTTGCAAGGTCCAGAGGATCGTCCAGAGGGAGCAGCCATTGTTTACGACCCTTCTGTAGCGCCTGCGTGCCTCGCGACCACCCCCGATTTCATTTTCCTTCTCTCTCCTAGCTTCTTTGTCTTTTTAGCTGTCGGTTGATCGTAATGTCCAGGGATTTCCGCGAGTGCACAGTAATCCTCTTTGATTTTTCCTCGACGCATGCGTCCCTGCTTTTGCAAATTTTCTGCTCGTATTCGAACATGAACGGTTAAGATTTATGCCACGGTTGAGTAATGCAGGATCGTAATATTTGCTAGGAGAAATTGTAGCTCCGTCAGAATCCCTCTCTAACGTATGGATTTCCATCATCGTTCCACCGTCTCCGCGACTCTTTACACCTAACGAGTTAACGTCACGACGATTTCGCGTCGAGGGTCGACCCGTGTTCTTCCGTCAGCCGGCGCCTGCGTGGATCACGCCGCCTCCGGACACGATTTTTCTCCGTTTCCTTCTCGCCACCCGCCGTGTTCCGGTTTCCACCCTTTGAACCACGTCGGCGAACGGTCAACCATGCTTGCTAGAATCCGGAGGATGCAGTCATTGCCTTCGCCGTTTCGATTCGACGCCTGCGCAATTTTCTCCTCGCCCTTCTACCGTTTTCTTGCCATTTCTTTAGCCCTTTTTTTGTTGCACCTTCTTCTCCGCTTTTTCTTTCCCCCGTCAGCCGTGTTCGCCGCCACCGCCACCCCTCCGTTCGAAGGTAGCGTGCCGCGAGATATAACGGTGGTGGCCATCCAGGGAGAGGGTGCAGTCATTGCCTCCTTTCGGCGCTTGCGTACATTCCAACAACCCCCGTCGTTCCTTCTCTATTCAACGGGTTTTTCTTGGCCGTTTGCTTGGAACTCTGTCCTCCTCGCGGCTCCCACCCCTCTGGGCTAGGCAGCACTACTATCATCGGGGGTGGTAGGGATGGCGGGCGGCAGAGGGTGCAGCGATTGGCGGCAGGGCCTGGCTCCCGTCAGTTTAGTTACCGCACCACATAAAGGCATTGCGTTGTAGACACCGTTATACCCGCAACATTCTTACTATTTGCTTGTATATCTTCATTTTTGACCCTTTAATTCAACAATACGTTCGTATCGTTGGTACATATATACACAGTCGTCCTCCACCGTATATACCGATCAATCATTATTGCTTTCTCCCGCCCACGTGTCAGCGAGATTACTTATTAAAAATCGTGTGTGTCCACGCACAACGTCCTCGACTCGGGTTTAAACTAAAAGAAAATCGAATCAATCGACGACGACGACCGTAACGATAATATTAATAATAACAGAGAAAATCAAGCTAGCGAACCGAAGAAGAAATTTCGCCAACAGAGTTCGGACCGTCGTACCACGTTCTTCCACGTGCGTCTTCGTCGAGGATCTTATGATTTCGTTCATCCCTCTCGACCACCCTTCCCAGATCCTTTTCTTTCCCCCTTCGTCCTCTGGAACGTTCAGCTTTTCGAAGATCGTTCGATCTCGATCGTCGTGCAAGAGGCTCCTTTCTTAAATTCGGTTAAAAATAAAACGATACCAAAAAGCGATAAAAACGGTTAAACGGAAACACACGCCGTGGATAAAACGCAAGTCGCCGGTTCTCCACAAAGATACATGTAAATTCGGTGCGCGACACGTTGACGAGGTTCTTGTGAACGGAAAGCGTAAAGAAAGCCAACGAATCATCGTCTGGAAGATCTTTTTAATCGACAGAAGAGGCGCTGCGGGAAAGCAAAAGAGGGAAACGCAAGGACGAGGAAAGGAGAGGTAGAAGGAGAGAAAGAGAGTAATAGTGTTGGCCGGTGGGAGTGAAAGAGAGACACTGGAGGGTGTGTTCCGCGATTTTCTTCGTCCTTTTTTGTTTTCTCTCGTTTCGTTGGAACTTTAAAGAACCAAGTGTCACGTAATGTACGCGTGAGATCGTCGCGAGTAAAGGTTCGATCGTTTTCAAGGCGTACGAACTGTAACTGGTCGTGGTCGATCGGAGAAAGTGCAAGAGATACATCTTCTGAAGAACACGATCTCGTGATTCGTCTCGGTGACCCGGGTGGCTCGACCGTTTAAAAATCGATTATAAATATTTGTGTAAAACACGGACAAACGTTCCAAAGAGAATGATAAACGAAACACGCACACGTCGTCTTTAAAAAGGAAAAAGTTTTTAAAAAGACACAGAGCTAAGAACAAGCATCGAATCGAGATAACAAAATAACGAAAGTCTAGCGACGTAGATAATATTTAAAAAATGCGGAAATAATCTCCGTCAAAATAAACATAGTAAAAGCCAAAAAAAAAAACATTAACCCACCGTCGTTTCGTTCTACGCCTAGATATCGGCATCCTCCAACCACTGATTTTCATCGTTAACCGGTATGTTCATTTGTTTCTTTACTTTTGTTGCTTCTGTGATTCTGACGTTCGAATTATTATTATCATTCTATTCTTATATTGTTATTATTGTTGTTATTATTACCGTTATAATTGCAAATATTATTATCGATATCTGTGTATATCTCAATCTATGTGTTTTGGTAGCGCGCTATCAGGTGTCGATCATTATAATATATGTTTGTAACCCGTTTGCCGGAACATCCTTGACACAGGACCAATCGAAGGATCCTTCCGGCAGCCACCATCATTCTCCTTTATCGAACCTATTTTTTCGTCGCGTTCTCTTGGCCAATTCAGAGGGTTGTTTCCCCCCTCCCCTATTATTTCGTAGAGAAATATCTTTCAATTTTTTTAAATTAGTTTCAAAATTCATTTCGAACTCGAATTCATTTAAAAATTTGCCGTTATCTGATCGGACAGAGATCCACGAACCTTGGAGTGAAAAAAAAAAATGAAATTAAACGTTAATCCGTGCTAGTGACCAATCGATACTGCGAGTAAATTCTCAGTTACGATAAGTACGTTTGAGAGAAAAAAGAGGCACGTTTATCTGGAAATTCAGGTGAAAATATCGCCGTGTAACAGCTGACGTTCACTACGGCGCAGTATCGCGGACCAGAGAGAAGTTTGGGCGTGGCAGCCGAAAGCAACGTGGCCAGGAGAACGCGAGCGCAGCTTCCCAACTTCGCTCCAACTTTCAGTTACGAATCTTTCCTCCTACTTTGCGGAGCAAACCGGCGAAAGAGCAAAGGAAAAGAAAAAAAAAAGATGAACCGAGAGAAAGAAGGTCGTAATTGAACGAGGAAAAGAAAGACGAAAAAAAAAAAGAGAAAACGAGAGAGAAACGTCTCGAAAGACACGATCGATCGAGTATGTTCAATACGTTCGGTAACAAGACGATGGAAAACGGCGAGAGTGTGCATGAAGGATCAAGCAGATCCAGGATGGAGCAACTGGCACTGCGGGTCCTCGTCGAGGACAAGCAGGAAGTCTCGAGAGGGACGCTTCCGTCCGCGATGGCCTCGATCACAATGGTGCGTGAGAGGGATAAAGGGGTGTTAGATAATGTGCCAATGAGCGTTTTCAGGGAACACGGCATTTAAAGTAACGCTTCCTTCCGTTTTCCTATGTTTCACCATAACGATTTTTCGTTTCTACCTTTATTAAGAAAGAGAGATAGCGAGATTGGAGATCGTCACCGTTTAGTCCACCGTTTCGATCGTGAAGCTATTTCGTTTCTAGACCAATTCGTTCGAACGAAACGAAGGGCAGTCAAACGTTTAAAGGATAGAGGAAGAAGATAAGAAACATAACTGTCTAGCGATATCGTATATCGTACGATCATACGGTTCTTCTATTCCAGGCGTTCTATAAAAATTTCCAGCCAAGTGACGAGGTATCAAAGATTGACCGAGGGTTGCGAGCCTAGTAGGTGGATGATAGAGCAGAACGGACGCGAAAGAAGGATAGAAAGGCGGCGAGAGTGGGGAGCGAGACTAGGTCTAGTTGGGGAAGCTCATATTGATCGTTCCTGGGTCCATGTGACGCGCCTGCGTTTTGCCGTGGGGTAAAATCGTAGCGAGGGTAAACTACAGGAGGGAGGGCGGAAGAGTGAGAAGCAGGGAGAGACAGAGAAGGGAAGAGAGATTGACAGAGAAAGAGAGGGAGAGAGAAAGAGCTGTGCCGGGGTTCATATACCCCCAGGGCAACTGCAACGTTCCACCGTGCGACCGACCAATCAATGGAGCTTCTCTACCTCTCTGTCTCACCCTGTTCCTCTGTCCTCCACTCCCTCCGTCCATTCGTCAGTCTTTTTCTCTCGATCTTCCTCCGTTCCGCGACTCTTCGTCCATCCTATATATACGTAATATGATTGCATCGTGTTCTCGTACACGTACACACTTACACGTGCGCGCGTGCGTCGTTCCCCTTTTTGGAGATGTACATACAGTACTAACGTTGACAACGGCGGGCATCCTGGTCGCCACTACCCCTTGCGGATACGCGTATATCCATGCACCAGCAACCTACCAAAACTTCGTTTCGAATTTAAAAAGAGCCATGCTAATCCTCCTTACGAGTTATCGAGGATGATAACTACGTCAAGATAGGAAGGGGTGGTAATCGTCGCTGCTCACCTATTAACTTCGCCCTAGGACTTTGAATAAATGATGACCACTTTAGTACAGAGGTGCTGTGAACATTGCCCTTTGACGTTCCCTCGAACATGGCTATAGATCCAAGTTTTATTAATCGTCTCGCCTTAATTTCCATTCCTCTGTCGGTGACGCTGAAGTTGGTGGTGCCGCTAGCTTCAATAACGGTCCGCCCTTCGATCGGAGTTACCGCGTATACAGGCATACGAAATAGCAGTCGAAGAATATTCACGCGATCATCTGGCTAAGCGAAAGCTTTCGTTCCTCTCCACGAGCATTTGTTTACGTTACGTAATCACTCTTTGTGGACTTCGAGGATAGTCGTAAGGTTTCCCTGGATACTCCCAGCGATACGATCATTGCCTCGCGAGAGAAAGAGAGAGAGAGAGAGCTGATCACGGATCGACGCACACAATTGCGTGGAAACGACGGCTAGAGCAAGCGAGGCTGACACGCGCGGCTACAGGGAAGAACAAATCGATCGATCGCACCTTAATTAGCACGGCGATTACGTGCTCGCTTGATCGATTCGCCACTATTCTGGCCTCTGTTTCCCTAGGCGGGGCTGGGCCTAGCCTGTTTCGTGCAGATGCTCGTTAAAATCGTCATCCCTCTTTCATATTTCCGAACGTTAATACCAATGTTCGACCCTCCTGCGCGGAATATATCTCTGGCCTTTCCCAAAGGCGAAACGTTTTCCTACTCGTCGGGAATTATTTATACGTCCCTTATAATTATTTATCCCCTTGCATATTTAACTCCACTTTCTACCCGACTATTTTTACCTACCCACGGTTACCGTTGTTCTCTCTGTCTGTCCGTTTCGTTGGACGGCGGTTAAAGCTGTTCTTTTCGTCACGCCTCGGATCCATCGATAGGATTTCGTGGTAACTCCGATAGGTCGACGTATCACAGTATCGACGAATCTCGCTAGGGGTTCAGCGACCCTGGAAAAACTTGACGGACGGAATTATTACTCCCGTGGTGGAGCTGCGTGGAATTATGCCCGTGCACGGTCGTACCGGGACGGATCGATGACGGAGGTGGGGCCGTACCCCCGAAAACGTAGCTTCGACAGCTGGATCATGACTGAACGAGAGAAAAGGAGGGTCGCTCGATCCGCGTTTGTCAACCACGTCGCCACGTAGAATGATTCACGATCGTACGTTTCTCCATAGCGTTGATCCTTCACCGGAGGATGCTAAATCTTTTCTCATCGGACACCGTTGCACACCGTCATTGTATCACGGAAAGTGTGTCACCCATAAACGTGAAACAGCAGATGATCGTTCGTCTGGTTTTTATGGACGCGAATGAAAAGCGATTAGAGCGGTTCTGGGTGTCGAACGAGAGGCAGTTTTCTGGTTAGTTAGACGGTCAGAGTGTTGTTTCGACAGTGGTCGTCGCTAAGGCGATCAGAGGCCGGCAAACTTTCATAATTCCAACGGCAATGGCGGTGACAACTTCCTGTCGCATGGCCGCGTGGCCGGTTTTAAAACCACACGGAGCCATAATGGGACACGTTCGCATATGCGTCTACTACGTGTCCCTATTTTTTTTTTTTTCGCATACCGTTCCGCATCTGTTGCAAGTCCCCGGTGTGTCTTGGTCCCAGCCTCGCTCCCTTTTTTCTCATGCGACTAGACAATGCCAACTTGCTCCCTCTTTCACTATTTTTCGTCTATGCTAGGTCCGGTCGAGTACGTAATATGCAAAGCGTGCCGATCAATTGTTCGTTTCTGACGAAAGCAGGAAGTCAATCGGAAAGATCGTTCCTTTCATTGCAAAGATCCTCGACAACGATTAGAGTGAATAATCGTCCGAGTCGATGGCGTCAACGTAAAGGTTGTAATTTAGTTATAATGGTAGGCTGTTTTGGCGAGTCTCGATTTAATCGATGAGTCTACGTCCGGTTGGACGGATGATGCCGCTTGTCGTCGCTCCAGCACACAGATAGGAGGCTGGGGTAGGAGGTTTTCCCGTGTACCTCGACCGTGTATATTTATAGTGTTTATACGCGGATGTATTTATAATTTCAGTAGTTGGTACGAGCACTAACGAAACAATTCGTGCTTTTAGAGTGGCCAACAATTAACGTAACTCGAATTCATCTAGAAGTCGTCCCGCGGACATTTTACTTGCCACCAAGATAATGTTCCGATACATCTTCTTCAAAAGGAATTATTTCTTAACTCCGAATTTATCATTTTCTCCTCTGGTTGCTGCTAAATTTTAATTCGACGATAATTTTAAAGATGATTTAGAGCAAGAGTACGTCACGGGGATCCACCCGTTCGTCCCGAGGAAGTTCTCGCCGAATAGTCCCATTGGTTCCGCGCTGTGACGCAACATAGCGGAAACGAATTTCCGAAAACACAGACTCGCGGTTATTGGCACGACCGCCAAGTGTTGCTCGGCGTGTTTCGTCAGCGCCGCATAATTTTGGCCCGGCGTCATTATAGAGACTGGCCTCACACGATCTCCGGAGATAAAGCCAGGGTAAGGTCAGGGATGCAGTCTCTTCGATACTTTCTCGTACATTCGTTCGCAACCTCTCGCTGCTATCATCTTCAGAGAATGTGTTCAAATTGTCAAAAATTGAAAAACATTTATCGATCAGGTAAAACCTGATTTAGATCGAACAGAGGATGCTACGTGAAAGATGGTAATGGTTGTTGAGTTGCAGGAAAATAGTCACAGGGATGTAATCAGACAGAAGTCTGTATTAATGCAGCAATTGTACCTTCGAGACTGTCCACTATCCAACTATTAACTTCGATTTTCTTACGAGTTACAGTGCTTTTTTTGGACCGGGAATTTTTTGCTGGCTTTCGAGCATTAAATTTCATGGTCTTTGGCAAATGGCCACCAGCCAATGCCTCGACGATGTAATTCATGGTTTCGAGTTCACTCTTGATCGAGTGCGGCCTCGTAAGGGATAAAAGGACTCTTGTATCGACGCGATAGCGCAACCGGGACGGCGGGGGTCAAAAACCGTGAAGGGGTGGTCATGATCTGATGCAAGGGGTGATGCAAGCAACGAGAGGGAGGCAGGAGGGTGGCATACCTTCTGCCTCGTAATGTCGGGGTAGCCATGTTGCAAACATTTCCTAACGAACAAACCCCTGCAAACATCTCAGAGGGGACACTGTGAGATATTGTCTGCGAGCCTTTCCTATGTTGTCGACGCTCTTGTTAACGAGATACAATTTAAACAAAGTGACAGGTGTTTAAACAAAGTGACGGTGAACGAAGGTTGCAACGTGTTGCTCGACTCTAAGCTTTCTAAGGGTGGAAGAATTAAGGTTATGCAAATAACTCGAATAGTTCGCACAGTGTTCAAATTTGTTGAAATTTGTCGAAATTCTGCGGGGAAAGAGGGATGCTTTCAGGTACTAAGGGTACTAGTTCGATCGACGTTGGGGGGGGGGGGGGGGTCGCAGCTTTCCAGGGTTGGAAGAGCGAACGCGGAAGATTTAAAGCTTTGCCATGCAAACAGCTCGAACGCTGTGATGCAACGTGGCAATTCGAAATTTGTTGAAATTCGAGGGGGGTGATGGGGAAGAGGGTGTTGTTTATCGGGACAAGGGGTGCTAGTTCGATCGACGACGGGAGGTAGCAGTTTATTTAAGAACGCGCATACGTCTCTTATTAGTTCGATCGGCAACCCCTCGCAGCGTACGCGCCAGTCGGTAGAAGGAGATACGTAATAGAACGAGGGGTCGCGGTGGATTGGCGACGGGCTTAGCCGAGGGTGCGCGAGCGAGCCCGAACCCGGGCGAATCGAGCCGAACGAGACCGCCGAACAGTGCAAGCCGCTTGAACACGGCTGGTGTGTCCAGTCTCTAGGCAGCCTCCGCCCGTGTCGTATCGTTATTTCCGTTTCCTTAGTATAGTGTTTAACGCTTTAATTTCTAGTCTCGCGTAACCCTCTACACGTTCACACGTACAAACACATACACACGTATATCGTATTCTGTTCTTTACACACGCTCGAGCGCACACACACGTACATTCACATCGCATATACACCGTGTATAACTCCCTCGTTTCGTTTCACGATCGACGAATACCAAAAGTTTTGGTAATCCCGATTTCGAACGCGACCAATTCTCGGCCCGCCGCGCTTACACACTGTATGTGCTCGTCAAAGTGAAACCCGAGGGACCGTCGACCAGGAGGCGAGCATAAATGCCGATTTACGAGCGCTCGCGTCGTACTTTTCTTTCATTGATTTCCCCTTCTGTTCCGGGCGGCGGTGCGAGAGCGTGATAGTAGGTGCACGCAGAGAGAGAGTCAGAGAGAATACCCAGAGACCGGCGCGATACATCGACCAGCACCACGAGAGTCGCGTAGCACAGGCAGTTTTGCACGGTGCTCGGTTTCGCGTACGATCGAAAAACAGAGGGCTTTCGGATGGGAAAAAGGGAATAACGGAACGTCGGGAGAGAAAGAGGAAACCAGCGGACGAGTACAGAAAGAGAGTGTCGCGTTTTGAAAGGATAAAAAAAAAATAGTGTTCTCTGTGTCTCTGTGTGGATGTGTGTCGTGTGCTTTCGCGTGCATCGATCGTAGAAAGATAGGAAGGTGGATCCAGAAAAGACGGCGAGAAAAAGGTAAGCTCGATCGAATCCTCTTCTTCGCTTCGTTCTCCCAACTTACTTCCCACCTCTCGCCCGTGGCTTTGAATCTCAAACATCTCCGCTCTAAGACGCGCGGATGCTGCGCTACGAGTGGCTCATTCTTCGAGGTGTTTCAGAGCACGTGCCTTGCGAGTTTCGTGGCACATTCTCATTTTCACCCTTTGCTTTCTGCGTGCTTTCGTAGCCGTTCTTTCTCCACGCCATTCCCCCACCCTCGCCACTGCTGCCACTTGCCTTCGCTCTGTTTTCCCCTCCGACGTTGCTGCGGCTTTCCTTCTTTTCGATAGCAGGGACGAGCCACTGCGTTTTCGCGTACTCGTGTACACGTATACGTGCGTGTGTGCTTTCTCGCGCGGAAAGGGGTGTACGCGAGCGCGGGAGGGGTTTCCCTTGGAATCGTAGCACGAGAGAGGAAGGGGTCTCATGCGCGCACCAGAGAGACAAGAGAAAGAGGGAGGCAGCATACGAGCGAAAAAGAGAGAGAGAGGGAGAGAGAGAGAGATGACGACGACGAGGGCGAACGAGCGAGGCAGGGACCGAGGAGTCGCGCTCGTATTGATCGGTCTCGGCCACGCGATTTTCACGATCCGTCGCCATGGCCACCTGGCCACCGGCCGAAGATCGTATCTGCCAGCGTACGCGAAAATCGAACTTTAACCCCAGGCTAGACCCACCTGCTACCCTTCGTTGAAAATTTATTTCGTCTTCGAGGAAATCTTTAAGTATCATCGTCCGAGAAAGGGGATGCAATATGTTTCTTTTTGCAATCTTTCTCGTTAGCACTTTTACTTGGGACGATTGTTTTGCGTTCCTTCTACTTTTTAAAGATGTTTTTATAAATGAAGAGAAATGAAAAATAGAATATCTAAACGGTGATGGAAGGGTTCACGGGACTTGTCTTTTGCTGGACGATTCCCGGGGAGATCGCCGCGGACCAAGATCGACTTTTGCGTGTGCCCCCAGGCTGGGCGAAAGGGGGCGGCTTTCCGCATTGTACCGCGGACAACCCCCAGGTTGCGCGTGTACGCGTACACGCAGCCATGCGTAACGTCCATTGTCGTCGGATAATGACGGTGGCAAACGGGAGTCGCGTTTCGAAGTCACTGGCGAACGATACTTTTCCGATGCGTTCTCTCCTCGTGCCCGACAATGGGGTCTCTCGGCTTCCATTGTGGCCGTCCTAAAATATCGCGATGTCGAGCACTTGCGAGCAAGAGAGACAGAGGTAAACGTGGATCGATAACTACGGAAGATGCGGGGCTGCGATAACTGTGCTTGCTCCGACATTTTCTCCGACTGCTGAACGCGGCTGTTTTCCTTACCTCGTTCGTAAACACCACCGTCACGCTGATCGAGTTATTGGAGTAACGCTCATCGTCGCTTCCTTCTGCAGTTTCTTCCTGTTTAAGGATAATGAGATTCGAGCTTCGTTTTATTTATGTTCAAGTCGGGACATAAATAACTTAGGACTGTATAACTCGATTCAGACCTCTAGGATTCGATTACCTACTTCAGGAGATTAAACTCTGTGTTAAAAGTGGATCCACTTGTCAGCCCTTAACGAGGAAAGCCACGTTCGAAATCGAAAATTCGAATTAGCATATAGCCACTCGTAGACCCAATTTCCTTTCGCCGCGTATCGTGCAGGGCACGCTCGACGCATATAATAAAAGCTATCTATTATCTCGGGAGAGCGTGGTCAGTACGATTGGGGTGGCCACCGTCACGAGACACAGAGGCTCCCTGCGTGGGGTAGCCCTAAGGACAGCTGATGACTACGTCGGACGACTGACAGAGACTAGGAGGCGGAAGGGAAAGAGAGAATTAAAATGTACACCACCGGTAGCTCGTGCCGACTGATATATGTGTCGTGGCAGCTGTGTGTATTCGCCTTAACCATGAACACCATCGGCACCCTACGGCCATCGCCGTAGTATAATTTCTCTTTCTCTTTTTCTCTTTCTCCTTCTATTTTGCTCGCTTTACGTCCCTTCGGCTTGAGGCGTGTGCGATCATATAACGGGTGGTTCGAAACAGACTCACTTGCATTTCCACGTGTCCGTAAACTTAAAATTAATGGACGATTATTGGATTATTAGCAAAGTATCGGCTGGAATGCTCGGAATATCTATTTGCACCTTTCTGTATCGAAAATTTGTATGCTACATCAGTCGTTCAACGTTATATTGCGAGAAAGGAGTTTGGTAGAGGCGGTGAGATTTAATTGAAAAGAAATTTATGAAATTTTTAATGGGAACTAAAAGGGTAGAAGTACGATTGATACTGGACACCCTGTAGGCACGCATCGAACACGGTGGTTTGGTCGGGATGATAGAAGGGGAAGGCACGAGGGAGGCGAGCCCTTTAAACCAGAACGGGGGGTCGTCGCCCCTTTAAATTATCCGCGTTTTCCATTGGACGTTACCCTAACCCCTACCAACCGCCACCACCGCCTGTTCTTTTCACGCTGTGTTTTGAAAGTCATTGTCAGATTACGTCAGCATCCAGTTGCGTGGACTATGAATTTTCGTAAGTTGGCTGTGACCGAAAACCACCGCGCGTTGTCTTTTCCAGCTGCTTTTAATTTAGTCCACGAAACGGATAACGATCTTGGCGCGTCATTATGTCGAGATCACAGACTTTTTTTAAATCGTTCGAAAACCATCCAACTTAACCGTGGAATATCAACGTGACTAACAATTTATCGATGATATGCGAAATAGAATCGATGGCAAAAGGTTTTGAAAATTTTATCCGTTGCTTTATCCATCGTAGAAACCCCAAAAATGAATTCAGATGTAACATTCGTATTTCAGAGTTAAATGAACTAGTTCGAATAATATATAAGCACGCTAAGAAATGTGTATAACTGTTTTCTTCGGGGAAACACTTGTGTTGCCACGCGAGTACTAGTCTACACCAGCAAAAACCAATAATCTCCTCGAATTCGATGTTTCCAATGTTGTAAGGCGCTTTGTGCATCGTGTACAGCGTGTTGATTAGCACGCGTTTTTACGTCCTTCAAAATCCTGTCGACACGAGACTTCTTGCTTAGACCTGTGTTTATATCCGTCTGTTTCTTCGCGTGTTCTTCCTATTCGCCGAGCGAACACGAGCGACCCGATAATCCAACCTGGACGCACTAGTCGAATTCATTGAAGAACCTCTAACGCGATATCCTTGTCGGTTGCTACAATCCTACCAAACGTTTTCAATAGTCAAATGCCACTGTCGTTTGCGCCCGTGACATTCTTGCGTTATAATTTTCCAGTGGATCCTTGTTTATTTCCTTCGACTGACAAACAACAGAACGATCGATTGCACCGTAACAAAGAGGCTTAGAAGGTATCGCTGATCGGTAAAACGATCGATAACACCATCGATGCTGGCCGAAGGAAACACGATTTGATTTTAGAATGTAGAAGTTAAACGAACGATTCATTTCTCGGGCGTAAAACGACACTTTCTTGTTTCAGATTTCGTACGTAGTTAGAGAGGATCCGGTAGAAGAGTGCAATGATGGCGAACGGAATGGACACAGTCGTACAACAAAATGGTGGATCCACCCTCGGACAGACCTCGCAGGAAGAGTCCAAGACGAATCTCATTGTAAATTACCTGCCACAGAGCATGACACAGGATGAGATTCGATCACTGTTCTCGAGCATAGGCGAGGTGGAGAGCTGCAAGTTGATTCGTGATAAACTCACCGGTAAGCTGAACTTTTACGCTTACCTGCGCGTCGAAAAGCCAGATACCTTAAGTGCTTACCAACCGGAAGAGTTTAATCCTAGAACATCGACTATCATCGAACATCATCTATTTTTCTAGCAGAAAACGTTCGCGTTTCAACTATTTATTATTCTATCCGGATTACGTTCTTCAGGACTTTTATCTTTTAAGACTTTACTTATCGAACCTCCATTGGGGTCTAAATATACTCGTTGCAACGTGATCGTAAAAATTGCAATCTTTGAATCGAATGATAGACAACGATACGATATTATCATAATTTTCGTGGAACCCGATATTACAGTCGCATGGACAAACGTTCGAGGATCGAATAAGTTACGTCTTTCCACGGCGTTCATTTGTTTATCGATTTCTAGACGTTACCGTGGAACGGTGTTTAGTCTTGGCCGAGTAGCCGGCATCGATTCGTCGGCGTCTGTTTATTTTGTATCGGTATTATCTGAAAACCCTTGGATACCAGATAGAATCTCTTAAATACCCGATCGTGTCGAAGCGGATGAAAAACTATTGTTGAATTATTTCAAGTCAACAACGTGAGACACCTGTCACTTCTCGAAGAATTCGAGGACTGAAAACTATACGAATTTCACTCTTTCGAATATGTTTTTCAGTTATTCACATTCGATGTTAATCCATCGGTATTCGCGGTTCCTTTAGTCTCATAACTTTGCACTTGGCTCCTTCCTGAACGTTAGCAATATTTTAGCAGCGTTTTAGCAATAATTTAGCAATAGTTTCTACTGCTAAAGTTTCCCAGAAATAGAAAATTTCCATTTCAATAGAAAACCTGAGAGAAACATGCATTTGTCAAAAAAAAGTAGCGGTGGAATAATCACTAATCAACGCTAAAGTCCCTTCAGAGAGGAGATCCGAGTGCAGAGAGTTAAAAAATCGTATACGAAGTCAGCTATCAGTTTCATTAAATATTTTCTCGCAGCTGGTGTATACTTTTATTAGCTTACGAAACGCAGCAGCATCGACATCGCTCTTAATCCTTTCTACGAACTACGAGAAATCGTCTGTTATTTCCGACCGTGAGAAAATCTCAGGATGCGAGTCCAGATGGCGTTAAATCACCCGGAACTAATTAATCGATCGTCGTATTCGAGGAAAGAAGAAAATCTCGATCTCCGTCGAATCGATCGAGCCGTTGCTTATCGGTAGCCTGAAAGAAGGCGGAAGAGGATTGCGCAACATTGCGTTTAGGTGGTCTTGGCCGATCGTTTCCCTGTGACCGGTGGACGGTTCGAGTCCGCGTAATCCATCGTAATTTCCCCAGGCGTACGCGCGTCTCTGAATTCCGTGCGTTAGTGGAGAGCACGTGCGTGGACGTCGCGACGCTATTTCGAGCGTCGGAGTAGCGGGGGCGTCGTTTGGTTTGAGCCACCGCGGCTTTATATTCGACCTCGCCGCGCGATCTCTCAGGGCCGTACTGCATCGGCTGCGTTTCCTGTTTTCGAGAAACACCGCTCGCGGACGCGGACTCCTCTCCTCAATGAACGAGAACGTCGTCCTCGAGTGACGCTCGCCGATCGCGAACACGCGATTCCGTCCGCGAGACGCTGAACGCGGAACGCTGCGAACGAAACGTTCGGCTAGATATACCGCAAGTGCTCGATGCAAGTGGGAACGGTGGTTAAATGTGTCGGCGTATTTGTGTTACAGGTCAGAGTTTGGGTTACGGATTCGTTAATTATCACCGGCCTGAAGATGCTGAGAAGGCGATAAACACGCTCAACGGTCTTCGTCTGCAAAACAAAACGATCAAGGTTCGTTCTCCTCGGACACTGGTACCCCACCTATCCTATTTAGAAAGATGCCGCTCGATTAGCATTTGGAAGTAAATAACTTCCGATCCAGGGTGAATCGCGCGGCGTTGCTCGCGGAAGAATCGCGCGAAACGTTCACACCGATTTCCGTCGGCTATTTATAACCGCGGAACACGCGATACTTTCATAAACTGGCGTCCAGTTTAAATGCTAGTCTAATTTCGAGCCGTTCATTAATGTGTCTGCGCTTCACGCATAGTTTGGCCACGAGCAAATTGGCCGCGGATAGGAGACAAAGAACGCACGCAGAATCCTGTAAACACTTTTCTGATCGCGACCGCGGTTAGTGGTCGCGTTGTCGGTCGCCGATTTTACGGCGAACAATTTTTAGAACGTATCGTTCGAACATAGAGCATATTATACGAAATTTACACAGTACTGCGATGATAGAAATAGGCTGGCGTGAATTCAAAGGAATTATCGCATCTGCTATTTATTAACTCCGCGGGAACAGTGAAAATTCTTCTGCTCTCGCATACCGCGCGGATGATTGGCCCACTCGAAACGGAAAATGATACAACTAGCAATCGAAATTGATAAACTTCTCAGCGTCGATGCACTTGCGAAATGATACACGAGTATTCTAACCCTGCTCTTTCAACGTTTCTAACTGGGAAACTGGGAATCGCGTAAACAGCTGCGCCAGTTTCGCGTCGTCCTGCGCGATTCCGAACGCGATTAACGATCGTCCACCTCGACAGGTATCGTACGCGAGACCGAGCAGCGAGGCGATCAAGGGCGCAAACTTGTACGTGAGTGGTTTGCCGAAGAATATGACGCAACAAGATCTGGAAAATCTGTTCAGTCCATACGGCAGAATCATCACGTCACGGATACTCTGCGACAACATCACCGGTAAGTTGTTAGTTACTCGTCTCGCTAATAACTAACAATGATCGTATCAGCCAGTAGAATACCGTGCGCCCTGTGGAAGGCCATGGGATTCGAGAATTCTAGGAGAAAAGCCGTGCTATCGGCATTGGTTCCAAGAGGAAAGTAGTTTGGGTCTGCACGAGTCAGACGTGCGCGCGTTTCAGTGAAAGATTCAGTAGGAAGTTCGGTGAACAATTCGATCGAGGATTGAAAAGAGTAGGCCATGGGGTTCTAGTCGTTTGTGGGGTGGATCGGTGCGCCTGCGATCGCAGCGAGAACGAACACGATCGTGGTGAACGAGTGACGATTATTTCATGTCGAATCTTAACCAGTAAACGAGAACGCTGTGCGCGCGTACGCGCCCACTATTCGCCGGTCGAAGTCGTCTCGGAGCTGCGCGATCTCGTTTACGCATCTTTCATCCCGATGTCGCTGATTTTGCTTTCTCTTTTTTTCACCTTTGTCTATTTGGTTATCCGATTCCTTCTTTCTTTTTTTTCTCATTTACGTCGCACGACACACGTCGATCAAAACGAAGCACACCTTGCGTTCGAGATCGTCCGCGAGGACGCACGATCGCAAATTTTCGATTTCGAACTTTTTTTGTCTTTTTTTCGCTCATTACCGTTTTGCGTTCTCAGCTTACGTTTTTATAACTGAGCATTCTATTTGCATCCCCAGTTTCACGCACAGCCTCATGGCCTAGCCACCCCTGTACAGTTGTGTTTCTTTTCTTCTATCCATATTGGCGCTTCCTTTTGTTTGATCCTTCACATTGTTGTCTCATTTAATATGTTTATTACCATCGTTTTACGCGATTAACAATTTTCGTTTGTTCCTTTCTCGTACTTATCACGTACGCTAGCCAATTGTTTGTCGTACCGTTCGATTGACTTTTGGCTTTTCTATTGTTAATACATTTAGTACAGTTTTATTTCGCTGTTATTATGTTACAACACTGGCGTTTAGTGTTTTGGACACGTATCGTACGTGGAGCGTTCCTTTGTTTTATTCCTTCATTCCTGGTTTGTTTTTTTTTTACGCTCGTTCCACACACGCACACAGTCCTCGATCCGAACGGCTAGTTTCTGTTTTTTTTCCATTGTTGTTGCGTTTCTTTTTCTCCTGCGTTTTTTAGTTCACCTTCCAGCACTGTTTGGTTCCTTGTGTTTTACAGTAATTGAAAAAAAAAGAGATGAGATATCTTGCATACTTAAGGACGAAAAAAGATAGCATAAAATTTCTAACAAAAAGATCGCTCGCCCCTTATTCATCTCATTACGATCAGTTTTGTTTTACTGTTTCCTTTTGAGCATCGTTATTTTGATTGTTTGGCATCACGAGAGTGCGAGTTTCACACGGGGAAAACGTTTCCGACGTTTCAACGCCGAGTCGCTTTTTTCTCATCGTTAGTCTTGAATCAACTCGAAATCTCATGGTTCATTTAATTGTACTCCTTCATTTTTCCAACTTGAATTCAGTAATGCGTGATTTCAAGTTCGCGAGATTCAATACTGTTGGAGAAAAAAGCGCGTTCGTCATCTTTCTTTCCCTTTTTTTCTTTACTTTGTTCTTTCTTTTTTCTTTTTTTTTTTCTTTGGTTCATGTCGATTTACATCCTTCTTTCGGTTATTACACACCTTTCCACGTTGACGAATCAGGGGCGAGCAAATCGTGTATGCTGCCAGTTGAATTTTAACGTGATATGATTTTTTCCGTTTCTGTTTAGTACGACACTTTCTGACCCACGGCGGAGACTATTTGTCCGGTACGTAACTCATACAACTCTTTTTTCTTTTCCCTTATTACGACCAAGCTAAAACAAAAGCAGCCGTGTTTTATTTTATTTTTTTTTACTCGTATTATTTGAGTTTCCATGTTTCTTTTTTGTTCTGTACGCTTCGTTTTTGTTTCTTTTTTCCCGTTTGTCTCGCGCGAAACGATTAGACTGACAGCTTATATCGAAAGTCGGGAATTCATGCTCCAAAAACTAGCACTGAAGAAGAGCACCGATTGATTTTGGCTCTTCGAGGAATCATCGTTTCGCGAGGGTCGAACGATATTGGCCACTTCGTGCGAAGAGCAAAAAAAGAGAAGAAAAAAAGGCAGATTAGAGGCAAAATTATTTTTTCTTCTATTTTTTTTTTTTTTTTGTTACATTTTCAGTTTTATTGTAATACTTTGACGCCGGCTGCTTTGTTAACGCGATCGCGATAACAGTTACGCGATCAGAGTTTTCCTGTTGAGCGCCGTTTTTGTTTCTTTACGCTTTTTGTCGTCCGTTATGGTTATGATTTTTGCGACCGTGCCCTCGATCCACGGCACACAAACGCACACCTCTTCGCTCCCTTTTCGTCGCGTTTAAAAGAATTCATTCAGCTTCGCGGGGATCGCCTCGAGGAGATAAACATGATCGACTCGCTCGAGAACACACGACATCGGTGTAAAGAAACGAATCTGCGCGCACCGAGCCACTCGCCCGAATGCAGCTCGTTGCATTCCGCACTGAATTCGTCGTTGATCACGGGGTGGATAGTCTAACGATCGATCGTTAATGCAAAGGCAACTTTCTACCAAGAATTTGCTTGTCATCCGATTCTTTCCGTCGAGAAGTTACAGTACGCAAAGACACGGTGGATTTCAAGATCCTCCCTGTTCTAGCATTTCTCTAGTGTTCCAAGATCCTCCAACTAAACTGTGCCAATACGTCTCGGAAACGGAAGACGACTACTCTAGACGAAGAGCCACGAGAACTTCCTTATCTCAGAGATAACGACTTTCCTCGATTAAAACTTCTCCTTGGATCCTTGCTCGCGAATGTCCACGTTCGTTGCCACAGTTTAGCTGGAACACCTTGGAATCGCTGAAAGAAATGAGCATCGTTCTCTCGCGACACGAAGACAACTGCACGCACGCGTAAATCACTCAACAGTCAACGACGAATCTACCAAAGTTCCCACTTCGATGCCCGATATGTTCGATCGTTCACAAAAACAAAAAAAAAAAAAAAACAAAAATCCTTGAAAGAAGAAGTGGTCCATCGAAATAACCTGAACCGATTAACCGACAGGATTGTCGAAGGGGGTCGGTTTCATAAGGTTCGACCAGCGGGTCGAGGCCGAGAGGGCGATCGAAGAATTAAACGGTACCATTCCGAAGGGCTCGTGCGAGCCGATCACCGTCAAGTTTGCCAACAATCCGAGCAACAACAAGGCGCTACCGCCGTTGGCCGCCTATCTGACACCGCAGGCGACCCGACGATATGGCGGCCCGATCCACCATCCAACCGGCCGCTTCAGGTACATTCCACTGTCGCCACTATCCAGGTACCTACTCACCTCTACTCGCTCTACCCAAAGATATCTCTCTCTCTCTCTCTTTCTCTTCTTCTCTTCTTCTCTTCTCGTCTTTCTTCTCTATTACATCCTTATTTTTCTATTTCCGTTCCGTTCTCATTTCTGTTTCTGTTCCATTCTCCGATTAAGTTCCTTGTTTCCGTTCCATTCTTTGGGTTCGTACTCTGTCTCGTTCAGTAGAGATTCTGAACGCCCGCGTTCCGGTGTGATCGACCGATCGACGCTGCCTCAAGTCGGGTTTTTGGAAGCAATTTTTCGAATTGACGTTCTCAAATCGTACGCGGAATTTACAAAACGATCGGTCGATCGATCCGTCGTCTTTAACTTTTTTCCTTGTTTACGCACTCACCGTTTGAGTACCCGAGTAATACACTGCAGGCTCCTCCTTCTGCACCTCATCAACCATACGATCTGTTACCTGGTATTCACTTCTTTTTTTTCACACTTTTTTTATGGTCTGAAATTTGTTATCGATTCCAACGTTCAGTTGCGACCAAGCATGCTTCGTCGCGTTAAAAGGATCCATCTTGGACGTCTTCTAAGCGCGCCTCTACCTCGTCGAGAGTTTAGTTCGCGCGATCCTTTTGTTCTCGTCGCGAAGAACGGTCCTCGCGACGTTATCAAAACGATTACGTGCACCGGGAAAAGACGCGGTTTAACCCATTCGACCAACAGATGCTTGCTACGAGGTATCTCGTAGTTGGCAGTGAATGGATTAAAGAGATGCAACGATCGAGCATTCGACAGAAGCCCTTCAATGGCGGAATCGATGTTTCGATGCCAATATTTCAGAGGCGGCACTCTCGATCCGTTCAAAGCCAGAGTGAAATCACGAACAGATGCGCGTCGAACGTCGCACGACCATTCTTCATCTCGCATCATTACGCACCAACATTTATTTCCTTGATTTTCGTATCTTTTTACTTGAACCTTTTTTATTCCATTCCGGTCGAT
The DNA here is from genome assembly GCA_963969225.1 of Xylocopa violacea. NCBI lineage: Eukaryota > Metazoa > Arthropoda > Insecta > Hymenoptera > Apidae > Xylocopa > Xylocopa violacea. The sequence goes on along the minus strand of CAXAJV010000006.1, from coordinate 30,898,831 downwards.
CAACTCCCATCCGATCTACCTTTCCCCAACGAACGAGTGGTACAAGGTGGTCTCTAAAAATAGCTATTAATTAGTTAGATGTAAGTCTGTTAATACACGAGAGAATGTCGCATTTGATCGGGCGCGAAAGACAGAAGACTGATCCTTGACCACTCTGGAAACATGGAGGAGCAAGGCACATAACAAACGTTCTGTTATTTCTTGTAAGTTTTCTTGGTTTCTCGTCTTCGCGATCCACGGTAAGCTGGCTCGTCGAAACGATTCTTTGTTGATAACAGAACACGATACATGCGATATGTGATTTTCTATGTGCGATTGATGTAACATGAAAGTTGAATAATCTTTTATCCGTAGAAACACGAGGACGCTTTTGGTCAGTCCTCGGGAACATTACCGTGGATGCGAGACTGACGGCGAATTCAATTATTAAAATGGAGTTGAGAAACGTCGATAACGATCGGACTAGAAAGAATTCTCATCTCTCCTTCGTTCCGCGTTTCCGTGCCTCTACGAACACGACGCGTGTGTCACGATAAAAACTTCATCGCGTCCAAAGATACGATATAACGTACGATGAAACTACATTTCTATTTGCTGTAATGTTCGTATGAACGAAGATGACGATAGAGACTGTCCCTTTTTGTCACTCGAAACTTGTTTTAACGCCCGGATGTTGAGCGTGCTTCAGGTCCGTCTGTATGTCCATGTCAGTCGAGCGGGAGAAACAGTTGACGACGGAAGACACGCATATTATAGCGTTCGATCGATCGAATCGGACGTGCACGAGGATTCGACGATTCGAAGTGTACATCGACCGATAAAAAAAGAAAAAAAAAGAAAAGAAATGAAAAGTAGATTGATGCGCTTCGCTTTTTCGCTTGCCTCTATTCCGTACTTTTTCGTTCCCCTATCGTACGACGCCGCGTAGCCGCCATCTTTGATTTAGCGCTTCCTCATCTAACCTCTCTTCCGCTCAGAGAAATGAATTTTTCTAAAATTCCACTTTCCGTCCTCTCTTCACGTCTTTTTTTTTCTATTTTCGTTTTCATTCCCCAGTTTTTCTTTCTTCCTCTTTTCTTTTTTCTTTTTTTTCTTTTTTGGGTGGGGGGGTCTGTCTATCTGTCTGTCCCTGACTATCGCGTCACCCGCAATGAGACAAGAAAACAGAGAGGCACCATAGATGGTAGTTCCGTGAGAGAAAAAATTGCAAAAAAAAGGAAGAAAAAATGGAAACACATGGAAGCGACCGACTCTTATCCCGACCTTTGGCTCGTTCCCGGAGTATCTCTCTTCTTACGTTGTTCTTTTTGTGTTTTGTTTTAGCACTGGCAAGGCCATGCTTGCCATTAACAAAGGCTTACAGAGGTCAGTATTTTTTTCGTTACTACCACTACGTTCCCTCCCGGTTTTTCATTTTTTCGACGATTGATTTCTGTTACTGCGTGGCTTCGTTCTCTTATCTTTCGTACACGCTCCGCGTTAAAAATTTCATATGAAAAATACATTTCTCCATTCGAGATCACGGCTGTTTAATTTTATTTTCACCAAATGCTAGTCGAATCGTCTCGAATTATCTTCGATTGTTTGTTAAATTTACATGGAATGAGTCAGACATTGGATCGAAACGAAAGATCCTCACTGATACGGGCAGAATTTTCTTTTCTTCTATGCCTGTCTTCTGTCCGCAATGTTTTATATGAAATTTTTAAAGCCTCTCTTTATTCCCCTCTCGCCTCACGCTATTCTACGTTCTCTTCTCTTCTTTCTCGTCGCCTTTCGTTTCTTTTAATTGTTATCCCCGAAACGCTTCTCTGTCCACAAAACGTCACAGAGCATATTATTATCTTAGCATTTTTTTAAATCCTTTTTTATTGACAATGCAAATCGATTCGGGTATGCAACTTTCAATCAATCATTTTCTCATTTTCCCTACTATACGAAAAAACGAATGTAAACTTTCTTGCATTATTTATTCCCCCTTTTCAATCGATTCGTTTGTTCTCCTCTAAGCATTTATACGTTCTGTCAGAGATTCTTCAAGTTTATTCTCAGTTTCGCGAGTCAAGATATTTGTTTCACTCCGCTCTGTCGATTACCAACCGTAGAATTTTCTTTTCCTTTTCATACCCGCTAGCTTTCAAGCTTCTAAGTGTGTCGTATCGTAACAGAGATATTAATGATCACTCGCGTACGGACTGTACAGACGGATTTCGACCGATTTACGAAAATCGTCATCGAAAGGAAGAACGAAACGAGCGTGAAACATTCTCGCGAAACTACAGATCGTCGAGCAAGTAACAGAGAAACAAAAATTGCGAACAATTCCACGACTAGATCAACGTTCCTCGACGGACTCGCATTTTCTTCTCCTTCTTCACTGTTTCTTTTCTTTCGTTGTTTGCCTTCATCGGTCGTGTTCGACTCGAGACCGTGCACCTGCGATTTCTCGATCTCTCCGCCGACGATCCGTAACAGATTTCGATTTTTCATCGTCCCCTCTGGAATCGAGAAAAACATCGAAGGATGGACGATTGGATTTGCGCACGACGAGCTTTCAGTAACGGGAGACAAATAAATGTGTCGCACAATGTAGCAGTACACGAAGGAACACCAATCACTTTGCAATGGACTGATGGTATTTAAACAGTAGAGCAACGAGAGTTTAAAGTAGCGATACTTGTCGAGGCTGATCACTGTTTCACTGGATTGTTGGTGTGGAGCCGAGACCGAGGCTAGGTGCACGATCTCTGAGAGAGCAATCACGTCGTCTTGCGTGAACCACAGATCTACATACATACATATATACGTATATGTATTTTTGTTGGCGCACATTAATGCAAGAGAACTGCACTTGATTACCGTTAGAGAACAATGCACCGACGTGTCGACTTCTGTAATTGAAGAAACGATCGATCATCGGTGAGAGAAAATTGACAAGTAACCAGCGTTTTCACATTTCAATCGAGCGTTATCAGTGTACAATGTGAAGAAACACTCTGATCGAACGTTTCTAGAAGTCCCAGGGACGATAAACGACAGTCGAACGAATGTACATATCGGCCAAATAGTTAACAGGAAACGCGTATTCTTTCTTGACAAGAGAACGACTCTATCGAGCGACATTGAACCTCTAATTCGACCATTCGATGTCTTCGCTTTTCGAATTACTGTTGATCGAACCGCGATTAACGATAATCTGGATCAAGGGTTCTTAAACTTGCGCGATCCAAGGACTACCTCTTGAACGATATTTCTTTGCGGACTACATCTCAACCCTAGACCCAATAACTAGTTAAGTATCAACAAATACAAAAAATGAGTTATCTGAATAACGTCGAGGCGAAAGCTTTTCACGGACCACGATTTGAGAACCGCTGGTCTGGATCAATTAATTAAAAAAAACAAAAGTAAAGATGCTCGGGAATCGAGTTAGGGGTTCGTCCAAATCGTCAATAAAGGAAAAAACCACCCTTAACTAACGAAGACGCGTTGTACATACGCGTGCGCATAAAAGACGCGGTTCCTAATGAGCGTTCGTTACGAATGCGTGCATAATTACTGTCACCTCGGCCCTATACTGAATACTCACTGAGATGTGCCCTGTTTTAACGCGGCTTATGACGTCAAGTAGGTACGTAGATTACATTTTTACATCTCTCTGTAAATATGCCCCCGCGTTTTTTCACCCCGCATTCAGTGTCTCGTAACATTCTGCATGCCGATTAACGAGCGCGTGCATGCGAATTTTCTCGAATTTTCATTTTGCGATCCGTCCCAATCCCTCTGTCCCCGATCCCCTCTTTTCTCGCTCCCTTTACTCGTCCTCGATCCTCGACCCGTCTCTTTTTCTGTCTAATTAAAAATTCCGACGAGTAGCCGGCATTCACGTGTCACGCGTTTGTTCAGTTAAAATCTGCTTTTTGCGTAGAATTGCATGCGGTCTTGCGTAACTATTACTTTCCACCGTTGAAACTCTCGTTCCGTAATTAATTTCAGCGAAACTCGGTTCTTCGCGATGATCATTATTGATCGGCAAGAAAGCGATTGGATTTCTGCTCGTTCTCATTCACGGCTTCTTTATCATCGAACATTGGCACGGGTGGATATCGATCTTGATACGCGAGAAATCCGATCGATTTAAAATGATATATTTGCACGAATTTATGTTGTCCATATCATGTTTCTTTTCATGGTAGCAAGATCGGGGGAAATTAATGCATCGTCGATGAAAGTCCTTTAGTTGGATCGCATTTGCTCGAGGCACTTCGAGTTAAGAACGTTCTGTAATTTGGCAATGTGGCTTTGTGTACACGATTATACTTGTATCAGCGTACCTGAGAGCTTCTATCGACGACCATATTGCTGTAACCAATTGTTCCATGTCGATAGAGTACGTAAAGTGTGGCGTTGGGCAGCGCCGTTGATGCACAGAGAATTTGTTAAGCGAAAATCGGCTCGCCAGTTCGAATCGTCGAACGTGTAATAGCGCATGAATCCACGGCGCTGCCCTGGTAAAGACGCAGAACGTTTTCCTCGCCTTGTACATCGCGACCGCGCGAGAGATAGAAACGCCATCGAAGGAACCAAAGCACGTGCCGCACAAGCGAAACTCGCGAACGATCGTCGAACGGTCGGTGCCACCTTTTCACGCGGTCGATCGAACTGTTCCAGGTACAGCCCGCTGGCAGGTGATCTCCTGGCGAACTCCATGCTACCCGGGAACGCGATGAACGGTTCCGGCTGGTGCATCTTCGTGTACAATCTCGCCCCAGAGACCGAGGAGAACGTGCTGTGGCAGTTGTTCGGTCCTTTCGGCGCCGTCCAATCGGTCAAAGTGATCCGCGACCTCCAGACGAACAAGTGCAAAGGCTTCGGTTTCGTGACGATGACCAACTACGACGAGGCGGTGGTCGCTATCCAGAGCTTGAACGGTTACACGCTCGGTAACCGGGTACTTCAAGTGAGCTTCAAGACGAACAAGAGCAAGGCGGCGTAGGACAACAAGCAACAGCAACACCATAACAACCACCACCACCACCATCATCAGACGGCAGGAGGGACAGCGGTAGCTGCGAGGCAGGCTGTGGCCGCGGCCGCGGCCGTGATCGGCCCAGCGACCGCTACCAAGGCCGTGCTCGGTTCAACGAGCGCCGCCGCCGCGGTGGTCGCGGCCGCAGCCACCGCGGCTGCGGCTGTGGTCACGCCCGCGACCGTCCAAGCGCTCGCGGCTGCCTATGCTTCCACTAAGAAGATCGACCGCCACCATCTCCCCGTCGATTCCGTGATCAACAGCTTGAACAATCGTTATCGCGGAGAGAGCCATCGTAACCACTACCACCACCACCATAACCACCATCAACAGCAACATAACAACCACCACAACCACCACCACAACAACCACCACCACCGACAGCAGCAGCAGCAGCAGCAGCAGCTACAACAGCAGATTCACGCGCGGAAGACGTACAACAATTACGTGCACGCTCGCAGATTCCTGTCCGGCTACGGAATGGTGATAAGGAGTTTGGCCACGTCGAAGAGTTATCGTCGGGACAGGCACGACTACGAGAACCACCAGGACGAACATGATTCCGATTAGTAGAGTAGAGGATGCTGACCTCCCTGGAGATAAGAGAGCGAGAGAGCGAGAGAGAGAGAGAGAGAGAGAGAAGGTGAGAAAGGGAAAAGGGTGAGAGGTGGAAGAGGTGCGTGTAAGAGTATACGTGTGTGTACGTATGTACGAGCAAAAGTACGATGCGTGTGCGGTAGGTACGCGTGGCTGAGAGGGAGAGGGATTTTGGTAAAGGGGGATGAAGAGGAACAAGTGGCGAACGCGGAGAGAGGTAGGTCGTGATGTGCGTTCAATCGTCCGTTTATCCTAATTTTAGACCGTGTTATTCTGGATCGAAGAGGAACGGAAAGGGGAAGCCTCGCTTTTTCTTTCCTTCCTTCACCCCGATGTGTCTCACAACCCTCTCCCTTTTTCTCTCTCCCTCTCTGGTCACTCGTTTCTTTTCTCCCGCTGTTCGTCCATGACGAAGGGGAAACGCGAGGTGGTCCTGGCCGCCTTTTTTTTTCTCTCGTTTCTCGGTGGGTTTCCGCGACCGTGTCGTCTCATCCACGAGAGAAACCAACAGAATGACGAATTGACGAAAATGGTTGAGAGTAGGGAACGTCTGCGACGATTAAATCGTGTCTCGCGTGACCGTTTGCGACTCCTGTACATACATATTGCCGATTTATGTATACGTACGTGGTTGCGCGTAGACGTTCCCGATCGAAACACGCAATGGACGGAACAATGGAACGAGATCTTGCCCTGCGAAAACCAAGCGGACAAGGGAGATCAAGGGAGGACACCGGGTTCCTTACGGTCCTCCCTGTACGACCAAAGAGTCACGACGATGTCAGGCTGTGAGACTAAAGCGAAACGTAAAGAAGGCAGGGCCTGATTGAATTTTTTTTCTAGAATCACCGACAGCCCTCGATAAAAAAAAAAAAAGAAACGTATAAAGATAAAGAAAGAAATAGAAACGACCAAACGACGCGAGACAGTGAGGCCTCGCGTTTTTCCAATTAGATTGGCTAGCAACGAGCTCGACGGAGAAAGGATTAAGGGATACACCATGTGGAGGATGAGAAAGAGTGCGTAGTAGTAGGTGGTTGTAGGGGAACGGTGTAGAAAGGAGGGACGAGTGAGTAGGGAGAGACTGTAGAAGGATAGCGTAGCGAGACGATAAAGAGACAGATCGTGAAACGAGGACGGGACGGGGACGATCGATCGATCGATCGATCGATCGATCAAAGTAGGCAAGTCGCTCTCTGGTAGACGATAGAAGAGAGAAACAGGAGGAATATCGACGATGATACGATAAGAAATCGAGAAAGAGCGGAGAGAAGCGAATTGTTGTCACGAACGATCTTTTTTCCCCTTTTTCTTTTTCTTGTTCAACCAGTGAGACTTAAAAACGTACTTAAAAAAAAAAAAAGGAACCGAAGCTAAACTTTCTTAATCCGTAGTTGAATTTAAGGACGAGTCATCGTTCGACGAGTACCGAAAGACGAAGTATATTAATTAATTAATTAATCTATTTAAGGAGATATTTTAGGGCTTACGTGCTATACATTACGGATGCGATGTCGCGACAGATCGAGACGCCGTAAACAGTGACCCGAGGGATTACGTCACGTTTCCCGTGTAACCGTAGCAACGGGTTGTAATTTACTTCATTGCTAGTCACAAGCTCTTGTACTTCTCTGTCGGCTGCCCAAAGAGTATCCAATATTTCCTTCTTTTCTTTTCTTTTCTTTTCAATTTTTTTTTTCTACGTATACATATATCTATGTATAAGAGAGATCTTAGCTAGTACAAAGTGCTTTCTTGAGTGCAGAGTCTGATTTTACCGAGCACCGCGTATTTAGAAGTCCCTCGAATGTGCACCGTCCGCGACCAATGGACGTTTTAGACGAACTTTGTCAGCCATCTTTTTAACAAGAGAGAAAAAAAAATGAAAAAAAAACACTATACAATACACATAGACATATACATATACGTACATAGAAATACTGCTCGCAGCGGGAAGGAAACGACCGAGGTGAACGGTCGTTCCTCTCGTCACGCGCGAAAATACTCCGATTTTTATAAACACGAACGTTCGATTTCCCTTTTTTAACTGAAGAATACCGAGGAAAAAAAAAGTCTAACGTACAAAACGATATTTCATAAAGATTTACTTGGTAACACCTACGGGTACGCAGATTGGACGCGTCGGGTCTTTTCTTGTTACGGTTCCCCGTTTTGCGAACGTGGGCGACGGTTAAACGAAAATAAAAAGAAAAAAAAAATACGGACTCGCTTTCGAGAGACGGTGCACGGATATGTGATACAGACAGATCGAGAAAGACTAACGATTCCGGGTCGTCGATGAAAACACGTGTCTAGTCTACGTGCAAAGAGGCGCCAGAGACATAGGAAATGTTGGCGCCGCGTGTTAGGAACCTCTCCACACACACACACACACTCACACACACATATACACACTCACACAGAGACATACACACAGAGAACGAGCAAAACATTTCTTTAGACTAGTATGGGAATCAGACAGGCGATTTCTAAGAAGGCGCGTTTTTTAGGTGATACAATGTGTAAGGTAAGCGAACCGGTTCGCTCGCGCTTGCCCGTGATAACAGTAATTCTCCTGAAAGGGACCCGAAATCCGTTTCTTCGGCAGAAAAACGTGAACGAAAACCAATCCGGACGACCAAAATTCGATCGTTTTCTTAAACGTCTCGTAGCAGTGGCAGGGAGTAGCGCGAACGAACGTGGACCGTTAAAGTAAAAAGTACTTAATCGTGAGTAAAGCGACAATTTCTTAAGCTCTTAGGTTTAGTAATAACGCGGAAGAAAGAAAAAGCATAGTATGTATATATACATTATATATATACACAGACATATATATGTTGTCCTATTTATGTGTACCTTCTTGTGTCTAGTCCGGGAGCGAGGATCAGGCTGTTCGTTTCGAAGAGAGCGAACGCTCCCTAGGAGCGCGACGAGGAACACCTGTCCGCCCTCCCAAAAAAAAAAACGTAAAAAAAAAAAAACGTAACTTGAACCTCGAGTAACAGATGCTTTCTGCTAAGATTTTATTTTATTTATTTGAAAAACCTCGTGGCGATCGGTTGGTCGCGCGATCGCGCGCACGCTCTCCGCTTTCTCCGGAGGGTTGGCGAAACGACGAGCGTCGCGATCGACACGCGTCCACGGGGCGAAGAGGATCTCGATGATTAGTGCAAATTATACAACGCCGGTCGGCTAATAAAAACGGATCGGCATTGTCGCGTGCAGTGGCGTGTGTAACTGGCGCCAAAAAAGAGAAACGAAATGAAAGGAGAAACGATTCATCCCTCGTTGCTTCGATGACTCCGCGTTAACGACCGATCTGATTCGCTGCGAAGAAAGGGGGGGGGGGGGGTATAGCGCAATGGTTTTTAACGGGGCGATGATAGCGAGTGCCATATTCGGTTTAATTGTAGCGTTCGATTGGTTCCTCGCGGAGGTTGAAAATTTCGTCGGGGAAACATACGATTCCCTTCGAAACGGGGGACGAATCGTGTTTAAGGAATCAGTTCTGACGTTTTCGTACACGCAAATGCAATTACGTCGATCGTCTGATGTGAAACGACAAATTTTCTCCTTCTCATAATTATTATCACATATATTAATTACATTTATTATCCTGGTTATTATTATTATTGCCATCGTCATCGCCATTATTATTATTATTATTATTATTATTATTATTATTATTATTATATTATTATTATTATTATCATTGCTATTATTAATTACAATCGTATATATTTTTTGTCTCTCGTCTAGTAGCTACGTGTAAAACCTTAACACCTTTATTATCTACTTACTTTTTCGTACCTCACTAGAAACGGAGAAAAAAAGAGTCTTTTTACTCACTTTACTTAACATCTTACTATTACTACCGTTAACTTTCTATCACCCGCTATAACTATCGGCTATAATTACTGCTACTACTACCACTACCACCACCACCGCCACCACCACCACTGCTACTACTACTTATTATTATTACTACTTACTACTACTACCGATTATTTATTTATTTATTTAATTATTATATAACATAACAGAAATTATGTTTTATTTAAGGATTAAACTGATTTGTGTTTGGTTCAAAATACGTCGTTTGTTTTATTTCGATTACTTGTTTCAGTTGCCACCAGCCTCCCAAACGACCACGGTTTACATCTACATTCTATCTACCCATCCTGATAAAAAAAAAGACCAAAAAGCCAAAAAAAAAAAAAGAAAGAAAAGATACGCACTATAAATATCTTCTACTCTTCCTGACATTCCTCGTTGCTCGCACAGAGACTGATGTAATCGATGCGTAGGCAACTCGCGAGCACAGCGTACAACCGACCGTTTCCGCTGGACATTTACTGCACGCTCTCGTCGATCGTGGTTCGTAACATTTCTATTATTACCATCGTTCCATCGTGGGCGACCCTGCGGAACCGGCGAGAAATTCGTGTCCATCGTTAACACTCCGAACCGTGCCGCGTGTTTAAACTGAACAAGAGCCACTTCGACGGGCTTCACGTTGGCGTACGAGCTTCTGCTCCCCCGCCATCGAGAGTCCGCGATCTCGAGGGCGAGATTCGCGTAACGATCAATGCGACGACCTACGACCTATCGGTGCTCGCGTTAAATCAGTTGTTTGCACGTTCGAAGTTCAGTTAATCCTTAATTATTTACTTGGCCTCTTACGTTCGCTTATTGCGAGCCAACATCAATTGTATCTTAGTTGTTAGCAACGCGTTGCTGTTGTACGCGAATTAATTAACACGAGCTCGTCCCCGTTCTGGTCTCCTGAAAATCGCTTTCCTTTCATCGATATTACCCTCGACTGTTAGTTAACGTAAACACGATTGAATAGCGGGAGTAATTAAGGGTTAACGATATATCGGTTCTTGTTAGCGTATTGCGTAAGCATCGAAAGGTGAAGGTCTATCAATGGTCCCAGTACGCGCCCACGATCCTAGAAACTAAAACGGACACGGCTCGTGGTACTCCAGACGGGGAGATGACTCATTGTTAGAAGTAGAAATACCACGAGGCGGACGCGAGGGTAGCTTCGCCGCTCTCGTGTGCATTACACCCCCGTGACGCGGCAATAAAATAATGAAACGATACGATTAGAGGCTCGTCCGAACGTGAAACCAACGATTGGTAGAGTGGTAGGCGAGGATGTAGTCCCTCGGTGGATCTGAGATCGCGATAAGGGCGGGGACTGGCGCCAAGGGGAAAGGGGATGAAGCGAATCGCGGAGGAGACGAGGCTATCGATGAGCTTGCAATCGAAATGAGACGCGAATAACGGAATAACATCTTGGTAGCGGACGAACGTAGCGAAAATGAAGAATCGCAGGACCGTTTCGACCCTTTTTCCCCTGGAAAAGTCCGTCCGCCGGAGCTGCTCAATTTAGCGCACAGTATAGTAAGAGGCTGCCGATGCTAGACAGACTCGAAGGAGTCGAAGAGACGCACAATGCGACGAGGACACTCGTCCTGGCGACTGATGTGGAACTCGATGAGGTTCACGCGTGTGAAACCCGTGCATGCCCTGTCCCGTTCTTTCCAAAATCGAAGAGCGATCGAGGTACGATTAGAGAAGGCGCGGGTGGGGGATGGGGGTGGTAAAATCGATCGAGGCAAGAACGCGAGGCCAGAAGAGGAAGTTAAGAGTAGATATTGAGCGAGAGTAGGAAAGAAAGTGAATGAGAGAGAGAGAGAGAGAGAGAGAGAGAGAGTGTGAGTGAAAGGGAGAGAGAGTGGGAAAGTGAGAGGCAGCGAGAGGGAGGGGGAACACGCTAATCTACTTAACCATAAAATTATATTACCATACGACTATTATGTTAGATATACATTATGTGTATTGTATTTAAGTCTCAATAATCATTGTTAGTTATTATTGCTACGATGATGACGATGATAATGAGCATTCATTATCGATGATTAGTAGGGAAGAGAGTAACACGGGATCAGACATATTACACATGCACACATGTTCATACAGGGGACACGTACGGGACTTGTTTAAATTGACAGTGGCGCACGTGGCCACCCTTGACGATAAGGCGAATTCTTAGCAGGGGAGGAATAATTTAAGAGTCAATCGTCGAAGCGCGTTCGAATCGATTGCGAACGCTTTGAGGGTTTCTTAGGGTATAGACGCTACGTCTCTACGGATATGGAAAAATTGGCGACGTTAATGTTTCTGAATTTTGTAAATCGCACGAAATCTAAATACAAATTTGTGGCGCGCAAAGCGTTCGAAAATCGGTCCAACCGCGACGAAACGTCGACGCATTTGCGGTTTTCAGCTGATCTCACTGACGGACGAATGATATTACCTTTATTGGGGGATTTGCATTTAATCGTTACTCGTATTTACGGATATTATCACACTTGGGAATCAATGATTCGTACTCTTGTACTTTTCAATGAACGAAGAAGGGGAAAGAAGCGTTTTATAGGGTGTGGTTTATCGATTCGGCCTCCAGTTAGACGTCGGACTGCTTCTCTGCTCGAGCTTGGGTATTCTACTGAAACCACTCGCGTCCTCTATTAATTGATCATCTCAGAATCGTGCAATTTTCTCATCGATTTCCCCGTTCAACTTTTTAATTCCTTCCCACCATTCAGTCGTACCCTCGACGATCTTTTCACGCATTTGCCTCCGTGGATTTCTGGTCAAATCAATCGACGATCGTTTTCCTTTTCGACTCGACCGTGAGAAAGGGTGGTCAATCGATATACGAAGAATTACAGAACGCTAGCAATAAGAGGGAAATCCGAGAAAGACAGCGTTCGCATCGTCCATCGATGTTAATTAGGGTTCTAGGAGCACGCGAACGACGATCTCTTATTTTCTGATCAATGAACACGCATTTCTTCGAGCAGATCCGACCGGTGGATGATGTCGGAACGCCATCGTAACGATCTCGAATCACTTTGCACAGAATTGCACAAAAATACTTTGTAAGATTGCGATTCGGGTCGAGGGAAGTTTGCACGTTCTTCACCGGAAACGGTCTCGAGTGACGAAATATGTACGTCGCTGTCAGTTCGAATAACGCACAACGCTGTCCTTACTCGACGGCTTGTCGATCGTTTCGAGGATCGTCATTCTAGTGTCGCGAGGATCGTTGGCCTTTCGTCACCGTCCTCGCACCCTCTCATTCGTCGATGGTCATCGATGATTCCCGTTCGTTGTCATCGTCCAAACGTGATCGTTCGTTCGGTCATCGATCGCGTGACCACCACGCATCGTGTCGACGATTCGCTGTTTGGTTCTTCTCGTCTCATTGTCGTCCATTGTCATCCGGAATCGCGAGCCCCTGGGCGGATTCAAAAGGGTGGTACGATCTGAAGCTTCGGTGCGAGACTTGAATCACTTCGTTCGAGGAGAAGGTTGAACAGAAATGCGAACGAAAAGCTGACAGAGCCGAAAGACGGAACTTATACGTGTGGAAAGTGCTGCTATCGTGATTCTTCGTCGATCGCGGAGGATCGAGGAGGATCCACGAAGCCGTTCGATCGTGTGCGTGGTTCTAATCAGTCGACGATGACAGTGACGATATTCCGTGGCTGTATTACGCTTCTTAGGGCGAGACAGGGATTGTTTGCGCATGGAGCGTGCGATGAATAGTGGAAGCAACGATAAGAAAAAAGAGCGGAGCGAATAAATGCTACGAAACCAAAGAAAACAAAGGGTAAAAAAAAAATCCTCTTCCAATTTGTATCGAAGCGACTAAATACCGCAGAGACTGAGATTTTAGGCGATGTTAATTAGCTGCGAATGATCGTGGCTGCGATCGATGATATACTCTCCTGAAACTTCCAGGGAAACTAGAGACCCCCTCGAGAACAAATGAAAAAAAGGAAAGAAGAAAAAAGCAAGAAAAAAAAAGATATTAACAAAAGCAAACGTCGTTTTTCTCGTGGACTTAGGAGAAGAACAAGAGCGTTAGAACTAGCTGTTTAGAGATTATTTCGTGAACCCCCTCGCGATTAGAATAATCGATCGAGCCATCGTCGATCATCGAGCTCCATCCTTGTCTTTCCTCGACGCGTGTTTGGAGAAACACCGTCGAGACAAAACGCAGATAATGGAGCCTGATGGGGCGATGAGGCGCGATCAGGCCGGACCGTGGATAGGCTCCCGACTTTTTGAATCGTTTTTTCTTTTTTTTAGAAAAAGAGCAACAAGTGTGTGACAATTCGCGAATTTTCGAACGAATCTTTTTCCAGCGGACTGACGCGACGCGGGGGCGGCGGAAGTGACGATGAAACAGAAACAGGCGAGAACCCAGCGAAAGAAAGGTGGCTCGCAATGCACATCACACGATCGAGTGACAGACTATCCGTAACTCGACTCGATCCGCCTTCCGCAGCTCCACGAAGCGACTTTTTTCTCGTTCAACCGAGGTACAGGGCTTTCGAGCTTCGATCGTCTCGTCAGCTTCGCGACAAACTCGTCGAGTGTCTCGTACACCCGCCCTTCGAATCGCGTAACGATTATTGCAACCCTTTTAACGCGCGTCTCGGTTCCCTTTTCAGATTCCTTGCCCTCGTTATCGCGTCGACTGGAACGTCGTTCGTTTCACGAGGCTGCTCTTCTTTCTCCGGCTTTTTGTCCGACCATCTCGACCTCGCACAGTTGTCCTCACTTTTCCTCGCTTTTCCTCGACTACCACCCCCTCGACCCGTTCTCGTTCCGCTCCGATTGTTACCCGCGAGTTTTTCAGCCGGTGGCGTTTCTTTGATCGCGGAAGGCGGGGGTGTACTCGACCCTCTCGAGCGAGCACGAAACCAAAGAAGAAGAAAGATGAGTGAAAAAGAGAGGGAGAACGTGCGAGGGCGTGTGCGTGCGTGAAAGAAAGGGAGAGTGCATGATGGACGGAGAAGGTGAACGAGGGTGAGAGAGGGAGAGGAGAGGAGAGGCGCACGATATATTACGGGGGTGGGTAAAATTATTTTTACGCCTTCTCGAGTACGTCGTCCGATCGATGGGCCGCGGAACGTCCAATGTCGGTGTCGAAACGAAAGGGAATGGAAAAAAGAGTGACTGTCGCGACAAGAAAAAAATAAAACAGCTCTAGCTCACCGTAGGCCTAACTAACGAAACAAAGCGGACAAACAAAACAAAGAAAAAAAATAACAAAGATGAAGAGTATTTATATACTTAAGCGCTAACTAATTAAAAAGAAATAAATAAATAATAATAAAGAATCGAGCGAGAAAGGGAGAGAGAGTGAAACCAGCGAGAGAAAGAGAGAGATAGTCGATTGGTGAAAATTAAAAGAAGTACGAAAGAAACTGATTGCGTGCGAGAGGATGGGTGTAAAATAGAAGGAGAGAAAGGGATAGGAAATATTTAAAAAGTAAAAAAAAAAAAATAATGAAGCACTCGAGAAACTACTCCGAGTCGAGTCACAACGATTAACAGAAAGAGCCGATAACTACCGGCTACCGATGACTAGCCGATAACTAACTGACGCTGGTAACAAAAGAAGAAAAAAAATGCAAAAAAAAAAATAAGAAGAAAGAAGTGGGAGGACAAAAGTTGGGGGATATATACAGAGGGGGGACTAGAAAGAAGATGACGTAGGAGAGAGCGAAAGAGAGGGAGGGAAAAATTGCGAACGGAAGAGGAAAGGGGCAAGATAGGTCAGTGTGGGGGAAGAAAGAGATAATCTATAATCTTCTGTACATGTTTTGATTATTCTAATTATTAATTATCGTAACTTATAATAACTATTAATTAATTAAATTAATTGATATCTATGAAACTGTATTTAAACGACAAAAAAAAAACGTGGTAGCTAGTTTGTCAATGGGTGTATAAATATTTAATTACGATAATTCTATAGTGATACTAAAAAAAAAAATGAAACAACAACTACAAAACAAACAGACAGAAAAAAAAAATACCAAGACAATTACCACAAGACAACAAAACAGAAACAGAATGCGAAAGAGAAAATAACGTGCGCGTGCGAGAAACTAGGAGAGATCCGACAAGATTGAATGCCGTTTATGAATGATGCCGAGAAAAAGGGGAAGACTGAACGCGAGGGTAACAAAGTGTGGCTGTATACACGATTTAAAAAGAATACATACACACGCATACACGCATATGGAGTACACAAGCATCAAGATGATATACAATATATGTAATTAATTCATCTTTAAACGAGGAAGGAAAAAGCGAAGCGAAATGAAAACACAAAGGATGCAAGCAGAATACAAGGAGAAAAAAGAAAAAGAAGTGAAGGGGTGAAGGACCGAGCGAGAATATTTATTATTACAATGGCGATCGGATGATTTTTTGCCGGGCTGGTCAAGCAGGATCAGCTGCGAGCGTATCGAAGGAAGAAATAGAGTGGGAAGAAAAGAACGAATTGTTGCAACGCGGGTGACCCGGGAAATAGTTGTTCGACGATGGTTTTCCGGGCACACGCGCCAAGTGAGTTTCACGGTGCTTCGTGGGGGCTTCTTCCGTTTCGTTTCCTTTTTGTCTCCTTGCACACTTTCTTCTTCTTCTAGTGGTCGACGCGTAAACGAGACGTTCTTCGAAAAGCCGATTCGTCGCTTTTCGCTTTTCTTCTCTTTTTTTCTGTTTTTTTTTCAACCGAAATGCAGAACGGGCAAATTCGCACAATCATATATTATATACAATATATACGTATAACTACAAGGTGGATCACAGAATGGTGTTTACATAGGTGTGTTCAATCGTCTGTGTTCCGTGAACATACTCGAACCCTTTCTTTCGGAAGTTTTTACCCCGACACAGGAAATGAGTTCGCACGTGTTCTTCCGTTCCTTTTTCTTCGTACTCGAGCTTGCTCTCTCGAAGGCGTTTTCTTCATGAAAAAGAAAGGGAAAAGAAATAGAGAGAAAAAAAAAAAAAAAAGAATGAAACAAAATACGTGATTCGAGGAGCGAATCGAGTCTTTCTCATGGACCTTCTCGAGAGGGTTGCGGCGTTTGTTTGAGGAATTTTTCGGTGGATCGTTTCTTGTCGCATTATCCTTTGTCGTTTCTTCTTCGTTCCCAGATGTTGTCACGATGCTGAGGACAGAAATGACTTGGTCGATAGTAGAAGAGAGCTGGTCGAGTCTCGTGATCCATGTACTGTTTAAATAATTTATATTTTGCTGGGGAGAGAACGCTTGGTTGAACTTGGGGGCGGTTTGAGGAGGAGATAGATTAATTCCTTTTCGTGTATTAGGTGTAATCGAGAGACGGAAAGACTGTCGGTAAATCAATTGCTCATACCGGGACGCGATATATAAATTATTTAAAAGATAGTGGCAACGAGAGGGGTAATCGTCGTCGTACGATCCGTAGAGGTTTAAAAGTGTCAACGCACGCTGCTCCCGCGGAACGGGTCGATCCTCTCGATCGTCGTCCTGTCGTTTTACGCTTTACAACACCCCGTGTCACGAGACGAGAGATCGGTGGTCGGCTGTCGTACGATGTACACGTACGAACGGATCCAAGTGAGATTAATTTTAGAAATAAATTCAGCGCGAGTTTACGGGAACGACGAGACGATCGCTCGCTGAGTTTACTTGTAAAACGACAAACGCTTATCGACGTAGACGGTGCGAGGGGAGGAAATTTTAATATTAACCAGGCGGTGATCGGGGGATCGACAACGATTTCCGCGAGCACGTCGATCGTCGCGCAAGAGCGCGCACCGAACGCGGCGAGTGCGAAAGAAGCGTGCAATAGGATGGTTAAATCGCGAACAGAGGAGACGAAATTAGCGTGGTGAAGTTAAGGCAGTATTTTAGTTGTTTCGGAAAACGATAGAGAGGGGCGTTTTAAAACGAAGAGGTGCTTGCTAGATCTCGATGATCTCGTATTATAATATCGAAGATACATTCCATCCGAGTACGAGGGCTCTCGCGCGGAATAAAAGACTTCCTTTTCTCGTCTACGACTGCAGCAGTTCATTCCGTGATTTGTTTCCACCGTTTCGCGGGCTATTTCCTCCTTCTTTAGATTCTACGCTTTCCGTCGTCCCGCGAAGCCGAGGCTCCGCGGGCCAAAACGAATGATTTACTTATCGAGAAGCAACGGTTGTATTTAATGGCGACTCATCGATCACGTAGACGAGGATCGTCGAATTTTTACACATTCCACGACGGCCAGACCCTCGAGGTACAAAATTCGCACTTAATAATCGTACGTAATTATATTTAGACGCGTTTCTAACGACCGATCTCGAACGGACGCGTTCCCGTGAGCTAAACCCGCCAAAAAGACACTTATCCTTTTTCTATTGAAAGGACGAGGGATTTCTATAGGGAATCGAGTGAAAGTTTATTCATCGACAGTATTAAGATAAGGGGATTTTTTCGCGGAGAGACGTTATCCGAGTGAGCAGTATAACCGTAGAATCATTTCTGGAAACTTCACGCTGATTCCATTGGTAATTGAATTGGCGGATTAAAATTCGATCGTTATTTCCTTTCGAATAATTTTCATTCCTTTTTCTTAAGTATTAGAAAAACTGCATTCCCACTCCTCGATCGATTTTTGTTCATTTTTTTATGAAACAAGCTGATAGAAAGTTTATGGATGGCGTTAAGTTTCGGAAGGGGATTCTACCTGTGACCGATAATTACCAGTGTAGAAGATCCTCGACGCGATCGAGGGAATCGAGTTTCTACACTCGCAATTGTCGCGGTGATTCCGTATTAACTATTATAACACCAGATTTTACCATTACGATATTATAACGTTGTATGTATAAGTGTTCATAAAGAACAAAAAAAAAAAAAAAGAATTATCACCCAGGATAAAACGCAGTGCAATACATTTATCGTTCTCGAAGTGATTTTCTCCAAAGCGTGTGTGGAGCACAATCATCGAGCGGAAACAATGCAAAATATAAAAAAAGAAGCAGAACAAATCGAAACGAACGAACGAAAAATTTACAAAAATGAGAAACGAGAAACCGCGCGGCTCCTTTTCTTTGTTCTTTGAGTTTCACGTGAAATTCGACGCGTATCGAATCGGTGGAGAAATTAAATATAACCGATAGATTAACGGAAACCTTACAAAAATAAAAGATAAGAAGTACAAGTACGTCGACCATTTTAAAAGACAAGTTTCGACGGTCCGTTCGTAATGACGAATTAAAAAAAAAAAAAAAAAAGAAATTACGCGAAAACACTCGTTGATTTACAAAGGGATCACGATCGAACGTGAAATCTGTCCGACTGTTACGAATTGTCTTTATAATAAACGTTTACAGCTTTAATGGGAAACAACCGTAGACGTAAGTGAACGGAGGGCACTAATCTAACGAGAAACAAAAAAAAAAAAAAATACAGAATCGAAACGATAAGAAAATTTAATTAAGAATAACGCAAAAAAAAACATAAAAATTAATATAGAAGAAAACGAAATAAAAAAAGAGAGAGATGCATAACGAGCGAGCGAGCGAGAGAGAGCGAGAGAGAGAGAGAGAGAGCGAGAGAGCGCGCGAGAGAGAGAGAGAGAAAGAAGAAGAACGAACGAAAAAACGCAAGAGAAGCTATTCGTCACCCCCGAATTTTTCTGTCTCGAATAAAATACCGTTGTCTTTTGATTGTCGTTTTAATGGACAAAACTATGAATGATTTTGTAACTTAAGGAAATATAAGTTGCTCTTAAATCTGACACGAACATCACTTCTTTCACCCGCAATTTTCACGACAACGACGTTTCTGTTTCGAGCCTTCTCGTTTCATTTACGTCTCTACGCTGTCCAGTTTGAATCGATGGTGACGGAAGACCGATTTCTTTTCTTTCTGCCACGATCGAGACGAGGAGATCACGTTCACTCGATCTCGCCATGCGTTTCTTTTCTGTTTCGTTCGACTCGCGTTCGATATCATCGTGTAAATTGACAATGTGATACGCGGTATAATAATGATAGATTGATTGACAAGCGAGGGTCGGGAACTATTGGAACCAATTTCCGGGCATTCCAACGGTGGTCTGGTATCGTGGTAAACGACGATCAAATATTCGAGACAACAAAATTATGTCAGAAACCAGATAGTTGAAATGTTCGTTTCCCTCATCGAACGATTGAAAGCTCGGTAGCGTTATGATTTCTTAAGATTGTTAAATCGTCTCCATAATGGACGTCGTTTGTCCTATGCTTGATCACCGTTGGCAGTGCTCGTACGATTAGATTTGATGTGAAAACGAGTTGAGTATGGTGCGTTGTAGCGCCATTGGTACCAAAGCAGGAAAACTTGAAGTATTCGAAGCGCTTCCTCTCGAGGCTTCGCTGCGTTCTGGTGTTCACGTCGATCATTCGCGATTCTCCGATCGAAATCGAGCGAGTTATAGGGATAACGAAAAGTGGCGGTAGGTTCGCGTTTTGAAAGGGGTGGGATGAGGAGTTTCGTTGGGAACGCGCGGCTACGTCGTCCGCGTTGACAAATTGTTGAACGAACCGAGAGAAAAGTCTGATGGAAGCGTGTTTAAATCGGTGCTGGATTGGAGGGAGAAGTTATCGATGAAAAAGAGTGAGAGAGCATGAGAAAGAGCGAAAATCATGGGAGGCGAAAACGAGCAAAGCGGAAATAGTAAAAACGTGAATTATAATAGAGTAATGTATTTTATGACAGGTTTTAATACGGTATTAATAGCGATATTTAACTGTAACTGATAATAAAGGCGCTATTTAACTGCGAGAAATTAACGAACGACGCGTGACACGGTGATAAACTGTACTATAAGGATAAAACGATTAAATGTTAGATCGTCGAAACGGGAATGAGGAATGGAGCGAGAGCAAGCGAGACATTAAGGCGAAGGGAGAGAAGAACAAGTATCCGAACGAAAGGAACGCAATGAACTTCTTCACATGGATTTCTGTTTCTGCTTAATCGCGCACTGCGAGTTCTTGAACAAGGGAAAACGGAATGATCAATCGAATAAACCCCGTACACTTTGACGTAACTATGGTACTATCGTAACTCGCGACTGTTCGTCAAATTATTGAAGAATTCCGAGTAGCCGAGCGTTAAATTTCGATGGTTCTCGCCAAATTATCCAATGCTTCCAGTAATCACGGAACAGATTCCACGCAGAATGCCGTCGAACCTGCGAGAACGTCCCCAACCATTGAGGGGCAAATTCTACGCGTAGACACTTAAATAATGTAATATCATCGGACTTTCCGCGCGAAGGACTGCACAAAATCATACTCGTGATAACGATTCACGAACGTATATAGGGTATATGTATAGCGAGTAACGTCGTCGGACGGTGAGACTGCGGGAGGGAAAAGGAAAAAAAAAAGGAGACGAATTAAAAAAATTCTCACCCAGCGGTGAACGCGAGAATCGTAACGAGTCGATTGTCGACGGACGATTTACGATTTAAAAATAAAAAAAAAAAAGTATAGCGATTATTTATTATTAAACAAATGTTTAGGGTGGGATGGAGGGTGTCGAGGTGGGAAACAGTGGGTATAGACAAAAGTAAGACTGATCTGTGGAAGGATTACTTGGCTCGAGTGTCTCTTTTCGATCGATCGGTAGTTTTCTAAACATCAAACCCAGTGTTCGTTTAAGCTAATATAAGTGCGGTCGAACGTTCAATCGATCGCGCAATCGTCGTACCTCTTTTGAGGCTGCGCTGTCCTAGGAGATTCGGCTCGTGTCGGATCGCGCACGAGCCACACTACTTGTCGATAGAATTAAATGTCGAATGATACGTGTAGCTATAGGGAAATCGAAGGTGAACACTGATCGTGCTAGCGTCGATCGAACGACCATCGAGGCAAGTTGACGAATAGAAATACTTCTAAGAAGTGTAAAACCCTTTTTTTGCTAAGAACTTTGTTGTTCTTGTCTGACGATGCACGGACTTGTACCACTTTCCGATCGGCTGGCTCTCGATCGAGCCGCCGATGCGAATAGGAAACAGAACGGTTTCGTTTTAGGGAAAAAAGAGAAACGAAGCGAGAGAAGGGTCTCTTTTTCGCGGAGACGCTGCTTTTCTCCGATTAGAAAGTTTGGCCTGCGTCTGATCACGCACGGGCTCGTACTACTGTCGGTCGTGCACAGGCCTAACGTTCACGCATCGACCAAGTATCGGAACACCGAGCTTCTTCCTCTTTCTAATTATCTCGTTAATCGATAGATACTCGAGTATCCAGTTTCATGATTTTACGTTAGACAAACGAGTTACAGCTGTTTCGTGCCAGGAAATGAAATCAAATCTTATAGGCTGGGTACACCGTAATGCACGGACGTAGAAACCACCGCTAAACTTGCGTCCATGTACCACGATATACCCTGTACATTGTCGATCATTTGGGTCGCGAATGACGCGAACGTTCGTTCGTTGTTGAATCACGATTGGTGCTTTGATCGCAGCATATCGAGATCAGAATCGAGAAGACGATTAAGGGGGGGGGGGGGGGGATAAAAAAAAATTCTTTTCGAACTTTTACATAGGCGACAGCCGCATGAGAAACAGTTTCTTTCGTAATGTTCGATCTTTGTAGCAAAAAAAGAGCACCTCTGATCATCACCGTGGCCCTCTAATGAAATTAGTCCGCGACGAATTAATTTCGCCAGAGTGCCGTCGCCGCGAAGGATACCGTGTAATCACTGTTACCGTTACTACCCAACGATCGATTGATCTCGTTGGAAACGTTTGAGCCAGCAGATCGCTTTAACCTCTTAAAGAGTAGAGAATCTTCGACCGAGCTGCGTCCTCGGTTCGAATTTAAAGTCGACGATTTGTTTGTCGAGCGTTTCGCGGGATATACTTTGTACCGTATACATATTGTACGCTGTTTCTAACAGGGCCGGGCTCGGTTTTATTTAACGTTTCGCCTAGTCGCGAAACGCGGATAAATCTAAACCTATAACACGTATAAACTGTATTTAATTATCGTCATTTATCATATTACTGTCTACTTATCGCATGATTATTACTTACGCGTATTATTTATAGAACTACAGATAGGAATTCCCATTGGAAGTATTACGTGGAGGTTAGGTGTATATCTATATATACATTATATTATATTATATTATATTACATTATATTATATTAAATTATATTACATTATATTATATTACATTACATATTATATTGTATTTACATTATATTATATTATATTATATTACACACATGTATTTCTCGCGTGGACATTTTTCGAGCATCTCAGTAACACCGCGGCGGCTATTGTTGTGCAACAAGTATATATGCGGGCGTGCTTTTTAAGAGGTTAATCGGGATACCGATTTAATATATAGTACAGAGCAAAAAGCTTCCTCTACATTACGCGTATACACGTATACACACATACGGTACACGTTACACACGCATACGCGAGCCCGTCTAAACAGTTTCAAGTGAAACCTCGAATTAAGGTTAGTTTACCGTTAGTGTAACGTATCGTAATAATTTCCATGGATAATTATATTCATTTCAATGTTCGTACATGTTTAAAGATCAGTGTTGCGTAAAGTAGTTTGTTCGTACGTGCTATGTTCCAATTCACTTCTGTGTTGTAACCACATGTCGTATCGATCTTTTCATTGCGTACGCGCGATCATGATTTATCGAAGCTAAAATTCGAGGTTCATTCCGATCGAGAAAAATCGATCAGACGGAGCAGAACAACAATTTAACGAAACACACGCATTCCTCGTCGTAGAACACACGCGTATACGTATTTCGCGTGCGATTGACACGCATAAGGGAACAGAATTCATTTCTCGAGGGAATCGTCGAGGGAATCGTTCGTCCCTGTTCGATTCCGTTGGGCTTTCCCTCGTCGTCGTCCCAAATTGAATATCAACGGGGTAACGAATTAGAGATGCGTTGAATATTTACACGAATTTACAACAATCTTGATCTAATATACTTTTTCTATGCTACACACGTGACAAATTCTGATGCACGTTTAGGTGCACGTCATTTCCTACACATACGCATACGTACACGCGAAACAATTGTACCTTTAACAAACTCTACTGGCTAAAAACACAGGAACCCAACAGATTGTATACTTACATCGGTCGTAGTAAAACTGTGCGTACAATCATAGCCACACGGACACACGATTACATGCACCCACACGTACATGGAAAAGAAAGGAGGCCATTCACGCACACAGAGGCACACAACGTATACTAAAAAAAAAAAAAATGATTTAAGGATAAAAATGAAAACAACATTCTCGAGAACATGTGCGCGCCATCACAATTGTTGATATAAATTGCGATCCATGATTATTACTATTTACGATATAATTATTATCTTGCATTGTCTAGTCATACGTTATTATTGTATAACTAACGATATTAATTATTAATTAACCTGTACTACCTAGTCGCATTATGTGTTGCATATGTAAAGAAACAAAAAAAAAACTATGAAAATTCCGAAGGCGAGAAAAGGGGAGCGCAAGAGAGATAGAAAGTACGAGAGAATGATAGAGTGTACGAGATGCATAGAGAGAAAGGGAAGATAAGAATAAACGAGAAGTGGAAAGAAAGTGAGAGAGAGAGAGCGAGGGTGAATGATACGAGAGACACGAGACGGTGATGACGATGATGATAACGAAATTTCGGTGATTATATTGCAAAGAATGATTAGAATGATAGGCGATGATTGTGGCAATGATTATGGTTGTGATTCCAACCAAAGATGAATAAGGCAACAACGGTAGGCACGATATGTTCCCAAAAAAGAAGAAAAAGAAACGATTTAGAATATAACGAGAGAAAGAGAACGAGAGAGAGGGTGAGAGAGTGAGGGAGAGAGTGAGACGAAGGCACTTGGTTGCAGCCGTGATCATGCTCGTCGATCGAGATCAATATCTGGATTTGACGAAATATTGTGATGATGATCTCGGACGAAGTTACTTATTTTGAGAGATCAAGGCGAGGGTTTAGTGTGATAGAAACTAAGGGTGCTCTTGATACGTTTCACGTTGAACGCGATTGCTTATTAATCACGATTCGTCGATGGCTTGTAAGAAACGATCGGTCGGTCCCCGGAAAGCGAATTCTGAATGCTAATATAATTAAACACTTCGCGGCCAAACGAGCGCTCTCGAACATCTTAAAATACGTACGCGCGACTACAAGATCCACGCGAACGGTTCGTCTCACCTTGAGAAAGGTGAATAACGAAAGAGCGACCGAAGTGTTAAGTCATATCCGCCCAAAAAACCCGTCAATCCGATCAGAAAGTAATTATCGTTGTACAAGTTGGAAAAATTTGTGAAATAAGTACTTTAAGATACTTTCTGAGCTTGTCGTTTCTTCGATCGTCGAATCGAGTGGAAAATCGATCGAGCCGGGCGATCATGGTTGCCGTAAGCCGTCTGCTTAGTTAAGGAACAGAAAGTGAAGATATGATAGCGATGATGATGATGATAATGATGCTGATAAAAAGAGAAAAAGAGTAATAACTGTCACGACACGCACGTGCGCGTCGCGCGTCGCGATCGTGACGCGTCCGTGCGTACTGGTAGCAGAAAAAAAAAAAACAAAACGAGTATTAAATATATGCGGGGGCCGTGGAGAGGAGGGAACCTTCCTTTACTCAAAAGAAATTTTGCTGGATTGTTCGCCGACCCGTTGACTTTTCCCTATTGCCAGGTAAACGAAAGAAGAAACAAAAAAAAAAGAGGAAATACATAAAATCTGCACATATATACATATATATACCTCGGTTTCGCTGCATAGCAAGCGCATTCTCGTTAGAAGGAAAAATATTTCTCGAGATCTTAAACGTGCGTTGTCTCTCCTTCCTGTGAAATCATACCCTCCTCCCTCCCTCCCTCCCTCCCACCCGAGGAGAGCTCGCGGGCCCTATATTGCAATATTTGTACTTTTCCATGTTGAAACCTCGATATACAATAAATTATATTAACAAACTTCGATTCTCGATCCTCTTTTAAACCGGTCATCGGTTATTCTTTTCGTTTGGTTTGCATTTTGAGATATACCATCCATAGTAAATGAAATGCAGGTAAAAATGACTAGATAGGAGTTTCGTTGAGAATTCGTTTATTCATGAGCCAAATTACAATAGCGAGATCATTTTCACGTACTTAACAAATTATTCGAATACTTAAAAAAATATTTCCAAGAAAGGTAGTATACAGTAGTGACAACGTGTAGTCGAAATTGCTATCTTTCCAATGATGGAAACATTCCTAATTAATTTTGGAAAAGAGAATTACTGGTACCTAAATAAATAAGAATTGCTTCACTTATAACATAAATTTCAACGGGTAATGCACATTTATCGAGTATTTGGTTTTATAAATTCTTTCTTATGGAAACCTTGCTTTTTCGGAGCGAATTCCAATCCTCTTATGTACGTCTTTTTAATTTGATACTTCTCTGAAAAATTACGTTTATTAGAGTCGGTTATGCAAATGTTTATCTTACAAAATATGTCAGTACTACTCACCTGTGAGTAATTTGTACACGTATAAAATTTGATTTCCTTGAACAAGGACGCTAGGGGTTTTCTTCCCTGGTTCGTCTGTAATTGTTGCACTCGCCCCAATACTTTGACATTCTTTACTGAACTCTTTCGAATTTATACCAAACGTTTCTAAATTATTCACTAACGTCACCTGTAATATACAATCTGAACAAATAACCACTCTCCTATAATACCTTGTTTACATTTCGGTATTGGAAATCAATCGCTATACCTTCTTACCACCGGATCGAACTGTGACCCTCATGTCGATAGGCTCCAATTTGCCCGTGTGTAACAATTTGTTCCCCGCCAATGTAACTTCGTGCATATGCGTCATGCGTCCAATAAACTTGTTTATTCCGTCCTCCATCGTAACAGTTTCCTGATTCACTTTGGTCTTCATAACGTGCGCGAGCTGCGGATTTAACCTCAGTATCCTGTAAATAAAACGCATTAAGAGATGATTATTTAATTGAATTCGAATGAATATTTAATTTGCAAGCGTATTTTTAGCTTACTTTCCGTCTTGAAGATTCTCCGCTTTCACGTATTCAGTAAAACATTTTCTGATCTCAGCTCTTTTCATAACGTCCCCTTTTCTGCAATCATCGTATGGGAGTAAAATGTACATAATTCGTATCATATAACAGCATAATGGCATATCATATAATCAGCATAATGGTATACGATGTAACAGTTGTCGACTTCTGCTCTGCACAGAAAATCATTCTCTTTGCAATTATTGTATCGCGGTAATACGGCACATTCCCAGCGTGGCACTGTTATACTCACTCGTATCCGAATTTCGCTAATATCGGCAAAACATCGGCGGTTACTCTATAACATTCTGAAACGACAGCCGCATTTGAAGCAACTGGATCCTGGGGCGACATAGGTTCCTCTATAATTACCAATCTTTTTAAAAGAATGTGATCGAACTGTAACGAAACGTATTAACATTAATGTCGGGAGCAAATTATCGTATAAAACTTAGAAGATCACAGAAATTATACCTTAACTGATAATATACTTTCGACACCTTTCGTAACAGAGGTATTAATAATACCTCGCGCACTCATTTCTGCTAAAAATACGGATAGCTTTTTATACCGAGATTTTTTTATATCTACACTTTTGTTTGGCGGGCATGCAGCTATCAGGTGATTCTTAAAGAAATTGGATGCTAATATTGGTAAATCGTTCGGTTTTATCGATGTTTTGCAAGCTTTCAAAAAACAATATTCCAACAAGTCATCCATTTCTTGTACCGGATCTGATGCTACTTCTGTTTCCTCTATAGCCGTATCTTCTATTTCGCCACAGTCTTCTATTTTACTTTCTTCCTTATCTGGAGATTCAATTTCCGACACTATGTCATTATTCACTTCTAACTCATTCATTGTTTCAACAAGCGACTCTTCGTTATTATCATTGCTTTCTTCTACAGCTTCATTTGCATTCTTTAATTTATCGTTATCCGTATCAACATCTGGTGGGCCTAAGTTTGGTCTTGTGCAAGGTTTTCCTAATTGACAAAGCGTATCGCCCATTACATGTAGTATTTCTACACATTTTCCATAACCTCCAGACATATACATGTCTTCACTAGAGAGAGCAGTTAAGCCAACAGCGACTGGTGCCTACACAAAAGAGAAATATGGTTATAATCTAAAATTTCTAACTTTTAAGGTCCAGTATTGCATAGTCAACCAAGTATATACCTTATTATCTTCTGTGTTTACCGATACAGGTGTGCCTTTTTGTAATTTACCAAAAGAATATAATGTTACAGGCTGTTTGATACAAACACCGGGCAACATCAAATCTGCACCTGCTGCCAATTTTGATATGACTGGAGAATGCGTTGTAAATGCTTTTAACAAGTTCGGATGATGCCATAGTGTGTATATGGTGGGTAATAATGTTTGATTCAAAGACCCAAGCTGGAAAAACATGGGTACCTTGGCCACGCAATACACTTTCCCTGTATGGCCATTGTGAGTTATAATTTTCATAACGCTTATTGCTTCTTTCTTAGGAATTAACCATTGCGTTTCTTCTTCTGTTAATGACGGATACGCTGCTAAAACTTCCTCGCATAATTTTTTCCTAATCAAAAATAACAGGATATACATTCGTGTAATCTTTATTAAGCACACACATACGATTGCGCTTACCTTTCCGTTCCTTTCAATTGATTATTTGATTTGACTTTAAGTGGTTTTATAAACATGTTGGCTAAGTGATAGTGCAGAAAAAAGTTTATTCAACGTAAAAAGTATCAGTCCATCCAGAAATTCAGCTTTACTTAAGACTCAGCTGATTCAGCAGGTTGTCCAACCTTTTATCTCTCTGTGCAGACGTTACAGTTCTAATCGAAGAAACGAAATTCTGTTGCGACGCAAATATTCCTTATAAAACATGCGTACAATCGTTGATCAATAGATCGCAAACAATCAATGTTCAATACGAGAAAGGTTATGGTAATAAAATTACAATGACGTAGCGGTTAACAATTTTTATTAAGATTTTTTTAACGCAAGACCTCAGTCGAAAAAGTATACATTCCGCTGACAGTTGGTAGCGTTATCAGTGGGATAGACTACTTTCCATCTCAGTTAATTGCACTCCGCCTAAATATGGAATATATACATGTAGATAGTAGGGCATTTATCTAGAGATTCATCTGTAGTTTCCGAATTGATTATCAGAGGAAGTTTCAGCTAAAGGCAAAAGACATCATGTATCACATACGCTAATAATGTTAGTTGCATCGTGCAGTGTATACTGTGTCCTCTTACGGCACGTGAGAAAAATACGATCAAATATACTGTGCGATCTGTAGGTCACTATAACCTCAAAATATTGCATTATGCATAATCAATCTGTGAGAAGTAGCCTTTGAACGTATCCCCTAGCTTTTAAGCTTATTATTGTCGTCTCCTTGTTTACCACCTGCCACTGCCAAAATGGCAATTATCAAAATATTGTTACGACCAGATATAACGAGGTTCACAGGAGTTAGAGTGAGTTATATTTCATACATCATTGAACACTCAATTAAATGTCTCTGCAGATCAAGGTGGATCCGTCATATATGCCTTCTTTTGTTTATGACATAGCTTAATTGACCTACATTATTTAAAATGACGTAAATTCATTCAGATCGTAGTAACAATTCATTTGTTCGCATCAATCGATTATACAACGAAATTTCCGCCTACTGTTAAATATACTTTTATTCAACTGTTTTATCTCTCGTATTTAAACATTTTTTTAAAGTAGTAGTAGATTATTTTTTCATTGAAATTTAAATTTTCATACATGATTCGTATTAATCGGTCACGAATTAAATGCGAATTGTTCTTGCCTTTTTCTAAACTCGAACTGTACTAATTGCTTTTTTCGAACATTATAAAAACATTAATTGTAAATTATAATTAGGAAATTGGTTAGGATAAATGATGTAAAATTTGTAAGTCATTATATTGTGCATTGGTATAAAAATATACTGCATACCATTCACAGCACAACAAGGTATATTTTTATATTCTGTTTCAAGGTCTTTGCACAGAGCTGTTTAAATATCCTGCTCCAAAAATATGAAGTAACCGTAGGATTTCCTATGAAATATTTAAAAAGCTCTAGTTTTAGTTGTAACATTTACGTTTGATCATTTTAAGATTGTAAAAATAATATGATTTGGCAAAGATACTTTTGGACAGATAATTAATATTTGTATTTCTTTATTTTCAGCATTTAAGTTCGAAACCAAAGTTTGGTTTACTTTTTGATATCGACGGTGTAATAGTACGTGGCAAGAATGTCTTACCACCCGTACCAGAAGCTTTTAAACAACTCCAAGGGAAAGACGGCAAATTTCGTGTACCAACTGTGTTTGTTACCAATAGTGGGAATGCGCTACGTAGTCAAAAGGCAGCTGACCTGACAAAATGGATAGGAATGGAAGTGAAAGAATCGCAGGTTATAATGGCTCATTCACCACTAAAATTGTTTGAACATTTTCATGATAAACAAGTACTAATATCTGGGCAAGGACCAATCAGGGAAATTGCTAAAGAACTAGGTTTTCAAAAAACTATAACTATTCAGGAATTAGTGAAGAATTTCCCCTCTTTGGATTATGTAAATATGAAGAAAAGAAATCCACTTTGCGGTCCTGTAGATCCGAACTTTCCTACAATAGAAGGCATCGTTTTATTTAGCGAACCAGTTTCCTGGGAAACTCCGTTACAATTGATGGTAGATCTCTTATTGACTAATGGAATGCCTGTTGGTGTGCTTGCTGATATTCCATACCCACACATTCCTGTCTTGGCATGTAATATGGATTTATTGTGGGTATCAGAGGCACCGATTCCTAGATATGGTCATGGTGCTTTTTTATTATGTCTGGAATCTTTGTACAAGAAGATTACAGGGAAAGATTTGATATACTCTGCTCTAGTCGGGAAACCTAATGAAGTTACCTACTATCATGCAAATTATATGCTCCATGAGCATGCTAAAAGTATTGGAATAAATCATAATATTGATACAATATATGCTATTGGGTAATTAATGCTTTGTCAATATCAGTAAATCAATGCAGACATGTGCAATTGCTGTGAGTAATTTTACCAAAAGCAAAGCACAGACTCTTGTGTAATGAAAAAACCATTGTTATCGTTCGAACAACAGTTGTAAATGTCTGAATTCAACGATATTTAAAAAATTAGAAGAAACAATTAAATTTTACATGCATTTTCCAGGGATAATATTAACACTGATATATTTGGTGCGAATTTGTATGATAAATATCTGTCATATTGCGCAAAGGACGAAGTACTAAAAGTGGACAAAATAAAGAAACTGCTTGGTAAAGATGTCAAACCGCCTAGCACAAAAGCTTGTATCAGTATTTTGGTTGAAACTGGTGTCCATCAACGGGATTCGAATTTTACATCGGAACACAGCCCTAGAGATTTCTTACCAGTCGACGATAGCCTGTGCAAGCCTGCATTCGTAGTAGAACACGTCGGCGAAGCTATTGGACTTGCGTTTAAAGAGGAAAAATTTGACTGAACTGATTATATATAGAGCAATCTTTTAGACATGGAGTGTTCACATCCTAATATCAGTTAAGAAACAAAGAAGATGTAAGAAATTATATAGATGTAACCTCGCTAATGTAAGTATTAAGTTAATTTCGGTAGTAAACGTTAGCCTTTTGTGGAGCGAAACATGATCGTTGGAAAAAAGGAGGCTGCATTGGAGCACATAGATATATTTTTATTTTTGCTTTTTAAACGTTTCTGACCATTTTATCTACTATTTTATTAGAAAAAGAGAAAGAAGATTATGTTTATTGCAATCAAACATCAATCATTTAAAAAGTTATTTCATTCATCGGTGCAAACCAATGATGATTGCAAATAGTACAACAATCATGTACACAAGAGATATTAGGTAAAACTGAAGTAGTCTTTCAATCTTATACAAATTTTTATGTTTATTTAAAGTTTCTATAATTTATGTTAATGATATTTAGAAAAATGTTCGGAAATGTATACATGTACACGTATATGATCAAAGGATGTACATGCATATATACACATGTTACATACTTATATATGTATAGACAATTTTTAGTTGCACTTTTACTACGTCATAGTTGATTTACTAGATAATTAAATTTAAACATCACGTTTGTAGTCTGATTTTACCGTATCGTGACAGAAAATTATGTTTATTCAAAACGGTCGAGAGCATAGTTCTTATTACATAAGAAAAGCTCGACCGTGTTACATAGGATTAATTCAGAACAGAAAAAGTAATGGGAGCTTCGTACAGCGAGCTGCCATTTTAGTTGAAGGTATATTGTAAACCAGCGATACATAAGCTATCAACGCATTATTTGACATCACGTTCCGTTTAGCATTCATCAGCAATTACTGCTTCGTATAATCAGACCTCGTCTAGTCCCACAAAACAATTTCACAATACATAATTGTAGCAGTAGTGATTTGTGATCCTTATCAGTGTGAAAGGTGTAGAAGTGTCGAATGTGAAAATAGTGTTCTTTAAGTCGATCATTGTGTAATATTAGAGAACAACGAGAGGCGTTACGTGCAACGAGTCAACTCATGCCATGTCCTTAGAACGTCAACTTTACAAGATTCTACTTGCATTCAAATAAAACTATCAAGTAAATTGTGTATAATCTTAAAACTTGTATCCATAAAAATCGTATAAATTGTAGCTTCGTACTTATTGCACCTATCGTCTCAATTATTCTCTCAGTGTGCAACAACCAAGTTACGAGAGACATTGTAAACGCACATTGTACGTACAAGAGTACTTGGTCTAGCCGATCGTAGTTGGCGCGATAGAGCGATACAAGTGCACAGAAAAACCGGGAAAAAATGTAGAGATGTTTGCCGAGACGAAGACTGACCACCTACGTAGAATCAAATTGATGATGACCGTTTGCTGGAGCAGGCCCATGACTTGTTATGAAAATGAAGGGAAAAACGAGAAGAGAAGAACAGCGGAGTTCTGATAGAAAGATTTACTGAAGGTGGTATGAAGGAACAGTGCTCTGCGAACATTAGCGATACTGTAGGTAACAAAGGACAATTATATGCGCAGTTATATATACGCAAAATGTAGCGTGTTGCAAGATTGAAAGCAATACAGAATGTACATTGTTTCTTAGTTACAACAATTATTTTATAGGAGCCTTATCCGTGGAAGTAGCTATGACTTTTATGGAGCCAACCAGGATCTATTTTAGCAGATTCCACGCTCGCTCATTCCATCCTGTATTCCTTCACCTGTCTTCTCCATAAAAGCCGCAGGATGTGTCAGGGAACAATCTTCTTTCTTTTAATTTCTTTCATCTTGAAAGAGGAAGTTAAATGAAAATGATCTTCGAAGTTCGTTTCCCTACGACGATGATCTTCGAAGATTACCTGTGCTCATCACGACAAAGGTATTGAATGCGCTGAAAGCATAAAATACTTGAATCCTTTACTGTTTAATCTAGTTAAACAGATTATGAAACATTCACTGAATCAATATTTTTTTGAGAAACGTAACAATAAAATCGCTTCACCAACTGTGATTTATTTTTATTACAAACGCTTTAACAATGTTCGAGCCATTAGCATAACTGATATTCATTTTAATGATATATTTTCGTATCGAAAGCTGTTTTTTATATGATTTATCGCAACCATAAAACGTTATAAAAAGGGGACGTTTGTGTTACCGCTTTTTCTTGAGAACGAAAATAAAGTAAAAACTCTTCTGTTTATCGTGATAAGTTGTGTTTGTAGAAACTAGATATACAAGAACTATAAAAAATATTTTTCGTTAAGAAATCACCGATCTTGCGACTAATAATACAATTTCGCGTAGGAATTTCGTCGGACGAAAGTGTTTCTCCTCGTGGTATCATTTATTGTATATATACTTTCTCTGTTGCTTTTCCAGTGGTAAGTGGAGTAAAGGAACATGCACAGATTGGCAGTGATAGACAGAAAGTATTTCTGAAGCGTTTCGTCGGTCACTGCACGTTGAACGGCACTTTTCTAATGATATGCAAAAAATAGAATTGAAATTAGTAATTGCCCTTGATCATAATTGGACGTGCACAGAACGTCTGGATCTCATGACCCGTGAATTAAACCTTCAATCGTTTGATGAAATAATTCAATTATCCATCGAATCGTCGATGAATCTACGAGGAGTAAATTTATTTCTATTCCGGAGTGGTCATCAGGAGTTGGTCGAGATTTCTTCGATGATCACTATTTAATGATCATATTAATTACTAACGTAAAAGTAGAAACCTTCAAGGGTAGGTATACAACTCAATCTTCTGAACGTGAAATTATAAAAGTTGCTTAAGCATCGGATGTGAAAGAATAATTAGAAATAGAGTGTAAGTTACTCGAGTCAGGAAAACCGGTTTCAAACAAGCGTACGCGTACGTTATTTTGGTGTCATCTGTAAATCTGATCAGTGTTTCGCCTCTTTCAGACTAAGGCTACACGCTGCTAGCCATCGTGTTGGAAAAATTCAACAAATTAAGTAGAACGACTCTGTGTAAACTCAGCTCGAACGTGTCCGGCAGGAGAAGAAATCGACCGAGATTTCTTCGGGACGAATTGTTGAACGGCGGCAGTCCTCAGGCGCCAAACGAGCCGCTTCGTTGCACGTGGTCTTAATTTACGGTTTCATTAATGCCCGAGTTATCGTAATTGACCTTATCGTCGCGTTACTAATCAGCGTCGTGTACTCGAATTACGTCAGCTCATGGACGGAATTAAAAATATGGCGAAGATATCTCTGGAGCGACGATTCGAGCAAGACTTTTACTGATGTAGAGCTAAATTGTGGAAGGATTAATATTTTGATGCTTTTAGATAGAAGCATCGATTAAAGGCATTTGGATTGCTTATAAAAATGAAGCGCAACGTCTATAACGAGGACGGTTCGCTCGCTGGTCTAGTTTATGGAACTGGTTATGGAATTATTAAGGAAAACAGATGGCATGGAATCATTAACGTCGACAACGGAATCATATAAAGTGTTACGCGTTTGGCTTTTATTTAATTTTATTCAATCATATTTAGTTCACGTTAAATTGTTTCTCTTCTCAGCAACGCTGAATTAATTATACCATTCCTAGATATTTAGTCGAAGTTCCATTGAAATCGATGCGTGACACTTTGCGAGGCCCGCCTATAAATGGTCAAACCGGTTATCCATTTCTGTGCCATGATGCACAGTGCCTCGCGGTGCAGCGAATCGCGGATGTCATTTCTGATTTGAAATTCAAGGCATGTCCGTGCGCACACAACTCTAAAATATAGGTCGAAGATCGCTACCCGTTAGAAAAGAGTCTTTCTTTCCATAAGAAAAGGAAAAAATGCGAAAGGGTCGTGCGCCCCAAAAAGGTATGCGAGCAATGAAAAAAGTTGTGAAAGTTTTAACCTTTTTGCATTTAACGATCACATCTTCTGTTGATCCAGTCGGTTGTATGGTTCGATAGAAAAGTAAAAGTAAGTTGTAGGATGCTGCATCTCGATATCGTTGGTAATTAAATTCACGGTGCGCGCGAGTTGTACACGTACGAGCGCGCAGTTGCGAACAGGGTCTTAGATAATTGACCCGCGAAAGTACGCTTCTCACGTCCGCCACTCTCGACGCGAGAAGCGTTTCACTGTCACGTTCTCCCATCGATGTCTCGTGATGGTCTACCGCGATTTAAGGCGATTAATCGTAGGCAATAAACCATTGCTCGCGACGACAGGCATTTCGAGGAAAATCGTACTTCTCGTCGTATATTATATTACATGAGCTATGTACAAGCCTTCTATGGTGATCCTTTCCGTTTCTTTCGATCGCCCGTTTAATATCCACGTAAATAAATTAATTAAAAAATCTAACTTTAACACTCTACGTTCGTGTCCTCCTTCCTCCTCTTCTTCTCGTAACATTCTACAGCTTTCTGGACTTGTTCCAGGTAATCCTGAATCGTGTCCTCCTGCGATAACTCTCTCGAATCCGACCTGGACAAAGACCTCTTCTGCACGAGCGCAGTGAGCATCAGGGTGACCACTGGAAGTGTCATCCCCAAAAGGAACGTTGGTGTCATCATGTTCTTCAAGCCGTGCTTCTTAAATCCTCTGTACAAATCAGCCCAGATGCTACTCCCTTCTTCTTCGTGGTGCTTACCGTATTTTCCGTACAGATAGGGCCTTATTTTTCCCGTTTTCGCGATATAATTGTAATAATGAGGGTCGTAGGATTGAGCGTATAGTTGAGAATAGTAGACATCTTTGTTGGGTGGTGGATGATCCGCGTCAGGGAACCAAGCACTGGCGTCTTCGTAGGGCACGGGGGGGTTACTGATCGCGGGTGGTCCGTGATGAAATCCCGGAGGCTTCGTATAGATCACTTCAACGGGTGGTCCCTTCTGCTTGAACGGAACTGTTTGGGAAGAGTAGCTTGCGAAATTAGTTAGTCGCTAATTAGAATGAATTTCTATCTCGAGCGAAGACAGACAATTGTTACCATTGACGGGCAAACTCTCACGAATTACGTTAAGAAAAGTTTCCCCGACAAATGCAACTTTCGATTGCCAAATCTGTTTCACCACCGTAATTAACGTGTTCGGAGACGACTAGGACTTTTGATAGAACTTTGAGTCTGATTACATTTAGACTCGCAATTCAACCTCTTTTTAATTTTCTGAAATCTCGCTCTCTAATTAGTATTGCTCTGAACACGTTACAAGACGCTGGTATATCTGCGTAAGCGATCACTAGTTAATTATTAAAAAAATCACACGGTTGGTTATTCCATGGTTAGT
This sequence comes from Xylocopa violacea, assembly GCA_963969225.1. Lineage (NCBI taxonomy): Eukaryota > Metazoa > Arthropoda > Insecta > Hymenoptera > Apidae > Xylocopa > Xylocopa violacea. The sequence goes on along the minus strand of CAXAJV010000006.1, from coordinate 30,862,356 downwards.
TAACGATCGTCAATTGCAAATAGTCCATAATGGTATCTCACCTGGAGGTACAGGACCACCGTAGAATCCTGGGCCTCCCCTTGACTGAGCATAAGAGGAAAACGGTTTCCCACGCACTCTTCTCACGCGTTGATACGGCCCAGGATAGAACACGTCGTTCCTCGCCTGTATCCCAGTCGTATACGATTGCGATGACTGCAACGCTTGCTGCCGCTGCATCATAGTCATAGCCATCGGGTTCGACATAGTTACACGAAGATCCCCCGGGTTCACAGGCGTATTGTAAACCGGTTGATTAACTTGGAAAGCCGGCAACGCTTGTCTTTGTTGCATCAATTGCTCAGTTAGATGTTCGTTTACCGTTGAAGACATGGATTGTTGATTAACCTGGCTGGTCGGCTGTTGCGTTAATTGTGCCTGATTAACGGTTGTCTGTGGCGCGTTGTCAGGTGTTTGTCTGCTCTGGAGATAGTAGTCGAGGGACATACGCGACTCATCTGGTGTCTTCGAATTCAGGAAACTGTTCAAGGCTGCCTCAGCTTGTTTGCTAGAATCCGCTCCTTGATTGTAGGTGTTCGTAGACAGATATCGAGCCTTTGGCACGATCTTCTCTTGTTTTACGGATTGCATCGAATCTTCTTGACTCATCGAATGATCGTTGATTACAGTTCCTGCTGAATTCATCAGTCGGGATGAATTTCTAGTGCTTGAGAGTAGAGGATGAAGATTCCAAGGAGATTCTGCCACGGTGTTGGTCATGTTCGTTGCGATGCCTTCTTGTTTTGCGGTTCTCTCGGAGAAACGTGACTCCTCAGCCGTGTACTCGGTGTTCTCCGTCAACGGGTTACCCTCGAAGTTCAATTGACCGTCCACTAATCCAGCCGCGAGGACCAGCAAGATCGTCACCGCGTTCATGATTCTGGAATCAACGGGAAACCTACTAATTCTTTAACATCTTATCCGTAAAAGAAGACTTTCGTGTCGCCAAGCAAACATTCTCGATTCTTAGTGGATTTCGAAATAGAAATTTTTACGAGGAATCGGTTGGTCGTTTGCGTTCGTAATTAGGACGGCTAGTGGCCAAAGAGAGCCACTTCGAGACGTTCTTTCGCGTCGTTCCACTTACGTCGCTCGCGGACAGGGTAGGAGAAAGAAACGAGCTATGCAGCAAGTGCTCACATCGACGTTATTACGTGTACAGACTAGTTTAGCGGCCAACACCTTTCTTCTGTTATCTAGTCTACTTTTCAATAACGTACTTACTTTCGTGCAAAAAGGAATTAACTGTATCCTGCATATTGTTTAACACTCTTACTACTGAAACGGCATTTCCTGTACAATTTTGTGGTTTCAGTGAAGTATTATACGTGCGTCGATTAGAAGATATAGCAGAAGGAACTGATGCAGATGCAACGGTATTGTTAATATTTATGAATCGACCGCCGTGGGTCAAAGACCCGCGTAACACTTTCTTCGGTCAAGGTGAGCACAGGTACACGGGCACGAAATACGTCGCCATTAATCACTTCTCAATGAAGTCGCTTCCTTTACAGTGCTGTTAAGATTACGCGCTGTCGTTTACCTGGTTATTAGAATTTTAGCAGAGCATTTCATTCGCGAGACGATTTAACGATTCGTCTAGGGGCTCGTGAATTCTTCATGGACGCGAGAGGGTCGTAAATAAATTCGTGTAAACGTCCGTATTCGTATTCCGTCAGATAAGCCGACGTATTATGAATCGATACATTAAACGAATGTTGTGTGGTGCAGATTCCGAATGCAAGGTGATCGTGCATCAGAAGCGACTTTTAGAGCGGATTCTTGGATAAACGAGTAGAAGATTCGATGATAAAAAGCTGATGACTCATCGAAGAGAAAAGTATCGCGAGAAGTCTTAGTTGAAACGGTGGAAAAAGTTGTACGGAGAGAGTGGCTTCGTTTGATAGTCAACCCACGTGCACGTTGCTCTTCGTTCGGAGTTCAGGGTCACCTACAAATTTTTTCGATTTTTTTTACCATTAGCAGTACGCGATTCACCACAACGAACTACAGTGATTGCAAAAAGTACTTGCAGGTATCTATATTTTGCTTGAATTGTTTCTTCATCGCGTTCTACATTCCATTTTTACTGTAGCCAATTTTTATAGTCACCATGGCAGAAAATTTAATATTCTTGAATGTAATTCTTCAGAATATAAATGTTAAAGTAAATACAATGCTGTACAAATATTTTTGTAGCCACTGTAGTCGTGTTATTTTTGATAAATTGTTATTCAAGGTAAACAAACGATCTTTGATCGGTTCGTTGGCGAATTTAAATTCGTATCTGATGAACACCTTCTCTTTTATTGCTACTTAAAGTGCTTATTAATGGTAACCGTTTTAGGATGCAGAAATTTCGCCGATCGGTAAAAGATTCGGCTTTTAAATCGTGGCTGAAGATTTTCTAAAAACCCGTTAAGCCATTACGGATTCAACGATTGGCCGAAATTCAAAAAACGCTTCGATTTCCGTCTGCCTCTCGGGACTGGCTGTTGACACCGTTTACGGAACGCATACGGTGTGTTCAACGTTAGAATACATTGAGATCGTTATTGCATAGATCTCTCCGAGATCATCCACGGTAACGTAAAGAGAAAAGTGGATACGCTGCGTATCATGAATGATAATTATTCTTGTGCGCACTGTGTTCATAGCTCCAGATAATCCATTTGATCTAAGCTCATTTACTCATAAATTAAACATTAATTTGTTTCGCGTTCATTCAAAATTGAATAAGTTGAATTAAATTACAGATCAATCAAAATTTGTACCGAAGATACTAAATGCAATACAAAAATACAATTTTATCCTTAACATGTTACATACAACTGCACTCTCGTTTACAATTTGATGCAACAGTGCGATCTCGATCTATTTAATCACCAATTGAACAATAATTGGATTCAGAGTCGTGTCAAACGCATCGAATTGAATGAAAAATTCCTCGAGTTCTACTCACAGTTAACAAACAACGTCCCAACCGTGCAAGCACTAGACCAATCCTCTCGTCACTAGTTTTTTAATTGCGATCGAACATCGAACATCCACTTGACCGATCCGGCCGTTGTAGCAAACAGCACGCGAGAAGGAGACCGTCCATCGGTCCGACTGGAACCAGGAATACTGAAGATCCACGGATCCGATGAGAAAGCCATTCACTTCGACCACACTCCCTACCTTCTTAGCTTGCGAACCCGCTGCCCCTCGTTCGTTACCTGGACGAAATTGCTCTTGACCGATACTCATTTTCTTACCACTCGCCGAATGATCTCGCGGTACCATTTATACGCCATTCTGTATAATAGCCTTTGTTCCTTTACCACGAATGTTTCAGAGAGAAAGTGAATCGCAGGTGAAACTCGAGTAACAAATGCTAGAACGAGTTGGAGTCCAATTGTTGGTTGATTACCAGTACAGAATGATTTATTTTCATTCGTAATAAGATTTTAGACATATTTCTACCTACTTGTTAAAATGTAATTAGAAGAGATCGATTACCTTTGTCGCTGAAGATGTCAAAACCATCAATTTTGTTGTTCTTTTATTTTTTACACGTCACTATAATTAGATGTTGCGACTGCAGAAACAGAAGGTCTTGATCTATGATATTTATGCAACGTCATGCTGTCTGATCGACGAAGAAAGAAGGAAATGCTGGGATTCGCTGCAGAATTCTTCCGCAGTTTCGCTTATTTCGCGTTCGACCATGAACGATTCGCACGAACCTTGAATAATTGTGGAAGGAAAGAAGGGAGGCTGTGCTCGTTTGTTACGAGAAAATTGATCACATTCTGCTGGATCGGTTATTTACGATATCGATAAGGGTGAGATATCAGTTTCCAAAATAAGGCTAATACGATTTTCTATGATAAGTTTCTCTTTCTCCTAGTTCGCAGCATCAAGGAGAGGATTTTGCATGGTGCAACGCCTCAACTTTCGAAGAAAAGCGTTAATTAGCGGAATATGTAGGTCAACCAGTTACAGTCAGTGCCATGGATGGTTCGTGAATTGGATATATCGCGATATGAGGTGACCATCGAGTGATTTATGCTGAAAGAGGAGCAAATCGTACGGTAGTTTAAGCATTTTGTTTGCATTGCCTTTCAAACGATGGCTAGCAGCGGCGACATTGTTGACGACTTGCCTGTTCCGATCGACACGAATCCCAAACGTAAAACAGTCGCGAGCTACTCGCGAGCTACAATCCCAAAAAGAATATAAACCACATTAATCGTACGAATTAAAAACACGGAAGATTAAAGGACTACAAGACAAAGGAAGTAATAAATTCTAGCCGATCGTGAGACATATTCCACTAGTTAAGTCCCTTTACGGACGCTCTCGACGCTCGATCACAATTATGCTAATCATCCCGTATAAGTCACACCACTCTTCCATCCACTCCATCGGATAATTCTAAGATGAGCGCAAAAAGCTCTTCCACCAGCAAGATATTCTCCGATCGAGAGTGTAGAGGCTGGACGAAAGCATGGGACGAGACATTCGCGTCCTGAAACGTTCCGAGGGACGAAAGCCGTCGAAAAGTCTCGTCGATGGGTCGTCCATGGGCTGGCTAGGGCCCTCGAGCGGAACGAGCGGCCGTGGAGCATCGAAAACGAGCGGTTACGAAGACAATAGGAGGGGTGATCGACGTCCATGCTCCTCCTCGACCTCCCGATCGCATCGCAGCCGCGATCGTGGCAAGCGAAGCTTCGGACCGAACGTTATATAATTGTGGCAGATTACTTCCAGCGTTGGTCACATGCATGCTGCCGCACTCGGCTGTGTGCTTTGCTCACCAACGCTCCCTTGCAGTGGACATTCGGCCACCGTACGACCTAAGCGTCGCTAGCCGCGAGGATGGAACCGCGACGAGGAGGAAACACGGGGATCACGTGGAAACGCCTGAAAGATCTGCTCTTGAATCTTCATCAGAATTCGGATCGTGTGTTCTACCGGTGAGTGGATGTTAGTTTCGAGTCGGCCCATTCTTCGAGCCGCTTCTTACAGGTGTCCCGCGATAATCGATTAACATTAATTTCTTCGTTCCCCTTTTACTTCTATCTCTGCTTCGCTTAACTCTATCAATCGTAGTTGCGCGCGCGATTGTTGCTCCATTTCTCCTATTTGACAACTGTCGTACGGTGAGATGAAAACTGTGCCACCGATGCAATTGCTGTAATAAAACCGGTGACTCTTTCGTTACTCTAAATAAATATAAAGTACGAGACGTTGAAGAAAAACTGATATTGAATTGGTCTTTGGTTTATGTCGATAGCGTAGGGTACCACGAGCATCGATCGGTTTTTGTAAAATGTTCCATCGAAGTTCCCCGGAAGTGTTGCTTTGTCTCGTTCACGCTCTTTTTCCGCGTTACATTCAACCGAACGTGAATCCTCCGCAGAGAGGAAAGAATAGATCGGATGTCAGCAAATTGAGCATGATCGTGTTCTTCTGTCGGAAGTGTATTATCTCCGTTTCTTTTCTCGGCACTCCTGACACGCGTCTGCTTTTGCATTGTCAGCAAAACGGTCCGCGGTGGGTCTGGCTTAAATAACAGGTTCCCTCCATCGACGAATTGTCATTGAGATATACGTAGGTACGTTAATGGTAATCTCATACCGAGAAGCTAATTATCTTGGTACAAACTACGACGAGGCCGCTACTTTTTCGCACACGATTCGAAACAATTGAAATTTTACATCGCGTTGGCGTCGAATCTTGGCGAAAAATCCTGCGCGTCGAGATTCGATCTAGACGAGATTCGTGATCGTTCGTCGAACAGCAATTACGATCAATCAACCTGCTAGCAACGAAGCGCGTGTTCAATGGGCAATTGATCGAACCATGAAAATATAATAAATCTCGTTGAGAGGATAATGACATTAATGGTGCTCGAGTTTCGGGGCTTGAACTTGTACAATTTAATCCACTTAAGGTGAGATCATCACGACCCTCTTAATTAGCTGAATGAAGAATGCCCGGCTACGTTCCAAGAATTGGCCTACATTAGGCCAACAGTTGTTCTGGCGCCACCCTTTGTGTTTTTCTTTTTCCATTATTTCACTTAAGTATCGTTGCTCTTGTTATTCAATTACACTGGTGAATTATCTCGTATTTAGCCGCTCCTTATTTCTCAATTGAATTAATGTATTAAATAAAACAGTTTCCAGGTTGATCCAACTTTCTGTCTTCCACATAAAACGCATAAAAGTCTCTTCAGAAATGGAAACGGTTTAAATTTCGTTCGATTCTGCGTTCAGCAGACTCTGCTTGCCATCAAAGGCGATACCTTATAATGCTTAGCACTGCAGAAATGACCGTTTCTCAAATGACTCCGCCATCACGGTTTCGTCCTCAAGATGCGTGCCTTCAACAAAATAGAAAATATTTCTTGATAACTTTCTTTTCTTTAAAGCAATCCTTTAATGTTAGTATGTACTTTATCTTGATGAAGTATGTTGATTGTGCTGACGGAAAAAATTGTTTTCAGCATCGGCCTGAGTATTGGAAAAAGGCCTTGGCTATGGCTGCTGGTGTCCTTCTGCATGAACTGCATCTGCGCGCCTGGGTTGCTCTTCTGGAGGGAAGAGCTTGACGATATCGAGCTCTTCATGCCCGAAAACTCCGTGGTGCGAAACGACGCCGTTTGGGTGAAGACACACTTCCGGGATGATTTCCGATACGAAAGTATCATCGTCACGGCCCCCAACGTTTTGGAGCCGGAAGTGCTGCGCTCGGTACATAGGCGATCATGAATTATACGAGTATCTGCGAAGGTTCTTTTCCACTTTAACGCATGATCCTTGCCAAAATTTACCAAGACTCACGAGATTTACTCAACACTTGGAATCTGTGAGCTGAACGTCTCGTTCGTGTAAAAAGTTCGTTGAATCCGCAATTTCTCCGTTTCAGATCAGTAAGTTAGAGCAGCAAGTGAAGTCTGTGGTGGTGAAGAACAACACATGGGAAGACGTGTGCGCAGGGTAAGGTTCAAGTCAATGATCCTCGGTAATTCGCTTGTTCCCCTTAGCCTGGAATTTAAATAAGCATTTTATTGAATCTCAGATACCTCACGTGGTTCAATATGACAAACCCGGCGGTGATTTTCAAAGACCTTAATATTGGCGATGAAATCATGGTTGAACTGAACAAAACTGTACTAAAACAGGGATGTATATATCAGTCCGTCATACAACTCTGGGAAACCACCTTGATGAAAGACGTTGCTAATCTGACGAAGAATGAGATATTGGATGACGTGACTAAAGCAGTCAAACACAAGTAAGTCCTTGAACGAGAACCTTCATCTTCCAACACGTTACGCTAAACCTATTGCAGGATCAAAGGCAACGCTTTGCTGGACACAGCACCCTTGCTATCAGGTATCTTCTACAACAAAAGAGGTCGGGTTAAAGGAGCTAACGCAACGATATTGAATTGGATGCTGAAGAAGTCTAACCCACACTCGGCTGACTGGGAGTTGGAGTTTTTAAATCGCGTTTTTCACTCGAATATCACGTTTCCTCCGGGGGTGGAGATCTACGCGATCGCTTCGCGAAGTTACTTAGACTCGCTGCAACAAATACTGAACAGTAACCTGACAGTATTGTGCTGTGGGATATCTTTGATAGCAGTTTACGTAATGGCAATGATCGGTAGATGCAACGCTTTGGAACAACGTATTTACCTGTCAATAACGGGGGTGTCTGTGGTTGGTCAGGCGATTCTATCCTCTTACGGGGTATGCTACTACTTGGGCTACTCCTACGGGCCGATACACTCCATTCTACCGTTTCTGTTGCTCGGTATAGGTGTTGACAATATGTTCGTCATTATGCAGAGTATGGAGAATCTTTCAGAAACTGATCAATCCGCGGGCATTCCTATACGTATTGCCAAAGCTATTCAACAATCTGGTATGACGTTATCCTTGTTTGAGTTACTTTCTTCAAGACTATTCTACTGATCTGTTATTTTTCTTTTTTCTCTTTTTTTTTATTTTGATTTTTAAGGCATGTCCATTACGGTTACCTCTTTTACGAATGTGATTGCCTTTGCCTTTGGCATTACAACTGTGATGCCCACACTCAGGTCCTTCTATGCATTCGCCACACTGGGAATTTTATTTTTATACATATACGAAATTATATTCTTCACAAGCTGCCTCGTATACGATGAGAGGAGACTCGAAGCTCGCAGGGATGGTTGCTTCTGTCAGCCAAAACTAAACTTTAAGCCCAACGAGTGTAGCCAGAGGAACACCCAACAGATCATCTTTGAAAATTATATTGGCCCAGGAGTTACTAAGATCTCAATGAAAGTGACCATCCTATTAATCACTATCGTCTGCTTATGCGTAAATACGTGGGCTGTATTCCATTTGGAGCAAAATTTTGACCCCCTTTGGTACTTAAATAAGAACTCCTATCCGATCCAATTCAACGACAAGTTGAAAGAATATTTTCCAAAATATGGGAAACGAGCAGCCATTTACATGACTGGTGTGGATTATTATGAGGACCGGAAAACTCTCTCCGAGTTCGTAGAAGCTTTGAGGCGTAATCAGTTTATTAATAATAATACCGTCGAACCGTGGTTCATTGGTTTTGAAAAGTGGCTGAATGCCACGAACAAAGGTAAGATTGAGCTTGATCTTATATTAATGTAATTACGAATGATCAGCGACAAGATTTTGATTGTAGATGACATTGAAAGTAGGGAAGAATATTATAATTATTTGACGGAATATCTACTTCTGTCCAAGGAAGGTCAGGCATACGTTAAAGATATCAAATTTGATAGATTACCAGCTGGAGAGTATAATATAATGGTACTAACAACTGTCTATCTACGATGTAATCGTTGATACATATATTTTCGAAAGCTGCACATTTTTATTTGCTTCTTTTAGACATCACAAATTCCTATACAGCACGTTATGATCAACACGACAGTAGAACAGATACAAGCGATGCAATCTGTCAGAGAGATAGTACAGGCTACGAATTTCTCTCAGGAAGATCACTATATTGCAATTTTTTCACCTGACTACGTCTCGTGGACGGCGAACAAAGTAAGAGTTAATACCTTCAAACTGATTCTCTTATTTACCGTAATCTGTAGTTATTACTCTCCCATAGGTGATAGGGGAAGAGTTGACAAGAAATTTGGGTCTAGAAATAGTAACTATTGGAGTAGTAATAATAATATTCCTCAGAGATTTGCGTGCATCGTTCTGGGTAATTTGTTGCGTATTCTTCACGCTTATTAACTTGTTAGGTACTATGTACTTTTTAAATTTGACCATTGAAATGTCTTCGAGTATTATGATCCTATTGTGCGCGGGCCTAGCGGTCGATTATGCAGCGCATATGGGATTAGAATTCATACGTACAAAGGGCAGCAAAAAAGGTAAGCAGTGTTTATCGTATAGGTCACGATCCATCGATCTCTTTGCTTTTAAATGATAGGAAAATGATCGTCAAGTTAATTAATTGCGAATGACTTTTATAGAACGCGCAATAGCGACTCTTTCTATTATTGGACCAGCCGTATTTAATGGAGGTTTAAGTACATTCTTAGCATTCGTTTTGTTAGGCTCCAGCGAGGCTTATTTATTCAATACTTTCTTTAAGGTATTCTTCTTTTTTTCCTATAAAAATAACCATACTAAATTTATGGTCAGTCAAATTGAAACATTTATTGTTTCAGTTATTCACGTGCGTAGTGATATTTGGTCTGTTCCACGGATTGTTATTTTTGCCGGTAATTTTAAATATAATGGGTCCTGAAGAGAGAGTAAATAGGGAGAAAAAAGAAACTGTTTTAAAGGAACAGAATGGATATTGTAATGTTCCTTTATCTCAAAGTGAAAAAGGTGATATATAAACCAAACTCAAGAACGTTTATAAAATATTTATTAATGTTATATCAGATATTTCCATGATCTCTCTTTCCTTTTAGATGCAGAAACTAGAACTGCCAAATAGAATTTGACAATGTCTAAAAGACTGCTTAGATAAGTATTTGGTTACAAGACGCTAGAGTATAAATTAAAAATGATGCACATGTACTGTAAGACAGTAATTTGTACATTCTTTATTAATCATTCCTTTTGTAAAAAAAAAACAAAATAAAAGAGTACCATTTGAAGTATTAAATTCCAATTATCTCTTCCGTCTAGATCTTACTTCTGTCCATTCATCTGTAACCTCTTCACCGGCAGCTGTTTCTTCTTCGCTTCCTGAACTGTCACTTTCCTTGGGATGTGTATTCTGAACCTTCTTCACTGGTTCAATTGTAACAAGCCACAATTGCAGCGGTGGCAGTTTTGCAAGCTCTGTTACTGCCAAATTTTCATTATTTTCCATACAATAACGATGAAATCTAAGTAACTCCTCTGCGACTTGTATTGCACTGTTATCTTGAAGTTCTGTATTGAAATACTCGTCCATGTAATCTTCTAATTCACTGGCAATTTCACTGGCATTCAACCCTTCTAAAAAGGTAAAATAATAATATATAGTCCCGAAACAATTCAACTAAAATTATAATCAAAAGATAAATGAAACAACAAACCATTCATGTACATAACCTCTGTCATGTAAGGACAAAAATCTATTGCTCTTTCTTTCGTACCCATTCCATGTTCGACTGCCATCTAATATTCAAAGTATTAGAAAAAAGGAAACCTTGTATATATATTTGTATTGTATCATAAATATTTCAAGAATACACTAACCTTTAATGCAGTCCAGTTACTGAATATACGTTGCGTGACCGAAAGGAAGAATTCTTTCGTATTTGACATTTTATTTTAACAAAAAATCCTTAACACTGTCTAATTAACAACAATTATATCACGTTTTTTGTCTAATTCACCGTAGGCACGTATTATGTACATTGAATTCACAAATAAGCCATGTGTTAAACTAGTTAGGTAAAGTTAGGTTGTCAAAACCAGGTTAGCTTTCATTATTATTATTATTATTATTAGAACGCTAAGTAATTGCACTAATTTTCATGCTTAAATTCTTAATTGAGGCACGTATCATAACTGTTTTGATCGATATCATAAAATAAATATCCATCATCGTGAATTAAAGAATTTTTTCAATCTACATTCATGACAATTTTATTGAGATATTTTGCAATTTCAAACTTTTCGCGGCAACGTTACCGATAATGAAGTGACCGACTGGTGGCGCCATCTCTGCGAAAAGTGCTCAAACTGTTCGCGCATCGTTACCGACACAGTAAACTATTAGACCAACTGGTGGCGCCATCTCTACGAAAAGTGCTGAAACTGTTCGCGCATCGTTACCGACACAGTAACCTACTAGACCAACTGGTGGCGCCATCTCTGTGACAAGTGCTGAAACTGTTCGCGCACCGTTACCGACAGCAAAGTAAACTACCGACGGACTGGTGGCGCCATTTCTGGACGGAAGGCAGAAATTAATTTCCATCCAGCTTGGGCACCTTTCACAGAGATGGCGCCACCAGTCCGTCGGTAGTTTACTTTGCTGTCGGTAACGATGTACGACCAGTTTGAGTACTTTACCGAGAGATGGCGCAGCTAGCTGAATTATTTTAATACCTAATGGCGGCAAATTTAAATCTATGTTATTAAAATTTTTAAATCATAAAATATGCTGCATGTATAAAATATGATCGGCTAATCGTTTCTTCTTTCTGTTACAGACATCAAGAGAGACAGGAGAGACAGGAGAAATAGGAGAGATAGGAGAGATAGGAGAAACAGGAGAGATAGGAGAAACAGGAGAGATAGGAGAGACAGTTGCAAGAGAATTGTGTATTGCACTAATTATTTTATATTACCTTTAAGCATATAATAAACAGGACATTGTAAAATGATGTTTAATTGTAATTTATTGTATATTGCATTAATTTGAATAAAAATATAAGTTATTTAAATGAAATATGACCAATTTTATCATTTACCTAAACATTAGCCACATCCGCTCCATTTTCCTTACCATTTTAATATGTAAGACTAAGAGAATTAGCTGTAAAAACTAAATATGTGACGTTTTATTCATAATTTCATCAATTCCGAGAAATGACGTCATTTTCCAAGAATTGGCAAAATAAGAATACCTCCTATCGCATCATGTTCTCCTGTTACAAAGTCGAAAAACCGGGATTCTTCAACAAAGACTTCGATTTCTGAAATTTGAATTTCCCGCGCTTTTTTCGGATACCTCCTCGCCTATCATGTTCTCCTAATACAAAGTCGAAAAACCGGGATTCTTCAACAAAGACTTCGATTTCTGAAATTTGAATTTCCCGCGCTTTTTTCGGATACCTCCTCGCCTATCATGTTCTCCTGATACAAAGTCGAAAAATCCGACTTTCAATCGAAAAACCCCGAAAATTGAACTTTGTATTAGGAGAACATGATATTACAGGAGGTATCCGAAAAAGCGCGGGAAATTCAAATTTCAGAAATCGAAGTCTTTGTTGAAGAATCCCGGTTTTTCGACTTTGTATTAGGAGAACATGATAGGCGAGGAGGTATCCGAAAAAAGCGCGGGAAATTCAAATTTCAGCAGGCGAAGTCTTTGTTGAAGAATCCCGGTTTTTCGACTTTGTATTAGGAGAACATGATGCGGTAGGAGGTATTCTTATTTTGCCAATTCTTGGAAAATGACGTCATTTCTTGGAAGTTCGATAATTCTTGGAATTTCAATAATTCTTGGAAATGACGTCAAATTCTTAGAATTTTCTATTTTAATTTATCTATCTTATTTCTACTTGTATACATGTCAAGGGAAGAAGGCATGGTGATGGATGAAGTTAAATGTAAATGAAGAAACTCATTGTATTCCTCTTTAATCATTGATTTATTTAGTCAGATTAATAATATAAAAAATACATAAATAATATAATTGTATTTTAAACTAAAATCAATGCTGGTTGATAGAAGGGATTTCTCGGGCTGCAATGGTTCCTGCAAAATCCTTTTAATTTCCATCTTGCGGTATCTGTAACAGGAAAAAAACGCAATCAGCTGATAAATACACTTGTTAATGCGATATACTTCAATATTTTCAATTCATTTACATTGATTTATAATGCGCCTGAAATTTTATTTAAAAAACTCCCTTTTAAAAAACTATTTTTATTGCTCGTGGCGCTATCTCTGTGAAAAGTGCTCAAGCCGATCGCAAATTGTTATTGATAATAATGTGCAACCAGTTTGAGCACTTTCTACAGAGATGGCGCCTCTGAAATAAAATAGAATTTGTTTAAATTATAACATTTTTTTATTTCAATAATATAATTTAAAATATAAATGTGAACATGAATGGGACAGAAAATATAGAAGTATACATTAAAAAATGAAACAAGAAAGAGTATCTTTTATCCTGTGCTGATACCTTATATTTCTGACAATAGTTCATAGGGAGTAGTGTGATGGGTGATGTAGTGGCTAACTAATCCGTGTGAGCTCTCGGAGACGATTGTGTACAATGTGGATTATCGCATACTTCTAATACATTTATGGGCAATATTTATTTCAAACAATTTCTCACAAAGATATGTCGGACGCCTTCGAGGAGATTCAAGCGATTAAGATAAAAAGAAACAGTCTACGGGAGAAATTACAGAAAAGAAAACGTGAAAGACATGAATTATTTACTCTTACTTCTGCAACAGCAGTATCGTCCACCTTAACAAGTGAATCACCTCTCGCCAGTGGTAATTGATTTAATTTCTAAAAATATTTTTATATTCTAGAGAAATTCAAGTTTTTTAATAAAGCATTAAATGTGCGATATGATTCTCCGTTAGACACTTTAGGACACTCACAACGATCTGACCATAGCGAATACGAAAGAGATGTACTATGCATCTTACATGAATCACTACCTAATTTGCCAATAACATCTGCAGAGCTGATAGATCAACTTCGTAAAAATCTTAACGCAGACGTATCTTCTCCAGATATTCACAAAATTTTAGAAAAGTTTGCAGCTCAAGATATCATTAAGTTAGTAAGTTTCCTCATTATGTCATATTAAGAGCTTTATATACAAAGAAGTAATTGAATTTCTTTTCAGAATCAAAGAAGTAACGGAAAATGGTGTTTTTGGGTATACAGTATTGGCAGTGATAGAATCACAATCTTCATATCAATCTCAATCAGATGATACGGAAAATGCAGAAAGTGCAGAAACGTCTGCATCAGAATTGAATGATTATGCACCTGCAGAAAAGCAGTCCAAATTGGATAAGAAAAATACAGAGGATATAATGTCACTTATATCGATGCCTACCATCAGGGAAAAGGAAAATAAAAAGGTTGGAGAGCAAATTTTAGATTTGTTGTCTAAGCAAACATCCAAGGAGAAATCATTGGCTGAAAGATTTCGATCTCAAGGAGGTGCTCAGGTGATGGAGTTCTGTCCTCATGGTACAAGAGTAGACTGTGTTAAATTAAACAGTGGACCAGGATTCACAGAAAAATGCAAAAAACTTCATTTTAAGAAAATTATTCAAAGTCATACAGATGAATCTTTAGGTGACTGTAGTTTTCTTAATACTTGCTTTCATATGGATACATGCAAGTACGTGCCATTATAACTCCAATAAATTTTATCTATAACAGGGATTCACTTTTACCCACTCTTTATTTAAATATCTTATTTTACACAGATATGTTCATTACGAAGTGGACGGACCAACGACTCAACCAAAGGAATTAAGCGAAACGGATAATGCAAATAACAGTACCGTGAATAAAGGTTTAATAGTGGATAGCAAAAATGGTAGTACCACTGCTTGCCCAACTCCTAGTGGATCATTAGGTAGCGAATTAACTCTTTATCCACCACAGTGGATTCAATGTGATTTACGTTATCTCGATATGACTGTACTGGGTAAATTTGCTGTTATTATGGCTGATCCTCCCTGGGATATCCACATGGAGTTACCATATGGTACAATGTCAGATGATGAAATGAGACAGTTAGGTATACCTGCTCTTCAAGACGAGGGACTCCTATTCTTATGGGTGACTGGAAGAGCAATGGAACTTGGTAGAGAGTGTTTACAGTTGTGGGGATACGAGAGAGTAGACGAAATTATATGGGTGAAGACGAATCAATTACAGAGGATAATAAGAACAGGTAGAACAGGTCACTGGTTGAATCATGGCAAAGAGCACTGTTTGGTTGGCATGAAGGGAAATCCAAGAATTAATCGAGGCTTAGATAGCGATGTTATTGTGGCTGAAGTCCGTGCAACTAGCCATAAACCAGACGAAATCTATGGAATTATCGAACGTATGAGCCCAGGAACAAGAAAAATAGAATTATTTGGTCGACCGCATAACGTTCAACCTAACTGGATTACGTTAGGCAATCAAGTAGACGGAGTTCACTTGATTGACCCTCAACTAATTAAAGCCTTCAAAAAACGTTATCCGGATGGAAACTCAATGAAACCTAGCAAACCATAAGTATTTTAAAGCAATATGAAATATAAGTGCATAATTATTTTATTACAAATGTTACAAAAATGACACTGTATTTAATAAAAATTGAATACAAACTTTTAGTTCCTCATATTTTGAGATTTTATTTGTAGGTATTCATAAAAAAAATAATTTTATTTTTAAATATATAATGTGTATAATTATATAAATTTATATAATTTATAATTACATCAATCACGCGTTTCATCACTTTTTTTCATTTACTATTATTATTTGTAAAAAGTATTTATTAGAAATATTTAATTCATACTGTAACCAGCACACGTGTGTGCCTATTTATTTATACCATATATTGTAATTTTCTTATTAGCACCTCTACTATACATATATATATATATATATGAATTGCATATAGCATGTACATTTTACATTAATATTATTTGCCTCGAGATGTATAAATAATACGTAGGTAAGTACATATATTTATGTAAACCACAACCTTCTAAATTAGAATTGGAATGCATTGTTTAAAGCTCTTCTGATCGAAAATTAATTATGCAATAAAAATGCGATCCACAAAATGGAATGTAAAGTTAGTGACATTAAACGGGATCGATACTGTTACGTTTTTGTTTTAAAAAGCTTCTTTTCAAAGTCAACGAAAAATGACTTTCATTCATTTTATTCACAGACGATTGGATAGTTTGATTTGTTTTTGAAACCGCCGAAATTTCTTGATTTTCCTTTTCATTAGTATCGATCATATTGTCTAATGTATTGATACTAGATTTACAAATTTTGTTAAACGAATCGATCCAATGTCTTCTTCCATGTCTATCTTCTGTTATAAAAAATTGATTTCCAATTTTAATTCCATAATTTATATTAGATTTTTCGTCTGTACTTATAGAGATCTGCTCTGCAGGTATAACAGGAGAATATAAAGTATATTTTTTATTTACAGATCTCGTACCGCGAGTAACTGCAAATCCAGTATCGAAAAGAAAGCACTGAAATTTCTAAAAATCATAATTATACGATTTTTATATGCCAATTTATAGTAAAAAAAATTATTCAGAAAACATTCTTACCATTCCCCTTGTATCTTTAAGTTGCCCTTGAGTGATTAATTCTGTTGCATTTTCAATACATTTCGTAGGATCATAGTCCACTTTTACATTAATTTTTGACTGAGCCAATTTGCACTCTGCATCTCCCATGGTTTTGTCTATATCCTTAAGTAAATTGGATATCAAGTCATATGCCTCTTTTAAAAATGCTTGATCTGTATGCAATGTAGGAGTATGCCTGAGTATTTCTTTAATTAGTAAAGGGTATTTAACAATTCTTGATCTTGCTACATCCATGTAAGTCCACAAATCAATTGAGTGAGGAGACTCCAAACGTTTTTTCAAGAAAGATTGAAAACGTTTATTTGTCAATCTCTTATCATCTAACAAATGTTTGGCCCATATTTGTGATCTACATCTTTCTAAGTATGGTTTTGTTATTGCTGGGATCTTTAAGAAATACAATAAAAAAGAATGTATAAGTGCACAATAGCATAAATAAATGTATATATGAACGCATAATGTTAGAATCTGGTTATATCTAACCCAATTTAAAATTGTAGAACCAACAAATTCTGTAAATCCATATTGATCTCTCAAATCAATCAACTCGTCTCTCAATCTACTATGTACCTCAATGAGACTTGTTACACTACCAAAGAGTGTATTTAATTCATCGGAAGTGAAGATACCAGCAGGTATCAATGGCTCATAGTAAAAGTCTTTAAGAATACATAAATCATTAATGAGTACGTTTTCTCCACAATATAATTCATAAATTGCTTCTTGTCTTTTCACTTCCTTTCTGCTTAAGACATAATTTGATCTGTCCTTACTCGTACTTGTCTTTGCCACATCAAGTACCCAGCTTCTGAGTGTAAAATTATTAGAGTTTTCGATAGTGTCTTTGTGTCTAAGAAAAGAGAAAGCTAAATTTAAATGAATATCTTTGTATTATATCAAAGTTATGTATGTTTAATATTTTCCTTTTATACTTTTTCTGTAATGTCCCAGTGTCTGTTTCATTGTCTACAAATGACAAATCGGTGGTGTTTGGTTGAATCGTAAAAGATCTGTGAAGAGTATTTCCTGAGTGTTTACTACCTAAAGTAGAAGAAAAAATGCTGCTGGCTACTTCTGTAATTCTTCTCCTCTTTTTCTTTTTTCCCATATCTGATTCTATAGATATATCCATTGAATTGATACTGATAGCATCACTTTTTGGACGTTTCCTTGAGCGCTAATTTAAAAATTTGAAGTGTCATTTGTATTGTTATAAACAAGTGCTTTGCAAGAGTTACAATCTAATAAAAAAAAGTGCTAAACATGTAGTAATTCGTAATTTGTATCAAGTAAAAAGCAAAATGTTTTCTACATAAAATTAGGAAAAATCAAGGGATAATATCGTAAAATATCAAGTAAAATCGCACAGGTTAATCTCACGCGTCTCCTTCAAATACATTTTTGACAGTACATAAAATCTTACCAGCCAAAATTTTTTTCGTGGTTCTTGAAAGGCATCTTTGTTTGTATTGCTACTATCACCATACATTTCTTTAAATTTCCAAAAAATTCATGCACAATTCAAGTGGATACAATTATTCATATTCCATATGATGTAACGGTTGAACTACGCAGGCCTTTGGTAAAAACTATACATCAGTACAAACTTGGTAGACATAAATTCCAGAATGTTTTACTTTTATTTCAATATAAGTATTTCTGTATTTTTCACGGTGTGTTATGTTGCTTTAATATTATACGTGAGGTAGGGAAGCTTCCGTATTAGTTAAATACACAAAGGGTG
Organism: Xylocopa violacea; assembly: GCA_963969225.1. Classification (NCBI taxonomy): domain Eukaryota; kingdom Metazoa; phylum Arthropoda; class Insecta; order Hymenoptera; family Apidae; genus Xylocopa; species Xylocopa violacea. The sequence goes on along the minus strand of CAXAJV010000006.1, from coordinate 30,843,971 downwards.
GTTCGGTCATTATATGGCGCTACTTTATATTTCAAAAACATAACCATGAGGCAGTTTTGAAATAAATACTGTGTTCAGTATTTTTTGCATTTAATTTACATTAGAATATTTTATTTGTGTTTAATATTATTGAATGAAACGCAGAGCTTTCAGATGTAAATTGTATCTATAGGTTTATTCAACCGTGTACGTTTGAGAAAAAAACAATGATTCATTTTCAAACGTACCTACGATTTGTTTTGAATTTTTGCGGCCATATTTAACTTGACACACTAGTTAATAATTTACAAAAAATTTCACTTAACATCTTCATAATTTTGTATTTATTAGAAAATAGGTACAGTGTATTTTGTTGTACAGTAAAAATTGTTTCTCTCGAAAGACTTATATCTGCGTTTGTGCACGGTGTTAAATGAAGAGGTTATGACAGATAACTTATTATCCAAAAACAAATATTTAATACATTTACGATAACAAATTGTATTTTTCATTTACTTTTACTAGGAAACACGAGGAGCGGCAAAGGCAATGCCATTGTAAGGAATCTGCTATCATAGAAACAATGGAAAAGAAGGATATACAAACTACTCAGCGTACAGTTTCACATACAGAGTGCAATGTGCCCGCACATAATTGCGAAATGTATAAGAATTTAGTGTACAGTTCACCACCCTTACATTCAGATAATATATTTAATGCATTTACAATAACAACTTATATCTCTCATTTATTTTGCTCAGGAGACACGAGCAACAGCAAAAACAGTGCAATTCTAAGAAGTCTCCTACTAAAGAAACAATGGAAAGAAATGATAAACAAACTATTCAGCATATGGTTCCATATACAGAGCGTAATATGTCCGGACGTAATTGCGAAATGTATAAGAATTCATTATTCAATTCACCAACCTTACATTCAGATAATATATTTAATGCAGTTACAATGACATATTCTACCTCTCATTTATTTTTTCCAGAAAACATGAAGAACAGCGAAAACAATGCCATTCTAAGAAATCTACTAGCAAAGAAACAATAGAAAGGAAGGATAAACAAACTGCTCAACGTTTGGTTCCACATACAGAGCGCAATGTGTCCGGACATAATTGGGAAATGTTTAAGAATTCAGTGATCAATACACCACCCTTACATTCAGATAATAATGTTAAAGAAAATTTAATGAAAAAGACAGCTCCACATAAGAAGTCAAAGAAGAAGAATCATTTGACTACATTGATTGCGGATCATGTAACACCACTTAACGAAGAAGTAATTTATGATGAGAATAAAAAGAAATTAACAAAACATATAGCATTAGATTGTGAAATGGTAGGCATAGGCGATGGCACTGAAAGTATGTTAGCTAGAGTATCTATTGTAAATCGTCATGGCTTTTGCATTTACGACAAATATGTAAAACCGAGAGAGCCCGTTAAAGATTATAGAACTAAAGTTAGTGGCATCGAACCACATCATCTCCAAAACGGAGAAGAGTTCGACATTGTCCAAAAAGAAGTAGCAGAAATTTTAAAAGGCCGTGTTTTAATTGGCCATGGATTAAAACACGATCTTGATGTACTGTATCTCTCTCATCCAAGAAAACATCTACGAGATACTTCTAAGTTTAAGACTTTTAGACAATTATCTAGGGGAAATACACCTGGTTTGAAAAAGCTTGCACAGGAATTACTGGGTAGAGAGATACAGACAGGGGAACACAACTCGATCGAAGATGCAAGGTCTACTATGCAATTATATATGTTGTATAAAAATAAGTGGGAATCTGAATGTTATTCTAAGCGATAGATTAGCGTAATTAGCGATAGATTCTCTTCCATTGAGAATCTGAAAAATTTGCGTATATGTTATAAAGTTTCATGTTTCTAATGAATGTTATTTTAAAATTTACCGTTTAAGTATAAAACCATTAAAAAAGAAAAAAAATTTGTACGAGATTCATATTTTTCTTCACAATTATGTTTTATAAGGATCAATCGCTCTTTAAACTTCACATTTAAATCTATCTGCATACAATTAAATATGTAAATAGAATGGTGTTATTAAAAATGTTTAAATATATTTCTTTTTCATACAGTTTTTATATATGTATGAGGCTGTTATTCTTTAAGTACCTACTTTTTAAATTACTCTATATTTCTCCTGATAAGACGACCTTCAGATGATAGGAAGTATAAATTTACGCCAGTTTTATACCTATTGCATACATATTTAGCATATGAGTCCTACAACATGACCCCCAATCTATTAACGGCCTAACTATTGTCTTATCTGCGGAAATGTATGGTGTATTTAGCAATTGTACTTGTAATAGCAAAGTACAAAATGGTGTAAATATAATATGAATGGGTTTGACAAAATAATTGTAAGTTAAAAAACAGTTCTAAGGTCTATCATTATCGTTGTTATCATTATCGTAAGTTGCGACCTCAGTATCAGCACATTTCAATCAGCATATTTAGGAAAATTGAACTGCTTCGCAGTCAGTCGCGTCGGATCCATTTTATAAGAGGAAAATATCGATGTTATGTGTTTTATTCGTAACTTACAGTTACGTGTAGACCTTTATTACTCATTAAGAATCAGAGTTCAGGAAGTAACAAAAAAACTTACGAATCGCAAGAATTAGGACAATAACTATATATTAAGTTTTCAATCGAGATGAAGATCGCTGTAATTGGTGCTGGAGCTGCTGGTCTTGCAGCTTTACGACATTGTACTTCCGATATTTACAACATCGAAGTAATTTGTTATGAGAGAGAAGACCAAGTAGGTGGTACCTGGATTTACAGAGAAGAACATGGCATGGACCAGTATGGTTTACCAATGCACACCAGCATGTACAAAAACTTGAGGTGACATTTACTAAGAAGAACATCAAAGTTACTCGTAGATACGTGTACGGTACTAATGTAATTGCTTGTGTCGTCTATAGGGCGAATCTTCCGAAGGAAGTGATGGGATTTCCCGATTACCCTATACCAGATGTACCTGAGAACTATCTACATCGCACGCAAATACTAGACTTTTTGAATTCATATTGTGATCATTTCAAACTTCGACAGTACATTAAGGTAATCTTCTTTTCTTTTGAGCAAGCCGCAGTATTTCTTAGTAACGAAAAAGAATACGGGAAGGTTTATTTTTCCAGCTTTCACATCACGTTGAATTAATAAAGCCAATGAAGACACACCGAAAGTGGACAGTTAGAGTGAAAGATTTACCTAAAAATAGTGTAACCGTCGAATTATTCGATGCAGTGATGGTATGTAATGGTCATTTCTCTGATCCTAATATACCTGAAATAAAGGGTCAAGATATATTTCAAGGGCAGCAAATGCATAGTCACGATTACAGAATTGCTGAAATATTTAATGGTAAAACGGTGGTTGTCTTCGGCGCTGGTCCGTCAGGTACTTGATTGTATAACATGTACCTCTTCCTCAGCTAATTACACTTTTCAATTTTTCTTCAATTAAATTTACAATTACAGGCTATGATTTAGCGATAGATATATCAAAAACAGCCAAGCTTGTATACTTCAGTCACCATATGCAAAATGTCATTGGTACTGTATTTTCTGACAACGTCATTCAGGTGATACATCTAAAAAATATACGTAAAGAAAAGCGATATTATAAATCGTCTTATTATTTGAGCATTAATTTTTTAGAAACCTGATGTTCTAGAGCTGTTTGAACATAGCGTTCGTTTTAACGATGACACCATTGCATCAGCGGATGTAATGTTTTATTGCACAGGTAATCGATCGGTAGCTAAATTTTGTCGCTGAAGCAATGTTTAAAATAATGTTTCTTTAACTCTAGGGTACAAATACAGCTTTCCTTTTTTGGACGAAACATGTGGGATACGTGTAGATTCGAATATGGTAACGCCTCTCTGGAAGCACATTGTGTCGATCGAAAATCCTACACTTGCGTTTATCGGACTTCCTACCAGAGTGTGTGCTTTTCATTTGTCCGATTTACAGGTAAAATTAGAACGAGAAAGAGAAAAGTAATGAAAGTATTTTACGGAAATCGCTTCGATTAATACGGGACATTATTTGTTGTTCGAAGGTGCGATTTGTTCTGCAATTTTGGTCAGGCAGAAAGGATTTTCTTCCCAAGCAGGATATGTTGCGGGAAGAAAATGAAGAATTTAAAACTCTTGCAAAGAAAGGCATACTTAAGAGGCACTTTCACGTTTTCAACGAGAGACAGAGATTCTATGCCGACGATCTTGCGAAGACCGCCGAAATTGTGCCGTTAGCTCCGGTTATTATAAATATTTATAATGAGTGTTACATGCAGTTTTTGAAGGACTTGATAAACTATCGGAACTCCAGATATAAGATTATTGACGATTATAACTTTATTCGATATTAATGTCTAGTAATATTTAAATATAAGTAATATTTAAAGTCTACAGAATTCGGTATGTTTGCGATGTTATCTACTTAACTTAAAAAGTGTTGCGATGATGATGAAAGGTTTTATTAATTTTAATCTCCTTGATTCAATAAATATTTGAAATTACGATATCAGACATGGTTCAATTATTACGACATTTATCTGAAATGATAAAAATTACTCAATATATATGATGCAACTTTATTTATAGCACTTAATATCTGTTTAAAAAGATAATCCCACTTTTACTTTTCTATAAAAAATCCACAAAATGTATTTAATAAAAATGTGCAAAATTTACGTAAGAAGTTTGTGTATATGATTATCTCCCTCAATAAAGTTTTATTATTCGATGTAACTCCATAAAAATGAATAATTTCACTCATCCATTGAATTACTATGAAGTAAGTTATCGGCTGAAAATGATTAAAAGTTAATCGTCCGTTTTAGACTTAATGCATCATCGTGCTGGAAAAAGGAAGTACAAGGCCGCGAATAATTATTGTTTTCTGCAGTACAAATTTTATCTGTGTTTCTCTTATATAGTAAACGTACAGAATACGACGGCCTTGTTATCAGTAGCAGCCTCCTTTCGAAAGATACACTTCGACTTTGTGTATACTGATTATTTCACGATTGGTCATTTCGTATTTCTTCGTTGACTGGATTACATCGCACGATTCTTCTACGCGCGACTCTATTCCATTTTATCACTTGTGAGTAAATTATACGTACCACTAACTGCTACTATCAAAATTAATTAACAAACTTGCGCAATCTGCTCTTTTTCAACTGGCTTTATTGAATATTTGACGATAACACGTTTTTTGTGAAAACAAATTTTACGTAAACATTTATTAATTACCAATGGCACTTATCTTTGCTTCTCTCGTGATGATCAAACCATATGCTTTTGCCATCCGATGGGGGAAAGTCGCGCAATAGTAAGGAAAGTGTACTATACGAGAAAAAAGGAGGAACGTTCGCGTTCTCGACTTTCAATCGTTGCACCTTTCCCATTTGCAACTCGACCGCGCGTAATAGTGTATTACAAAATATCGATGACAGTCAGATTCGTGCCTCTAACGGTGATGCATTTTTCGAGATGACAAGTGCTTAGTGTGGAAAAAAAGCGGTTCCTCGTATATTTTTCTCTCGACACGCTATCGATCCAAGACAGAAGATATCGGGGAAACAAACAATTTTCGAGGGTTATCAAGAATGGTTGCGTTGTACTTATAAATCATAGATTTTATTGTAATTCTAAGAAACATGAAGGTCGCCGTGATCGGTGCCGGATCAGCTGGGCTTGCAGCTCTAAGACATTGTACTTCCGGTACATACGACACTCAAGTAGTATGCTACGAGAAAACAGACCAAGTAGGCGGTACATGGGTTTACAGGGAAGAAACTGGTTTCGATCGATATGGTTTACCAATACACACTAGTATGTACAAAAATTTAAGGCAAGTTAGCTCGAGGAAGGTAGACGATTCCTGTAAAACTATATCGCTTTCTAATACACGTTACATTTGATTGTTTCATCGTACAGAACAAATCTTCCCAAAGAAGTAATGGGATATCCTGATTATCCTGTTCCGGATAGTCCAGAGAGTTACCTGACGCGCACGCAAATACTTGAATTTTTGAATTCGTATTGCGATCACTTTAATATTCGTCAATACATCCGGGTATATATTTGCATTATTTTTAGGAATAAATTACATCGTCTATTATCTAAATAAAATGACATTTGGACGTGCATTTTTTAGTTTCTGCATAACGTTGAATTAGTGGAGCCGTCGACGGGGGACCGGAAGTGGACGGTTAAAGTGAAAGATCTAAAGAAAAACACTGTCCTGACGGAATCGTTCGACGCGGTTATGGTATGCAATGGCCATTATTTCGAGCCGAGCACACCAAATTTGAAAGGTCACCTGATTTTTCAAGGGCAACAATTGCATAGCCACGATTACAGAGTGCCGGATATTTTCGCCAACAAGACTGTAGTTGTTGTTGGTGCTGGACCGTCTGGTAAGTAATTTTGTACGATACATTTTGTTGTATCTTCTTTTTTTACACGAAATTTTTTTAATTCCTCTTCTGTGAAACTCGCAGGAATGGATTTAGCTTTGGATATATCAAAGACAGCAAAACGTGTATATCTGAGTCATCATTTAAAAGAGAGCATAGGCACTATATTTCCCGAGAACGTCGTGCAGGTGACCGATCAGAAACAGATGAAAGAAAATACGTGTAAGAAAGCAGAGAAACGTGAAGCTTGTGAGTTTAATCTTTCATTTTTTAGAAACCGGACATCAAAGAATTGACCGAACACACTGTTCTCTTCCAAGATGGCACTAACGAACCTGTAGACGTGGTTTTCTATTGCACAGGTGATTCTTATCAAACTTTACCTATAAAACATTCGAGTATATCTTTTTTTATTTTTTTTCTCCGCAATCAAAGGGTATAAATATAGCTTCCCCTTTTTGAGTGAAAAATGTGGAGTACGGGTAGACTCTAATATGGTGACACCATTATGGAAGCATCTGATATCGATTGAAAATCCCACCCTTGCCTTGGTCGGTCTTCCCTTTTATGTTTGCGCTTTCAACATGTTCGATTTGCAGGTGCGAGTTAATGGAAAATTGATATTATAACGAGACGTTTTTTTATCGTGTGAACTACTTTAGTATGAGTCATTATTTATCGATCGAAGGTACGGTTCGTTTTACAATATTGGTCCGGTAAGAAGGACTTCCCTTCCAAGGCGGATATGCTGCAAGAAGAGGCGGACGAGCTGAGAAGACGGCAAGAAGAGGGTCTGCAGAAAAGACACTTTCACATGATGGGATACAATCAGGATCGTTATTATAACGACCTCGCGAATACTGCGGGAATAACGCCACTGCCCCCAGTTCTTACAAAACTGCACAACGAGAGTAGTATGCGTTTCTTGGACAACCTAGTGCATTATCGAGAAAGCAGATACAAGATCATCGACGACTACAACTTTATTCAACTTTGAAATCGCACCTCGTGTTTGCGATGCGAAACGAATGTTCACCTACTTATTACGATTACCATAGACATATTTTGTGGTCAATGAATCCAATTATAGCGATTATGTAATGCAGACTTGAACGCAGCCTTATTTGTCTACTTTACGATATTATCAATGAAGCTGTAAGCGAATTGTAGAGATTGTTGTGCGATACAACAGTAAATGAAACATATTATTTGCACGTTGACAATTAGTTTTGTTCCTCGCATTCTCTAAGATAAATTGAATCCTCGTTAATAGATTTCGTAGTCGAATATCGCGCCAGGGACTAGTGTATGATCCAACCACAAGGTGGTGCTTGGACGCAGACATTAGTTAAATGCCTTGGTTGCGTGCGGTGCAGTATTGTGTGTGATGTAGTTGTGTGACGGGCGCGAGTACGTTTCACTCCATTATCATTTCGAAATGATGAGCGTTTCCGCGGTCTCGAAGTGATTCAGTGCCGAAATATTTCAGCCCGTTTTTTACGGCTGAACCACGATGGTTGAATCAATCGGGAATTGTATCGAGAGAAATCAGCGTAAGTAGATTCTCATGAAAAAAAGTATCTATGGGATATCTGTTTTACTAGTTCGTGCTGTCGTTATTTTCTACTTTGGCGAGTTTCGTACATCCACGAATCGTGCACGATCGTACAAGGAGAAGCGGAAAATAATGTCTCGGTGTACAGAAGAGAAAAGTGGAAGCCCTCCTAGCTCGGATCTTTCACCGCGACAAAAAGCTTTATTTACAGGGTCGGGAGTCACCGTCGTTACTTTTCTAGATAGAAAGTTGCATTCAATGATGCGCGATATGTGGGCTACGCACAAGCTCTCTCGGGTGAATGCATTCGTAAGAATGCATTCACGTCCGCCGTGTGTCGAGTTCCTCTCCTGCTTTATGTAATTTTACTACGGACACCTGTCTGTCAGGATCTCGAGTATCGTATGAATATCAGGCCTTCGTGCGACAGTGTCAGGAAGCGAGTTACGAGTTTACCGACCACCGTATTCGTCCCTCTCGTCTGTCAGATTTTTAAAATAACTGATAAAGAAGATTTCGGTTGTCGAGTGCTACCGGTTTCGATAACGCGATTACTAGCTGCATATTACTTTACGATTCTAGTAGAGCACGGAGAATGTTTTAGAACGTCGTGTGAAATGTGTCACAATTCGTGAAATGTAATCCGTACTATACTGATATGATATATTGTTACTGATGGTATATCATATCTCTTATGATTATTTGTTGTATCTGTTCTGTATTTTTCTATACTAGTCTGTAAATTAATGCTACAATTATCGCAAAATTTTTGTAAAAAATTGGAATCACAATGTTATTAAGTTTAATGTAAAGAATATTTTATTTATATCCAATGAACTACACACAGAAAGAACCGATAAATATCTACAATTATCTAGATTAAATATTTTTGTTATTTGATAGGGTATTAAGGTGGAATTAAAGGAATTATAAAATGGCTACAAAGACAGAAGACAACGCATCCATTGATAATACCAATGATGGTATAAAGTTGATTACTTTTCAATGTCTCTAAATATAGTGACCTATGTGTTTGTATATCTCTATAATATGTGTAATTCCAGGAGAGAGCATGGACAAGGAGGTATTAGCAATTAGTGGAAATGATGAAAATAGTCATCGTATTCCACCTACATATTTATATAATTCAGGTTCTGACCAAAATACAGGGATATCAAATCAGGAACAAAGTAATAGAAATCGCAATCAAGCTACAGAAGATCAATTAGGACCTTTACCACAAAACTGGGAGAAGGCTTACACAGATACGGGAGAAGTTTACTTCATAGAGTACATATTATTTAAATTGTGCTATTAAAAAATTATTCAAGTTGTACTTATATATTTGTTGCTTACTTTACAGCCACAATACAGGTACATCTCATTGGTTAGATCCACGTTTATCTAAATTTCAAAAAAGATCTCTTGAAGAATGTTTGGATGATGAATTACCTTATGGGTGGGAGAAAATAGATGACACCCTTTATGGTACATATTTTATCGACCATGTAAACCGTAGAACTCAATATGAGAACCCTGTGTTGCAAGCTAAACGGGCCCAACAAAGTTTAGGGGAAAGAAAAAGTCCCAATTTTACAAGAAACCCTGACAAATTAAAAGGGCATAGAATAAGAACGACCTTAATAAAGAGTTCCAGAGGACTAGGATTCACAATTGTTGGGGGCGATGACTCGGTAGAAGAATTTTTGCAAATTAAAAGTGTGGTACCAAATGGTCCAGCCTGGTTGGATGGAAAATTACAGACTGGTAATATAAAGTCACGTTAAAAGAATAGTTCTGTACTGTAAGATAACAGTTCTTTAAACATAATTTTATTATAGGGGATGTCTTAGTATATGTTAATGACACGTGTGTCTTGGGTTTCACACATAATGAAATGGTAAATGTTTTTAAATCAATTAGTAGCGGTGAAACTGTCACATTAGAAGTATGCCGCGGTTATCCATTGCCATTTGATCCAAATGACCCAAACACAGAAGTTGTTACTACAATTGCTGTCAATGCACCAGGTATAAATCTCATTTGATAATAATATAGTCATCCCTTAATTTATGTAGATTACTGGTTCTATATGGTTTCTTATGCGATTAAAAATCACTCAGAATTTATTGTCCCTGTCGCTAGAAATTCTTAAGTGACTAGTTACCAAATACAATCAGTATTGGATAATAATTTTAATCAATGCCACTAAAAGATATAAAAGTATGACATAAATCGAGGAATGACTGCATATTTTTACCAGAAAAATAAATTTCATTTTCTCAGATATTTTAACAGAAGATCCCAGAATGTACATGGACTTGGACCCCACTATGCAAAGTAACGGTCGATTTAATTTTTTGGATTCTACGTTCTTGCCAGTGCATAGTCTTCAAAACGGTGAAAATCTTGCCACAACTTCCGTTAACTCAATGCCGGATCTTTGCATTTCGGATAAGATCAATACAATCAAAAGACCTAGTAGTACAGATATTCTATTATCCGAAAGCAGTGATTTGAACGACTGCAAAGACTCCTCAATGTCTTCCAAACCAGAATTCCTCAGTATTGCGATAGTGAAAGGTACTATGGGTTTTGGATTTACAATAGCAGATTCTGCTCATGGTCAGAAAGTTAAAAAAATCTTAGATCGACAGCGTTGTAAAAATTTAATGGAAGGCGACATTTTGGTTAATATAAATGATATAAATGTAAGAAATATGTGCCACTCCGAAGTGGTACAGGTTTTAAAAGATTGCCCTCGCAATGAAGAAGCATTGATACATGTGCAGAGAACAACGTCAAAATCGAATGAAAAGAAGGAAAAAAACTCTCAGGATTTTTTTAGAAGTAAAACACCAACGGCTGATATTTATAGCACTCAAACAAAAGCTGTTGTACCTAGTCGACCGAAAACACCACTTATCGATACTAGAAATCGTCCAAAGTCTCCTCCCGGTGCGATCAGATCAAATTGGAATGAGCAAAGCGAAAACGAATTAAATCCACTAGATAACAGATACAAATATCCGGAATATACGCATGGCATGTATTATAGCGATCCATATAAAGCAAATATCACAAACTTAACTGACAATTTTGTTGCAATGACGAATCTGGACGATGATTCTGTAAGAAATGGTGCGAAAAGAGATTGGATTACAAATGATAAATTAAATATAAATAATGATGTATATTCCATCGATATACCCCATCATGATAACATGTTAAAGCAGAATGGATGTTTGCATTCTGATTACTATAAAGATTTGTATACATCTCAGTCTCATTCTCAGTATAGCGAACAAGATTATAATGTATACTCTATTGGCCAAGAACAAAATGTTGACACCGGTGAAATATGGGATAAACGAAAGGAGACCACTAGTTTTGAACACGAGCAGCCACATTCCAGTTCGATACCACGGTAACAAATTTTTTAACTTATTGCATTTATATACGTTTCATGCAGCTCCGTTCAAAGTACAAAAACTGTTACCCATATTTTAGGTATCCTCAATATAGCAACGAGTTAGTATGCCCGATCGTGCCTGACATAGAATGGATAGAGACATTGGTAACGTTAGTAAGGCAAGATACAGGATTCGGGTTTAGAATAGTTGGCGGTACCGAGGAAGGATCTCAAGTGAGTTAGAAAGTTGCTAATATTATCGATGAAAGGAAACCAAAAGTATTGATAATGTGATTGTCAGCAGGTTTCAGTTGGACATATAGTACCTGGTGGTGCGGCAGACTTGGACAACAGGTTGAATACAGGTGATCTGATTATGTCGGTCGACGGTGAGAGCGTTATGAATTCGTCACACCACCACGTTGTTCAATTGATGATAGCCGCTGCTCAGAATGGTAGAGTTACTCTGGGAATTCGACGACGGATAAACGCCCAAGAACATCTTCCAGAAAATCTTCAGACTCCGTATAATAGACAAATGAATCTCCAATATCCTTATGACGTGACGGTCACTAGAATGGAAAACGAAGGTTTTGGTTTTGTTATCATTTCATCGGTTAATAAAGCTGGTTCAACGATAGGTAGAATAATTGAAGGTTCACCCGCGGAGAGATGCGGGCGATTGAATGTTGGGGATCATATTCTTGCCGTAAATCATGTAGATATTACGAATGTTTGTCATAAAGACATTGTGAATTTGATTAAAGACTCAGGTTATTCCGTTACTTTAACAATTGGTTACCCACTTGACGATTGTTGTAGTAATACGTCTCTATCTCAAAAGGTATTGTTTAATACTTTGAAACAGCATGCGTTGTTGAATATAATAATTTAACATATTCAATAAATTACTTCAGGATGAACCAACATGCGATGGAGATGGCGGTCAGTATCATGCCGTTGAATTAACTCGTGGAACCAGAGGGTTTGGTTTCAGTATTCGTGGAGGACGTGAATTTCAAAATATGCCATTATTTGTCTTGCAAATTGCAGAAAATGGTCCAGCATCTATCGATAATCGATTAAGAGTAAATATTTGATACTATTGAATTGTGAAATATAGTTCATTATATAATTAATGGTATTTTAATATAATTTGTTAGGTTGGAGACCAAATAATTGAGATAAATGGAATCAATACTAAAAATATGACACATACAGAAGCTATTGAAATTATTCGAAACGGTGGACCATCCGTACGACTTTTAGTCCGACGCGGTTGTCAGATGCCTTCAGTGGTAGGTGCTCCTCCACACCTCTACGATATGAATATATGAAATTAACCATCCTAAATAACAAAATATTAATATTAGAAGCATTAACGATATTTACTTCTGCAAGTGATGATACTAATGCTAACGTTGCCTCTGTATAACTTCCCTTGATAATTTTATACAAAAGCTTCAGAGTTTAACATTAGGTACCATAATAAGAAAAACAAAACATTTAAGACAATACGAAAAAGAAAAGAATGATTGCAAGAGGTTGTTTTATTGCAGTGAGAGTTAGATTAATACTGTTTTACAGTACTGTGACATTTGGTACAGAAATATCTGGTGCAAACGGGAAACAATGTGTTATATTGTATATTTTATGGAGTTGGTTATACATATATGTAGGTATGTAGTAAGATATATACTTTTTATATGCGACACGTCGAAATCAATTTTTACAACACTCGCATGTCATGCAGCTTTTATATTTGATAATATTATTTACGTAAATATCAGAGCTTCAAACAACACTTATTGCAGTTCAGTAATATTAATACGAATACCGAGGACATGGTTGTTGATTCTTTAATGAAATGAGTTATACTTTATTAGGTAGTATTAATATTAATTATTACATATTCTGATTGTAATGTTTTGATAATTAAAATTAAGAAGTTTTTTTATATACTTTTAAGTTGAAGGGAGCAACGTGAGAACGACTTTTCTTGCAGCTATGAATGTGACTTGTGAAAAAGTCCGATTTATAGGGATGATACTTGCTCATTCTAACAAAATTGGACTGGTGCTAACTCTGTATTTAAAAGATCTAATTTCTGAAAGAAAATGAATATTAATTCATCCTAACACGTGTGATAGCTTGAGAGTACTGTGCCTTGCGCGTGTTCTATATTTAATAACAAAATTACTAAGTAAAAGCTTAAGCTTCTGAAACAATTATAAATTTTTTATTGAACTTCGTTGTAGAGTAATCTCACAATCGACCAAATAGGTATCCGACCGATTGACGAGGGTACCCCACGCAGGCATTTATTGAAATTACACGAGATGGGTGTGCACCCTAAAAAACGTCAGAAAGTACGGTTTTTCATTTTACTCAACTGCTGTTCATCCAAAAATAGATATTTATGATAAGCAAACATTTAAATGAAAATGACATTTTAGTCATGATAAGTCCATATATTTTATAGAATTAAGTATCAATTCTCAAAAAAGAAACAAACGAATCTCCAAGATTTTCTACCACTTAAGGATTTTGCATTTTTTGTAAAATTTGACTCTGTAACTTTGTACCGAACTAATTGTATAAGCGTGAATTAATGTAAACAAATACGATAAAATGCAAATGTTAATGTGATACGATCTATTTGCAAAAGGCAAATAGTATCGATATCAATAAAACATAGGCAAATCATGTATTTCAATGTCTATATAGGAAGAAGATTTTGCACTGATACCTTTTTTTACTATAAAAACTTAGAGACTGAAAAGTTTCATCTAAATTAGATGTTTTCATACTTTACGAGGCAATTATACACATATACGCTCAGAGAGAAATGTTTATATAAATTCACGATAAAACATTAACCCTGGTCATGGTGAAATCATATACTTTTGTGTATGTGTACACACAACTTCTGAAGAATCTCATTGAATTTATTAATTGACGCTTTATTGACCTACCTTTTGAGCAGCATTCGAAAGAGAATATCGTCGATGTTGTTTCGTTTTAAGTATTTATTATAACTGTATGAAAAAATATATATATATATAGCGTATAGCAATAATTAAATTAAGTACTGATACAACCAAAGAAGCAAATGCACTTACTAACCATTTTGGGATGCAGTACAGAGGATCAATATAACAAGAACACGTAACTGCATTAACTATTTAAAGCTTTCGTTCAGAATGTTATCCTTTCCTTATTGATTACACAACAACGTTTCTAATAAACTGATGACTGTGGAAAGGAAATCATGAATGAGATCGGACGAACTTTCTTTACCGAAATAGCTGCTTCCGGTCTTTTTGCGATACTAAAATGCGTCAAGTGTATAAAAAAACTAATATATTTTTTTACTAGTAAGTCAGTAGTGACTAAAAAAATGTTATTCGGTAAAATGCAGTGAACGAATTAAATAAAGACGAATTAGACTATATTTTTTAACCATCTTAATTATAAAGAAAGTCAGCGCTTTAGAAAATTGGAATATACGCATGAAATTATCGTTGTTTATATTTGCTTAGATAAGCAATTTTTCCGTGAATGATGTCAACAATAAACAGCGGTAAAATGAGGTACATTTTACCTATATTATAGCTATTGTGTTATTTTTTATAATTAAATATATATATATATGTATACAGATATAATTTTGTATATATCATGTAGGATATGAACGAGTTAATATAATTTGTAAATATATACATAATAAAAAATTATGCGACATTAATAGATAATTATTAATAGTTATAGACTTCGGAAAGGAAGTAATTTTTTAATTAAAATGTATGTGACCATTTTTGTAATCTGATCATTAAAAACACTCCATGTCTTCTGTAGTTAGATTACGATATTATCTCTCGCCAACGGACATTGTATAAATTTATTAAATCATTTATCGTTTCATTTTGTCATTTCATTCATAATCCGATTAACTTTGCATTTATCCTTTTTTTTTAAAAGTATGATTTTAAATACTTACATTTAAAAGACGTTCGTTCATTAAGTCTGTTGTGTTGTAAGAATTATACCGAAAACTAACGAATATTCGATTAATTTTAAAAGCGGCGCCTATTAGGAGATATCGCGGTCAACAATGAAGCCTGCACCTACATTTCCAAGAATGTGCGCTTGTCGTCTTGTGACGTCAGTCAATGTCGTCAAGCTGCAACATCTGAAACATTCGATTTTTATGTTTTTATCTCCCGATTGTTTTGAAACGATAAAGGCTTCTAATCAAAAATATCTCGGGGGTTTTGTATATTTCTGAATTATATAATGAATTTGCGTAATCGTTTTTGCTCTGCCGTTGAATTTCTTGCAAAGAATCATTGACACGTTGGTACCACTGTCGATTGATTGGACGTATTTTACCCAGAATATGTATCATATATATTTATTTCTGGGTCCCTCTGGGCGAATGTAAACAGAATTTTTTCGCAAATATGAAGTGACACGGCCAATTTATGCGGCTGCGACTCGTGCGTGGAAGCTGCGACTCGTGATACCGTGTCGACTGTCCTAGCAGTTCACGAGGCCTCAAGTTTAGTCTTGAACGTGTTACGGTGACCAGAAGATATACCCAGCGGGTAAAACGGGTTTGCGTTCGACCGCTCGTAGTGTGTTAAGTTCAGTGAAGTAGTGTGGAGACGGTTTAGAATACATGGTAGTGCAATGAGGGATCTGCAGAAATTCGTCGATTGCTTGCTGACGGTGAGTAGTTCAAAACGAGTGGCACCCACGTATGACTGCTTTGGACTTTCCCAGTTCTTGCAAAATATGTCGTATTGGTCAGTTTTTCTGTGAAATAAGCGTGCGCTTTTCGGTCGATTGATTTTCCTCGTTGATCAAACACATATTTTCTACACGCTAGATAGAACATGCTGCGACGTTTCGTACATTATGTACGATGCACAAGTCTCGCTACATACATTTGTTCTATGTGTTTGTAATATGTATGTGAGGCCAGCATTCATGAGATCGCATACACTCTTGCGTGCAGCTACACGGACATACATACGCGCAACAAGGCAGAATACGAGATACTGGCATCTACATGGAACGCGTTACGCCGTGGGTACAGCGTATGCTCGTAAATAAACGATTGTAATGCTTTTAACGCGATACGCGTCTCAAATATCTGCAAGAATGCTCCATAGTTTCATAGTAGAAATAACTCTGCCGTATTGTACTAAATAATTTGTGTACGAATGATGTATGGCTATATATATATATACGTGTCTTTATACGCGCATGTGTATGTATTCTTTCTTTTTTCCCCTTCTCACTTATACTACGATCGTGATGACTGTTTTCGACTTATCAGCTTTCCTATTACTCGATAATTATTCTTGCAGTAAATAACAGCAACAACAATTAATGATAAAGAAAATTTGTTAGAAAATTATATTACTAACATAACAGATTATATTAGTTGCGCATATCATTTATCTTTATTTTATTGATGTTGTACTTTTATTTCATTGAACTGAAGTTACTGCATTACATGTATATGTATATGTATATATATAAAACACGTTTTCTTTCGTATAATAGGGTATTAGACATATTATTTATTTAACATTATATTTTAAGTACTTTTCCTTGTACACATTATTTTTTAATTGTTATTATCTGTTGCACTGTGTAATTTTGTGCGAAGTATGGATTTTATTTACGTGTAGACCTTTTTGCAAAATAAAACGTATAATAACAATTTTGTAATGAGTTTAAAATGATCAGTCTTGGAAGTTAATACATATCCATTGAAAATAACGGTTTATTCTCAGAGCTGAAATAACGTAAACCCTCACAAAATCTTATGTGAGCTATATATCAAACAATGGTATTCAATCTACTGAATGAATTATTCATCCCACAATCTTTTATCTGAGCAAGTTATCTCCCTGATTTTAGTTTGTTTCACTTCTCATTTGGTATGCGTCTATGGTGTAACACCATAGCATACGAAAGTATCATTCGATACATCTACATAAATAAAATTTAAAGTACTCGTCCATGGTACCGTATTGTTCTCTATATTTTACTACAACTATAACACGCATATCAAGTATACTTTGCTTTCTTTATTCTAAATGTTTTCATTTCATTACTTAATACTACCATAACTATATATCTAATGTACAAGAAGGCTATTCATGCTGGAAGGTAAAGTTCAGAATGAATTACTGGAATCATAACATAAGAACTATTATATGTTATTATATATATATTATATATATATTATAACTTGTTTTTTTGTAATATAAACATTTTTGTTGAACTACTTAATGGCACGGATGCTAATCAGGTTAAAAGGTAGAATTATTTACAATTCATTAGGAATTACTGGAAGCATAACATAAAAATGATGAGAGATGATAATCTTATGACCTGGAATTTACCAATCAGTAGTATACTTATTTCATTTTATTAATTCTAGTTCTATATTCAACTCCTTAAACATAACGATTCAGTTGTGGCTTGGCTTCGGTATTGTGTGTACTGTTGCATGGCATCTTGAAATATACCATCCCTTATTTTAGATTAATGTGAAATTTATATTTTCACTATTAACAAACCTATTTAGGCTAGATATTAACAATTAGTACATACAAATTCTATATAAGTATTATAAAACTGTAAGTACATTATATAATGTAAATTTTTTTCCAAAAATTTCATGCTTTTTAACTTTTGTGTACTGTTAAACTTTTTTTATCTTTAGTTATTATCTAGAATTATTAAATGGCTAATTTTCATTCTGTAGGAAATTATCTTGAACAGTACACGAGAGTTAATTTGTTTCCCACATCCAAGTCCGACAGTCACATATGCGTTGTAAAAGTACGCGTTAATGTTAACATTTTGTTAAACGACAA
This sequence comes from Xylocopa violacea, assembly GCA_963969225.1. Classification (NCBI taxonomy): domain Eukaryota; kingdom Metazoa; phylum Arthropoda; class Insecta; order Hymenoptera; family Apidae; genus Xylocopa; species Xylocopa violacea. The sequence continues at coordinate 30,825,642 of CAXAJV010000006.1, read as the reverse complement.
GAATGCAATACCTTTTTATTTCTTTCTAGTGATGGGAGCACAAGATGTCTTCAACCAAAGCAGATCCCAAAAGACTTCGACAAGAAATGTTTCAATTCTTACAACCAGGCTTTAAAAGTGCATTAAAGCATGATAATGTTAATAAATGTTCAAATGAGTGTAGAATAACAGAGACTCTGTGCTGTGGTTCAGAGAAATGTGAAAATAATAGTGCACGTGTAACAAGTACCATTTGTCTCCCTCAAAAGGTAGACATTATTAATAGGATAGAAGATGATCTGTGTGACACAGCTGAATTTTCAATAACTATTAAGTATTCGTCTGGTATATGTTCAGTTAATCATTGTATGTTAAGCAAAGATGTTAATTCTAATTGTAATTGTGATATAATGTATTGTGAAAAACGCAAACAAATCTCACAAAGCTATTTGTGTTCTATATATAATTTATGGAGAGTTAAAGCGGATAAAAGTCTGCCATTACCGATTACAAAAAGAGTCGGTACACAGTGGAGGAATTGTTTTTGGAGAATATTTTTAATCCCTCTCATTGTTTTATTATTATGTACAACATTATGCAGTGCAGATTCCAATCAATGTGCAATTGGTCTAGAAACACCTGGGAGTAAGTTTAATCAACAAAATTGTCTTACTTTTAATTATAGAAGGGCATGCTTAATGAATTTAAGAAACAGATTCAAATTGGTTTCATGCTATTATTGCATTTGTAACTTACTACTGCAGCTGAGTTTATAAATAATACTTGCATCTTATTTCTCTTTTTGGAATTCTAGTCTTGGTGCTAAATGCACATATCTATATTTAATACACTAGATGTACAGTATAGACTAAAATGTGGAGTATACTCATTGTATATTCTATTAAATATTTCATTTAAACCAAGAATTATACAATAAATGAAAATGTAAATTTAGTTCCAACTTAACTATTTTTTCTTTTAGGGACTTGGCCACAAGGTGACATTGTTCTTGAATATGGTCAGCCATTGAGAATACTTTGTATACTGAATCAAACAGTTATTGATGCTAAATTTCCTGGAAAAAATGCCTCAGACCTTGTATTTTCTCGCAACAAGAAAGAAATATTACCAGAATTTATAGAAATTGTTAACGAAACCACTATATCACTATACGTAGAGAAACCTGAACCTGCAGAAGACATGTATTATTGTAAATTAAGATTACAAAATAATCACAACAAGCCACATGAACCAGTTTGTTTGAATAAAGTTGTAGTTGGCTGTAAGTATTTTTTAAAAATACACATAGGATTACCACAAATTGCTTTAAATTAAGGAATTGTGAAAGTATGACTGAATTATTAAATGTAACTTATTAATTATTGACAGTTAAACCTCAGGAGCCCCATAACTTTAGCTGTGTATCTTATAATTGGGAAAATATATCATGTTCTTGGGAGCCCGTCCAGAATTATGTTACAACGAGATTTACACTGGTGTTTAAACTGCCGGGAAGAGCAGGAGGTCGAAAATTATATCCGTGTCCGAAAGAGCATGAAAAACCAAATTCATGTCTGTGGGATCCGTCTACAAATCCAATTTATCGGCAGCCTTACGAATATTACACGTTTATATTAAATGTGGAAAACGTTTTAGGGACCGCCAATTTTACATACAAGTTTCATCATTTTGCTCATGGTTTGTATTTATTATTTCTTTATTTAATTCTATTATTGTAAAAGTAATGCGATTACCAGCATCATGTGATTGCTTCTAGTTATTCCTACAAAACCAGCTAATTTGTCAGTTATTAATAAGACATGCGATAGTGCATTGTTGCACTGGAGTGTGCCTTATCCAATGCAAAATTTTCCTCCTGGATTGTATCACAGAATCATGTATCAAAATCAATGGGATCATCGGAAAACTTGGCAGGTAATATGATACTATAGGTATAATGTATTCATAATGAAAGACATGCTCACTGATAATGAACTTAAATAGGTAATCAATATTACGAACGATATTCACTTGTACAAGAGGTATTACAATCTTACTGGTTTGGAGTATGCGAACACAGCATATGATGTACGAGTTTTTATGAAAAGTGCTGTTGCAACGGGGGAAGATAAATGGAGTCAGTTTAGCGACGTTACTTTCAGAACATCGCCTAAATGTAAGTTGTACTCTCTGTAATTTTAATCTCACGTTTAGGTATTTCCTAAAATGTTTTTTGCATTTTGATGTATTTGATATTTTAGTACCTGGCCGTCCTCCAAAAACCGATATTGGAAGCTTTGAAATAGCAGAGAACAGTGCTAGCAGGGATGTATATTTATATTGGCAACCTATACCGGAGTACTTAACAAATGGAGACCATTTCAATTACACGATTGATCATGTCGAAGAAAACGGGCGAAAAGTGTCACTTGTTCCGAACGAAACTACGGGAACATACGCCAAGTTCAAGGGAATTAGTTTCAACAACTACAGATTTGAAATTGTTGCGGCAAATGTTGTCGGGATTAGTAAAGATCGTGCTAGAATTTTTGTACCTAGTCAATACGAAAGTAAGATCGTAAAAACGAAATGAAAATATTCAGTGTTCAATTTATAGATTGATTTATGTAATGAGTAATAATGCGTTCGTATTACAGTACCACATGAACCGATAGCATTTACAAAAATTGCGTTTGACGGAGGTTTATATGAATTATCTTGGAAACCACCTATTATGAATAAAGAAATCACAAATTATACCATATTTTGGTGTGATAACGAACGCGATCGTCCTTATCAGTGTAATGTACGTATTGTAACATATTTATTGACTGCGCTAGCTTTGCTAATAAAAAGTGTTACTATTAATTGGGCTGTTTATAGGGTTATCTGGATTGGGTGCATGTATCGAGAAATACAACGATTTACAATATGACAGTGCCAGATCCCGATAAAGTGTATCAGTTTGCGATTTCTGCGAACACGCAAAAGGGTAGTAGTGGTATGGTATGGGCGTCATGCACCGTAATACATAACAAAGTGGTCGGAAAAATGAAATCTGTGTGGATAAATCGTATTGCTTCGGATTTCATCGAAGTTGGTTGGAAATTAGATTGTTCGGATCGCATTGGAATTGTAGAGGGATTTAACATTTATTACTGTCCTATCGTTTCGCCCTACAATTTGAATTGCAAAGGACCGAAACTTAATAGAACGATAAGAGCTGATCCTCATACTATTCACGGCATCGTAAACAAATTGAAGCCGTATACAACTTATAGGTTGGTCGTTGCTGTTTTAACTAAAAGCGGAGAAGGATTGCATAGTGATCCTTTATATAATACAACACTCGAAGCTGCACCAACTACTCCACCGCAAGACGTGAAAATTGTTAACGTGACGAATACGACAATGTACATCACGTGGAAACCACCGGAAGCGATGAACGGTGTGTTACGATATTACGAGGTTTATTATAATGGACGCGCGCAAAAGGTTGAAGAGGCGAATCATATCGAACTGAAAAACTTGTCAGCGCATACGAATTATAGTATTAGCGTAGCAGCGTGCACTGTATCTTGCAGCGTGAAGTCACCGACTATCCATAAAATTACTAAGATCGGAATACCGGGAAAGATTAATTTACCTAATGTTCGTTTCATGAATTCAAGCCAAGTGATTGTTAGATGGAAGAAACCCCAGTACGCCGCTGGCTACTTGAATTATTATGAAATATCTTCGAGTGATGGTGAAATACAAAATAGTACTGGAACAGGTAAAATTGTGAAAGATAAATACATTATCCGAATACGCATTTCCATCACTAATGTTTTGTTGATAAATGTTACAGAGACACAATTACCTATCCCTGACTGCAAAACTGTAGGACGAGAAAGATTATATCAATTTCGCGTAAGGGCTGTCAACGTTGCATCGAATAACTTGCACTTGAAAGGTCCGTGGTCTGAACCTGGTGAAGGAAACTGTTATAGTGATGGTAAGTTTATATTCGATTGCTTTGTTTCTCTTTTTATCGTTTTCTAATTGAATACAATTATTTACCGCTTCTATTGCGTCATAGGACCATCATTTAGCGTGTGGGTTATAATATGGGTCATAGGAGGTGTGAGTATTGTGGCGATTCTCCTTTGTCTTGCACATGTATCAAAGAGGTAAGAATAATTATCTTCTATAGATCCTTTTATAGAGCAAATGTAAACTTATTTACGTACATTTCTATTTAATATAGGATGTGGCTGAAGTGTAAAGCTATGCAAGATGTTGAAGTCAAATTACCACCAGGGTTAGCACCGAATATGGTATGCATATAAGAACAAGCCGATCATATTAACAATAGACAATAAAAATTTGTTCCCTATATATACATATATACGCACATTTTTTTCGTTATAGAAGCTTCTTCAAAAGGTGGGTGAACAACATATACGGCAGTCTTCTGCTGATTCAAGTGGTTGCTCGACTGGACAAGAATCTGTTACGTCTTCGCTCACGTCGGATTCTCAGGTTTCAAGCGATAGCGGTACAGAGATAGATCCGATGCCTGTGTCACCCAATAAATTGCTCGACACGTTGCCGGCTTGGGAATCTTCAAGTCTGCGCCAGAGAAATGTTGGGATCACTAGGCCAGGATTTACCGCGGAAACAGCACGCTGGGATTCCTACGTCAAAGTTACAAAATCTGGAGAGCCCATTATGGGGGACACATTGTCCCTGGCGCGATCTACGCCCAATTTAACCGATAGCACAGGTTATACAACCTCGCAACATACTTGGTCCTCGACCGGTTACATTAGCATGCCGTCGTCGGAGGAACTGTCCAGTAACCCAAGTCCCGTTCCGAAGGAAATTGCAACTGCGGGTGGCTATAGTATCATAGGAACGGTCCCTAAGTCTGTAAAGTCAAAGTCCGAGGATGTTGACAGTGATTTAATGGAATCCACTGCGAGCACACTGATACCTATCAAGTCTACGAATCCGTACATATCATTGGCGGCTTTGGAGCAGAAGCAAAAGGACAAGAAGACTATCGATTCCTTGCGTGATTTAGATGAGTTAACGTTTACAGAATCGAACAAACCAACTAAACTAGAATCGTTGACTCCGTTTTCAACTTCTGAAAATATATCTAAACCATACGTGCAGACAGGTTTAATCGATTCGTTGAAAAAACCGTTTACCCTAAGCAGTGTGGATAGCACAAGGAGCACGACGATGTCCACCCCGTTTGCAGCGACGTCTTTGACCGATTCTTGTAATAAACCGTTTGTTTCTTCTTTCGCAAGCCCAACCACTCTGGCGTCCACGCTAGATTCCTCGTCTAAGCCGTACGTATCGGTGTCTTCGATTCCTGAGATCTCGAAGAAGTCAAACCTTCAAACAGCCACATTAGATCCTTCGCAGAAGACTAGCGTGCCTCAAACTTCTACGATCGATGGATCGCAACCGTACGTCCTCGCGAGTTCCGTGTTTCAAATGTTACAACAGCAACAGAGAGTGAAACCGGAAACTCCCGTCGCGGAAGCAGAGGACGACGAAACGGGAGAAGACACCACAACGACGTATCCCTTATGTTGGCAGGCCAGTACGAAGCCAAGTCCGAAATCGGATGTGGAAAAACCGATTATCGTGACTAAACAGAGTACTGGATACGTTACTATAGCAGAGAACCCAAAGCTAGATCAACATAGGACGTCAACGCCGTATGTACAACACGAGAGGTTTGAGAAGCCACTGCCACAAACTGCTACCGGACAGTCAGATGAGCAATATAGTAAAGTGACTGTTGTGCCAAGTACTATTCAATAAAAAGGGAAAAAGGTGCAGACGATATCAATTGTGGCAGTGCAGCTTGTGCGTTTTATCGCTTTGTATAAACATTTCTTCGACGTAGAAACGTTTTTTTTTTTTCAATGAACTACGATGGTGCAATACGATTTCACGTTTGTAGGTGCTTTCAATATGTAGTTGATGACAATTAAGTTCTACATTTGTTTTTACGAATACATACTATCTAGGCCTCTAGAGGCCTGAGAACTACTAAATTGGATCACGAAACGTGCATTTTGTGAGAGATTACGAGCATCGCATAGTTCTCTTGACTCGTGTCTACGTCGGTGTGTTGAAAATTTTAGTGTTTCCTGAGATTCTGTACGAGACAGCATGGTTCGATGCTGGGTCAACGACCGAAAGAACAAAAAAGAAAATTGATAATGAAGAGTATCGTATATAATGATATATTTGGCATGGGAACACGTTGAAACATGAAACGCCCTCATTTGTGAAAGTATGTACAAAATGAATTACTTTTGTATAAATATACATATATATATATAGGTATATATATACGTATATATATTATCGTGCAATGTGATGTGAGAATCACTAGCAACGCCATAACGTAAGGATTATAGATTGTAAGTAAATTATGTGGCATACAGTCATCGACAAAACAGCTCGTTGTTATCTGAACAATCAAATTTTTTGCTGACTATCTATGGAAGTATAATAATTCTCACTGTAGACGGATCGTTATTTAATCATTGTGAAGCTTATAACTAATTCTACGCAGTAGTAATAACGTTTCGAAATAACTTAAAAATTGTTCGAAATTGTAAAAAAATGCTTTCGTTCAAATCTTTTACACCCAAGATCGTTAATTGCAAAATTATCCTTTCGATCGCGTATAATACTAATATGCATACCGATTGATTTTCTTGAAACGTTGATGAGATTTGGAAATTACTCCCATCGAAACATATTTGTTTTGTCCCAGTGACCGTTCGTTTCCCGGAATAAAACAAATGCTCATAATTAGTCCAAAAAAATTTTTGCAATTGAATTGCTTACTTGCAACTGTTAAGAAGATATCCTAGGTAGTTTCTATCTCTTTCGTTATCGGTACAAAAGAGAGTGAAATTCCTGTGGTGTTCGAATCATTCGTATATTACATACAAGAATTGTATCGATTTTCTCGTTGAACTGCATTCGTACGCGCAATTCGTTTATCTGTGTATATATAATTTACAAATCGTTCCTGTAGTACCTTACTATTGCTAACAATGATTGAAAGAATGTACGGCAGTAAAAGAAAAAAACTATGGTAACAAGTACAGGGTCAAGGATAATAAGATAAGGAAAGACTAATCAAAGTGCAGATTTTGAGATCAATTAAATTTTTTGCATGTTTCTTATATATTTCATTATCATTTGTGAACGTTCTGACTGAAACGTATTCAAAGGAAACCAGCGTTCTCTATGTTTTCTATTTTAAATATTTTTGCTGACTGTGTTAAACATTTTTAATCGGATTTTAATTTTCTTTTAAACAAAAAAGAAGGACTATTTAAAATAGGTATAGTATTTATACGTTAACTTCAATTGGTGAATTAATTGTTTAAAATTCTTTGGTAAAAATCATTTTAAGAGCACAAAATGGTTCATAGATTTGAAAGAAATTATTTTATCAGTCAGCAAATTGTATAAATTGGGAATTATACTGGAGTCTATGGACAGTAGTTAAGCGATCCACTTTGCAGAAATTTTAAGGAACTATGCAATGCCATTGTGACGTTTATGCTAAAACAAAACAAAAATATATATATATATATATATATATATATATTTATAATTATATATATATATATGCATAATACCTTAAGCTAGTCATTGACGGGGTACATGAGTTTTGACAGGCCTTTTTTAATGCTTATTGTTTATGCTTTACAAATGGTTACTGAATAATTTCTCTTTTAAACATCGACTTGATTCATGATTTTGTTAAAATATTGTTAATTTGTTGTTGGTAACTAATGACATATCATTTGATCCTAAACTATTATGAAGCGAAACATGTTAATTAATGTACTGATCAATGTTTGCAACAATGTATTTGTCGATGAATTTTTATAAAGATCTATATTATCAATTATATATATATAGAGAGAGTAAATGTAAACAGACAGACAGAGAGAGGGAGAGAGAGAGATAGAGAGAGAGAGAGAGAAAAATTATTTTTCTCACGTTCTAATAAACATTCACTTATAGTGATCACACAGAATCGCTTGTATTTTACCTCGTGTTGAACAATGGAATAACTCTCTAAATTCTAATATAAAATATATAGATTTATATATCAGTACAAAAAAAGGCCTGGGCGGATTTTCGCAGTTGAGTCGTTTCACAAGTCCAAACAATTTTTATTGATAACTTTATAGAATGTTAATTTGCCCAAGTGTGTAGAAAAAACACACGAGGCGAAGATCAGATTACGTAACGGCAAGACGTTGTTTGGATTTGTGAAATTATATTCAAACGAGTGTCACGAAGAAACTCGATAATCCGCGAAACTTTCTCTGGAGCGAGCTTACGTATACTCGTAATGTTATATTGTTGTTACTAAAGAGGGGAGCCGCTAATATTTAATGAATCGCGTATAACATGTAAAAAAAAATGCCGCTTAGTTTGTAACGATATTAAGTTGAAAAAAAAAATGGAAGAGCGTTTAGGGTAACGATAGACTAAAGTCTACGCTTGAACGTGGTCAACGCGTGGTGAATGCATTAAATTTAATTTTGCATTCGGCAGTGTAGATTACATCTTCTTTTTTTTTTTTACATAGGAACGTGCACGCAGAGTGTTTAAAAATACAACGCATATGCAATTTAGATGCGACACCCTGAGGCGAAATTTTATTGTCCGATTCATTTGAAAATAATTGTCCACTCTCGTAGAAAAGATCGTTCAAGTAAAAGAGCAAGCGATTAAAATTGAACGGAACAGTAAATATCGGGAGAACAAGCAAAATTATCAATTGATATATCATCGTTTTAGCGCCAAAACCAGATAAGCAGCATTTTGTTAGTTTTGCGTTAATGAGGTATAAAAGGTTTTAACGTACAGTAAAACAATTACATAAGTGATAAAAAACATAAACTACGGTATTATTAGCGTAATTATTACCATTATTACATTTGTGAGTGCTTTTGATAACAGAAATGCAGTTAATGCAAGAATGGTGAAAATGTACTTATCTCGTTTTGGCAGTAATTTAGGTATTTCGTCGTTTTTCTAAAATGGAAAAGCAAAATGCACGAATGCACGCAAGAATTCGAAATATGCTCATGTCGAGATAATTAAGTATTTTTCAAGGTAAAGGCTTCTTAGATTCATTTAGAGAGTAAACGAGCGCATCTACTTTGTTAGGTTTTACATGTCTACATTGTATATATAATATATCTATTATTATCTATTTTTGTTACATATTTATAAAAATGAGAAAAGAACTACTTTATTGCACACCACACATATATATGTATATATAGCCTGGCTTAAAAAAGAGTTTTGAACGATAGAATTGCGGCTAAGCTATTTATATATATATGTATATATGTTTGTATACATAGAAGATATATATCGATGATTTACGTGACACGTGTAAGACATATTTCTATCATTAAACATTTACCTTTATCGATTATTAATTTGCCTTGCAGAGATCAGGCATATATAAAGCGCCGCGTATATTCACGATTTCTTTTTTCTCCCTCTTCTTTTTTTTTTTTATTATTATGTAATCGAACAGCCCTTGTATAATTTTAGTTGAATAGTTGAATAGCTTGTTAGGATGTCTATAATGTTTATGTTATATATTTTCATCGATACTGCGGGAGCTCAGTGTAATGGTGAATTGAGAATTCGATTAAACTGAAAGTCAATGTTGAAATTAATCGGTACATATAAAAATATTCTATACGAAGCAATAATAAAGCAATCTTAGTGCAATGACTCACAAATATAATTGATTTCTGTAAATATTATTAACTATTTCCTCATTTTACTTGTAATATAATAGTGCCGGTGATCTGCTGCGCGACCATATGAATCATGTTTTTGCTGAGCTCCCTGGTTATAAATTTATATACATGTATACATATGCATATATATATACAAATATAATCTGAGTTCCTTGGTTATAAATTCGTATATATATATGTGTGTGTATATATTTATATATTCTGAGTGCAGTGAATTGTTAATGCAAATTATCAGATTTTGATTAAAAATATTTGTTGTTGACGTAGTAGTGAATGAAGATGTTCGAAATTTTGCTCTACGTATTTTTACACGTGCCTGTTTGTTTCTGTGGAAATGGAGAACTCTGAATATTTCTAGTAATTATTCTATCATTGAGCAACGTTAATGTTCGCGCGAGCGGAATAAATTTTATTTCAGTTTTACCAAGGATCAACGTTTCGGAAACGCTAAGATATCTTTTTTGCAGAAATATACAGACACCGCGCTAATATTAACTGTGCTAATATTAATCGTGGAATACTGTGACATGCAAGTATCTGCTTTCGAGTCATTATTACGTATACGAGTTCCAATAATTACTATATCGCAATAACGGCCGGACTGTTTATGCAATTAAGGAAATTGACTTACTGTTATCGCAAATGGCAGTAGTTTAATTAATATCTCTACGCGTTAAAAAATATAGGGATGATAAAAATGTTAAATCGGAAAATGAAATGAATTCGATAACAGTATTCCAAGATTGATAGAATTTTTCATAATAATCAATCTATGCCGAGCTAACTAGATATTAATTCGAATAAGATCTTGTACAGAGTATTGTAAAATATATTTTTACTACATTTTTTTGGTTTTATTATTTATTTCTTTATAACGCGAAATTGTGTTTTAAGTTCGTCTTTTTTTTTTTGTAGACCGCTGCTGTTATGCCATTATATGTATGCCATGCCGTTGAACCTTGCCATTTACGTAGGTTCAGTTTTACGATCAATCCCAAAGTCAGTTTGTTTTTCAATACTCATATACGGATCGCAAGAACTTCTTGTAAAACTTTATCTTTCAATGGATGCTGTTGATAAACGCTTCAGGAACCATTACTTTATAACAATTATGCTGAAATATATAACATTTATATCGACGTGTTTTCTTATTAATTATCACAATGTATTCCTTCATCGTTCTCGATCATCATTTTTTGTGCATCGATGATGAAAAGGATTAAGAAAATTCAAGATTAATACATATTTTTATTCGTGCCGTACATTTCAACGTTTGGCCAACATTCCTATTCCTTTCTATGTACAGGATACAATTACAATTGTACATTAAGTGTTACTAGCTTGTACAGACAAAAAAAATCGACTTTAAGATGTATTGTCGTATAAAGTCTGCTTATTCCTATCGCGCTTCATTAGTCCTTAAACGTGTTGCTCCACAGTATTAGGAAACGAATACTTGACTATGTTACAGTCCATATATGTGTATCTATAGGTAGTCTTTATTTAGTTCTGCTAGTGTATTGATTTTTTATTTCCCTCTTATTGTGATTATATCCATTCATGTATAAAACATTGACTACAGTTACTATATTTAGCGTAATCAATTCCATTACATGCTTAGTATTTCTCATTTCGGAACTAAATTAGCTCAGCACTTTTTAAATGGCGATTGCAGAAAACAAAGGTTCAAAGACTGAATAAAGGAATGAATGGGAAAATCCAACTACGTTTCTATAGTTGTTTAATTTTAGAAAATGAAAATATCTTCTGGAAGGAACAGGATATATAAATCAATAAGGTAAAAACGTAATTGGGTTCAAGGTATAATAGATGTTTATTTAGTTCCTAGCTTTTCATTATCCTGTACTTTTTTTATGAAGAAATGATACGACCATTTATAAAAGAGTCAGTGCTTTTTACCCGCATTTTACTGACTTTTCTTAAATATTTCTTGGTAATTCAAAAGTCTAATGTGTAGCAGTTCATGCATCAAGACGGAGTAACTAACAATTACTCACACAGAGCTTTCACAACAGGCTGACGCCATATTTCCCACCGTGAAACTGCGACCAAAAGGGAACAGCCAAGCATTGAAACAGCTTGGTAAAATAAATTTAAAAGATTTCTCAAACGTGACAATTGCCATGGCTAGAATGACAACAGGCGAGAAGGATGAACATGGTCCTAAGATGTCAATGGGTCATGCTCCTCTGGCTACTCCTGAGTTGGTAGCTTAGGTTCCGAATATGCGCAAGTTAAAGACATCGCACCGAATCTATATTCTTATGACGGTGACTACACGTACGCTTTGGTACAAGATTCTATCGGAAATAATAAACCTAAGTTATGTCATAGACGCGAAAAGGGTCAACCCTGCAATTCTAATTGAAAGTAAAGTTTTCTTTATTAATGCATACACATATGCTTATTCGTGTATTTTACTTTGATACTGACTCTGATTCGAAATGGAGCTCTTTGGAAAGGCAAAGGGTTGCTGGTATTCTAAGCAAAACAAAGAAAAAACCACCATCTCACAAAAGAACGCGAAAAACACGTCCTCTAATATTTGTCGCTGAACCTACACTTCCGTCATTGAGCAACGTGGGAAGTGAAGATGGTATTGTTGGTCTAAATTATGTCAAAGACGATAAAAATTGGCGAAAAAACCTTGCTGAAAGAAGTATATGTTCTATCAGTAGAATGCGATATTAATGGGGATATATTATATGTTTATTTTCTTTTCGTATCCAGCGAATCATTAGATTCCAGTGAATCTAGTGACTTGAATATACCCTATTTGCTAAAAAATATAAAGTAGAAATTACATTTTGTAATATACGTGTGCATGGTCCATATTTTTGTTCTCGAGAAATCATTAAAATGATATTTGCTAGTTTAATTCAGGATAATTATTAAGATGATTAAAAACTGCTTGATAATACACAAATTGTCAATATTGTATTTTAAATAATAGTTTTAGAGATCTCCACAATTATTTTTTAAGATGGTTCAGGCAGGATACAACAGGAGGTTTGCTCAGAAATATCTGTTCTTCCGTATTTGATATTGCATGAAATTATTATTTAGTGAAGCACAGAAGTGACAATTTCTTTGGCAACATTTCAGATGAATCCAGTTTAGATGCCTCGTCTCCGCGTGAAATTAATTCCCCTAGTGTAAGTAAAATAGATACACGAAAACATACAGATAAATCTTTGTGTAGACTCTTAAAGGCATTCTGTTTCGGTTTGGTATTTTAAATAAGGTCAAAGATGGTGGTAAATTGAACAGAAAAAAGGATAAACAGAAAACGAAAGAAGATGAGAAGTTGGTGAAATGTCGACAGAAAGAAGAGATTCTCAAAAAACGCGCGGAGAAAGAGAAGGAACGAGAGAAAAGGAAGTAAGAAACAGTAAAGCAAACTAAAGGACCTAGTTTTACACTATTTTTCCAGAAACAGAAATATTAAAAATAATTGTGAATAATTTTCAGGTGTAATTATTGCAGATATCAATTAGTCAATGTATGGTTGTTACTATACTTACTTCAATTATCCTTGCATATGTACATACCTTTAATGTTAGTAAACAATATTGTAAAAGATCGAATCTAATCTCAATGAAAATTTCTAATTATATAATAGTGGCGTCGGAAATGCGTTGTGTATAGATCTGTACAGAACATATCTTTTTCTACAATTTTTTCTAGCGAAAAATTGGCTTTTGGTAAAATGAAATTCTGGTTTAACTGAATGCTTGCATAAATATTTCTATGCATTCACAGGGCATAAATTAATCATTGCTATACAGTTGTGAAAGTTAATTCAATATATGTACATATATGTACCTGGTGTAATTCCTGATTATTGATTATTGCAGCCAGTATCGAAATGCTATTTTGTTTAGAACCACATAGAAATATTTTTGGAATATATGTAAAATATTCTTCTAGAATAATAGAATAACTTAAAAATTATGTTAAAGACAACGTGAAACCTTATTATATGTTTCCATTAATCTTGATAAACGAAATTAATAGAAGAAACTTCGATGAAACGGAACATCTGTTTTTTTAATACTCAGAAACACAAGTTTCGAATGTAGTATATACTGTGCCATGATACGTATCCACATAATTTAATAGCTGAAATAAATTTAGATAGTAATTTTAAATGATTAAAGGTATAAAATGGCTACGAGATATAAAATGCGTACCGGTAATAGTTAGGCTTAAAAGGTCCAGCCTTATTAAGTCCCATATATTTAGCTTGTTCATCTGTTAATTCCGTTAAATGCGCATCGAATGTCGGTAAATGCAACGATGCCACGTACTCATCTATTGGATTTCATTATTGCTTTATAGTTCATCATGATGCAAAAATAGCGGGGCGAGAAACTGCGATCGTGCTTACCCATCTTTTTCGGCAATAGATAAACGTCACTTTTATATCGCCCTGGAGGCGCGTTGAAAAGTTCAATCAGCGCTAACGCTTGAGTAGCTGCTGTAATCGATACAACGAACGACGGAATGCTGGAACAAGACAAGTTGACTAACCGACCTTCCGCCAATAATACGATGCGCTTTCCATCTGGCCAGATAACATGATCCACTTGAGACCTTACTTTTTCCCAAGTTAAATCAGGCGTGCGTAAACTGTTCTGTTAAGAACATATTAAACGAGTCTTAATGTTTTACCAATAAATTCTTTTTTTTTTGTTCTGAAATATAAGAAACACGAGTTTTTTCCCTACACAAACTCTAATTGAAAATCTAATGAAATTATTAAAAATATTAACTGTATTGTTAGAACTTGAACGTACAATATCTATCTCAGTATTACTGTGTCCCATATTGCACACTACGCAGCCATTTTTCATCTTATCCATATGTTCGCGTGTAACTACGTTCTTATTGCCGGTTGCAGTAATAACGATATCTACATTTCGAATAACTTCGTTTAGTTTCATTACTCTAAAACCATCCATGCTGTAAAGAATACAAGTGTGAATAATCATGCTGTAATCAATAAATTATACTTTCTTTGTGAACCATCTACCTTGCTTGTAAAGCACAGATTGGATCGATTTCAGTTATATAAACGATACATCCTAAACCTTTAAGAGCCTGACAACAACCTTTACCAACTTCGCCATAGCCGCAGATTACGACTTGTTTCCCACCAAACATAATATCTGTAGATCTTTTCAAACTGTAATAAGATATGTTAATAAAAGCAATCGCTTAGTAACGCTTAGTGTTTAGCGATTAATTATTAATTTACCTATCGATAATACTCTCGCGGCAGCTATAAAGATTGTCAAATTTGGTCTTTGTTACGCTATCATTGACGTTCATGGCAGGGACGGATAATTTTCCTGCTTTTGATAATTGGTATAATCTATGTACACCTGTCACGCTCTCTTCAACAATTCCTAGAAATGATTTACATTAATGTCATTCGCTGCTGTTGTCACGAAAGAAGCGACTGACGAACCTTGGATCATCTTAAACATAGCATTATATTTTTTGAGCATCAAATGTGTCGCATCTCCACCGTCGTCTAGTATCATATTGGGTTGCCAATTCTCGGCTGCTACACATTTATCGATACACCACCAAAAGTCTTCCTCTGTTTCACCGCGCCAAGCGAAAATTGGATAACCAGCATGGGCAAGAGCAGCGGCCACTTCATTTTGAGTGGAATATATGTTACATGCCGCCCATCTGACTTGTGCCCCCAAATGTACCAAGGTTTCGATAAGAACAGCAGTTTGAGCATTGATATGAGTGCATCCCACGATTTTAGCATTTTTCAGTGGCTGTTTTGAGACAATTATTTATCGTAAATGTGCATATATTAACATTGTTTAGTACCGCTTTTGTGCACCAAACAATTGTATACCTTATCGTCAGCAGCTCGTTTACGAAGTGCCATAATTCCTGGCATCTCCTGTTCTGCTATTTCTATCTCCCTTCTACCAAATGCATGTTGATTAATATTACGTACGCAGAAATCCATGAAACCGACTTCTGTCTTTTGAATCTTTTCACGGGGCGAGACATCATCCTCGTCTGACGAGCTTCCTGTATAAGATGCTAAAGATAGCAAAAATTAATGGACTTAACTCTGACGGACAAGCAGTAATCGGTTATACTCGTTAAATGCGCAAAGTGCTGTAATGACTGTACGCTCATACCAGAACTGTAACTGTCTGTACTGCTGGCTGAGAGGGATCGACTACGATAACGGCTAGACTTCTTCAAGGCTCCAGACTTGGAATCCTAAACATTTAAAAGGTCGAATCAATTACGGAACGATGAACATCGCGCGTTTCGAAAAGGGCTACGACGGATGGAAATGGACTACAAACAGAAGAATGCGAATGAAGCTACATTTACTTGACAGAATGGACACAGATTAATATAGACGACGCGTGACAGTTCTTTTAGTCTGTATTGTTTGATATTATGCCATTGACATGTTATTGACATATAATGAAGCAAAGTAAATTAATTCTGCCGATAGTTTTGCAAATTTATGTATGTTGCTCATCAGGGATGAGCAATCTTTTTTTGCCACAGGTCAAAGTTCGAAATCCAATTGCTGTAATCACAGCGACAAGAATGCAAAAAAAAAAAAAGAAGGAAAAAGAAGAAAAAAAGATCCAATGGGATCGAAGTGATTTCGATTTCATTAGATCTTGCGCTCCAGCGGACTTAAAAAAATGATTGGTGATCCACGAGTTGCTCATTTCTGATGATGAAAAATAAATGAGTCATTCATAATTTCCATTGAATTTTGGAAGAAAGATCGTCTTATTATTACCCTGTGTTTGATGAAAAGGCAAAAATGATAAATCCATTGGCACATACCAGATTTATATATATCATAGGAATTAAAGCAGCCCTGAGGAAGTTGCAAGGATTGCTCAATGGAGAGGAGTACAAATTTACTTTGTGTATTTGTACACATATATATTCTTACTTACTAATTTTGTTCTCGCGCCGTGAAAGGCATTATTTGATGCCTCTAGGCTCTGAAATCACAACAACCACCATTTCATGATTCAAATTGGATCAAACTTTCATAATACAGTCCGTAGTTTGGTACAAAGCTCCCAAAAGGTAGTATATTTTTACATAAAACTGGTATCGTATAAAATACTAGTTTTATGTATGCGAAAGTATCTCCTTTCTCTCTGTTTTTTAATCATTCCTTGGTTATTTTTTCATTGCGCTCAAGACACTGGTTCAGTAGTGCTAATTGTGCCACGCCTATATATGGTGTATTTAGGCTTGTAATGAGCGATGCATGAGTGATTGGTACCGAACCTACGGACTACTGTGTGAATAATGCTCTATATGTAAAATAATATAAGCGCCTCGATTGCAGGCAATACGTGTAATAGCATGCAAATTGCCTTTACTTTTTCTATTATTAAAGATTAAGCTCTGTAATAAATATTGTGAATTTGAACAATTATATAATTTTTCATCATGATATAGTTAGTGTGCTAAAATATTATTATGCAAGGGAATATAAAAAAAGAGATATATAAAATGAAAAAAAGTTATTAAAAGAAAAAAACTATTAAGTGATAACAAATTCTTTTATCCTGAAGACATCGAGTTTAAAAACATTGCTAGGTACTCAGATGGGACAATATACTTAGAACGTTGATGTTTGAAAAGAAGTATTGTTCTTGGCATCTATACATATCTCATGTAATTATATGAATTGTCTGCAAGTTTCATGCTAATTATCATAACGTTGCTTCTGCAACGTATTATGTAACATTGATGAGTTGATCGTTACAGTAGCTAATTAACTGAAAATGAAAAATTATCTTCTTCATACAGAAATATCTATGAAGTATATTGATAAAACTTTCTTTTATTACTTTCTTATCGTGTGTATTTAAAAGTATTCAATGACATTAACTCATAAAAATGATGATCAGATCATTACCTAATTCTTCTGAGGGCTACGTTTTTATTTAAGAAACTTTATGATCACTTTTAATTTACATCAACGATGGACGTAAGCACTGGCAATAAACAAAAGCTGTGTATAGCAGATCGTACGTCAATTATTACCATGTGCTGTATTATATAACAGCAACATGTGGTCATACGACTTGAAAGGGTTGGGCTGATAGATGTGACAGAAAAACAAAAAACAAGTAAAGAAAGAAAAAAGTAAATGAGAGATCTTATACAAGTGATCTAATACAATATACGACATCGAAACGGTAATGAAGAAAGCTTAGCTCCTTTATGGGTAAATTGTTCTTTCACGAGGCGAAAGATTAAGTTTGAGAAAAATATTCTATTTTTTTAAACGATTTAATTAGCTAGAAACTAGTACGGCGGTAAATACAATACTCGTGGTACTGTACTGTCATGTTTTCACACTGTGACAGCTCGAATGAAAAAAGTTTGCTTGTTTATACTTTTGACGATAATATCCTTTAATTCACCTTGGTATTTGATGCCGGATCAGTGACAGGTCCATCGGTGACGGTATTTCTAGCCTCTTTCCCTGACGACGTACTGTTTGCAGCATCCCCGCTGTCAGCCATTTTCGATTCGAAGTCGGACTAGTTCGTTTACCCACCGACAGGTGGCGCTTTTACGTCCCTGCAGTAGCGTAATCACGGTGTGCTTACGGCTAGGTGTTCTTTTATCGATACGGTTCATAAATAATTGATTCGCATAAATAAATAATAGTAACACCGATGTATCTATTGCTCTTGTAATTTGAAAATGATAGATTCGTTTTGACAAAAATATATTTTATCAAAACACTTCAAGCTTACAAACGTACAACGTTTGTACTTATTTAATTCAAAGTATATTTGAGCTTCACCGTAGAAAGAAAAAGAGAGCGTATAGATTTGTTTATCTTATTAGTCGTGGGTTCGGGAGTAGGTTTCGGCAATGAATTTGGTATTAAATTAGGTATGGACAAAAAGTAGATAAAAATATAGTAATTCGTTCGCGAAGAAGAAGAGTTTGTTTAAAAAAATAATCACAGGAAGTACGCTAGATACGGTCTTGTTCTTGTTGGACGTTACTATCTATCCTGAAAACATTAATCGCCTTGTGCCCACCCACCAAGATGGCTCCTTTATGGGGCAATACTCGATGTTTGACGTGAAGTTATTTACACACCTGGAATTAAACGTTCATCCGGGCAAGTAATAGATGTATTTCGATGCTTCGCGTGTGTGAAAAGGATCAAGAAAGAGTGCGTGCTTTATAGCAGTGAACGATCGATCGAGTTTCTGACGAAAAAATTGTACGGGACGGCCGGTTGGTGTAATAGTTCGCTTGTCGAACCAAAAATCTGTACAGGTACCATAGCCTTTGCTATATCGAGCAGGATAGTCCGATCAGTTTTCTGATTTTCCTTGAACAAGATGTATAGTGTGTCGCGTATATTCATCGTGTGCGTTGTTAAGATTGGTTGAATCCCGGAATCCTTATCATCAGTGTCAAAATTGACCGCCGTTGTGTACAATGCATATTGATCTATTCGTAGCTGTCATTTGTATATCGAATAATTTGTTTCTACTGCATGAATCATATCTTGCGAGTTTGACGTTAAATCTGCAAACGTTAGTTCACATTTTGGGTAACAAATAAACCGACAGAAAGAACCCGATAAAACGATTTATTTCGTCGCGTTAGAAATACGTACTCTTCCGTAGCTGCGAAATAGTTCTTTGAAATTTATTAAGTAACAAATCACTTCGTGACGTTGCCTGAAATTATTCATAGAGTTGCTATTCGGAAATGATTATTACGTCGATTTGTCAATTATTGAAAAAAATGTTGGGTTCGCGTTATTTGTCGCGGAGATTAATGTAGAAATGTGTTACAAAGAACCGTTCGACGATTTATTTCATCGAATTCATAACCTGTAAAATGTTACAATTAATATATTTATTACTGTTCGTAATAAATTCAGTCGATAAAGAAATTAATTTTGCGTTTAGTGCTTTTTACTCGGCTTGAAACTTGTCCCTCTGTATAAAGTGAATTTCTCAACAGCTAATGAGTGGTTTATGATTCATATACATGTGATAAATATAATTCAGTGTCATTTTACATCACTTATTGGTGTGATCTTTAGCTATCGAATACGAATCATGAATATTCAATTTAATCCTTGTAGAAAACTATATGTGCGATTAATAGTTAATTTGTAAAGATTGTTTGACAGTTTGTTCACTTGTGGACATTATTTTTTTCAGATACACAGTGCCATTCCAATGAACCATTGCTCACAGTTGTGCTAAATTATAAATGCCTGTGCTTTATAGAAGAAGATAAAGTATAAAGATTTTCTAAGATCCGTGTTATTAACTTAACTAGTGACGTAATTTTGCCATTTGTGAGATCATAGTAACATACACTTAAATTATCGAGGCTCAAATGAAAATTATTCACAATTATTTGCATAGAAATTTGCATGCCACACAAAAATTTGGAGTATGATATTTGAATGGTGTGAAAAAAGTGGAAAGTAATATAAAAGAGTGCACACATTGTTGAAAATGTTA
This sequence comes from Xylocopa violacea, assembly GCA_963969225.1. NCBI lineage: Eukaryota > Metazoa > Arthropoda > Insecta > Hymenoptera > Apidae > Xylocopa > Xylocopa violacea. The sequence continues at coordinate 30,805,262 of CAXAJV010000006.1, read as the reverse complement.
CCGAAGGAAGGTGATGCAAATTTCCATATAAACTTCTAAACTTGATACAATGACCAAAGGGAGAAACATAAATTTTTAATAATCTGGAAAGATAAGTGAATAAGACAGAGTGCGAGAGAGAGAGAGAGAGAGAGGAATTATCAATAGTGGTACTTAAACATGTCTTGAGTAAAGTTTGATGGAGAAAAGATTTTTATTTTCACACTTATTATTCATATAAGTGACCTAATTAAGCTATAAAAATGGCAAGAAAAAGTGATAACATCAAAAGCATAAATGTTGCCATTGTTGGTCTTTCTGGCACTGAGAAAGACAAGGGACAGGTTGGAGTTGGAAAATCATGTCTTTGTAATCGTTTCATGCGTTCTTTGAACGATGATTATAATGTGGACCATATATCAGTGTTATCACAGGTATTATTAAATCATTATCATTTATATATATTTTTTATTATTAGTACTGTGAAAATGCAACAGACTTTTTCAGCATATATGTATACTTTATAGTAACTGTCTTTATTAATCGACTATTGCTTTTTACAGTCAGATTTTAGTGGTCGAGTGGTGAACAACGATCATTTCTTGTATTGGGGTGAAGTTACAAAAACAGCTGAAGATGGAACAGAATATCAATTTCAAGTGATAGAACATACAGAATTCATAGATGATGCATCTTTTCAACCTTTTAAAGGTGGCAAGATGGAACCTTACGCAAAGAGATGTGCAGCTACAAAAATTACAAGTGCAGAGAAGCTTATGTACATTTGCAAAAATCAATTAGGCATAGAGAAGGAGTATGAACAGAAGGTTTTGCCGGATGGTAAATTAAATATCGATGGCTTCTTGTGTGTATTTGATGTAAGCGTTGTACCAAACAGATCTATAGAGAAACAGGTTGAAATAGTGGCAAATATATTGAATAGTTTAATGAAAACTAAGAAACCAATAGTTTTGGTGACAACTAAAAATGACGATGCTAATGAACAGTATGTAAAGGAGGCTGAAAAATTAGTGATGCGTAAAGAATATAAAAATTCCATTTTAATAGTTGAAACATCAGCACATGAAAATATCAATACTGATTTGGCATTTATGATCTTGGCTCAGATAATTGATAAAACGAAAATGCGTAGTAAGGTGATACCATTCGCGGAAGCTGCCAGAGCAAGGAAGGAATTATTGGATGCTTCAACAGAGTCTTTACAGAGATTGATTCGAATACACGTTACCGATTATAAAACATTGTGGTCTCAGGCATCTAAGAAGCTGGCACAACACAAGGAATTTTCAACATTTGTGGAACTGTTTGGTATTGATATGACCCAAAGATTATTTAGGAGACACATTAAAAAATTGAAGGACGAACAAGTGGCAAAAAAGATTCAGGGATATTTGGATATATTACCGGATATTCTTCATGAAATGTGTCCTGATGTAACAAATTTGATCAACGAGTATGTTTCAAATTATAGTTGTTTAATTATGACTGAAAAGTATTATTTTATTGAACCTATATGTACATTTTTGTTCAGAGAGTGGTCTGCAGTACAACAATATATAAAAGAACATCCTGATTTTCATCAGTATTTCTATGAATGTCCAGAAGACAAGACGTGGATTGATTGTGATTTCGATGAAAATGATGGAACAAGGATTCCTTATGATGTTCTGGAAACACCAGAAGCTGAAACTGTTTTCAAAAATCATATAAATATGTTGCAACAGGAACAGCGACGATTAGAGTAAGTATTCCAACCTGTATTTGAAATTGATTCCCAAATGCAAACAGTATCTGAATGTTTGCTATTTATGAATAGCAAATGAATCATTAGTTGATTGCTGGGATATGCTTTGATATAATCAATAAAGTCATATAGTAATTCAGCATTTTAGAAAGTAATATTCTACATGCGATACACTAATGCTTTGCTTTATTCTGGGTGGCGTTTCTTTGTGCAGACTTCCCAAAAGGTAAATCATGCTTCTTATTGCTTTATACTTTAAAATATTGGTTTTTGTAGGAAAATATGTGAATAGCGGTACTAACATTTTACATATTTTGGCATATTTATTCATAAGTAAATGTTCCATAAATATTAGAAATAATTATACTTTAGTGATATACTTTAGTGAGAAAAACAGTGTTTGATATTATTTATGCAAATATATTGTTCATTAGATGGAAAAAGCAGTTTAAACAATTGTTGGAAGAAACTGGCTATGTTACACCAGGAAAGAATTTGTCCGAGGTCAAAGTACTTTTTATGGGCAGAGAATGCTTTGAAGCCCTTTCTCATCATGATTGTCAAGAAATATATGATAAACATCAAAAAGAAATCATTGAAAAAGCAAAACACAATTTCCAGGTAAGAGCATACATTTTGAATAAAAAGGATATAAACATTTTGTACTTTACTTTGAGTCTATTTTTCATTTTCTTATATTTTAGGAACTACTACTAGAACATGCCGATTTATTCTACCATTTCAAGACTATAGCACCATCGGGTACTATAACGCAAGATGACATAAAAGAAATAACAGATGCATTGGTGGATGATTTTAGGTAATTAACTAAACCCTTTTTTTATTTGAAGAGTGATTATAAATATTTTTGCATAATATTTCTTATGGTTTATAGGTATAAGGCTTTAGATAGATTGGATCAAGATAGAAAATTAATGCTTTTCCAACACTTAGGTTTTGTACATTGTCCTATAAGAGAACACTGTCCAGCTTATCCAAATTGCATGGATGCACTTATAGAACGAATACTTGGAACAAAGGCTCATAGGTAAGACTCGATGAATAATAAAAAAAATTCTTTTGTACGTTTTTATGTTATAGAAAAAATTGAAAATCTTTTAGGCCTTCTTCATGGAATCACAGTAGTCAGTGGCAGTTAACATCTGATAATAATCAATTAAATTTAGTCATACTTGGAAACAATGGACTTGGCGAAGAATTTGCTCGTGAAATTAGAGCAGAAACAGAGGACGACGAAGTAGAAATTGATTGCCAGTTGTATACACTTGGATATCGAATAATCGATGGTGACGTCGGACTACCGCACAATTCATTTACCACATCCGATTTTATGCCTCATGGTATATAGAAATGTTATTATAAAAGTACATTAAAAAGTAAAACTCTCTCTGAATGTATCTTAAATTTACAGGATCATTTTGTATTTATGCAAATGGAGATTCGTTAGAATATGTTCGTTCTTCTTTGGAGAAGACTTTGTTGTCGAATTTAGAACAGGAGGATAGATTACCATTTCAGGGATTACCTATTGTTATTATGTTCGTGCCAGATTGCTCTGTAAGCGAGCTGGAAGCAATGCAACTTAGGGTAGATGGTCAGAGTCTTGCCGATAGGTATTAATTATTTGTGGACTTAATATTTTGTCATGAAAATCGTAGGAGCTATTAATAATCAACTTTTAATATCAGTTTACAGTGTCCATTTATCGATGTTTGTCCGACGGATTTAGAGTTTGGCAAGCGGTTTCCTACTGCACTTGTGAAAGATGGTTTAAAAAAACTTGTACAATCTATAAATCACAGAGCTGGTTTTATAAATATTTACCAAAGTGTTATTGAATGTTTGGAACCTGATATTAGGTAATATAACATTTAGACATTATATCGATTGGTACTTTCTGTTAAATGCACTCTATATCTTAAAAATAAATCTTGGACACGTATATTTACCCTATAAATCATCAATGTATGATTTGGAAAATAAAAATGTCAATATCAACTTTATTTTAGAATCATAATGTGCATGTTCTGCGGAGATCCATATTCTGTGGAAAACGTACTTGGCCCTTTACTCAGTCATCAGTGTTGTTTTCTCAGTGGTGATCGGTCGATTGTTTTAGAAACATTTTTAGGAGAATCGAAAAGAAGGGTCGAAGTTATCATTTCTAGTTTCCACGGGGCAAATGCATTTAGGGACGAGTTAGTACACGGTTTCATATTAGTTTACTCTACGAAAAGGAAAGCATCGCTCGCAACCCTTAAGTATGTATACGCGATTATATTTATTAAATGTACATCACAGCAATATTATTCCTCGTTCAACGTTTGTTCACAGTGCATTTTCCATGAACATACCGAACTTACCAATACAAATAATGGCTGTGACTGATACTGGAGGTGCTAATGCTTTCTTTAGTAATGACTTAAGTCATTTACTCATGACGGAAGGGAACGCGATCGCGGATAAATTACAAGCACACTTTATGACATCAGCGTCCAGTTGCCAACAAAAAAGTACAATTATGCAATTTTGAGGCAGTAACTTTTATAGCAAGTTAAATGTATTAATTAGGAATGCGTTTATTTTATAATATTATTTATTGCAGCGGCATTCTATACTCCATTCTTTAAAGAGGTATGGGAGAAAAAACCCGAGATCGAACAAGCTTTTAACATGGAAGAACCGGGTAACCTAAACGATAGTGGTGAAGGAACATTGGAGTACTCCGCGTTGCATCCTATGCCACCGCCACGACACGAAAGTTATCACCTTCAAACACCAGACGATGGGTAAGTAATTTAAAAGCAATCTTGAATATAACATATAATTGATGTGTAATGTTTAGTTAAATATTTCTTGATAATTCAAAAGTCTAATGTGTAGCAGTATGTCTGTAACTTTCAGAAGTGGTTCTGAGTCGTACGAACAATTAACACCCGATGGTGACGTGGGAGATACGGGATTGAACGAACAATTTGCAGATAATAGGGCAACGCCTAGTGATGATAGTGATATTTATAGCCAAGTAGATTTTTATAGAGAGGAAAGAGAGAGGGATTCGTTAAAACCGGGCGACATTGCGAACAAATTATCCGGTAAATTTTGTGTTAATTAAATCGTAAAGATAAATTGTTACGTTTTCATTACACTCTTTATTCTTTACTGCCATAGGTTGGGTAAAAGATACGTTCATGCATCAAGACGGAGTAACTAACAGTTACTCTCACAGAGCTTTCACAACAGGCAGACGCCATATTTCCCAGGTGAAACCGCGACCAAAAGGAAACAGCCAAACATTGAAGCAGCCTGGTAAAATAAATTTAAAAGATTTCTCAAACGTGACAGATGCCATAGCTAGAATGACAGTAGGCGAGAAGGACGAACATGGTCCTAAGATGACAATGGGTCATGCTCCTCTGGCTACTCCTGAATTGGTAGACTTAGGTTCCGAATATGCGCAAGTTAAAGACGTCGTACCGAATCTATATCCATATGACGGTGACTACACGTACGCTTCGGTACAAGATTCCATCGGAAATAATAAACCTAAGTTACGTCATAGACGCGAAAAGGGACAACCCTGTAAGTTTAATTGAAAGTAAACCTTTTTTATTAATGCATACACATATGCTTATTCGTGTATTTTACTTTGATAGCATATACTGACTCTGATTCGGAATGGAGCTCTTTGGAAAGGCAAAGGGTTGCTGGTATTCTAAGCAAAACAAACAAAAAACCACCATCTCACAAAAGAACGCGAAAAAAACGTGCTCCAATATTTGTTGCTGGACCTACAGTTCCGTCTTTGAGCAACGTGGGAAGCGGAGATGGTATTGTTGGACTAAACTATAATATTAAAGAGGATAAAAATTGGCGAACAAACACTGCCGAAAGAGGTACATATTCTATCAGTAGAATGTGATATTAATGGGGTTATATAATAAGTTTATTTTCTTTTAGTATCCAGCGAATCATTAGATTCCAGTGAATCTAGTGACTTGGAGCACACATCAAGATCAAGAGCAAAAGGGTGCAAACACGTTGTTCCCAACATACGAAAAAGACTTGGAAATTCATTGCCGCAACAGCAGTTGCCAACATCATTACAACATCCTTACAACGTAAAACATATGTCTCAAGAGATGTTCAGTGCTTCTTGTAAGTGTTATTGCAATACAACTATCTATACCCTATTTGCATGCTAAAAAATACAAAGATGAGTAGAAATTACATTTTGTAGTATACGTGTGCATGGTCCATATTTTTTGTCTTTGTTTGAAAAATGAGTATTGCTGTTACTTTTGTTCTCGAGAAATCATTAAAACCAGCAGCGAGTTAGATATATTATTGATATTTGCTAGTTTAATTCAAGATAATTATTAAGATTAAAAACTGCTTGATAATACACAAATTGTCAATATTGTAATTTAAATAATAGTTTTAGAGATCTCTACAATTATTTTTTAAGATGGTTCAGGCAGGATACAACAGGAGGTTTGCTCAGAAATATCTGTTCTTCCGTATTTGATATTGCATGAAATTATTATTATTTAGTGAAGCACAGAAGTGACAATTTCTTTGGCAACATTTCAGATGAATCCAGTTTAGATGTCTCGTCTCCGCGTGAAATTAATTCTCCTAGTGTAAGTAAAATAGATACACGAAAACATACAGATAAATCTTTGTGTAGACTCTTTTAAAGACATTCTGTTTCGGTTTGGTATTTTAAATAAGGTCAAAGATGGCGATAAATTGAACAGAAAAAAGGATAAACAGAAAGCGAAAGAAGATGAGAAGTTGGAGAAACGTCGACAGAAAGAAGAGAAACTCAAGAAACACGCGGAGAAAGAGAAGGAACGAGAAAAAAGGAAGCAAGAAAAAATAAAGCAAACTAAAGGACCTGGTTCAGCATTGAGTGTCAGTCAACCACTGATCGAAGATTTTGCACAGAGTGAAACAAATCGAATACCATTGTTTCTCGAGAAATGCGTGCAATTTATTGAGGACGAAGGGTTAGATTCTGAAGGTATATATAGGGTTCCTGGAAATAGAGCACACGTAGAGCTCCTCTTTCAAAAGTTTGAAGAAGGTAAGTTCTTTTGCGAGTTTATATCCGAATACTAATTTTTGTCCTAGTATTATTTTCACATTTTTTTTGTATGTTAGACGGAAATGTGGATATACATTCGTTGGACATACCTGTAAATGCTGTTGCAACTGCTTTAAAAGATTTCTTTTCAAAGAGGCTACCGCCATTGATTGACAAAGAACGAATGAGCGAACTCGAGGATATTTCGGGTAAGGTATAGCGATTTTAATGTTAATATAACTTCCTGCTATTGTAAAATTAATGTTAAATTCTTTCTTGTTTAGGTGCTCGTGGTATTAGCAAGCCAATGTCTGCGACATGTATGAATATGGAAGGTAAGTATCATTATATAAATCTGAACGAAGACTTTAGTATGATTTAATGGAAAATATCTGTGAATTTATTCTAGATCGAAGCTGCAGATTATTAGCATTACGTTTAATGCTCAAAAAGTTAAATCCAGTGAATTTTGATGTACTTAAATTTATCTTTCATCATTTTGTAAAGTAAGTAACCATCGTCATAAAAATTTTGAAAGCTATGTATAACTGTCAGTTATTTTAATGAAATGTTTATGCATTTTGCAGAGTGGCTGAGAATTGTAAGCTGAACAGTATGGATAGTAAAAATCTGGCAATTTGCTGGTGGCCTACTTTATTACCTATAGAATTTAACGATCTTGGCAGATTCGAAGCAATGAGACCGTACTTAGAAGATGTTGTACAAACAATGATTGATCAATATCCATTCCTGTTTTGTGGTGAAGAAGCTATCGTAATGGTGTAGTGAAAGACTACATTATTGCAAATCGTACAGTCATAATCTGTACGAGTAGCAGGAAATGATTACGCGTCGATATGATGCATATTGTTTCCGTAACGTTTAGTTCTTACAGTCACGAATAACAAGTCTCGCTATGTTTATATACCACTACTTCATCGTAGTGCATTTGAACTACGATTAGGGTAATTCTCGTGACGTAAAAGAAAAAAAAAAGACCGAACAAATTAACTTAAGTTTACGTACTTGTTCCATTGCGAAGTGTGACTGACGGAGTGATAGATTAATGGTCCTAATGGTGGCTGTTTGCAAGCCCGATAATAACGCGAATAATAAAAAACAAGTCAATCCATGTGTCATAACAGTATGCATGTATTATGTTGGATGTATTCAGAGCGATGTATTTATTAACATGTATTTAGATGTAAGTCTCGATATTTGATGATAGCGAATACTCGTAGTGGACTCGATGTTGCTTTTTTAACTATAAGTTTGTTTTCTTTTTTCTTTTTTCTTTTCTGTTTTTATGTTTTTCTATAGATAAGAAAACTGTTTATTGTATGCAATGTGCGTGTATGCGTGAGAGAGAAAGGGCATGATAAAATGCGAAAGAAAGGGAGAGAAAGAGAAGTGGCGCAATCTATAAAAAAAAAAAAAAATACTCGTATTCTAAAACGTGTTAAAGACATTATCTTAAAATGTACGAGGTATACAATTTTCTCCAATTCATGCGCATTTTTATATAGCAATGATATCAAAAAGTTCGAACTATCTCTACGAATAATTTGAACTCTCGAATAATCGATTATCGTCTGTGTCGTTTAGTCTCGAAGGTATTCTTAATTTCCATTCGATCGATGTAAATCTCTTTCTCAAACCAGTATTTCAGAATACTCAATTTGATTTAATAGGGCTGTTTAAGCTCGTTGGTGATACAATCCATAATATATCCATTCCGTCTGAATGAAGAACAAAAACGAACAAAAAAAGGAAACGATGCAAACGAAATGCGTTACATATACTTGCGATTTTTTCAAAGACGTGCAGCGGACAAGCGTTTATATCAAGAGGATTGTAAGGATATCGATATGGTTCTAATTACTAAGGTAAACCTTGAAGATTTCCGGATTTATAACAGATTACGGGGATACTAAGAACAATACTTAGATTCTCACAGACATTTTTTCAAGTTTCATAAAGCGAACAAGTGTACATAAGATTATTAAGATTGTAAGCTACGAAAAGTTTATAACGATAAATCGCGAAGATTGACTATCGATACTTTCGATATTATTCAGTGGTCGCCATGATGTTCATACGGATCGCTTTTACTTTTTTTACGCGATGCATGTTATATTTGAAAAATACGTGAATAATAGACGAAGGTCTGCGTTTTTAAATCGCGTGTTGTATTTTGTGTGTTAGCTTTCGTCTATATTTATAAATGATATTTATATCAACGACTCATTTTGTTTCTCGAACAACTTTTTAGAATACACACTACGGTCAGAGGACATGTAACCGATCGTCGAACTGTTCCACCATTTTGCTGTTGTACCTGCTGTGTTATCTGTAACTGTAATTATCTTTCTTTTCTTTGTTCTACTAAACTTTCATTTCAAATTGTTACACACGTAATTACTTTTTTATGTGTTTCCATGGACAATGGTTCTGACGATCGTCGTTATTGTACGAAAGAGATGAAAATCGATAGTACGGCGTATCAACAGATGAAACGACTGAGCCATTAGAACTGTGATGTAGTTACTTGTTTTTAATAATGTATAATAGTAACTATCGAAAGGCAAAATGATTGTACTATGACTGCGACAAATGCGACCTTTTGTTAAAACTAAGCTATGTGTTTCAGGATCAGTGTATATTAGCATCGATTAATTTTCAAGCGTGCAAAACCTCTTCGTCTATTAATACGGAATGTGGTCCGATTCGAAATCCGTTCGAATAGCGGCGAATTCACATGTAGGTGTGCCATACTGTATGTAGATGTCACGATCGCAATATAACCTTATATCTTTCGGCGACCGAAATGTTTGGAAACGAGGATTGTCTGGAAAGGGACAAAAATTGGATTAAACGAAGTTAAACGACAACTAATTAACAATGGAGCCACTGTGAGCAAGTTCGTTTGTTTTTCTTTTTGTTTTGTTTTAATTTTATTTGTTAATTCGAAATGTAATGAGAAACATTCCCGTAAGTCGCGATCGATGTCACTTACGGTTTTGTCGAGGGCGAATTCGACGAGACTCGCGATTCTTTGATGTTGAATACATTGCGAATAGAAAGACGAGTGGAAAGAGAAAAGATAACCAGAAACGTGGAGAAGCGGAGAATCTCCCTGAACGAGTCGTTCGATCTCGGCAAGTTCGTTCTCGATAAATTTTGCACTGTCATATTTATATAAGAAAATCGTTGTAACGATATTTCGATGATCTAACGAGCGTCACGTGGACGCTTGGTGGCGAGTAACGGACATCGTACATTCCCGTATTAGTCGTAAAAATGAAACAAACAAAACAGAATTTTATACATTCGTACGTACATAATTGTATAATGTTAATTAATAGGAACAGAGACGTCGATGTTACGTGTGAGATCTGGGATACGGATCAAATGCTGTCTGAAATAATAATGACATGATTTCTGTCATTGTCGCTGAATTCAAAATGGCTAAGTTTTTGGAACACCCGTTTCGACATTCACCTTCTGCAATTGATTTCATTTCTATCCTCGATCGGTGTTGCGTATTATGTCCTTGCATTTTACGTTACCGTTCAACCGAGCATGCTGTTTTTAAACAGTACAATTTTTTAAAATATCGCTTTTTTACGACGCCTTTGTTAGTAATTCACTTGTGTTTTTTTCTCGTTGCTAGAGAATATTTTGCACGCACAACAAATACAATATTCACGTCTTCTTAATTAATCGAGTCCTAGACTTCCCATTTGATTAAGAATTATTATTTTGCCAATGTTTCGTGTTTCTCAGTTTTTATTGTGTTTTCTTTGCATTTTCACCGAATCAATCATCATTGAGTGCCTCCACCGGGAGGGAAAGTTTTTCTGCGTTTCTTTGTTAATTTCTGACTTCGCATCATCAGAGATTCGATTGGTTTTGCTCTCTTTTTCTGTACACGCTTTAACTGGCATTCTTTGTCAGTTTTACATAGTTCAACAACCAAGGTTTCACAAGTTTAGAAATACATTTATCGCGAATAATCGCGAATCGATGGGTTTTCATTTTGCAATAATCAAAATTTATTCCACTGCCGGAATACTGTGCTTCTGTTTTTTTCCACGTTGATCGTTTCTCTCGATTACAATATCCTCTCGTTCGTTGACTTTTCGTGACTCGAGAATCTGATATAAAATCATTGATATATTCGATGAATGATACGAATTAATTCTGAGCTTTTCTCTTCATCTGTTTAGAAATGTTTGAGAGATATTGAGAAATGTGTATTTCTGAATATCGTTATTTATACATGTAACGATTTTTTGTAAATAATACGCGTATACGTATATAAATACGCATATAAATATATATATATATAGAAAGATATAAATATATGAACATAAAGATAACGAGTACATGTAAATGTTGTACATGAAATATTGTACATGAAGAAACGAATTGTTCACCATTAAAAATATCTTGGAACAGCTTTACTTGTTGAGTAAGTGATCAACGACTATCATTCCAGTGACACTCCTTCAGAACCGTTTTGTAAATCGAGAAGATCGCGTTTCAGCTGCCGCAATTGCAATTCTCTCAAAGAGATTAGATTTCGCTAATTTTAATAAAACGAAATTTCAGCATTAACGTCGATACACCAGAGGGAAAAAAGTGGAAACGCGAACGATACTCGATAAAGCCTCCAATCAGTCCCATCAAGTTTTATGTAACATTAGCATAATATGCATGCACAGGGTAATATAAAATTTTTACTGGCATTGATCCACTAACGACGTGTAGGTGCTTCCATATGGTGTCAGATAGAATGTGCATGCATGAATAATAACAGAAAAAGTACTGGCAGTGCAAGGTGAAACAGAAACGGGGTCGTCCGGTAAAATTTGATCTAGGACATCGCTTAAAGAACTACGTATACGAGGTGAAATGTGTATCACTGTTCTGAAATTGTCCTTTATAGTTCAGCGTGTCGCTGAAAGTGATATTGCGGAACTATACCTTGCACTGTTCCATCCTTCTCAACTTTCCTGCTTGCAGGTAGCATAGCATACCTCGGGATCACGCCAACAAGTATTTCTGTATCACCAAAGAAGAATTCGAAGCACGAAGAAGCGAAGAAAGAATGGCCTGTTAGGGTGGATAGATCATCTCTACATGCAGGTCTCACACGATAAATGGGAGAGAATAACTCGTTACATGCGCGAGTTTTCCTTCTTTCGCAACAAAACTCAGAAGAAAAGTTGAAGAGATTGCGTTTGTATTTGGAAACGTTTCTAATTTGGACTAAATCCTATTTGATGGAGTTTACATTATCAAATTAATAGAGATAGGAGAGGAAAGAACGATCCGTGATATGCAAATTTAAAAGATGATTCTACATGCCAAAATAAAATAGGAAATGGTAATCGATCAAAGATAAATTCGAGGGAAGCCACAAGCGAGAAACAGAGACTCGTACTTAAGCGTTTTCATTCAGTTTTCGTGTCCACCAACGCGGATTATTTTCGTCTTAACAGATGGATATATCCGAGCGAAGGGAAACAGGAGTAAATCTATGGACCTTGGACCATCTGCGAGTGTATGTTTTTTATGTTACAATTCTACGATCTTGTTTGTAAAAGCCTCGATTTAAAAAGAACGAAATGAAAACATATGTGAATTAACGAGGAACAAAATATCTCGTAATAAACGATCGGGAGCTTTAAACTCAAAGGCCGGCCAGTTGCAAATTGTTCTGGATGGTTTCGCCTCGCCTTTTTTTCGCCGCCCAATCCCTAGCTAGCTTCGAGGCACTGGCAGGCAATCTATAACTCACTTTGGCTGCATTCCGAGTTTAAAAAGTGAAAAATGCTTGGAACACCGTTGCGCCAAGGGGTTCCATTTTATCAGTCGGATTAATCTTCCCGTTTCGAAATTTTTTTTTATCCCTTTTTCGTTATTCGTTCTTTTTCTACGCTCGTGTTTCCCCTTTTGTTTCATATTTTTCTTTCCCTTACGTGTTCTTCAGATAAGCAGCGCGAGAACGTGGAAATCCAAGGATAATCGCAGCATCTCCTCTTTTGCGAAGAGTAATCACGGCAATATACCGAATCTCTACCTCCTTCGACGTTTCCAATATTCTCTCGGTGAGTCTGCATCCTTTCTCGTTCACCCAAGACGAAATATTCTTGTCATTTTTTTCCCCTCGAACGTTCGTTTATTTCACTTATTTGTCGTTACTCGTAGTCATCTTTTATCCACGTAACGTTTATGTTTTTAACTCATCGGTTTGAACGCCTCGACCTATAAGTAACACGTTGTGTCTGACTAGACTCGTCATTATCTACTGCCACGATTTCGGCTATCGTTTGAGCTATTTATACGGTTGCGAGTGGGTTAAACAAAACAAAAAATATTCTTACGTTCGTATACCTAATAAATTAATATTTTTGCGATGGGCACGTACATTTTAATAACATTTAGAGCACTATAAAACGATTCAAGAGTCCGGATACTTAAAAGAGTAAGTATACATCATCGTATCTCCATTCTAATCATGAAGAGCGCGGCAAAGCTCGTTTTTTCGAGATATTTGCTAGAGGAAAGAATAAAGACTGCGAAGTGTCCCTTGAAAACCGAGACACAGGGACGAGCGAACTTGAAACGAGCTCGAATTAGTAGCGGTCGACGTTTCAAAGCTGGTTTCTCTTTTTCTTCAACCACTATTTCTGTCCAATTCTTTTTTTTTTTTAACGAAACATTCGAGTAACGAGAACGGAGGTCCTTTATCCACCCACTAGCCGTCAAACTATTCCCTTAATTTGTGTATTTCCCTTAGTGCGTTAAACTTTTCAATTAACGTGTCACCTCAATCACGCAACGACAGGCGGTTTTCATCCAACATGTTCGTTACCGCGTCGAATCGTTGGGAACATAAAATTACTTTGCCTGGTATCGACGTTGAACAATAAATCGTAAAGAGATTACGAAGTGTACATTTATGCGACACAACTCTCCATAATTGTTTAAGTTGAACCCGACTTTCGTTTCGATCCAGATTCAACTTTTGCTTCCGCCTTTGTCCATTTGGAGCGGCACGAGGCCGTGATTCCGAAGAGTTTCGTTCTTGCGACGAGGACGGATCGTTACTGGAACCGATTGAGCCTCCGCGGCGTACGATGCGCCGATCCTCTATCGCCAGAAGCAGAGAAAAGGGCGATACGTCCAGCCGAGAAAGGGGATTGTTGTTTCTTTCGAGGAGGAAGTTGAAATCCGATTAAAAGCTTCGCAGCTAGAAAGTTCCCGGCAACATCCGACAGCACTTGCTCGCCCGCCGAAGACCGAGCCGCTCTGATCCATGATCTCGGCAAGATCAACAGAAATTAAAAGGACGGAATTATCTGATGGCAAACAAGACCGAATGTACCTCGACTGCTCAGCGGAAACGTTGAATACGGGCCAGAAGGTCGGCGTAAACGATAGACAAAACTTTATTTAGTAGGGCGAGGATCACTTCAGGTTCCGATGAAACTTTTTACATAAATCAATAGAAGGCCAAAAACTATTTTAGCTCGACTGCTTCGGGATTTACTTAAATTCCATTACCTCCGTAAGCAAGGAAACAAAGGCTCTCGAGAACTTGATGGAAGATTTCCAAACCATAACGTTTCAAGTACCAAGGAAGTAAAGTTCTCTCGAAGAAGTCCACCGTGCTCGAGTGTTACGAAATTATTATCGGGAAGACGATGCGGTTTCATCATAGAAAAGTCCAAGTATCACAGGTACTGTATTTCAATTTTTAAGATCGCTCTAATATCAACGACGTCCAACCTTTCGTTTTCTGATCTTTCAGAAGAGATACGCGTGTAGTGTGTTCGAAACGTTGCACGAGATCATTTTCATCCGACCGGGCAAAGAAGAATTAAACGGAGGTTAAGAAGTACGGGAGCTGGGCCCGGAAACCGGAGAGCGCGCTAGCTTAGGCGCACTTAACCGGACGTTACACCCCGTGCTAGAGGGTGTGCACTCGCGTTTTGAGGTTGCACTCTTTTGCACGTTCATTAGCGGTGCAAATTTATCTGGCGACGAGGCACACACCGGGCCACTCGTTGCGTCTTGGGCCATCTGAAGTGGTTTCGGGACGTTCGCGACAGACCTTGGTCAACCTTTCACGAGCTCCGCTTTTTTGCGTCCTAAATGATTCGCTTTCGCGTCGCAGTCATATCGCGGCGCGATTAACGTTCAACCCGAGGTTTTGACCACGAATTTTTCGGTCTCTGCGAACTCAAGCGGATATTTTCGAGACCTACCGTGGGAAAATTCCAAAAATACGAACGGAGAAATGAATTGCAGGGGAATTGTTTGAATAATCTCTCGATTAAATTAGACCTCGCTCGGTGGAACAATGGCACGGTATATTCTCTCTGTAATACAATTGCCATTGAACTCGAGGAAGTTCAACAATGAGTACGACTGGTTGAAGTGAATGAAAATTCGCGGCGCGTTACAAGACCTGCAGGGCTAATCGTCGCAAATGTACCACGAGTATTTGCATATTCAGGTCAAGCTGGTTATCAGCTACCTGCGCCTAGGCATTCGCGATTATTCACGCTCTCCTGTGATTTCGCGCGAATATTCACGCGTCGAGATAATCGCGACGTCGTGTTGGATTACAAAGTGCAACAGTTTTGGGATGTTTCCCTCGTTTCGTGCAGTCCCCCTTTGCCAATTTCAATGTTACGTTAAGGAGGGGCTTTTTTCGGGATAAATCAAAGCTGGATGAGAGGCAATGGAGGGGCAGAGGAACAGTTCTTGACCGGCTCGTTGGAAATTCTGGTATAAATTCTGAGGATAATAAAAATTTAAGAGGATGCCGGCGAAAATAGGGACAAAAAGTGCGCTCTGGAGCTCGGACAGAAAGGAGGGCGAAAGATTAGGGGTTGAGAGTGGCAATAACAGGGTGCGATAAAATAAGAAGAGGCCGCGTAAAAAGAGCAGAGTGCCGTCTTAGATAAAAACTGAGCGAAGCAACGAGGAAGAAAAAAGGGTGAAGCAACACGAGGGATGGAATCACGCGGAGAAGTATGGGGAGTTTGTCCCTCGTGGAGCGAAGTTTCCTTTAAGAAGAAGGAGAGTAAGGAGAAGAAGCGGAAGAAACGAGGATGCAGAACGATGGATGAACAAGAGACGCAGCGCGAAAGAGACGGTGGCTGCGGGAAATAAGAGCAGGGGAGGTTAACGCGTAATTGGCCGGAGCGCGAACATCCTGTGCACGCTGCGCGGTGGAAAAGGGAAATAAGCTGTACGTCTGTACGTCCTAAACGCAGGTGGGTACGTAATGTAATCAAGCGAGGTACAAAATACACCGTTCGTAATATCGTAGGTACACAACGGACTTCACGAAAAGGACGGAGCGGTGTTTCGGAAAGGGTGTGGAATTAAGATCGCGGTCTAATTGGACGTCGTTGGTCGCGCGAACGAATCGTTGGGCGCGCACAGTCCCATAAACCTACATTTAAATTCAATCACGGGGGAGAGGCGGCGAAGCGGAAGCGAAGACCGGGGAGGAACGACGAGGAGGAACGAGGAGGCTCCGTGCCGTTAGCATCCCTTGACGCGCGCGCCCAATATATGCGCGCAGCCAACGAACGCACGGCGAGAGCCAAAGGGGAGAACCGGCGTGGTGGAATCGAACAAACAAATAAACAGACATCGCAAGAGTGGCATCAAAAGAGAAGCGAGGAGGGTAAGCGGCCGGCGGGGGTTGGTGTGGGGTTGGTTGGGGGTTGAGGTAAGTCGAAAAGAGAAAAGAGAGGGAGGGAAGAGAAACAGCCTGGGGATTCGGGAAGACAGAGGCAGAGCGGCGGGGAGGGCGAGCGTGGTGGTTTAAGGTGAGGGTGGCGTGTAAAGGGTGGTGGTAGAGGGATGACGTCATAGTTGAGGGTTGCCCGGGCAACGGGGAAGCGGTTCGCCGCCGCGTCGGGACACCGTCGTGCGTCGCCACCGCCGCCGCGACGTAAAAATCAATTTGGACCTTGGCTAGGTGACCGTTCGCTCGGCGCTGCGTCGCGGCTGCTCCGGCGGCTCGAGCCTCGAGAGCAGCACGCTTCCCTTCCGGAGAGCTGCCGGCCACCTTGCCAACGAGAGCGAGCGAGCGAGCGAGCGAGCGAGCGGACGAACGAGCGAGTAGCAACCAGCAGCGGCTCAGTCGCGAGTCGCCAACCGAGCGGGTACGCCAGAGACGGTGGAGAAGAGCCGCGAGTCTGCCGAGCGAAGCGTGTTTCTCGCCGACGTCCCACGCGACCGACCGACCGCACGCTCTCCTCCGCTTCTGCGTTCACGCGCCGGCCGATGATCCACGAGGAGAGGAGGTTCCCGTCTCGCCGCGCCGACAACTCCCGGATCGCGTACGCGCTACGCGGACACGTTCAAGCGTAGTTTGTCTTGTGCGGAAGGACGATGAGAGAACGCGAGAGGACGACGCGAGGTGCAACATCGAGGGAGTTTGGCCAGTTGCGCCGCGAGGGACAGTTGTAAACAGACAAAGAGAAAGGGATAGAGAGAGCGAGGGAGAGAGAGAAAGAGAGAGTGAGAGAGGGAGGAGAAAAGCTCCGGCCGGGGGCTGCGCCGGTTGAACGAGGAAGGTCGCGGGGCCACCGGCTTCCTGATCTCCCTTGCGACGTAAACCGTTCTGTGCTCTCTTGTTTTTTCGGAGCGGTGCACCGGATCGGGGATATCGCCTCGTGGCGAGAGGGAATAGTGAACCGAAGGATATCGAGAGGGATCGTAGGGATTTCGTCGCCGAGAAAACGAAGTGGTTCTTCGACGAGATGTAAATTTCCCCGTTTACTTTTTGTTTGTTTAGTGGTCGAGTACGTTCGGGGGAGATGTACGAGCCAGAGGATAGAGATAAATTAGACGCGGAAACGTTCGAATCGGTAGAAAGATCCTGGCTGATCGAACGGCGAGAGTAGCCAGAGAATCTGCGTTGAACCAGGAGGCTGTGCGCTCTTTACGGAGTTCCGCTGTCACGAGGAAGGAGCCCACGGTGTGACGCATGCGACGTGCCGTCTATCGCGAGAGCTGTGCGTCGTGGACAACATCTGCGCGACCGGTAAAGCTTTTAACTCGTGTGCCTCCCCGCTCTGACGTATTACGTCGACGAACGGGATCAGCGTGGTCCTTGCGTGCTGTGCGCGTATCCGCAACGGGCCTCGAGCGAATAAAAAAAGCTCTTGCGCGTGCCGAGGAACGATACAGGCTGAGTCAGCACGGCCGCGCACTGTTCGCCGAGCGTTTCGCGGACGATGCTCGAGGATCGCCCGAGGCCAGTTTCGCTCGCGAGTCACGTCGTGGAAACCGCGAAAACCCGCGAACCTACGTTCTTCTTGGACGTTGAGCGCACGTTAAAGATTTTCTCTGCTTTCGAGGGTTGCCGTTCGACGACACAGTGACTCGAAGAGTACCAAGACGGATTTGGACCGGGAAGAACATAAGCAACGATGACCCGGTTGGCGGCGATTAATTAACGAAAAGGAAGAGCGATCGTTAAATAGAAACGGAACGGAACGCTCGCGTTACGCTGCCGTATCGACGTAAGAACGCATCGGAGAGGCTCGAGGAGCTGCCGTGAATTCATTAAAATATCACGGTTCGCCGGTCGCCTAGGGTGGTTCAAACGAAAATGTACCCGAGTACGAGGACGGGATCCGTTGGGTGGTTTCGCGCGTGAATGGAATCGGAAAGAGTGCCTCTGTATCGCGGCGGGCTCGCGAGCTCGACGATGTAGCAGGATCGTTCGGATGACTCTCGTGGATATTCCGGAGCAACGTTCGTCGGATCGTGGTTGTTAATTCGACACGCGCCGCGGGGAGACGGAGCCAAGGAGAGGAGGAAGAGAACAGGTGGGAGATCTCGGTGGCTCTGGTACCGATCTGGACGTCGAACGGTGAGAAAGGGCGAGGAGCAGAAGGAACGGGCCGCGGAACGGAAACGGTGTCGATGATGGTGGAAGGCACGCTGCCAGGAGGCGATTGGCTGCCGTGGTGCTCGCGTTCCACCGTTACGAGCTGCTCTTGCTAATACCGCGAGTCAAGTGGGAAGTAAACAAAACGATAAAAGCGAAGGAATGCCGAGGTACGATCACGATGGACTTGGTGGTCGTGCACGATCTTAGGATCGCGGTGTCGACGTCGTCGTCACTGGCGTCGTCGTCGTCGACGCGTAGCCGGTGGGTACGCCTACGGTGTTGCACGATCAGCTAATACAGATTGATAGATCGTTCGAATGGCGACTGGCCTCGAGCGCGACCGGCTTCGCTGAGAGAGAGAAGAGAGAGAAAGAGAGAGAAAGAGAGAGAGAGAGATCTCGAACGAGAGCATCGCGGAATTCCCTCCTCGCGCTGGCATCGCCGAGGATTCCCAGCTGCTCGAGCCCTCAGCCGGCTTACCTCTTCGGACGCATCGAGAAGTGGAGTTCGTGAAGGGGATGGTGACGCTATAAGTGTGGGACGAAAAGGGACGACGGTATCGCGGAGATAGATACTATTCGGATATTCGAGAACCCCGTTGCTCGGCCGGCCCGTTGAGACGGGCGAGCGCGAGCCGCGAGCGGAGTTGCTTCGTTGATCGTTCGATCGACCGGAAGCCATCGAACGCAGGATCGGATGCAGGACTATAGACGAGACTGAGGAACATTGAGAGAAGTACGGGAGACTAGATGCAAGTGGTGGAGGAAGGAGATTGAAAAGGGGCTGTAAAAGAGGATCAAAGGAAGGTGGTGGAAAATTTCGCGGGATAAATAAAACTATTCCACCGTCAAGCATGGCCTCGGTGGCAGCTTGGCTGCCATTCGCTCGCGCGGCGGCTATCGGTTGGGTACCGATCGCGACCCATCCACTGCCACCGCCGCCTATACCGAAGGATCGTCGCAAGGCCGACGACGAGAAGCTCCTGATAAACGTGAGCGGCCGTCGGTTCGAGACCTGGCGGAACACCCTCGAGAAGTATCCGGACACTCTTCTCGGTTCGAACGAGCGCGAGTTCTTTTACGACGAGGAGAGCAAGGAGTACTTCTTCGACCGTGATCCAGACATCTTTCGTCACATACTGAACTATTATAGAACCGGTAAGCTTCACTATCCGAAGCACGAATGCCTGACCAGCTACGACGAGGAGCTGGCGTTCTTCGGTATCCTGCCGGACGTGATCGGCGACTGCTGCTACGAGGATTACCGTGACCGTAAACGGGAGAACGCCGAACGTTTGATGGACGACAAGCTAAGCGAGAACGGGGATCAAAATCTTCAACAGCTGTTGGACATCAGGCAAAAGATGTGGCGGGCATTCCAGAATCCACACATCTCGACGGCTGCCCTGGTATTTTACTATGTAACCGGTTTCTTCATCGCCGTGAGCGTGCTGGCGAACGTGGTCGAGACCGTGCCGTGCGGTAATCGTCCGGGACGCGCCGGTACGCTTTCATGCGGCGAACGTTACAAGATCGTCTTCTTCTGCCTGGACACAGCGTGCGTAATGATATTCACAGCCGAGTACCTCTTGAGACTGTTCGCTGCGCCCAGCCGGTGCAAGTTCGCGCGGTCCGTAATGTCGATCATCGACGTGGTCGCGATACTCCCGTACTACATCGGTCTCGGTATCACCGACAACGACGACGTATCCGGCGCATTCGTCACGTTGCGCGTCTTCCGTGTGTTCCGGATCTTCAAGTTCTCCAGGCACTCGCAGGGTCTCCGAATTCTCGGTTACACCCTCAAGTCCTGCGCCTCGGAGCTTGGCTTCCTGGTCTTCTCCTTGGCAATGGCGATCATCATATTCGCCACCGTGATGTTCTACGCGGAAAAAAACGTCGATGGGACGAACTTCACCTCGATCCCAGCAGCATTCTGGTACACCATCGTCACGATGACTACCTTGGGGTAAGCGATGCTTTACTTTCCTCCGTGAGAACCACGTTAGGATCGATGTTAGTGTCGACGTCATAAAAAGATTTATCATCGAATTTAAACGTTTATCGAGAACCCACGAGGCTTTCTCGGTATACGTCGACCGAGGCAGAAGTGGCTGGTGCATCTGTGAAAGTAATTGGCTCCGTGTAAACCGCCCTAGGCTGGAACAAGCGGTAGTCTCCAGTGATATTTTTAAACAGAGGTCGTTGTCGACCTTTTTACCTCGAAGGGCCTCCTTCTCTCTCCAAATATCCGCGCCAGAGAAGAATCGCCGACCCCGAAAACTCCGCTGACAATTTCTGGTTACGTCTCTCGTGCCTTCTTCCCCGTCTTCGCTCCTCTCGCGAGCTTACCTCCGTTTTAAAGCGACCGATCTTCTCTTCGCTTCTTCAAACAGTACCACCGCGGTCCCCAACGACGAACCTCCGCGCTCGTTTTCGTTTTTAATTTCGCAAAAACGTCGGCTGCCTCGCGGAAGAAAATTTCCGCGATTTCTCAGAAGACTGCGCGTCTCGTCGCGTCGATCGAACATTTTTACGCGATTCTCGGGGATAAAAGTACGCGGCTACGTTTAAAATATTCACCGTCTCTTATCGCTGAACTTATCATTTGCGACTCTTCGGCGGGAGGGCGGTGAGAAAATAACCAAACGATCCTCTCGCGCGGAATGGATCCGTACAGTCGTTCGAAAATATTAATGTTCCCGCGGGAGCGGACTCGATGCGAGTTCTCGATACGAATTCAGTGAATTTCGCGTGGTCCCTCAGCGAACTCCGCGATATCGCGAGTAATAGCGTAGGGCTGAGTCGCGACGAAAGGGGTGGCGGAAGAATTCAGACCGTCCGCTAATCTACTTCTCCACGTCCCCCTATTTCCGCTGGTGAAACGAAATCTGTGTCGATGGTGTTTTCGTTTCGTTCTCCCATAGACAGCTGACAATCACAGCGATCTTAGTCGCGCAGTCGGCGGTCAGTGCGTTAGGTGGCCGCGTCGACGGGCCAAATTCGTGGTTCCAACGGGAAATGCCTCTGGCCGTAGTCCCAGCCGCTCAACTTTCATCCATCGTGATCCAATCTGAAATTTAGGAGGTGTAAAAAGGCTCGATGAATCGGAGTGCTCTTTCGCGACCCTAGCTTTACTCTCTCTCTCTGCGTCTCTTTCCCTCTCTTTCTCCCGCGAGTCGTCCATCTAGCCGCGGTCGGTCGTTTTAAAAAGTTACAGCGCGAAACTGCGTTTCCTCTGATCCGCGATCACGCTGAGAGCACATGTAGCCTCGCTGGGTTATGGAGTTTTCAAGGTTCGATCGGCTAGGAATAGTCGAATGCCTTTGATAACGGTGAACGAGAATTTAGGGTCGCGCCTCCGTTTAATTCCCGCAGAATCGTTTCGCGGGTACGGATTTGAAAAAAAAAAAAAAAAAGAGAAGGGACGACAATGCTCGGTTGATTAACGAATTTTTACGATCGGTGGGAATTGGGGAATCTGTGAGGTTCGTTAAAGGGTAACGACGGTCCATTATTGCGCGGTTCGGGACGTGAGCGGCCGCACAAATGCGACCCGCCAATGGAATTATAATAAGCAGCGTTTCCGCGTTTTCGTCGTTAATTATTGCGATTTAAATTGCTTTCTCTCTGTTTCACCCCTCGTGTCTCGTCCCTCTCGCTTCTCACTGTTCCCCACGCGCGCACCACTGCGCAGCCTTTGATAACTTTAATCGCGTCCCGTTAAATTGTTTCGCGCGTCCAACAGTAACGCGTCAGAGTTCAGGTGTGAACTGGTTCCCACGATATTCCAGAGAATCGCGCGCGACATTCGTTAGACCGTTGCCATTCTTCGTCCTCGCGATACTTCGCGGGGTCGGTCGCGGCTGTAAAGAATCGTTCCTCAATGTAAAAATACTTTAAATGCCTCCGTTTCTTCTCGGTTGCAGGTTTCCCCCAATTTCTAGCTCGGTTTTGAATTTGATTTAAACGAACGTTGCATGTCGAATACGCTCGAACGACCCAACTCTTGTTGCTGGTTCCGCTTTTAACCGAGTTCGCCTGCGAAAGCTCGCGTCCGTGTTTTCTTCTCGAAAAAATACAATATCCATATAGCTGGGCTCGAGTAAATTGAATACGCTCGTCTTGGAACGAGAACGTCACCGGAAACGCGGGTTAATCGAACGCGGATCCGTGATACGCGAGTCGCATCTGCGAGACTTGGATATTTCCGTTCGATCTCTCGTTCAGACGATTCGAACCTTGAATATTCGAACGTAAGCGCTCGATTTCGAATCTAATCCCGCGGGAGAAAAATGGCTGGAGGAGGTGATAACCGATGGAAGTCGGTTGCATATTCATCGTTGCGAACAGCGAAGGAAATGCACGTTTGCTCGTAGGCTAATAACATCGCCGGTTTTTTCCCCCGTGTCAGCGGTGGCCGCTTTTCAGGTTGCGTGTCCAGGCTAGTCCATGTCGGTTCCTTCAAACTTTAACGAGAAGGATCAACAGGTGCCTCGAGGATTTCTCTAGCAGCCTTCTAACGCGATACTTTTCAAATCTATTTGAAGGCTAGACAAACAGTCGCGGCCACGAAATTCCTATCACGTACGCTGCCCTGCATCGATTTCTCATTCACGCCAGTCAACCTGATATACCGTCGTTTCGTTGTCGGACGAACGGGATTAAAAATACTGCGCGATTCTCAGTCCCGTTCGCCGATATTAAAGAAAGCGAGATCGTTAGAGGGGGGTGATAAAAATACGTATCAGCCGGCGAGCTCCGTAAATTCCTATCGGCGTTATTAATTTTCGTTCGACGCGGAACGCAGTTTGGCCCCCTTTGCGTTACACGATCCATCCGGCTTTGGCTTTTCAAGCTCGCTTTCGAACAGCTCCTGGAATCACTGTTCGTGTTCCATTACCCCGGTATGTTAATTAAGTTTCGCCTGTTGCCGCGAACAGAGCCCCGTGTTCGTTCACGGTCGTGCGACTACATTTTCTGTCCCAAGAAAATTTCAATTTACGCTCCAAACAGCATCCCTCGCCCCTCGCGTTCGTACTTCTCGAACGAACGATACCATTTTTTACACCTTTTTATTTCTACCCTCATTTCTTCCTGTTCGCTACCTTTTTTACCTCAAAGTCGATAACGAGACCATCACAGAGGTATCTGGATGAAAATCAGAAGAGACCAGCCGTGGAAGCTGGAGCAACCCCTTTCTTTCGAATCGAAAGAGAAACCCTCTTCGACCGCGTTTTCGAGGATCGCTCGGTGGAGAAATATCCTCTCCCAATTTATGCGAGTCGAGCGAACAGTTACTCGTGTAACTGCACATCGTGCGACCCGAGGGTGCATCGTCGCGCGTGCACCCTGCGCGTACGCTTCCGCATCGTGGGAACGCCGCCTCGTTCAAAAAATGCGCATTTCTCCGAAAAGCGTGGAGAAAAAATGGAAACGCGGAGCAGAGACGACGTTAATACCGCGACGTTGCAGTGACTGCGGTTGGAACGATGTTTCCAACATACCGTATCCGTTCGCATCGCGCGATTCTCTGAGTCATTTAGCATCCAACTGCTCCACGAAGCACCGGCTTTTGGAACCAGAGTTGTTTACGGTACGTTCTATATTCGAGACTCCGCGAAGGAGAATTAAATCGAATACGTTCCGCAGATCAAAAATCTACTGTTTTTTCTCCGCATAAACGTAAGAGGGGAGTCGATCGAAATTACTGCAATTCCGCTTTGCATTTAATAAAGACATTCTATCGAACTTCGATGGATGTTATCGTTTCGTCCTGGGTGCTGTTTTATTTCGCATCCAATTCGCGTCGATGCGTTTCTCGCAGTTTGCATTTTTATCGCTCGCTCGCCGGATATAAAGCGAGTTCCTCCGCGTAAGTTTGCTCGGCGGGCATTAAAAGATTTGCCGGCCAATCAACCCTGGCTCGTAAAAGGAGAGTAAACACTGTCCGGTTTCGATTTCCCCGGCGATTTTTTCGTATCGGGACTCGCGCTTTCGAACGGTCGGTCGACTTTGGATCTCCGCGGCTGATTGAATCGCGGGCCTCGCCTATCGAGCGATCTTCCCTCGATCGTTCCCTCGCCTCCCTCCCGGATCGAGGGCTCTTTAAATAGCACCGCGATTCGTTTTACGATCGAACGTAAATGTATGCATGGAAATCGTAAACGTCGAGAATCGTCCGCTTCGAAGTAATTTCCTTTTAAACAACAAAAGGGGGAGCTGGCGGACGGGAAAGGGGAGGGAAAACACGCTCGATTGTTTCCCGCGCCAGGTCCACCGTTCTCTCCTGTCGCTGGCGGAACTTCCGACCACCGTGTTGAATGGGGGACTCGAAAATGCCCGCGTTCCGAACGAAATTATTTTTTAATCGCGTAACGAGAGAGTTCGGCCGTACGTTCGTAGCGAACGTTTACAGAAGCTCGTTGTTGACGGGGAGTCTGTTTATTCCCGCGACTCGGTACGGTTGAATTTTATCGATTCGAAGGAAACACCGTCGAGAGTCACGCGTCGTGCGTTTCCCCCGTCGTTGGCTACCTTGGCATAGTATTTCGTGGCACGTTTCGGAGCGTTAGAAACGTAATCGCCGGCTGGGGGAGATTGCAATTATTTTTCCAAAGAGTTGGCCTGCAACGGAGGCGAGGCGAGACGTCAAAAATTATACGTTGCTACGAGATTTTCCCCGTTATTTCCCCTCGATAACCCGTCTCGCAGGATTTATCGCGCGAACGGCTCGATCCGGAACGATTGGAAGGAGAGAAATTCGGAGCGGTGAAAATTCGCGCGAGCTGGACAGGGCGGAAAAAAATAGGTTCGCGAGTGGCGATTCCCCGCGGGACGGGCAAGTGTCGGAAATACGCGCGATAAAATCGCTGATTCCTCGTTAAAATTCCGATGAACAGTCGAATTAAACGCGAGCCATCGGCAGAGCGAATCGAGTAACGAGCGGAAAATCGAGCGAAAAGAAAGCGGGCGAACTGCGCGTCGCGCAACTCTTTTCAATTAAAGACCATCGGGATCGTTATCCACCGAATAAACAAACCCTTCGATGAAAAAGGGGAAACAAACGGCGATATCGAAACTTCCCGTTCGTTCGATTTTTCTGTGAGACGCGAGCAAACCTCATTTTCATCGAAGAAACAGGCTGCTCGAGTTTCATCCCTTATTTGTCGTCGTGGTCGAGGGGGGAGAGTTATAACCCCTTTATTTAAGAAGCTCGCGGGCCGGATTGAAAGAGAGGGATGATAGAGCGATAGAGGAGGCCGGGATGCGGTGAAAGTCGTTCCGGCTAGGAAATCCCGGAGATTCAACGCCGGCTAAGTCGATGCTAGAACGTGGAACGGATTTTCACAGTGGATTTCTCGACTGTGAATCGAATATTCATCTCCGCCCTCTCGTCGTCGGCGGGACAGGGATCATAGGCGTACCGGGTGCCATGGTTAGAAGAGTTCTAGGCTCATCGATATGTTCAGCGTTCGAATCCGTCGAATTCCCTCTCGACCAAAATTGGACCATGAAACCGTTTTCTCCGCCGATCGAAGAACATTTCCATCGCTTCCTATTCGAACGTCTCATAGACGGAACTATCCTTTTAAACATTTTCCTCGCCCATAGAACACCGCTCGCGTGTACAAAGATAGTGAGGCGGCAGTTGAAATAAGGGGTAGAAATCGCTGATCGATTTAACTTAAATTAACTTTCCCAACTTGGTAGACTATACAGATGGTAGAACGTGACACGGTGATGCGACCTTAAAAAGGTCCTGCCTTAAACAGCGGATCGAAAAGACGAGGATAAAAGGAGGATAGATAGAGGTGCGCGTGGTAGGGACGAAAGCGGGAAAAAATAACGTAGAAGAAGGAAAGTCTATCGCGGAGAGAAGGTTCAGGGGATGATGAGACAGAAACAAAAGGTTTGGGGCTCGAGAGGCTTGCGCGGCCAGTCCAAACTTGGACATTAACGAGGACATTAACCAGTTTCGCGCGGGGGTTTTGGAAAAGTTGCGAAAAAAGGGAATCGCGAGTTAAAGGACAAAAGCAATGGCGTAGCCGCCACAATACGAAAACTCGAAAGGGTTAAGGTCGAGAAGAAAAAGTCGTCCGCGAGTCTCGTTACCTTCGCACCCTTTCGCGGCGTCGATCACCCCGACGCGTTCGAAACGGCGGCTCCTCGCTCTCATGTCGATAATCGAATTCGAGGAGGGGCGCGTGGGTGACGAAAATGAGCAGATTAGAGAACGTAGCGAGCGAAAGAGGAAGGTACGAATAATGAAAGCGGATGAACGCTCTGCAAACACTTCCCCGTTGCCGAGTTCGATTGGCGCGCGGCCAAAATAACGGCGGCGTACACGGAACACATTTCGCTCAGGTGCGGTCTCGTAAAGCCGAGCCCGGTCCCTTTTTCAATCTTCGGCCACGCACATCGCGCGCCGTTAAATCGAATTAACGCCGGGAAAATGATCGCGTTTCCTCGTCCCTATTTCCGTCAAGGATCCACGCCACTCAGCTTTATCGCGTATTCTTTTTTTTTTTTAGCCCGTGGAAAAGCCGACGGGAATTTACGGGCAGTAAAAATCTGCCACGTCGCCCGCGCGCGACAGAGGCTTTAGGGAGGCTCGAAGAAGTGGCTGTAAAATATATTTCTGACAGTCGTCCGATGAAAAGTCGCGATCAAAGATTCGTTTCGACTATGCGAGCGTGAAAGTTTTTCCTTCACGCCCGTTTCCCCGATAATTATGTCGAATTCCTTCGAACGGTAGCTCGAACAGAGCGCAACCCCCACGGAAAACGACGATCCGAGGCGCGTTGAGATTTCTTGACCTACATTTCGAGGGGTTCTTCATAAATTTCGATGCAATTTCCATCGTTAATTCTAGCGAACGTTCCCCGAAGGGGAAAAAGTCTAAGGGAAAAGTGGCTCTGTGCGCACGGCGGCGTCGGAAAATCGTAAAAGAAAAATGTGCCCCGCGCGTTATCAACGGGGAAACATTGAAAAGGTTCCTGGGAGAAAAACGGATCGCATGGTGCGCGCGAGGTACGTTTAGATTAAACAGGAGTGGAAAAACGTGGACGAAGAGCGTTCAATTAATCACGGTAAGCCGAAGTAGGCAACCTTAATGATCCTTCGAGCATAGGGGTTGCTCGCCCGTCGGAACGTTTTCCCCCATAAGATCGCTACGTGCTACGTAGTATAAACTCCGAATCAATCTTCCTCGGTTGGGTAGCGGAGAAAAACGTGAAAGTGGATGGTACAAAAAGGGTACGTGTACAGCATGTCGGTGGAGGTTGGCGGATAGGAAGGAATCCCAGGGAAGAGGTTGCCGTGAAATTAAGGGATACGCTTTCTTCTTCGTTAAATATCTATTCATCCTTTCGTTCGCGGAGAGCTTTTAGATCTTGATCGGTTTCGAACCACGGAGCAAAAATTTATCGGATGCTTTTCAGCTGCTCTCGCGAGCGGTGCCAGAATTTGTTAAGCTATCGCTACTTAACAACCGGGACAATGGAGAATTCTCCGATACGGAGTCACATTTGTCGAGCTCAAGAAGCTTTTACTATATTTCATATTCCACCAGCGAGCGCTATTATCGCAATTTCAATGGGAACACTCAGCCCAACGCAATTTCCAAGCGTCTGCTTTTATTTCCCACCAAAAAAGAGGAGGCGGATAATCGAAATGGTCGTTGTACCGGCTTCAACTCGTTCGCGTCTCCCAAAAAAGTTCCGGTCGACTCGTTCCGGCCAATTTGCCAATCCAAACTGGGCCAGTTCGTAAATTCATTCGACGGGACGGCTGTTTCGTCTTTGCCCTTGTCCACTGCCACCACCGCGATCATTTCACCGCTGTAATGCACCGTCGTCCTTCGTGGTCTTGCTCGCGGAAAATATCCGCCGCTCGTTACGCCCGTTTATTCGCTGAAAAACCCGCCTAACGCGAGGGGTAGTTCGGTGGTCGTCGCATCGCCATTCGCACGGCGCGGCCATTAAAATTGCATCCAACGTTGATAACGTGCAAATTACCGAGTTATTTTCCGGTTTCGACCACCAGGACACGGTCCCCTGGTCCCATATCCAGGTTGACCGGCTCCACGGAAGATCTGGGCGTGTGTCGTTAAAGCGGCTACCCTCGTACCGCGATAATGGAGATTGCACAGGCCGATGGAGCGCACGGAGTGGATATTACGCGCGGCTTCGCGGACTTGCGACCCCTCGGACAGGAATTCTAAACGATCCACGTATCCTTCCTTACTAGCCGTTACGACGCCTCTTCTCGAGGGGGTGGCTAATTAGGTTTGTTCAACTTCTACGTGACGTGATTCCGAGATATACGTCTCGCCACAGAGCCTGCTGTTGATAATAGTTTCCATTCTGGCTGAGATTTGTCCATAGTTTACGTTATCCTCGCATTGCTCGCCTCCATCGTCTTTTTATTCGTCGTAGGATACTTGGCAAATTATTGGTCGACGCGTTTAGCGGGTTAGCTGGCGATGAGCTTGAAGCGTGTTGCTTTGGGTGGCTGTGAATGTGAGAGAGAAGGGATAGGAGGAAAATAGAAGGAAAAACGTTTCGTCCTGGGTCTGCTAGTGGACTCATCAGCGAGGCTATCTAGCAGATCCTGTCTTAGTCGCAGGGACAGGTCGGAAAATTCTATATTTAGGGATGGAGGGTGGAAATGAGCGCTTGCTGGAAATGGTGAATGTTGCTATTCCTCTAGTGGCGGTTGTTGGAGGACCGCCACCAGCTAGTTTCGATGGTGTTGCTGGAAAAATGCGGAGATAATTCGTACTCATAAATGGTGAATAATCCCCAATGGCAGCCTGCTGGCGGTGGAACACGAGGCTTCGACCGGTAGGGGCCGCTCGTTGTTACTCGCAATTAATTCGCGATCACCGTTTATATCAGATTACGCAAGTAATACCAGGCAGGCGTGTATCGGAGGTCGCGATTAGACGGATAAATTTCGCATTTTCGATCGAGAGGCCAGTAATCGGGACGCAGCGAGTGAAAATGCGAGGGGGTGAAACGTCGGGGTGGGGATGGTGGCGTGCATGGTCGCGTAGGCTCGTTCTGCGGGTGCAGAATCGCGTAACGAACGAGCCAACGAGGACGAAACGCTGCGAGAGATAACGTCGACAGAGGGTAATTTGTACAATGGCCTCATTAACCACCCCTCCACCCTCTTTTTTCTCCTTTGAGAGACAAGGCCGTTTTTTCAACGAAGTTGCGTTACTTCAAATTCCCTCTTTAAAAGGCTCGCCTCATTTTTTTTTTATATCGCCAATTCAATATACTGTATTAAATAACGTGACACGGTTCTTCTCCCATGGGTACGTACCATTATCGAGTGTGTTAATGGGACGGACATTTTTATCCATTGCTAAACTTCGTCGTTTCGCTGGTATTTAACAGCTGCTGGTACTATTTCGCGGAGGGGTGGCTTTGTTCGCTGTCGAACGTTAGAACGCGTCGTGTCACGACCCTATTTACACTATTTGGAAGAAAGGACTTCCGAGGAGCGGTGCATCCTTTTCCGGTGCTCACCGATTCAACTTGGCGAACAATTTCTAATGGGCTTCCGCGTGGAGGCCGCCTCAGGGATGACTGAAACGAATAAAGAATCTCGCAGCGGCGTGGAGTTGTTGCTGTCTGATTTAATTAGAATAATTGACACGGCGCGTTGTTGTATTCTTTGGTGGGTACTAAATACGTCCGTTTTTTTTTAGAGCTATTTTCATTTCGTACGGATAGATTTGAATGCCGTTGTATTCATCTCGCTAATAGGCTTCAAATATTTTAAACGTCGAACTCGAGCGATCCTAGGGATATTAAAAAAGTAATCCGCTACGCGCGTTCCGGCCCCGCGAACTCTAATGGACAACCGTGATAAGGAGAGATAAAAAAATAATTCGGACGGAGAAGCTGGTTTACGATGCCCCATTATTATAATTGTCTCGCTGGCAGAGAATTAAAATAATTGAACATCCCTGCAAATGGGAGCTATAGCTACTCTCGTCGTTTGTGTTCCCTGGTTCCTTAATATCGGAATTGTTACAGTTCTTAGTACGAAGAGCGGAATCATTCTCCTCTCGCCATCTTGGATAATTGAAGTAATGTTTCAAAGGACGTATTCGAGAGCATTTCCAGTGTTTTAGTCCCCCTTTATTTCGTCCGCTACCTTGATACGTTTTATTTTGTGTCTCTTCGATCCACGGTGGCTACGAAATTGCTTAACGTTTAATTTATACGCGCATCAATTGCGTGGACGCAAATACCTCGCGCGAATCTACTTTGCATCGATGTATCGGTGCTCCTTGTTTTTCGCCCGTGGAAAAAACTTGTACAGAGACGCGACTCAAAGCGGCTGTCGGTAACGATTCGATATCGGCGCAATTATTTTACGGTTTAGAGCGCGTAATAATGTTTTATTATAATTATTCCGCCGCGCGGCGGCGGCGGCGGCGACGACGACGGCGGCGCGAGTTTATAATGGAACTTTCATTGGCCATCGATTTCCTGTCGTTCCACGCGACGGGACTTCGTGGCCAGCCTTCTTTCTGGAGAACGATAAAAATATACTCCGCCATCCCTCGGGACACTCGACTATCGTTCACCACCGCTTCTAGAACGCCGTGCGCGCACACCTAGAACCACCACCCCTGAATCGCGTGGATAACAAGCTCGAGGATGCGCGTCGTCGTTGTTTCTTCGTTCGAACTTACTTTCCCTCGTCGTTCACGATTCTCCAGCCGCATCCTGCATCCGATTATCAGCGCGGACGGACTAAACGTCGATCATCGGATCGATGTCCCGATTAACGAGCGAAATTAACGGCTTACGTCGGGCGACGCTGTATTCTTGATACCCGATGTGAATCGGGAAACGATCTCTGGGATTATCTCAAGTTTAATCAGGCTCGCGCTTCGATCACGGACACGAGCCGGTTACTAATCAATGCAACAGGCGGCTATGGCCACCAATAAAATGCTAATGCAGGCCCCGTCAACGGTGTATTACAACGACGAGTCGATCGCCACGAATCCATCAGCGATTCAAATCATGGAAATTTTGCCACGCAATCGTCGCGAATCGACGCTTCCCTCCATCCCCGTCGCACGGGCTCGATATTAACGCGGACACGCCGGGAATTTCGAACGGCTGGCGGTTCGCAAGAGACGCGCGAGCCAATCGAACGAGTTTATTTCGGAATACAGAAGTAGGCGCGAATCGTCGAAGCGATTTCGCCAGATCGGCCCCGTCGATCGAGCCCATCGACGCGCGCTTTAAATCGAAGAACGAGAACGGTTTTATCGGTGACGACAGCTTCGGAGAAAATGTTGCTCGCACTCGAGAAATTCGTCAAAGAAACGAAGTCGATCGGTTTCCGCTATTGAAGAGGTTCCTTTTTTATTTGCAGCGCTCACGGATCGAACTCTTGCTCCATTCGATCTAGATCAGTCTGGGTTTTTTCTTCGAATCGGAAGGGTTCGACCCGTTAAAAGCTTCGAACTGGCTTCACCGTTGAATGCGTGGTTCGTTACGATGATGGTGGCGGAATAAAAGCTCGTAGGATGGTCCTGTTTATCAGTCGTCCGATCTGCTTCCCAGCGATTGCTTCATTCGCGGCAGCCACCACCCTCCTCGGTACGCGCGCCAGTTCCAAAAGGGAAATATGCCGGGAATCGGGTCGACCCGAGGCAACCCGGTGTTCCGTTTCGTTCCACCATCCGCGCGAGTCCTCGGTCTTAATTCGGGCCACCGTTTGATCCTTAATTAAAACCTGCTCAAAGGATCGGTTTCGTTTGAGCTCTCCTCGGTAACCAGGCGACCGGAACGTTTCCTCGTTGTTCCTCGAGATTTTAGTCTCGAAAAAATGAAGTTTCCCGGATAATTGGCCGTCCGCGGGCTTCCTCTAAGCAACGAGCGCAACAGACTCGCAGCAGCTTGGCTTTTGGCTGGACACGGTCGATTTAATCAAGGCCGCGCGAACCCACCCCTAGCTGCAGGCCGCGCGGAACTTAAACGGAATCCGCCGGATTTCCGGCGGTAGTTCGGCGCGAGGAACGTCAAAGTTCCCCGCTGCGGCCAGATCGGCCTGGAATTGCCGAATAATTGGGCCGGAACGACGGAAGAGCCGGGTTAACTAGGGGATACTGCATCGCGTCCGGCACCCAGGACTCCTCGCCGTCGGTGGCTCTTGTTAAACATTTCTGCGCGTTAATTCCCGCCAGTCCCTCTGTTTACGATCCGTTTTTACGGGCATGCAAATTCACGGACGTAAAACGCGAAACGGGGGGCGCAACGGGAGGGGGTTGGGGGGTGGGAGTTAACGCTGTGTAAACGTTTGGCTGCGAGCGGACCGCCTCGCTTGATTTCCCTGCGTGTTTTCATCGGTGCTAGCCGCGGTCGGTTTTCCGCTTACCGTTCTTGCGCCCGTTACCGTTTCGAATAGATTTTGCGAGACGAATCTCACGGAGCTTTGAACCGCCAGCTCCGCGAGAGCCTGCACCCCTCCGTTTTGCTAGCTAATCTCGTTTTTTGCGCCTACCAATCTCGTGCCAAACCTCTTAGCAAGTTTTCTGGAGGAAAACACGACGCATGCGTTATATTTCGGTTGAAAATCAGATTCCGTTTTTATTTGAGGTTTCCAGACGATGATGTATGAGTGGAACACGGATGAATTCTTCTAGCTCCTTTTTTTCGCTCCCGTTCTCTTCTCCCTTGTCGACCTTATCTTTTTTCGAAGCACCTCTTGTAAAATATCTGTCGTACTTCTTCAGCGGGCGATACGATGCATACCTCGATGGAAAAACGCGTGATTTATGCGACTCAGCCCGGCGAACAGCCTAGGACACGCCCTTCGTCGTACTCATTTAACCCGGTAAGGTCACGCGAGGAACTTTCGAGGGAAAGTTCGTTCGCGTGTCGAAGACGGTTTCCTGCGCTGGATGGAATGTTCGCTTTCCCTCTGTAATGGCTCTACTAAATGGCAGGAAACGAAAGGTTGAAATTGTCTCATTTAAGGTGCTAATGGAAGTATTAATGGCGGGATCTGCGGATGATTACAATGGTCTCCGTGGAGCGTCGAGGTCTTCTTTTAAGATCACCCTGTTGCTCGTCTTAGATTCCTCTCCAATGCTCCCTCTTCTCCCTTTTCTAATCGACAAGCTTGCAGCGATACGCGTTTAACGATTCGCTTCGCGAGCGTTATGACGCGGGTGTACGCGCGTGATCGATTAGAAAAATCTACGTCCCAATAACGGAGGTGTTCCGTTTGCTGGACGGAATTGGAGCACGAAGCCGACGTACGAGAATTGGCTGTTTTTCTCCGGCCGTTCGACGCGCGATCGGACATCTTTTTGTCGAAAAAATTATTCGGTTACCTCCGCGGGGGCCGTTCGTTTCTGTCTGGCAGCGGCGTTAACAAGACGCGATTTGTAATTCATGAGACGATCGACGAGGAGGAAGAAAAAAGATGCTGGCGCGCTCGAACGAGAGAGCAGCCTCGGCTGCCGGTCCAGCGGCGTCGAGATTCCAGGGATTTATTAACCGGAGGAGAGATTTACCTCTCCGTTATTTAGATCTCGAAGAGGCACGGCGCACTCCCTTTCGACTTCCTTTAAAACGCTGGTCCGTCTCCCGGCAGCGAAAATAAAACCGTCCGACGCGGAATGTACTCGCACGGATTGCCAGTGTATCGTCGAAATAACTGTTTTCGATTACCTTCCACCGCGAGACTTTATGGTCCAAGTTGCGACCACCATCTGTTCTCCCGCGAGGCTTTGTTTGCCCCAGCAAACGATGGAACTTGCGAACTAAAACAGGCGAAGGAAATCCTCGATATCCGTTATCAAAGTTAAACAAGATTGTCCTGCGGTTCAAGGTATGGCAGGTTCCTCTTCCTTTTGTCTACCGTGTATAGATGTACGCGTATACGAGGGACACGATAAAGGGGGAGGGAAAAGGGAAGAAGAAAAATTCCGAAGGATTCCTCGTCATCTTCAGGGTTGCTCGAGCATCGAGCCGTTCGGCTGCTAAATCGAGAATGAAGCAGCAGTTTTTAGATCCCACCGGGGCGATCCTTCTCCAGTTTCTGCACAAGCTTCTCTCGCTTCCGCCTCTGTCCGTGCTCGCCCCCATAAGATCCTCCATGGCCTTACGGCATCTATGTCTCTATCGATCTGGCTGGCCGGAGCCTTGCACGAGGCCAGTTTGGGCGGGGCAAATCGGGCGTGAAAGAAAAATTAATAACAACCGATCGTTTAATCCGCTCCCGGACGCGGCCAGAATGGATGAGTCCTTTGGACAGCCACGGAAAAAAAAAAATTCAATCCGCTTGACTGATTGCGCGCGCCCGGACTCATTTGGCGGGGAATTAACCAACTTTTCCTCTTTTCTTCCGCCGCGTTCGGTATGAAATTGCGATTATTCTTATCAATTTCGAATTCATCTTACGCGCACCAACAGCGATTTCCTTTATTTTTCACCGTGGACTCCATTGCTCGAAATGCGCAGCGGTTCCAAACATTTGTCCGGTACTACATTATACATCTCGCACTGAACGATTCTAATATCGTATTTAACGGTTTATGGAAATATTTGCTAACGTAACACCGCAGCAAAGCGCTCAGATACTCGTCTTTTGTTTTCACACAAAATTCCATCCAGATCCGCGTAGCTTCGCGATCGCGAAAGGGTTGAAATTGTTGTAGAGAGGACTTCGTTGTAACCGTTTATCATTATATCCGCGTTGAGTATCAACCATTCAGCGGTTGATCAAAGTTGAAGGTCTCTGCGTGGCAGAGAACGAAATTTAAAACGCGGAAGGTGAAAACTCGTGAAAATTTCACTCGGGGTGTAACCAGGCGAATTTTTCCGGACAATTAACAGCCTCGTACGTAGATGCGGTGTGTGTAGATGAAAGGTGACCGGCGGAAAGTTTCGACTCGGCTCGAAGTCGACTGACTCACTTTGTTAGGAATGACCCAGTTGCTCGCCGGCAACACGGCTTTCTCGATTATGGCGGTAACTCGGTGCGCAAAGGGTTCGCTTGCTTCTGACAGAAATTCTCATCCCCCTTTTCGTCGGTGTTTCCTTCCTCTCGCCGAGAAAATCGTCTGCCCAGCCCGGACGGATTTCCCTTGCCTTTTTCAGTCTATTAAACAATCGGTTCCGCGTCGTCGACCGAGCCCTTTTCATTTCTCTCGAAGTTTGATCAATTCGTTGGGTGCCACCACGCCCACGTCGAGCGGAAACAGCTGCTCGGTTCAACTGGCGCGTCAGGCGTCCACGAATTCGGGAGGTACACGCTTCCCGAGATGCGTCCCGCTCGTTCGCCATTGCGGAATTGTTCTCCAGGAATTCCCAACTTTAACTTCATTGTCCGCCGTTATTAGGGTCAGGGTTGCAAGAACCAGGGAAAGCTCGTAAATTTCAGACAAAGGCCGCGTGGCGCATCGTCGGATTTTTTCCCGGAACGAGCCCGAAGTCAGACTGTTTTCGACGAAGATCCACCAACCCACCCCCCTTGTCCATCCGTTCTCGCCGCGGTTTCGCCACGCGGACGCTGTCCTGGCCGGTGTCCAAGTTCGTGCTGCGCGACTGATCGGGACCGGAAGCGGACGTCCAGCGCAGCGGCGAAACTGCGCAAGGCTTCCAGGTTCCCTCGTCGCGTGTTCCCCTCCGGCTCAGTCTCAGCTATTTAACAAGATGGATCAGACGGATCTACTTTTGGCGGCATCGTCGTCGTCGTTGTTTGGATCCAAACGTTTGAGAGATTGTTCCGAATCAGAGCGGCGAAATCCGGGGCGAAGTTCGCCAGTCTTCGCCAGGACGATCGAGGACTAAAAATAATTGTTCCTCCGTGACATTTAACGGTTAACCGAGCTTCTATCTCTCTCTCTCTCTATCTCTCTCTCCCTACCTGGAGCATAATCGCCCTTTCTCATTAGCCTCTTTCACGGTTTACGGTCCGATCAATCTCTGGCAGTCCACGGCTGGTTAATCGGTGCGAGAGAGGATCAGAATAAATTACAGCGAGGGGCGAACGGTGTCGAAGTTCGCCCCCCGGCTACCCCCGGGCGAAGGATGTTTATTTTCGATCCCGCGACTCGTATTTTCGGCGGCGATTGAATAAATCAACGGGAGATCTAGAGCGTCTCATCTACTCTCGTCTCGATCCGCGGCCCGATCCCGTTGGATTTCGTTTAAAAGTGTGGCCGCGGACGATTTTCGAAGGTTTTCAGGTAACAGGGTCAAGGTCTGCAGAAGTTCGCCGCTGTTAAGTGCACTTGGAAATAGCTCGCGTTAATAAAGCGATTCCGGTGAAACGTGTGATTCACTTTCAGTCTTGGTCGTATCATGGAACGCGGCGCTCTCTCACCTATTACTAATTCAGTATCGAGAACTACGTTCGTTCGTTAGTCCCAAGCGTCGCCTGGGCGCGCGGAGAACAAATTCCGAGTGCGATTCACTCGATTCCGCGGTACGATAAATCTCGCGAACGCTACAGTCGTAAACTGAAGAGGAATCTATTGTTCCCGGTAAAAATAGAGTCTAGAAACCGGTGTAAAGTCCGAGGAGACGACGCAAAGTCTCGAGTGCGCGCGCGTGTTTGGTAAGAAACGAGTGGCGGCATGCAGAGCGTCGAGGCGCGGATCGGTGCTTCGACGCTCGCGTCGATTTGCCAACGAAGCGGCGCGGCGGAGAAAACAGGGAAACAAGCGGGCGAACGGAGAGGAAGGCGATCGCGATGCGATCAGAGTGGATGCCGGGAGTCGATCCTTTAGCGCGGAACGAGCTCCCAAGGGCGTCGTGTCGTGTTTGGAAGGCCTGAAAGGAAGAGGGAAAAGTGGAGCGCCTCGAGACGTGCCTCCGCTCCGTCGAACGGAGCGGAGATGAAAGAGAGGGGCACGGGCATCGATTTCGAATCCTTCTCCTTTTCCCCGAGTTCCTTTCCGCACCCTTGGACAAGAGCCAGCCTCTCTCTTTACGGCGAACGAGCACGAATAAAAGGCGAACCCAGGCGAGGGGCGAGGGGGGAGAAGACACGCCGTAACGCCGAGCCATAATGTAAATCAATGCTTCTGCCAATAACTCGGGGGATCTCGCGGATACTTTCGAAATTCGGCCAGGATCCATCGTGGTTGAAAGGGTTCTACTGCTTTCTTATGCCTTTCTTATACCGTTTTCTCCTCTACGAAAGGGATTCGACGATGGGAAATGCGATGGTGAATTACCGTTCGTTCGGTCAGCTCGTAGGTCTCGATGGAAGTTTAATCGGAAGAAACTCTTTCGCTACGCTTATTAGTTGGATCGTGGTTGTTAATATCACGAGGCTCCACTATTTCATCACGATTTTTGTTTCCACGAACCGCGCGCGCACCCTCCTCGACAGCCTGTGCACCCGCTTCGACCGTAATTCGCGCAATAAACGTTTAATTAATCCCGACGAGCGAGGCCCGCTGTCGGAAGAAGAGCCGCAGCGAATTCAGAATTTTTCCTCCCACCCCTTAACGCGGGATCGACAGAAGTTATATTTAATTAAACGCGCGCACTTTTCGCTCGCCGTTTAACCAGCTCGCCATAAATCCAGCGTTAGTCCTCGCCCGTTTTAATTTCGAAACGCTCGCCAGGCCCGGCTTTAATTCCGGCCGCCCCGCGAGCACCTGATTACGCACGCGATCCCTTTGTCCGCTTTATCGCGCCGTAAATCGCACGCTTAATTCCGTTTTCGTAGCGCATGGAACGCGGCTACCATCATATCGCGTACTCCGCGAAAGTGCCAAAATAATAGCCGATTAGTATCGTTTGCTCGCAGCGTTCAACCCCGCCTCGTAATCGCGCGTTAAATCATAGTCGAAATCGCTTTCCATTCTCCCGAGTAATTTCGTTACTTTCACCCCCGATTTTATGAACCTTATTCAAGATTAATAGCCACTGCGAAGCGCGCGGAAGTTTCTTTTGGTTCTTCGATTTTTTATTACCACGAATCCGGGACCACTTTATCCGACGTACGAACGCGAGCAGCGAGTCTGGCTGACTGGCGCGGCTGAATTTACTGCGGGCCGTCCAATCACGGATGGCTTTGTCTACTGTCGCGCTTCTCATTGGTCTACGCTACTGAAACCAATAGGATCGCAATCACTGTCCGCGTTTTTCATTCATACCTTTTACGCTCTTTCGTTTACATCGAGCAGTTCGAACGGGTTTTCCTACTTCAGGAAACTTGAAATTTGCTCCTGGTTTAAGGGTAGGTTAAAAAGGTGACCAAAGGAGCTGACGACTCGAAAGAAATACATATTCGTTAGCATAATCGGGTTGGCGCACGAAAGATCGCAGTTTCGCGGAAACTTCACGCTTAATTGCTCGAACTTAAGCAATTATCGAGGGGTTGGGTTAACCGCGCGTGTAAATCGCGTTGCGTGTCCTCGCTCAACGACGTAACAGCCGTATAATACGCGTCCAGATGACCGTGACAACGATTTCAGATAACAGCGAATTATCGTCAATTAACGCGAAGCCGCGCGTTTGTTTTCCGATTCGCGTGATTCGTTTATTCGCGATAGGTTTCCGGTTCAACATCAACGATTAGTCCGATCCACTCGAAATCGGGTCCTTTCGTTGAGAGTCGGCGAATCGCTCGACACGGATATCCACCGTCTATCCATCTTGGTGCGATCTCTCAGATCCGAGCAGAAAAGTCGCGCAGTGGACGATACCAGTCCGATTTGGTCTCTGGCCAACAGTTGTCACTTTCCATCGCACCTATCGTTGCAATAACTTAGATGTATTAATGCCCGTCCGGATCGCCGCGCTCTGCATCGCTCTTTTCCTGTTTGTCACGCGATGTTTTCCGAGCAAACAACCTCGTCCCACAGAAATACATTACTCGCGTCATTCGACAGCGGCCATTCGTTATCGCGGCCCGGTTCGAACGTTTCTGCTGGTCGCATATGTGCAACCTGTCGAACCAAGCGACTGTGACAAATTCCTCGGACCATCGACGATTCTCCTGGACGAGGAACACTGAAAATTCCGTTTCTTACTTCTCAGCGCGCTTTTTTGATTCCGTCAACGCGGCGGCTGGTTTCAGGGGTTAATCTATGCCCTTTTTCGATGCTGGCAACCGGAAGCGTTCGCCAGAGTTCCCGGATTTCCGTCGCAAAGCGCGAGGAAGACCTCTGTGCGGTTTTAGCTGGTGAAGAGTCGTACCCTTGGGAGCTTCCAAAGCTCGAGGTATCCACGAGGATTTCACCGCGAGAGAAAAAAGGGGTTAATTTATGCTCGACGCGTAGGGTTGATCAATTTTTTATCGTGCCCCGTAATGGCGCCAGGCAACTGTTTCGCCGGCACGATAGCACGGCGATAAATCGTGGACAGAAGGGTCGAACGTTTCGCGGGCGGATCGCTGTATCGCCGGTGAATCCGCCAACACGCTCGCGAGATTGCAGTTCCCCGCCGTTCTGAATGGGCTGTCGCGGCGGCCGCACGAACGCATAACTTCCCTCCGAAGATTTCGTGCCGCCCGTTTATCGCCCTATATTTCCGCGTCGCTTTTTAATAGAGCCACGCTCGGCAATACACGGCCAGGGCCCGTTGTCGCGTCTCTTGGAGGGCGAATACGCTGCTCGACGTTCCCCTCGTTTCCTTCTTCCGCCACCCTCGCTTCGGAGGTATACACCGTGGCACGATTTCGATTAGTCACCCGGACGATCGTGTCGCGGCGATTGCGGCTAACCTTTACGAGCTTTGCGCCCGCAAAAAGTTCCGCTGCGTGCACGAGGATGACGTGGGCACTTTAGTTTCACTTTACCCGGTGTGAACGAAATGTAAATTCTCCTTTTCTTCCCGATTTTTCTCGTTTCGTAGACGCTGAGAGTTCCGCGCGAGGTAGACGATGGAGTTTCGCGAAATTTCAGCGATTTAATCTCCCCGCTGGTGTTGCAGCCAAGGTGTACAGGATTATAAAATTCGTAACAGATGTTGTCGGTAGAGGCAGCGGAGTTTGATACACCTCGGGTTCTAGTTAAAGAGGTTCGACGAGTTCTGAAGGTTCCGAGCGGGCGAGGTTCTAAGAGGCTTACCGCCGGAAGTTCGAACAAGTCCGGGCGTTCCTCGGATGGATCTCAATCCCGTGACGTAAACCGCGCGTCCTGATCGCTCGTCGGTTGATGGGAAACGCTGGCTCGAGACGATCGGCGATCAATCTTGCCGAACAATAATTAGCGGAGAGCAATTCCTGGAGGGCTGGGAAGTGGTCGTGGAAATCTGGAGCGTCGATCTCGACGGTTATTAATTAAAGATGTCCGTGGAGCGAAAGGTATCCGAGCCGTCGTGTTAATTCAATTTCTCGCCGGTGATTTAATGAACGGGTTTCTTTAAGCCTTTCACCGTGCCCCACAATGCGTAAGTAATGAATACTCGACCTTGTATTCTAGCCAGCGAAGAGACAGCTAATAGTTCGAAATTATTACTTTTTACTTCGAATAAAGCGGCTACGATACGGCATTTTTGCTGTTCGTTTTGCAACAAAAAAGGGGAAACGTGTATACACGATTCGTTCGACGTCCGATCGGGGAAAGGGTTGCGACGCAGCTGCCACAATTGCGCGCAGGGTTCGCGTGCACGCGCGAGTAATGCATCACGGGCTACATGGTGAATTATGATGGAATTCAGAGATAGACGAGGACGAGGGAGATACGGGATGGGAAGGGAGAGAATAGGGTTAATCGATGCCTGGATGGAACGAGACTTCGCGATTCCATTTGAATTCCCAACCACGTAAACCCAACCCCCGTCGACTTTCCGGGCAGCCTCCCGCCCTTTAGCGATCATTCTGGCTCGTCGAACGTGGTTATTACACCGTCGTTAAAGCGGCTGCTACCTGCGCAAAGGCGTAGGAACTGCAAAGACTTTACCCTGCTAAAGGAGCGTTTAATCAAAGGGAATTTAGTTTTGCAAATTAAAACATTCAAACGGTATTCGATGATTATTTCTCTTACAGAAGAAATACCGAATCTCGTTTCCAGAGATCATTTCGACTTCGGTTTTAATTACTCGACGACATAGCCACGTAGTTTAGCGCTAGTTGGCGTTAAAAATTGCAGCAATTTTTATTCCTATCCTATCGTTCTATTAAACTCACCTCGCAAGCAGAATCACAGCCTCAATGGTCGGCTGTGAAATATTTTCCCGCCACTTGGCAACCATAAATTCGCTCCGCGATAGGTTCGATCGTTCCGGCTTTCCGTTCTACAATCGAAACGCATAGATCGCGGAACGTAGAACGCGTATGTAAATGCACGACATTTATAAATAGAGCGCAAGTTCGAGACGAGAATAGCGAAGGCTTGCACCACTGCGCGCGAAAGGAAGAGAGGCGTGTTGCGTGGCGCGGAGCTTCAGCGGCTCCTTGGGTGCCCACCCTTCGCCAGCCTCGCCCTTTATTGCGCGGGGCTGCTCGGGGTCCGTTCTCCCTTAACCGCGGAGAAATCGGTGTCGCATGGATCGTCGGCTGGCTGGATCGATCGCGCTCGCCTTCGTGTAAACATTCTTCCACCGGCTGTTTGTCCTGTGTTGTGCCCTTTGGATAATTTTTAGACGATTCCCGCACGCGACCCACTTGCCCGCTGACTTTCTTTCCTTATTTAGCCTCTTGTTAACGAGAAACTGCGCGGTTTCGGTTCCGTCGATGGTTAATATCGGCTGCTGTTCGTCTTTTTGGGCGGCTGAACCCATCCGGCTAGTCGATAAACTTCACCCTCGTTAGCAGGAAATGGATTTGCAGTACCGCTGGCGGAGGAGATCGATCGAATCGTACCTAGTCCGCGTCTGTTGGAACCGTTTTGAAACTTACGACGTAGATTCGACGCGTTTCGCTCGGTCTGACTCGTTGTATAATAAATCGCAACATACCAGCATACGTATGTAGGGCCACTTAACGTTTCACTCGACCGGTCTGAACACGGCAAGTCCTCGACCGCTTACAACACTCGAGGAACCGAAACCTGGCGTGTACCGCGCGCGTGTGCGCGTGCAGCTCCATTTGCGAAACGCATAATTTAACTTTCGGTCGGAATTTCGAGGTCCCCGTTAAACGATTTACCCCATAAATCGAGCCGTTCGAGACGGAGTCCAACGTCTTTAATGGTCGTTACACGTGACGCGGCTTAACTACTCACGAATTGAATTATCGTCGAGGAGGACGGTAAGAAGGCTCGCAATTTGTCAGGAGGAGACGCGCCGCGAGGAAACGCGAGCAGAGGAGGCTGGTTCGATGAGAATCAATGTCGCGACGGATCGTTTTCGCCTAGGAGAAACCCGATGCTCCCGGGGCGTGCTTTATTATCCGATTAATCACGAAAGTTGGTCCCATTGCCGTTTATAATTCGCGCGAGACGCGTCCCGCGTAATGACGCGCGACGAACCGTCCTCGATGGGGGATGGTCGTGACGCGCAGCCTCGAATTATTCCTAATCCGTTCGCGGAGTTACGTATCTGGCTGCGTGCCTCGTCCCTGACAGTTTGGCCGATTATCCACCCGCCTGCTAATTCTCGAAATTCGCCGTTACATCCCAAATCGAACGTGGAATGGATTTGGTATACTCGAGGCGACTCATCAACTCGATGCAACCTTGGCTCGTGCTTCGCGCAAGACTTTTCATCTGTTTTTGTTGCACGCCAGAGTTTTAC
This sequence comes from Xylocopa violacea, assembly GCA_963969225.1. Taxonomy (NCBI): domain Eukaryota; kingdom Metazoa; phylum Arthropoda; class Insecta; order Hymenoptera; family Apidae; genus Xylocopa; species Xylocopa violacea. Next base: position 30,761,782 of record CAXAJV010000006.1, on the reverse strand, counting down.
AAGGGTTGTTCCGTTCGAAAAATTGGGAACGCTCTTAATTTGGGGATCCTCGAATTTCTGGCAGAGCGAGGCGCACTACGAGGGTGGAACGGGCCTTTCAATTTGCCTGTAACGACCTCGTTCGAGGGTTGGTGCAAGATTCTTTTCGCGCGGTAAACCAATTGGCTGAACGTTGCTGCTCCTTTCGCCGGTTCTTCGGGCCAACCGGATTATCTGAAATTCCATTAACAGCATTTCATATTTCCGCGGTTTCCGCCTCCCCCGTTGCTTCGCGTTCGCCGTCTGCGAGCCTTTCACAAAGGGCTGCGAGAGGCAGCTGCGGGCGCCGCGAAATTCACCACCGCGATGTCTAACTCTTCTCGAAATTAAACGGATTACGCGTCGCGAGACGCGAGCCCTTTCGTTTGGTTAACGTTCCATCGTCGAAAATTCATCCAACGCGTCGTCATCCGGTAGCGCTCCTATAGCGCAGAACGAAGCTCGACGGATGTAACGGGATAACGACGCGATAAGGAAGATAAAATCGTTCTCGTTGCTTCTCGAAACGGAGACGCGTAAGAGGAGGATATCGGATCTTCGAGGGTGGTAGTAGGTAGTAGTACGATTGGAATACGAGAAAAAGAGCAATCTCGTAGGGCGAAGTGGATGGCAAAATAAAAAGCCGCGACGGGAATCCTTGGAGTTTAGTTTCAGCTCCCCCAAAACTCCGCTACGCTTCTTAGCGACCGATTTCCTCTCGCCCCCACCCCTCGACAGGGTGCAACGTTCCGCTAACTCCAACCGCGGTTAGAAACAGTCTCCCACCGGAATCTCGCGACCCTCGTTGGCCGCAATTTTATTCGCAACGCCTTAACCGAGCCAGCGAATGAAACGTTAGCCCGGTGCCGCGCGAAGAATCGAGGAAAGTCACGTGCGGCTGGTTATTCGCGAGCGGGGTGCGCGCCCCCTCATTAAAGATGCCGCGCGGGGAGTCGAGCCTCATCCTCGTTCCCACTCGTCCAACACTCGTGACCCGATCCGTTTCAACCTCCGTTTAATCCGAAACGATCCCACCGCCTCTGTATCATCCTCTCCCTTAACCCTTGCGCACTATTCGGGTCAATTAGGCCTGGAACGAGAAGCGCGCGCACGGTCATTTATTCGGACAAATATTCTGTATCCGCGGTGCGCTACGTTTATTTACCTCCTTGCCACTTTTTGCGGTTACGTCGCTCTGTTTTAATACATCGTCCTCGAGGCGGCGGGGGAATGGGTAAACGATTAACCGCTTCTTTTTCTGCGCTTTAGTCAATTTTTAACCGTGACAAGGAGAAAGTATTCTTCTAGAAAGTTTCGCGGTTTCACGGAGAACGCGAGCGGGCTATTTTTCATCGTCAAAGCGGAGCCGGTGCTTTATCTTCGTCGGCCCCGAGCTTTCCTCAAATATTTCCCCGTGCACTTTGTCGTGATACGTCTCGTTCGAAATCTCGCCGTCACGATGAAATTGTTTCGTCGTTCGCGTGCTTCGTCTCCTTCCGGCGTCGAATCCCCGGCGACCATCCGCGTTTGAGGCAACGCAGACCGTCACTTTCCCTCGGACGCGCGTCGCGAGAGGAAATTTGTCAAGTGGAAATGGAGGATTCGGGTCAGCCGGGTATTTCGCGACGCGAAAAATAGGCTACGCATCGCTATTTCGGTCCGCGTTTTCTATCCGCGACACTCGGGGCTGTCCGATCGACATCCGCCACCTCCCCTCGAGTTGTCGCGCGAGCGTTCGCGATCGCAAGGTGAGAATGCGCTTTATTTTCGGACAACGCGCGCTAAGAGACCGCAGCGAAAATCTGGAAAGCGGGCATGTCCGTCTTTTAATAGCCCGTTGCACATCCCAGAACTGGCTTCGACGTCCGTCCCGAGCGCGAAAAATAAGTACGAGCATGAGCGATCGAGTAAGTCATCCGAGGAGATCCGTAAATCGCCGGTCGAAGAACACGGTGCCGCGTTTCCTTTCCTTTCTCATCTCCGATCCCCGTTTATTCGAAACACCGATGAATGGCCAGCTTCTGCGGGGGAAAGGCGCGGTGGCGGTGGCCAGAGAGAAGTAGGGTGAACAAAAGGGTGCTATTAATAGGTGATATCGGCTGGCAGACGTACAAAGAATTTTACACGCGAAACTAAAATTAATCGTTTTAATACTAAATCCACGCGGTGGCATTCTTCCTGCTGTACATTCGCGCGTTCCATTACTTAACCACCTTACGTATTCTCGCCCCTTGCGTCGGTCTGAATGAACGGAACGCCTCTACGGTTCGCATAAAGAAGAGATATCGCGCACACGCAACGTCGAGAGCGAACGGATTAATTCTTCCGTCCTAAATTTTTCCACCAACCATCGCGCTTTGTTCGAACGATTAAACGTCGATGTTTCTTTTCTCTCGACGCGGCATTCGAGAATTCTTGCAGATGGGCCCGCGCGAGGTGCATCGCGGCGGAACCGTCGGAGAACCGGCGCGTTCGCCAGCGTCCCGGAACAATGCAGCCGGAAATGCTTCCCCCATCGAGGCTCTTTTAATTTTATGACACTTTCATCGCGCGGACCGGAACGACTGTTCCATTTGCGGCCGATGAAAGGGTCCGTGATGCGCCTCGGCGATGAACATCGTCCGCAAACAAAGCTCGACGAGCGATCTGGACTCCATTTTTATCGACCGGCTGCATTATTAACCACCGCACCGGCCAACGAGAAGCAAACACGCTGCTCTCGCGTCCCGATCGATTTTTCCTTACCCCGATGCTCTCCTCTATTTTTTCTTTTCCTTTTTCAATCTTTTTCCTCGCTTTTTTTTTGCGGGCTCCTCCTTTTTCCTCGTTTCCCACCGGCTTTGAAATAAATTCGAATCCATTACATTCGATTCTCGTTAGCACGGCTGGCGAATAATGGTCGAAAAAGGGAGGAGGTGGACCGGAAAATTCGCGGGAAAATCGTTCGAACAACGAATACCCAGGTTCCTCTGATCTCCCACCTTTTTCTGCCGCCTCGTTCGCGACAACGGAGAGATTTAATTAGGATTTCGGTTTTGCGAAAAGTCTCGAGCGTCTTCGAATGCCGCTTCGGGCCGTCGAACGATTTGTCTGCCGTGTTTGGCTAATCGATCATCGTTGAGACGATGTGTTCGGTTGCTTTTCGATCGTATTCTCTTGTAATAGCAGCTGTAGCAATTATCGACTGTTACGCATCTCGTTCGATTAGTTCGTCCCGCTGTAAGGCCGATTTAACGCGCGCTGTTCAAACGTCAGATCTCGGAGCTCGTCAAGTCCGCGGTTCCTCTAAAGATAGCACTCTAATCCGTGCGTTCTCGCTAGATTCTAAACTCGCTGGCTCGTCGCGTGTCCCGACGAGCGTCCACGACGAGCAAGAAATCTCATCTCGTGGTTGGAATGCATCCTTTAAATTCTCTCTCCTCGTTGAATTTTATCCGCGTTGCTAATTTGTTTTTCTCGTTAACGCGAGGCAAGTGGAAAAGAGAGAAAATCGTGATTAATCTAGCGATCGCGTTCCTTCGCTGTTGTCGCTGGTAATCGAGTACAACCGTAGGCTTGTCGCAGAATCTTGCGACGGCCTCTGATCCGGAGATTTGGCGAGCAGATTCTTGCGAAAATATTTTGTTAAGTACATAGTTCCTGGCCTGCCGTGTTTGCTTAGCCGCTACCAAGTTCCTCAGCGCGGAGTTCTATTTAAACGCACGGTTTGTCTCGCTTTGGGCCTCGCCTTGATCGCGCGGCGACAAAAGTTGTCGCGGGACGCTCAACAGACGGAGAGACTAAATACACCGGCTGGTAGAAATGTTTAGTCTGAACCGTGCTCGGTCTAGCGAGCATAACTTTAGGCAACTCGGAGCGACGTTAGAGGGTTTGCTTGGTTACAAGCCGTAGACAGGGGAACGTGTCTGTCTCGTAATAGGGTAAACGCTCGAGGAGGCGCGCACACGCGGATCGTCTATTCTTTTTACGATCCCTCTCGTACGCACGAAATAATTCACGTAGGTGGTCCTCCAAACTCGCGCACGGTGCACAAACGGCGCGTTTAACAGCAGAGCTCCGTTCTTCGCGCTGGTCAATTATCGGAACCTTCATCGACTCGAACGGATGTTTTACGAACGACGAAACGGCTGGTCTAAGAAGTTGAGAGGTGATTACTGGTTCGCATCGATCGACAAGGCTGAACGGGAGAGCGGCAGCCATTTGAAGTTAACGAGATCGTCGGACACGGAGGGACGATCAATCGCGACGGCCGATGGAAAATATATGCGTGCCTACTCCCGCGGTGGTGCGACACAACCTAATTAATTTTAGTCCGTCGACGGGAAGCCTGCGGTGCAGCGGCTCGCTTCGACGAGAGATATACCGCGGCCACCACGGTGTTTCTATTATTACTGCGGCGAGGAGTGCGCGCGTTAAAGTTTACGAAACGGGCAATCGTACGGCGAAGTCGACGACTCGTCTCCGGGCCGTGGTCGTGGTATGGCTAGTCGAGTCGTAAAAAGTTCGAAGCGTCTTCGTTGTCGCGTAAAGAAGGGTCGTAAAAAGGGTCGCACGGTTACTTTCGGGTGCGCTCGTATCTTTCGAGCTACCGTCAATGATCCTCGCCCCCTGGCCATAAGCTTTCGATACTTGCTCCCTTCTCTGCTTCGGAATATTTTATTGTTATTATTATAAGATAGCAGGGGTAGCAAAGGGTAGTTCCGAAGGAATGCGCGTACGTCGAACTCGCTAAGTAACAACGTCGTCCGATGAATCGCTTCTTCGAGATTCCTCGAGCAGGAAACTTGGCTCTTTCGAAAGAAGGGGGTGAACGAGGGAAAAAAGGACGCGATGGAGCGCATTTCTTTGGGGTGAGGTCGAAGTTCCGGTTAATGTGCTTGTCGCTGGAAGACGGAACGATCGGATCCGCCGGCGTGGAAAAGTAGTTTTCCATCCCCGCTTCTGTCCGGATTCCTCGTTTCTCTGATTCGAGGCGAGGAAGGGCGAGCGAATAAAGAAATCAGGTCGGGATCTCGGCCAGCCCGCGGGCCACTCTTTTTCTCGCCCCTTTCGCCCGTTCGACGAACAGGTGCGACACGGTTTATGAAGCAATTATCCGCCGTGCTTCTGGGAATTTTCATTAGCCCGCGGAAAAGAGTCGTGCTGATTCGATCCTCGGTTCTCGAACAATTTGTCGACGGGGAGGGGGACGCGTTCACCCTTGCCCCCACTCGATCGAGGAGCGGATCGACGATTACGACCCTGATTCTTCGAGAGGGAAACTTTGTTCGTCGGAAATCGGTTAAATTTCCCGTCTAACGAAGCTTTGAAGCAGGCAGCTTAAATTGAAACAATTGCGGCCACTCGAGATCGTTAAGGAAACCGTCGTGGAAGTTTCTTTTTCATCGATCGGGTTCCTCCTGTCGAGGGTGGACTTTTTCCTCGCGGCGCATCGAACGGATCGTATATTTTCATGGACGTCCCATGGAAAGTTGAACAGGGTCAGCACGGTCGGGGGATCATTCGACGCTTTTTGCACCCAGCCAGGGTAGCGTCGATTCCATCGAACAGACTGGTCAACAGTTTTTACTGGTCGAGAAAAACCGTGAACAAACGACGCGTAATTATTTTCTCGTTCCCTCAGGCCGGCCAGTAAAGAAGGGGTGAGATTGTCCACGCAAACACGTGTTACCCTTATTAACGATCTCGCAGCTGTGTGGGAGAGGCAAATATTAAACGAGTAAAGCAGCAGTCGTGGCAAACATACGTGTGTACACAGCGGGGTTCTGAATTTGGTGGACCCTAGCAGTTGTGCTCTCCTAGGACTAACGATGAGGTTCATACGCGATTAATTTGTTATACGTAACAGACGTTCGACGACCACTCGGAGGCTTCCCTCGCCATGATCTCTCTCGCTCGCAACGACACGCGATACGAATCGAAAGTCGATCGACTCCCTCGAGTAACAACGATCGATCCTCCTGATTCCAGCTGCCGTATTATCGCCATTTTCTAAGTGGCCTCTCGTTCGAAAAGCGTCGCAGGTGCGCGCGTAACACGGTCCATCGCCAGCGGGCCAATCCTCGATCGCCGCCGCGTGCTCTCACCAGGCCCTGGTCCGCTTTATCGAATTATGTCGCAGTTTCCTGAGGTCCCGCGGGACCCGGATGCCGACGTGCCGTCAACTAATTCGGCGCGCATCGCTGGGACACGCCGACCCGGATCGCGGCCGCCACTCCTGGATTTCCCTACGTCGTCGTTCTCCACCCTTTGTACGCGTCTACCTCTCCGTCTTCGCCGCCTCTCGCCGCGTCTCTCCGACCGCGTTGGCCTCGACCAATTAAAACCGGCCGCGGTTACCCTCGAACTGCGCATTAGCGAAATCGTTCCTTGAATGTTTGATGAACGACGCGGCCGCCGCGTTGAATCGTTTTTGATGAATAGTTAGGTAATAGTAGCCCGCCGAATGTTCCATCGGGGTCAAGAGGATTCTTTCGGGAGTGGGCTTAATAATTTATTCAGGAAAAAGACCGGGAGAGGCGCGGGGTTTGTTCGTGAATGGGGTGTGTTTAGCGCGAGGCGATAGAAGCGCGAGATTATTGCGCGACCGGCAGACCGAACGGCCATTCAGAGATTGCGAAGACAGCTCTAGCATCGTCTAGAATTCTTAAGGTGAAAATTAAGGCTAAATTCGAGCGAAGCGCCCCGGAAACGGTGACGCAGGTCGCGAGCCGCCGTTCCATTTCCTCGACCGCTTAAGCTCGCCTCGATTCGATCAATTCCTTGGGGCCGCGATGGATTCCTCGATTGGTCCCGCTGGTTCTAGCCGACGGCGCCTCCGTCGTTCGCCAATTAGCCTGGCGCGTTTCTCTTTTTGATAATGCACGAGCCTACGTACGCGGGCCGCACGTTGCGCCTGGCGTAATTACGTGGAAACCAACCGGCCACTAATGCGCCCGGGCACAAACACGTTTCGACCACGAGAAGCCGTGCTTATCGTCCCTTTACCGGGCGCACGGCTTTCAATGATTCCTGCCTTTCACCCCTTTGTTTCGCGCGGCCCTGTCTCGATGAATAGCTCGCCGGGACTCGGCTTGCATCGATAAACCTCAAACGCGCTTTGTGATTTTTTCCTACCCCTCTCTCGCCTCCTCTTTTCTCCCACGGGCCGCGTCGCACGGGTTCTCCTTGGTTATGTTTTTCGCCGAGTTTCGAGGATTTTTCGGTACAGCTTTTCAGAGCCTTCGCAGAGAGGATTGAGTAGTCCAGCTCGCTGATTTGGATCGGACCTTTCTTTTATCCTAATTCTCTTCGGACGGAAGGAACCTTTTTTTTCTACGATAAATTATTAAAAGGTTGGAGCATTGCAGTTCGTTTTTCAGTTTATTAGACAGCCGTCAGAGTGCTCGCTAGAAAATCTTGCGCGTAATCGAAAGAGGTCCAAGCGTCGCTCCGTTACGGTGTACTCAGAACCGCGGTCTGCTCCTTCCGGTTGAATTTTCCCTTCGCCGTGGCAGGCGTTCCTTTCCGCGTTCCGCTCGAGCGAGTTCCCGAGCCCCGAGGTTGAAAACGTCGATTGCATCTGTCACTGCGCGTCATTCGACGAACGCCAATAAATTCGCCCGCCTCGACAGTCGAATTTCGTCCGCGGTGTTTTCGTTTATGCTTGGAAAGCGCTCCGCTCTTCTCGAAGCCTCGATCGATTTCGCGGTGAAACGTGTCGTTTCCAATTTGCGCTGCCGTCCAGCGGATTGCTTTGAGGTTCATAAAAATCAAGACGCGGTTATTAACCGCGCGTCCATCGAGCCCTGGCGGCGTTTTCGTTCGGGAAAAACACGCGGAAGCCCCGCCAAATGAAGCATCGATCGAGGCTTGGGAAGCGTCTGGAGCTAACGGGTACGACTGCGTCGAATCGTAAAGCAACTCGCGAATTTATAGCTTTTTTACGCGCGTGCACGAGACACCTGTACGAGAAATATGAATGAGTTAGGCTACGTTTCCTGGGAACACGGCCATCTGACGACGCGGACGATATGGTCGATCGTATTTTTCATGGAGGACAGCCTCGTATATTCGCGCGGATAATTTGACCCGCCATTTCGAAAGTGCACGCTTACTCTACGCTACCTTTGCATTTTCCATGGACACGGGCTCTAAAATTGTTTGTCGTATCTTCGAGGGACGTCCGTTTCAAACCTTCGATTCGCCTTGCTTTTATTTAAACGGAGCAGCGCGCGTCTGCAGTGTTCTCGTCCCGCGATCCATCATTTTTCAATCAAACCTCTCCTCTCTCGTCGAACGACAGGTCTCCCCTCTCGAAATTTCACCGACGAATTTTTACCACCACGGCCTGTGGCGTCGATTTAATTAATTACTCGATTTCGCGCGATTTTTGTCGATCAATCGTTCCGTTGCATTTACGTTTCAGTTATCGGGTACCAGCTAGTTCTATCTCGTATCTATTCGTTCACTTTCAATTTAATTTCGATCAACGTCGCTCGTTAAAATTGCTACGCGTCCCCGTTTCAGCGATCACGTATAAATCTCTCGTTTGCATCCCGTACAATTTAATACTCCCTCTGACAGACGCGCGTTTTATCCGTTCATTATTCCTCTTTTTCCCTGCGCGTATGTCGGTCGTCTTTCGCGTCGAAAGAGAAGCTGTCGAGAAGGCGAAGGGTCAACACGGGTCGCAACACGGAGCTTCGAACACGCAACGAGGGCAGCGCGAGCGAATTATCGCGTTCGAAGTGGAATAAGACGTCGCGTTACTCGAAAATAAGGCATTAAACACCGCTAGTTTGCACAGAATGCACGGCGCCTCTATCGATTCTCTTCAACGTAGAATTAAACCGTCTATGGTCTCGGCATTAAAATTCTAGCGCTCTCGGTTGACACTGGCTTCCTTGGATTTATTTCGAAACTTTCGATCAAACGTTTCAAAGCGCACGGTCATAACGTACACGAGTCGCCTGTTTTCCGTGGTCGACACGAATACACGAAGGGACATGTGTGTACTTATAATGCGTGTTCAGGGTGTTCAAATGTAAAAAGCAAAGTCTGGAGTCTTGATTGTCGCGCGTACCATCAACCATAAAGGTCTTCTATTGTACGTTAAAGAACGTTTCACGTGCAACGAATCGTCAGATCTCATCGCGAGCACCTTCGCGTGAATCCTGTTACACGGGGTGTAAATGGAAAATTGATCGAGACAGCGAGGGAGAGAAACGGGGAGATTCCGAGGCGGAACGATGAGGAACGATTCGCATAATTTCTTCGCGGAGAATTTCCATAGCCGGCCAAAAGCGGATTCGCGAAAGTAGAAACTGCCGGAGAACACCGTGGGAAACGGTTAGCCGCGTGTACAGCGGCGGAAAAGTTTTATCGCGCGATAAGAAGAGTCGTTCGTAATCTTTCTTTCCCGCTTTCTCTCTTTTTCTTGGCCTTCTTTTTTATTCGTTTAATACGATCCACGGAAGAAATTGAAAGTGTTCCGTTCGGAGACGCTGCCGCGCACCTCTCGCGCGGTAGCCCGCCAACTTTTTTACGCCCAGCTCCCGTTAAATTCCATTCTACCGCTGGTTCTCGCCTCTTCCTTACCGGCACGGAAATTTACGATGCAAATTATCGTATAAATCGCGCCGGCCGTGATTCATGGCGGAGACTCGCCGCGGTAAAGCAACTATGAAATTATGCAAACAGCGTGGCAGAGGTCCCGTTGGATTTTTCAATTAAACCGTCCCGACGAGACCCGACCGAGAAGTGCGAATAAGGGAACTATCCGCTTTGACAGCGACGTCGTTTGATCTCGAACGGTGCCTCGTACGCCGTAACAGGATCACGTTCAGCCTTTGTCGCGTGCGTTAGCGTTGCAGCCTGATATTTTAACAAAATATTCTCGTCACGCGTTCGAAACGACGGGCCGAGCGATTACTCTCGCCGAGGCTAATCTCGAAGAGTTTCAAGCAACGGAAGACTCGCGCGCGAGTCGACGCAATTGGCAGCTGCTGTTTTTATACGGAACAATTTCCAAAGTTTTTGGCGTAGTGTTAAAAATGGACAGCGATACGCGGAGAAGTATGACTGACACGCGGGAGTAGGTGAAAAAAGGTTGCCGCGTCAGGGGAAATGGTCCGTCTATTGTCAGACGCGTGGCACGTTCCACTGCAACTCCTGACGCGTCCATTATATGAAAAATTGTTGCGAGTTAAAGTTACCCGATCCAATCGAAAGTTTCGGTCCGCGTGGAAACTTCGTAGTCCATTAAAGCTTCCAGCGGCTCCCATTTGATCTTTTAACGAAGACACAGCACCGAGAACTCTTTCCCAACGCGTGCAACGGAGTTGCGAAAGTGTTAACCCTTCAGTTTCGAGCAACGCTCATAAGGCGACTTGCTTGTTCTATACAATTCCGCGAACCTTGCTCTTATCGCTTCGCTTATAATTTCCAGGATATTTAAGCATCCGGAAATCGATCTTATTTTATTTCGTAACATTGAATCTTGCTTCAAGATATATCGCACCGAAGAAAATGATTAGAAAATTATTAGTTTCAAGTTCTCTCTTTACGCACCATTGATGCAATCCTTGTAACTCTTATAAATAGCGAATAAAGAATGAAAGATCGCCCGCGGTTGGGGCGTTAATTCGATCGTTCGATCAACGATGCGCAGGTCGATGCGTTAATGAACGGAAATAATTTCGTCTGTTACAGGTACGGTGACATGGTTCCGAAAACGATCGCGGGAAAAATCGTGGGGGGTGTATGCTCTCTTAGCGGTGTCCTAGTGATCGCTTTACCGGTGCCTGTTATCGTCAGTAATTTCAGCCGAATATATCACCAGAATCAGCGGGCGGACAAGCGAAAGGCGCAGAGGGTGAGTAGCACAATTTTTTCTCGTTATTAACGTCGACACATCCGCGGCCAAGTGTCGCCGTGTCGCCAATGGCCCGTCGATTCGTCATTCGAACGGCGGCCCATCTATTTTCGCGTTGTTAATTCGTTATCGGTGACGCGCGCTATCGCGAGCGGGCAGGCTCGCTCGAAATATAATTCGGGCTTAATTCCAGCCGGATCCAGTTGTAATTCAACGGATCGTCGACGAGTAGAGCGATCGGGACAAGTAAATCCGATTAACATTAATTTGTGTTCCACCAAAAGAGGGGAATTTCCGCCCCAATTTTTCTCTCTTTCTCATATTCGAGCCGGTTTCTGGGTTTCGCGAACGCGACGCGTCAGCTCGCGAGTCGCGTTGTCTCCACGGATACGATTACGACACGCGAGCGGCGTCTCGTGGAAATATTTTCGCCCATTTTCCTCGCGTACACAGAGACACGCGCGAGCCGCGTCCGCAAATAGCCGTGTCACTATTCGCGCCACGGGCTGGTCGCTTTATTCTGGTACACTGGATATCGATATTGTTGGATGTTGTCTTTGGACCCAGTTGCCCAGCCCCAAGGCCGTGGCGCGGTAAACCATCAAAGCGACCGCGGAGATCGTTTCTCTCTCGATGCATCTTCGCGATCGTGCGCGATGCACCGGCGATTCGCGAGTGTTCCGAATCTACTCGTGTTTCGTCTCTGAATCGCGGATAGTTGTGCAAGTTTTTCGAGAAGCTCGCGGAGGTCCGTTCCATTTTCTAAATATTCGAACGGGTTTCTAGCGCGCGAGCTTTCGCCGTTGCGACCACGGTAATGACGGCAGGTAATTTGGCGTTACATAACGCGATCGAATTGGCCTACATCGTCGCGGCGTGTGGTTATCTTACTGGGTGTCACCAGTGGCCAGGAATGCGACCAATCGATTAGAGCGGGTCGAGTTCGTGGGCTGAGAAAATCGAGCTGGAGAAACTGTTTCGTCGCGCAAGAACAGGTGTCCGAGTCCTTCTCCGCGTTCAACCCTTTGAGACTTTCCTTTAACGCTTCGAGACTGTATTTCTGATGCGCGAATTCGACGATCCGTGTCACGGACCACCTTTCTGACCAATTCCGAGTCCCACTTCGAGTATAGTCGTCCTCGATTTCGATCTCGACCAGAAATAGTCGTTGCATTGTCCAGTTTCTATTTCCACGTGGAAACAGCAGTCTCGAAAGCTGTCTGAACGCGCCACGCTCTCCGTTTACCCCAAAAATCGCGTGAGACGCGAGAATTGGAGTCATCGCACCTGAATAAATGTAAAAAGGAGGATCCACCTCGAATCGAGAGCCCGTTGCCATCGAAATGATAACTCGAGGAAGCCGCTTAGCTATTTTTAATCGACCGGGAGTGTTTTATTAGCACGAACATCAAAGAGCCGTCTCGAGTGCCGGTCCGCTATCGCGAATGCTAATGACGGCTACGATTGCCCTTACCTACCCTCCGCCCGGTGCCTTTAATCGTCCCGGATGGAAGCGAGCGATTATCCCCGATGCTTTCATTTCGCGATTCACTAAACCGGTCAATTTGATCGAGCACCCATTAAACCGCGAATACATTTCCCTTCGAGGGGCCGTACCAGGGCTGCCTACCCTTCCCCGTCGAGTGCGCGCCTCTATTTCCTGCAATTGTTCTCGTTAAGCCTCGAGAGACCGACTCGCGTACCGTCTTGACACAAAAATCCCGTTCGCAGCACCGCGGCGGCGGCGGCAGCCTAACGAATTCCACTTGGAAATGTTAAACGGTCCGCCATTACTCTCGTGCGACCCGGTGCGATCGTGTGTCGCATCGACCAGATCAAAAAGGGGGGCGAGTCCACGAGTCGTGACTTACGAGCCGTTTTTGCTCGCGGCTCGATTCCGGTTCGCTCGAAGCGTCTCCGTGGACGTCGACGGAATTAAAGATCTCACGACCGCTGGTCCCGTTTTTCCCGCGCCTCGGACGGGAACTTGGGGAGCGATCGGGTCCGCGGAGCGCGCTGGCGGAACTCGAGGATTGCGCGAAACCGGGTCGACGACGAGGCGTAATTTCTTCTCGACGGGATCAGAAGTCTCGCGGCGGGCCGCGTCGCGAGGAGACTAACTGTAGCAGGAGTTTGGGTTGGCCGACGGCCAGCGTCTACCCTCGGTTCATTACCACTATCCTGTGTGCCGCGGGAGACAGAGGCAGATGGTCGCGCAGAGTGGCGGTCGGTACGATCGCGGTCGCCTCGCTTCCGGCCGTTTCGCGGGCCTGATTGATGGCTATTGTTGCTGCCTCGCGTTGTCCGAACTCGGAGGATCATCTTTAGATGGAGGGATTAACCTCCATTTATTATGTAGAAAGGTTCGAGGCGCTCTTCGGGAATGGCACGTCGAGTCTCTTTTCCGACCCTTCTACCTCTTACGTCGAGGGTTGTTCTTATCTTCGTTAATTATTAGCTGGGTTACACATTTAGAGTTCGTATGAGACGCTGTATGCTTCCTATCGGAGGGGTTAACCCTCTGAAATCCGAGCAATTTTCCTCGAACGAACGCCAGTGGCTCGTTCAGCCACTTAAAAGGTTATCCCCCATCGTGCGAAGATTTATCGCGACGCGAGACGAGTGTCTGCCTCGAGACACTTTTATCCTACCCCTTGTTCGATGCTTGGCATTACGACAGACAGTTAGCAGGCGTTTTATCGAATTCATCGTTCGCCGTTCAGGAGGCATTTCGTAGCGCGTCGTCCAGCGTTCTTTCACAATCGCGGGACTTTGAAAAAATGCAGACAGATTCGAAGATCGACTCGAAGGGGTTCTTACGAATTTAGGAATGGAGGCGGACAGTTTCCTGACAATTCGCAGCCCTGAAAATCGGGGCTCGCTTTCTTTCGCGGCTCGCTTCGATCTGCAATGCAGATGCGTCCTATCTACATATGCATGGCTCGCGCCCGGCCTGATTCGCGGTTTCGGACACCGACGGATCCTTCCTTCGTTCTCCGCCCACCCCACCGCTTTCTCCCCTTCGTTTCCGTTGCTCGAATGGGTAATAGGGGCCTCATTTATTCTTTTTTTATCCTCGTCGACGAACTTTATGCTCCGTTCGTTTCGTACGACCGTCTTTCAAGTCGATTCCGTTGAATTCGTTTACAGCTCGAGCGTTTGGAATAATATTCAGAGGCTTCGAAGAGTAGAATTTTGCGATTTCAACCCCTTGCATTCAGCTCCTTCCCGGACGTTAGCAATAGATACTATTGCTAAAATATTGCTATCGTTTCCTAGCAATAGAAAATTTCCATTTCAATAGAAAACTCGAGGGAAACATGCATTTCTGAAAAAGCTGCAGGGCTGATATCCTCTCAGAGGGGACATTCGAGTACAAATGGTTAATTTCTCAGTTAATCCGCCACGCGCGTCCTAGAAAGTCGGATGAAAAAATTGGGGGTAGTTGGTTACGCGTTCGGGAAAGGGTAGCGAGAATCTGATTAGCCAGAAGCACGCTGACGAAGGGAACCGTAACGTCGTTCGCGCAGCTTATCAGCAACGTGGAACGACTCGAATGGAAATGCGGTTCCCGGCAGCGGACGTACCCGGTGGCATGCAAATAAATAGATTCGACAGGAAGCGTCGAAGTCCGACGCGGCCGTCCGGTTTTCGCCTTCAGCCCGGCCTTCAGGATCGATTTTGCAAGCGGTAACCAAGTTCGCCCAGCTATGGGTAAACAAATATTTGAGAGGAGCTTCCACGAGTAAACGTCTGCCACGGTGAACTGTCAGTCGCGAAACAAACTCCGCGATCGCCGCATAAATTTCAGCTCGTCAAGAGTTGCGAGTGTTCGCGAGATTTTTCCGAAATTTCAACAACCACGAATCTTAAACACGATACTTCCCCCTCCAGACAGTTTTAATCAAGAATATCTCGCGGGAGGAGCAGCGCTCGCTTCGAGGAATCGCGACAATATTGAAACGGATCGTCAAAGTCGTTTCCTGTTCCGCGTTTCCTATATGGAACGCCATCGACGAGGATTTCATCCGCTGTTCGCGCGAGGCGATATCGAAAAGCGATCGTTGTATCGAAAATCGAGGCGGAAATAGCCGACGGACGGGGAAGAGAGCTGGATAAAAATCATACGGAAGATGGAAGCGTCTCCTTTCTTCCCAGGGTCGTTCGTGGATAAACGAAACGCAACGAGTGGTACAAAAGTAATCGAACTTGTTGAACGAAGGAGGAACGCGAGTGTCTTCGCCGCTGTTAAAATCTCGAGAGCTTCTATCGCCCCCCTTTCCTCGCATTCTCAGCTGTTCGCCAGGTGCTCTTTCGTGTTTTTAGTACAGAATTAACAGGGTTTCCGTCGATTTTTATCTGGCCAGTCGATGAACGTAGCTCGTTAGGACAGCGGAACGAGTTTACGACCGTCGACTTTAGCATTTTCACGGCAGTTAAGAAGGCCCCTCGAAACAGCCTGGCGGGACGCGAATAATCCGCGGCCCGGTTGGAACGTTTAAATAATTTTTATCGCGCGAACGTTCGTGTTCGAGGATAATTCGCCTCGGGGTTGCCTGCCTTCGTGGCAGTAAAACGTCGATTTCGTTTGGTGAAAAATGTTCTCGACCTGGAAATAGTTGATATTTCCGTTTTTCTGGGTTTACGCAGATCTTCGTGATCCAACGAAACGTTCGAGTCTATAGAACGATCTCGGTCTTGTCAAACATATTTGTACGCGGCAGACCACCGCGACTATTAGATTTCGAGCTCAACCAGACGAAATTGTGCGAAGGAACGTGCGCAACGTCTGGACGCTCTTTCTTTCCCAAGCGAATATCGTTAACGCGCCGCCGCCATTTCTGATGCAGAGCGCTCAAAGTGAGCGAGTCTTAAAGGAAAAGAAAAAAGGAAAGGAAAAAAAATTCGCAGGCGTGTTCAGACGAGATATTTCGTCTCCGTGGAACTTGTTTGCCCGAGTCGTCGACGTTTCAGGCCTCTCCACCGCCGGGAATTTCCCTCGCTAGCTCTTCACCACGTATCTTTATTCTCGGAGGCGGACTCTCAACACGCTTTCGGCGGCCCCTACCCCGTGGTTCTCGCTTTTTCCCGACGACGCGACAGAGACAAGGCGAGAGCCCGCCGCGGCGGGGTTGACTCGAAGAAAAACTAACGAGCGGCAAGAGAAATGGAACGACTCGCCCCCCACCCCCGCGAGCCCTGAAACGTTTCGTTTGTTTGCTCGACTTCGTGATCGCCCGGGGCCATCGCCTCTTGCCAAGACACCCGTGAAACTCGCCTACAAGCGACGAACACGGACGAAAAAAGGGGTGGCGAGGGTGAGGCGAGACTAAGAATGGAAGCTCGCGCGATCGCCTTCGCGCTTAGCCGGTCCCTCGCCACCCCGGAAGGGGTGAAAGCGTGCCTCGAGAACGCTTTGGTCGGCAGCCACTTTTACGCGTCGGCCAGGCCAAGCTGAGCGGAAGCGGGAGATTAGGGGATGGAGCCTTTCCGCGATATCGCTCCTTTGTTCCCGCCGTTTCTTTCTCGTCAGCTCTCGATAAATAACCGTTCCTCCGCGGTTTATCCCCGATAGAGACCGATAAGCGAGCGTACTCCGCGCGCTGTTCGAAATATCGGGCCCGTTCGCTCGCCGAATTCTTGTTAAGGAACCAGCTCTTTACGAGGGGGTAGAATCATCGAGCTGCCTCGGTGATAAGCATCGTTGCGCTCGAAAACACGCCGTTCTCGATCTAACGATTTTCCTTCGCCGTTCGCATCGACTCTAAAACTCCTTTGGCTAGCGTTGGAAACGGGTGCCTGGAATGAAAGTTTCTTCGTATTCTTCGAAGCAAATTATTCTTTGAGAGAGAATCCTCTCGATTAAAAGAAAACGATGACGCGAAGTCTGCGCGTGTTTCTCGTTCCAACCCTTAGGTACAACCTATCGAATAGGTTTACTTCGCTGTTTGTATACAGGATTCTATATCTCTTAACGCACGATTCATTTTTGTTTCCACGTCGACGCGTTGAAATAATCCAGCAGTTAGATCGCAATCGAATCCAACCCCGTATAACCAAGAGCAAATCCGCGGTTCATGGTATTGATAGAGTATAATGGATGTTTGTTTCCCACCCGGATTCGAGCAAACGTTCGATCCGCGTCACGGTCCAATTGCGCGTCCGTCACGCGAGCAACCCTCGCCCTGGACAACCGCTCGACGCCCTGGTCGTCGCGAGGGACGCTCGCGGACATTCGCGACGAAGATGCGCGTCGCGCAACCGGCAAATTAACCCGTTCACAGCTTCCAGTAGGGGAAGCAGGCTTTCGCGAGCGCGCGTGCGAGTGACGGAAGAATCGTTGCAAAGCTGGCGTTTCACGCGCGCAACGAGCGTGCCGCGGGATCCACCGGAAAGGGGTGATATTCGCGTGGGCCCGCGCGCACGCGAGTGCCTCTTTGAAACGCTCGAGTCGTTCGCGCGTCACGCTTCGAGAGAATGCTGGTGCTTCGAGTGCTCGTTCAGCGCGCGAAGAGGAGGTTACTTTTAGAATTAAACGGAAGAATTAATATCTCGAGAGCGAGGCGCGTTCGTTAATATAAAAGAGAGATATCGCCGCGTTGATCAACGTTCCTCCGACGTCCCACGGCTCGGCTGACAAGATTTACCTTTCATCCCCGAAATGGGGCAATCCGAGAGCACGGTTCGCGAGAGAATCAGCCCCAGAGGGACGACGGGTAATCCTGAGACGGATTATCGAGCGGGAATGATCGACGCGGGGGTCGATAAAAAGAGCCATCGAAATCTTTTATCGCTCTGGAAGAAAAACAAGCGCAGGCGATCTCCAGATCGTAAACGGGGAGCAAGATCGCGAGTCTGTTTGACGCAATCGGCCCTCCGTTCGCTACTCGGTCGGTCTCCGTTCTATTCTTTCTCGTTAAATACGGCCAGTGCACCGAAACGAGCCGTCAACGAGCGTCACGCTATTCTTGAACGCACTAAACACCGCCGCACTTTCAAACAGTTTACGCGTCAGCCGGCGTTAATAAAGGCTGCCGCGTACACCAGCCGTTCTCGAAACCGTTCCGTTCGATTGTTTGATCGCGACAAACGTTGCTAGGTTGCTCGTTCATTTCATCGCGCTTTCGATAATATTAACTGTTTGCACTCGAATGTTTCCTGCGATGAGACATCAGCATTGATCAGTTACAACCGAAGTTAAACTTACTCCGCGTTTCCCTCAAGTTTTCTATTTAAATGGGAATTTTCTATTGCTGGAAGACGTTAGCGTCAGAAACTATCGCTAAATTGGCAATATTATAGCTCTGGAAAAGAGTCGAGTGCAAAGGGTTAAAAAATTATCGAACTGATTTCGAACTACAGCAGCGCGGTGCATGGAATAGGCTGCGATTATAATCGAGATCGTTCTAACGAGTGTGTCTCGATACTTTTAGACCAGAGTATCGAGAACGAACACGCGCAATCTCTGCTCCGAAATCAGGCGCGCGGTGGCTGTTTAATCGCGCGAATTTATAGCAACGGGTCTAATTCCGGAAAAAGAAAGCGGTTCGACGTAGCGTCGATAAAACGTCCTTCGACGCGGTGGCTTTTTGCGGTTCCGATTGTTTTCTTTGGGAACCTTACAGCTTCACGGAGGCGTATTTCTTTATTCAAACCCGGCCGCGATTTATGCGCGTCCCGAGATATTCGCGTCGTGGAAAAATTGGAGAACGAGGAAGGATCGTCCGCGACTAAGAACCTCGATTTCCGAGCGGTTTATTCTACGGATTTCTGTAACCTACACAGCGTTATAAAACACAGATACTTGCAGAAATGAACGAAATTTTCCGCTAGCGCGAAGCATCGATTAACGGAGAAAGTTTCGAGTTTGAATAGCGGGGAAGGGGAGGAACGAAAAGTCTGGTCGTCTGAATTCGATGGGTCCTGTCAACGAGTTTTCGCCTCGCGTGAAACACGTTGACGTCCGTTCCACCGTTCGCGTACATTCGATAAATCAAATCGAGTCAGATATTACTGCAGACACCCTGTCGTTCCGTTATTGCGTCGATAGAACGTCGATTTACGCGATCGCGCGTCTTTATGGGGATCGAAGATTAGTCGGTGGAATTGCTGAGGACGAGAAACAGAGGGATTCGATCTATATGGAAATTGAAGGAGCGAGGGTGGCCATTTTTATTGGCCCGTTAAATATTCGGGAGATTTAATAACGGAAGGGCGTTTCGCGCGCGGCGATGTACGACTCGACGAGAGAGCGAACCGCATAATACGCACTCGAGGCACAACGTTAATTAATGACTGGTAATTAGTGGTTGCTATTAGGAGGCCGTTTTCGAATCACCAACCGCGTTATGAACGGCGGTACCATGCTGCGTTTAACGATATATCAGCCGTTCCATTAATACGCGCGAGGCGCGAAAAACTCGCGGCGGGACGCGCGATTTCCAAGCGAACTTTTACCATCGCGTAAATCGTGCGAGTTAGTACCGCGAAGACTTAATCGTTTTATCATCGAGTTCGTTGGTCAATATTTACGAAAAAAAAAAGAGAGAGAGAAAAGAAGAAAAAAGAAGAAGATTCCCGCCATCGTTTTCGAAACGGCGCCATTTACCGATCCCCAACCGTTAAACGAATTTCCGCGAATAATCCGATCGCGTGGTCGTAAAGTTCGTTCCTTGAATCTGTGCGGTTGCGAACTCGATTCGCCCAAGATTTATGGCTGGCGTTGTTCGCGTCGATCGTTATATATTTTTCTTTTCCGTCGAGATTTACAACCTCTTTGCTGTTCTTTCTTTTCCCGGATCGCGCTCGACGCCACGCTCGCTCCGCGTTTCGAGCGTGTCTACGCGAACGGTGCATTGGCAGCGTTACGTGCACGCTTGGAACAACCCTGGCAACTTATTTTCGATGCGTTTACGCGGATTAATGCCGAGCGTGCAACGGAGCGCCGTTAATTAATCGATGGTAATTAGTATCTACGCGGCGAATCCGATTGGCTGGGAGGGCCGATCGAATATTCAAATTAGCCTGGCCGCTTATGGCGACGTAAGTCGATTTCAGGTGCGCAATTCCGCGCAAATGTTTCAAAATTTCCGCTCGAATTGGTACGCGCGCCGCCATTGGGCCATTTTTTAGCCTGCCGATCGTTACGATCGGGCTCGCTCGACGAAACTCCGAAAACGCATCGCAGAGGCTCGTAGTCCAATTAATCAAAGCGCGAGAGTACGCGGGAGAAAAGTAGTCGCTGGGCGAGATGAAAATCCGCCTCGAGGAGGTACGCGAGTCCCTTTGGCTCGACTGTTTCCGGCGCAGCTGGTCGATCACCTTCGTTCGAGTCGATATTCGGGACATTACGCGGCCACGGTAAACGTCCCGCGAACAATGGACGCTCGCCAGGGATTCCTCCGGGCGGATTAACTCGCCGCGAACTCGTCGAAGGGACTTTTAATTGGAACTCTTCACGGCGCCGCGTGAAAATCGACTTTCGCGGCCCGATCGCGTTCAGATGGAAATAAAAGGGATATCGGCGGCGGGACGGGCCGGTTATTAAATGAAATTTCAGACGATCCATCTGGAGTCCTCGCCCCCTCACTTCCTGGCTCGCCTAAAGGGGAAGCAGCGCGGCGCATCGATGGCGTTTCACGTTTCGCGCGAGAATTTCGAGCGTTTTATGGAGCGAGAGCATTTTATGGAAACACCGTTTAAAGCGGTCGATCGTCGACGCGTGCAGTGTCAATCTTGGTTCGGAAATATTGAAACGGTACGCGTGGGCTGTGCTCCTATTGTTTCGTTCAATTAAATCGCCGCCATTCGTCGCGCGCGCTGCTTCCACGTCGAGCAACGAGCGCGAGGACGAGCTGAAAAAAAGCTGAGGCGGAAACGGCGCGAATAGCCTTGTTAAGCGTCCGCGAGCGCGTTGGCGAAGATGAAGAAGTCATCGAGGACCGATTTCGCGGCGCAGGGGAGAAAAAAGGCGCGGAATTTATCGACGTTTGACGGCGTCGGACCCGCGGAGGACCGGAAGTCGCACAGATTCCGAAACGTGCATTCATCGCGCGCACAATGTCGCGCGTACGGACGAAGTTGCCGCCTGAAGCGTATCTGCGCGTCGCTCCACCCCTGCCAAACAACCCTGAATCGAACAATTCAAACGGCGTTCCGCGCGTCCACACGGACAGACCACAATGCGCCGCCGATAACCACCTTTTAGAAGGTCGCCAAAGCGCCTGCGACAGGCTGGAAATTAACAAAAATCGAATCTTTCGTTCGACGGTAAAACAACTATTGTAAACGCCGACGCGATAACGATTTGGCAGGTCGATTTCGCCAATTCAATCTTCGAATCCTTTCGCGAGACGTGTCGTTCGTCGTAGATGCATCTGTAGCAAACGAAAGCGTCGAAGAATAGTGTTGGCAACTAGTCGTCTCGAGTGTAATTGTGGTCAGGGTGGATAAAATAAACAGATAAATTTTACTTTCTTTCGTTTGTTTCCGCTCGCTGCACGCGCCATTACGAGACACGCGCGCAAATAAAGTTTCTTACACGAGGCGGTATCGAATAAGAGCCTGGCTACCGTAAATAATGCGATTCGCGTTCGTTAGCGTTAACGGAAGAGCTCCTGAAACATTCCCTTTGAGTCGTAGCCATCAGCCAAGGGGATGCTCCCGTGGGGTAGCGGCGGTGTTTGTTCCAAATGCGCTCGCGTCGCGATCGTACACCCGCGGCCATTTGCGTAACAATTCCGGCTCGTTACGCGAACGCGCGATGTACTCCTCGATTTACTCTGGGCACGGCTAGGGAAAAATGGTGGGTCGAGGGAAAGTTTATTAATGTCGGGGTGGATCCGCGTAATCTCGCGGGAAAAGGGGTAAACTCGCGTGTTACGGCTCTCCTCTCGGATAGAGTCGTGATGAACCATTAAACGCTGCGTTACGTCGTTCTCCGGAAATTATTCAGCGATCCCCTTTCCATAGCAGAACCACTGCACCCTTTCCTCCCGTTTCGTCGAGAAACGAGGCGATTGTTAACGTTATCGCGGCGGAGAAAGGGATGGAAGCGAGCAGGCGTCGGGGAACGTGGCTGCTCCTTCGAGCATCCCTGTTTCCCTCCGTCGCGACGGAGCGCGGGGTAATATTTTCACCGCGGCACTTCGCTATTTTAATTTTCAATGCTCGAGGAAAGTAGGTCTTGCGTACTTTATTCCGTGGCGGCCCTTTCTTGAAACGAAACGGGAAAGGCCGCGCCCCTCTCAGTCGTCCGTGACCCGCGTGGTTATTTGTCGACGCTCGCTTAATTAACTTACCGGGGGTCGGTCGGAGGCGGCCAAACAACCCCCGTGGGGGGCGAAGACGCGGTCGAGACAGGAAGCAGGGGGAGGCGAACGCAGCCCCGAAAACGGTCGGCCGCGTTGATCGCGTCGGAACCGTGCGCTCTGCTTTCTTATCGGCAGCGAGGCGTTCGTTACGAGGAATCCGTTCTCTCATCTTCCGCGGATTAATCGTCGCCCGCCACGCGATATTTCTGCTTTGCGTGTGTGGTTGCGCGTCCGTTCGTGTCTCTGCACCGATGCCCTCTCTCACAGCGGAGGATCGTTCGTTTGGACCGACGAAAGGGGTGTAGCGTGCGCGATAACGGGTCTAAAGTATCGCAACGCGTGTAAATCTCGAATTTCAGAATTATCTCGACTACGTTCCGTGCGATGGAGCATTTCATACGTCTCCGCGATTACTTTCGCGATTTTTAGAGCGATATCGCAAACGCACGGCGATAGATTTCGCGCACCAACGCGGCGATACTTCTGCGCGCAGGATAAACGAAAGAAACCCGGTCACTGGCGCTCGATCTAAGGTTTCAGAATAGGATGGGTGGTTGTCGCAATTTAGGAGCGCGCAGTAACACCGTCGAAACACGAAGTCGACAAGGGACGACGGGCGAACATAAATCATCCGTCCGGGAAGAGATGACGGACGTCGCGTACGGGACGCGAGCTCTGGAAAACGTCGGGCCTCGTCCCCAAATAGAATCGGAGTGTTCGGACGTTCCGTCGATACGCTGGGAAGTCACTCGGTGTTTTTAACCTGGAATACGTGTTCGAGCGGTCGATGGGAGAGAAAAAAGCGGCCGATCACCGCACGAACGTGACGTGCTCTCGAGTGTTGCTTTTGGTACCGCTAAATCCGAGCGAGCCACTCGTGTCCCCGTTGCAGTCGCGTTTCGACTTTGATTTCGTCGCATCGAGTGGCGGCGCGTGTCGCGAAGGTCTTTACGAGCGCCACTCGATATCAAAGGAACGATCCTTGGCTGATGAATTAATTAATTCGTGAACGTGATCGTAACGGCTGGCGATCGAGACTTTTTACGAGCATCCTATCCGTCTATCGCGAATGAAAAAAATATTCTATTTTTTTCTCGCAATTAAGGAAAGAGAAAGAGGGTGAGTCCGCGGACGGATACTCGCGTGACAGGGGAAACAGGTTGAGCGGATTAACAGAAACCGGTGTATTCGAAGCGAAATTTAATATTCCATCATTGCCGACGCGCGCATCGATGTTTTCTATTAAAGGATTATGTTTGCGAAACAGAGGGTCCTCTCTGTCATGGTAATTACTATTATATAGGACGAAGGACGGTGCCCGCAGCACGTCGATAGTTAATTAATTCGATGCGAGACAACAGGTAGCTGTCGTCCGGCGAGCCCGATAAAAACTGCCATTCATAAGCGAATTAATTAGCGGGCGCGTCGATTAATTCGCTCGGTGGACCCGATCGACTCCCGATCCCGTCCCCGTCTAATCCGCTGCGTTATTATCGCCGTATAACACTTACGAAAGTTCGTTTCCGATGGGTTATCGAGCAACTTCCCTCCGGTTAACCGTGAATACGCGAGTATCGAGGCGTCCGCGCGGCTTTCGCCTTTCATTACGAGATGAAACCGGCGCGTACTCGGTTGGACAACCTAATAACTTCTCCGTTCTCGATCCGTGACGCGTCGTCGCTGCGACGAACCCGCAGGCACCGTTTGTTTCGACTTCTGTTCTCGTTCGAAGCACCACGCTCGTGGCAATTTATCTTCGTCGAGATGGGAGGACTCGCTCCTCGCGCGGAACGAACCTCCGCCTCGACTACCTCTCGTCTCGTCTCGTCTCGTCTCGACCACCCTCTCGTAACTTATACGCGCATCGTCGGTCCGATTAATCTCGCGCGACCCGCTCATTTTTTTTCTGCCCCCCCTCTCTCTCTCTCTCTGGGACCGCGGAGGGATCCCGCTGGAGCTCGGCCAGGAAATTTCAGCTTTCCGTTTCCGCCTGCTCGCGTCCTACCCGCGATCGATCGTCCCGCGTCCGATAACACGGGACCTCTCGCTTCCGGGTCCACCGCCAGTGCTCCTTCGATTATTTCCCGCGCGAATCCGCTCCCGGATTTCGCTTCGAGCGCGGAATTTTCAAGATAGAATTCGGCTCGAGCGACGTTCCGTGGGTTTGGGAATCGCCGTTTGACCGTGAATCCTAGCGATGACGGACGAGTATCGAGTTGGAGTCAGCTGGAACGAGTTGGCAAAAGGCTACTCTGGCAGAGGATACCTGGCTGGTATCGAAATCCGATCCCCCACCCATCTCTCCTCCCCGTTCGATTGGCGAAGTCGGACATTTGCGCGCAGCTCGATCCTCGCACGTAGGCGCCCTAAGTTTAGCTATCGGCCAAACACTGTCCGTCGATGCGTGAATTACGCGCGATTACGGCAACAGCGGCGCATCATCGGCGACGCTATAATTACGGCGTGACGGCGCGGCCCGCCTAGGAGGGCTGCACCCGGTGTTTATCATATTTATATCCCTGGCGAACCGTATATTTTCGCGGTACGCCCGCACGGGAAGTAGAAGGGGTGCCTGGCGCGCCGGTTCTGATTCGCGTCTGCGAGGTGTCACGGCGGCGGCGGCCTCGCGCGGTGTCCGCGGATGTTTACGCGGTAGACCGCAGCTGCGAAATGTCAGCCAGTTGTCCTCGAAATGCAGCCACAGAGGGGCGCAGCCGCGACCGTCTGCACTTTCGGTGGCTTTTACTGCCCGATGCCACGCCACGCGCCCCGTCGTTTCGCCATGTCGTCACGCTGACGCCGGTCGAAGCGACCTGCGGATCCCCACGTGCAGGAACCGCTTGGCTGCGTATACTTCGCTGGCCGCTAGCTTCGCTCGATCGATCTCCTCGAGGAGAATCGGTCGACGTAGCTGGAGTTCGCAGCTTTCCACCGTCTGCTCTTAAACGCGCCATTTCTCTTCGTTTCTCTCCTCTCTTCGGTTCTCCGTCGCGGCGACGCAATCGCGATTAGAAGGTAAAAACAGTCGGGAATTGAAACCCTCGACGAGAACCTCGCGGAAGCGTCCATTATTCCGGTTGACGGATTTATCGCGCGGCAATAATTGGTAGCTCGCGGGGCGAATTTCACCCCTTATCGTTTCGTAACTGGTCGCTTCGTAACTCGACGATCGTACGTTACCGCCGCGGTTAAGGAAATTTTGTAGAAGAATTCCGCGCGAGATCCACGAACACCGATAACCGGAATGGAACAACGTCGAAACTTTCATGCTCGCGGCCCCCAGCCACGGTCCCGATACTCATCGGGCATAACGCGAATTGCCAACCGCGGATCTAGATAGCGTCTTATCGCCGGTGTGAATTGTGAACGGAAAAGAAACGTCGGTTAATCACCGTTACGCCACGGAGAGCGTAACGAGGGAGCGGTTCGCGAAACTACCGCGACGACCGTGTATAAACTCGCGCCGCCGTGATTCTCGACTCGCGCCAAGCGCAGCGAGGTTTACGAGCCTCGTGGACGTAGCGAATGGCTCGTTAAAGAGGAGTAACGCGTTAATGACGGATCCGTCGAAGCTTCTCGCGCGTTGCGCGCCTCGAACGATGGTCGTTCAACCCTCGTTCTTTACGCGTTCCGCGCGAGGAGCCTCGCGGAATGAAAGCGTGTGTGCACGACTCGGCTACCAGCAGCCACTCTGCTGTTTACTCGAGATAAACGGCAACGGCACCGCCTCTCGCGTGAACCACACTGACGCCGACCGTCTCGCGAAAAAAGGCTCTGCTGGCTCGCGAAAATGTGTGTCGCGTGGCGAAATTTGCGGCGACGACTTTCGTGACTGCACGCGATGGTCGTTGGTAATAGGTGTGTCGCAGCGAGAGCGTGGAACGTTGTTATCATTTTTAATCGCCCCGGGTTTTTCAATTGTTCATTTCACGGGAACTACGACGAAATTCGTTGATCCGATTCGGTTGAAGCCCGGAAAAAAGTTTGCAAGTAGTAGAAGTCAATGGTAGCACGGACGCAAGGTTATTCGTGCTCGCTTGAAGCTTGCAGCGAGACCATAGGTCGTCGAGATGGTGTCTCGAAGATACTCGTACTCGTTCGAAAGGTTTTGCGAATAAAGAACGAGCATCCAGGTTATAGAAAATTGTAGGAAAAGTGCTCTTCTCTGTCCTCATGAATCGTGCGAATCCTCGTGGAAATTGGTCTTAACCAACGATATTGCTTCGTATTATTTCGCAATTATTCCACGACGATTTCGTGGTTCCCGATGGGATACGAAAACGGAACGAGCCAAACCCTCCGTGCTACCTTTATGTAAATGCGCGTAGACGGGGCGAAAGTTTTCCTCGTCGCGAATTCCCGTCCTCCCCCGTTGAATTATCGCGTTCTATTACCGAAATCGCGGACTCGAAAGATGACAAAAGGACCGTACATCTTGAGGGGGGATTCCGGTTGCGAATTAGTTGGAACGAAGTTGGATGACGAAAGGCTTTTTCGTCGGTCCCAAGGGCGGCAGCTTTTAATCTTTGTCCCCTTAAAACTTGCCAGGGTCCCGCCGATAGCTGGCTCCAAGGTTGCCTTAAATCACCCGGAAACTTTCGCGCGAATCCTTGATAAGGATTGGGGTAGTTACTGTACCCCAACTGCGCAGGAAGCATTTGTTTGCGCGCCTCGAGAGAAGTCGAGGAATCGAGCGAAAGAAGAGGAACCGTCGATACGTTTCGCCACGAGCTCGTAGGAAATTCTCAGCGAAACGGCTGTTCGAACAGCCTCGAGCCTATAAAAGAAGCGAAAATCCAGCGGTTGCGACGTAATCGCCCCGGAAATGGGCACTGCCGCGGTTAAAACGTCGGATCGCCCTCGCTTATTCGCGGTGTCTGAATACGTACGCGCGCGAATCCTCGCTAAAAGCTTAATTGAGCGTTGGTGGGCGCCCCGAGGGAACGATGGGAAGAGAAAACAACCGGGGACAATGCGTTGTTGTTAGAGTCTAATGACTTCTTCTGCGCGCGGATCCGCTGATGCGTTCCCCGTTGTCTCCGCGATTTCCAACTTTTTCAAACGCAGCAGCCGTGACGCGCGTTTCTTCCTCGTTCTTCCGCGACTTGGAAAAACTCGCGTTTTTGCTGCGCTTTGAAACGAAGTTCTTTTTGCTGGTTTTCGAAAGAAACGCCCTTCGGACGTTCGACATTTTTTGAGAACTCTGGCCTTGGTCCAAAGTTACACAGAACCAGGTTGACCGCAAACGCGTGGCAACTTTTTCCGACATTTTGGCAGCGTTTAATTGTTTTCTTTCGCGATAACGGTTGGACTAACATTGGTCGTTCTTTTCTCGTTGCAGAAAGCCAGATTGGCGCGCATCAGGATCGCGAAAGCGTCGAGCGGAGCGGCCTTCGTGAGCAAAAAGAAGGCGGCGGAAGCCCGACTGGCCGCGCAGGAGAGCGGCCTTCAGCTGGACGACAACTACAAGGAGGAGGATATCTTCGAATTGCAGCATCATCATCTACTTCGTTGTTTAGAGAAGACCACGGTGAGTCTCTGGAAGATCGTTCTCATTTACATCTCACGGACCGGTCCCCAACCACATCCGTTTACGTAACGATACAACCGTGGCTGCTCGCGGTGGGTAAAGAAAATATCCTCAGAATTATGAATTATAAACGCGGGCGGTAAAACGGGTTCCATTGCTGGCACCGTTCGGAGAAGCGTGTCATAACTTTCAAAATTACCCGTGACACTTCCCATGAATAAACAAGGGAGGGCGCAAACGCTAAAAGCGGAGGAGCGTCGGGTGGCTCTCGAGAGCAGCTCGTTCGAGTCGGACGCCTGCGAAGAAAGGCCGGATACCCATCGACGTCTGGTGGGCCTCCGCTTCATTAAAGCTGCTCGAGCGGGCCTCGTTTAATTTCGCTGGGATCCGCTTCGTCCCCGCGTTGCGGAGTAATTTGAATAAAACCCCATTCTCTCTCGCATCCAATTTTAGCGCCGCACCCGCCGCGCGAGGGGTGACGCGCCACCCACCCACTGTGCCTTGGTACACGTATCCACGTACCGATGCGTCGCGTCGTGTGCTTTTCTTTGCGTCTTTGTCACGGAATGTCGCGAGAGAGCCGCGTACAGCTGTAGTCGACGTCGAATATGCGATCCTGCAGCGACTTCATTCTTGCGCGCGCGTGCACCTGATAAATTATCGCGTGGGAGGCTGCGAAACGTGAACGCCTCGCAAATCTCGCGCGCCATTCATTGTTCCTGGGTCTGAACTCGCGGGCCTGCACTTTAATATCTCGCACAGCTGGTCGTTTATTCGGCGGGTTTTCGCAGCCTCGATGACACTTAACGGAGTGCCCGAAATCAGCGTTAGACTTTCGGCCAGCCGTTAAAACAGGGGCATTTCCGCGGCGCTGGACTTGCAACCGAACGACGAAAGGCTGATAAATAGGTCAGTTCGTATTGCGCGAATCGGAGCCACGTTTCAGTGGCCACTCGAGCCTGAATTTCCACGGAAATTGTGTTAATTGCAAGTTCTCCAGCTGGGATGCATCGATTAACCTCCGGTTATTCGTTCCAGGATGCACATTTTACAAGATCAAGAGAGATCGGTTCAATCCCTCGCTATTAGTATTTTCGAGCAAACCTTCTCCGCCTCTAAAATTTGTTTCCGCTATGCTCGATTCGTTCCGTCGATCGCGTTGAAAATTTGTTTAAGAGATAAAAGAAGACGAAATTAAGGAACAAATTGCACAGCGAACCGTAGCAGCTAACGCTCTGCTCGAAGTAACTAACTATGAAAGGTTATCGGTTACTCCCAAGGGAGACTCGAAAGTTTCCCTTCTATCCACTTGCTGGGTTCTCCCTTCTTTGTCGGCTCTCAATCAGTTCGGTCCCCGTTCGATGGAAGCCTCGCTCGGTAGTCGCAGGCTTCCCTTCGCGGTCCTCTTCCTGGTGGGTGTACTTAACCCAGAAAGCAATGCAATTCCGGCCTCCTTTGTCGAGGATCGCGAAGAAAATCGCGCACATGCACCCTAACCGAGTCGCTCCACTTGCAGGGCGCCCTCGCCTGGTTCCCCTCGACCTCTACGTGCCGCGATCACGACTTCCTGCCGGCGTTTAGACGTCTCCATCGCCAGCGAATCCCATTCTCTTCCGCGTCCTCGCGAGATCCACCGCGATCCGCCCTCATCTTCCCTCGAGCGTTCTCCAAGAATCCTCCTAACCGACGGTCCTTCCGGTGATCTTCGTGGAACTTTCCCAGCCGTTCCGTCCGAAAGATTTCTCCTGCAATTTCTCCCGGTCGCTGGCTGCAGCAGTTGTTCAACTTTCGGCGGGAATGATTAATGCGTTCGCGCGAGAACCGGGAACGAATTCACCGTAACTTTCGGCGCGGTTTGAACTAAGTTGCCGCACGCTCGGCTGGGAAACTGGAATTACGGAATTGCGCTGCTGGGTACGCGCGGTCGAAGAAACGTTCGGTCTACGAAATGAGTCGATTTATGGCGGGAAAGAACAACGCGGCGCAGGACCGTAAGCTGCTAGCGATTCTCGTTTATTCGCCTCGGAATTCTACGATCGAAACTTTCGCTGTCGCCTAGTTACTTCTTTTCGAGGGAACTCGACACCGTTCCATGGCTCTAACTCATTCCTCGCGACCTCGAGTCCCAATTGCACCGCGCTCGTGTCGCTCGTGTAATTGCCAACCGATACGTTTCCACGGGACCCTGAATCTCGTCGCTGTCCTGCGAGGAGGCTCCGTGAAGGATCGTCCACCAGCGACCTGTCTCGCGATAACGTCACCTGCTAACGAGGACGCGTTTCGCCGTCGCGATGACCTTTCACGAATCGCCTCCGAGCTCGATGAATCACGTCTCCATGCGCGATTTTTCCAGCGAGCTGAGCGATCCTTCCCCGTCTTCGATTCGCGGAAGTTTCGATAAAGACTTTCGAGGCGATCGTCCGCGGCGAGCCTCGAGGCGCACCGTAGAAAGTAAATCATTTCGCGAGCTGACATGATAAGCACGATCTTCGAGCGACGAAAGTAAACGCCGAGAGGAACGAAATTGGACTCCGCGGTTATAATGAATCCGCTTTTTTCGCCGGGCCACGGTTTTCACTCTCTTGTTATTACGAAGGAACTCGTTCTGAAACCAGCCACGATGGTTACCGCGTCCATTACTCGACGAAACGAGATTACATCGGCCAGTTCGATCCAGGGAGATCCACCGTGGGTATAAAAAGGAGCAGTTTTCAGGGAACGATCCTCGGAAGAGATCGTTCGACGTGGCCCGCGCGTGTTGCGCAGCTCGCTAGCATCAGAGACGCGGCCAATCGGTGTCGTCGTTGTCGACGTATTGATTTCTTCCGGGTCGTGGTCGGCCTCGATCGAATCTCATCGGGAAACGGAGTCGCGTCGGAGCGAGACGTCAATCCCGGGGCCCGGACACTAATTATAGCCGGGAAACGGCGTTAAAGAGCTCCGACAATAGCGCAACCCCATCGGATTTTCCGATCCGCGTGGCACAAGCGGACGCGGGCGTCGCGTAAGAAGACGATCTCGAAGAAACGCCATTCTTTCATCCCTCGATGGAGCTCCAGCTTTTTTCTTCGTCTCTGTAATTCCTCGTCTTTCTTTCGATCTCTTATTCCTCCCTGTTGGATGCCAACTTGCTATTTCATGGGCCACAGCTATCATTCCTATCTTTTGTAAAAATACCTATTCATCTCGAACAGTCGAGTACCCTAAATATTACTCATCCTTGACCCTTTGCTACTCCCTCCAACCTATGAAACTACCCTTTCTTAAGCGTGTGGCGGTCCTCGCCATTGGGGGACAGCACACTCGTCAGTTTCCCACGAGCACTCCATGTTCTACTCAGTTTCTATATAATAGAAATTCTGATCTATCCCTACCATTCCAGCGTCCAAGACGCAACTCCGCCATTTTGGTAGCCTTACTGATGAGTCCACTAGCAGGTCCAGGACGAAACGTTCTTCCCTCTCTTTTTCCTTCCTACCCTCTCTCACGTTCCCTTTACGATATAATAGAAATTCTGACCTATCCCTACCATCCCAGCGTCTAAGGCAGGGATGAGTCCACTAGCAGGCCCAGGACGAAACGTTCTTCCCTCTCTTTTTCTTTCCCGCCCTCTCTCACGTTCTCTTTACAGTACAGTATATTGAAGCAGAAAATACAACATCGCGACGCATATCGTCGTCTAAGCACGGGACCATCCTACGACAGCTGGCGTTTAGCCCACCATCGTTTCAAGCGTCTTACAAAATTCCTTAAGTATCAGACCCAAATAGTCAGAGCAGCTTTCGAATTCGTAATTCAGAATTGAACGCTTCAAGCTAGACTGCACACCGCGCACCTTGCGAATGAAACCTTTCTGCGGGATTTAAAAAGTGTTTTAGTCGATCCCTTCCGCTCCGTCCAACCCAGAATTCAACGTCCCCTCGACTCGATAAAGAGCGAGCCGCGCGTTTTGCCCTGGTCGACGGCGAGTCAGCAGTTCGCGGGAGAAAATTGAGACAGCGGGTGCAACGATGGGTGCGAAAGTCCCGTGTCGAGGAACGATCGATCGTGGGGGAAATTTCTTGGAGACCCGTGTGCCTCGGGTCACGGTCTCCCAGCCGTTCGCTCGCTCGCCCCGTTTCGCCCTTCGTTGGACGACGCGTTTATTTCCAGCCGGGCGATATTAAATTCACGAGTGGCCAGCCGTGTCACCGTTTTTCGGCCCCGTCGCCGAGCAATGCATACGTAACCGCCGTTTTCACGCCTCTCGCGCGGCTCTCGTTTCTTGCTCGACTCGCTCGCTTTTCGCCCACGATCTGGGTCCCTCGATTTCGCGGCAGTTTCTTCTTTTCCAGACCGAAAAACCACCCTTCGTTCGATCGAGTCGCTCGACGGACGCGCGCGTCACGGGTACGAAAGTCGGGGGTCGAAATTCATCGCTGGTTTTGGCAACGAATCAGCTGCGGTCCACCTTAAATCACGAGACTCCTGCGATTGTCGAAAAACAACTTCATCACCGATCCCATCGCCTAGGCGTTCAGAATCGGCGCTCCTCCGGGACGGCAAGCAAGCGGATCGATTAAATTCCGTTCCAAGCTGTTTGCCAGGAAGTCGCGCGGCGAGTCACCTTGGACTCTGTGGAAAAGTCAGCGGCGGTTCCTCGCGAGGCGGATCGTCCAGGTCTGGTCGCGCGCGGAGGACGGGGACGTGGGACGTTTTGGGCGGTCGGTGGACATCCATAAAACGGCGACAAGCGCCGCGACGTTCGCCCGGGTCAGGTCGAACGGCGTGGCGAGTTATTTATGGGCCAGGGGGATGGCCCGGCTGGATTTACGGACGTTGATCGCCGCCTCTATTAAGCAGGGAATGCATATCTATCCTGGCTGCGTCTTGCGGTCGCTGCATTTCTAAAATGGTGCCGCGCGTGTCCGTCCTCGGCGACGCTTGTCGCCCGCGACCGACATTGCGAGCTCGAAATCCGCCATCGCCGTACTACGATCAATTAGCGCCTCGAGCGATATTTGTGCGTTTCATGCGCGACGCTGATAGCGTAATAGAGAACGCGAGCACGAGGAGTTGACACGAGATGTCAAAGAACAACGTGTCGTCGCGAAAAAATGGTTAAAATGGTCATTTAGAGAGAGAGGGTGGGAGAGACTGTTTGTCCGAGGAAATCTACGTTAATTTCGAGCGATTTGCAATCTTAAAGACTCAAGTTAAGCTACGTTACCACGTTCTTTGATGGTGGAACTGCGGCTACTAGATAGAAAAGCGGACAATTTAAACAAAACTGGCTCGATCGAGCGATTTCTCTTCATTCGAGGCGAAATTGAAATCCTTTGAAACTGGGCTCGGTTCGAGAGGAGCGAATCACTCTCTCTCTCTCTCTCTCTGTCCGTTTCGGTACGGCTCGATCGGACAGCGAAATCGGCCGGTTTCCGAGCCGTTAAACCGCGATTGTGCGAGCAGAGGGAACGGGCGGCTGGAATTTTGTTTAATTTATATTTGAACGCGCGCAGCTGGATCCCGCGACGGGTTAGATCAATGGCTGACGTTGAATAGGAGGCGCGATTGGAGAGGTCAGTTGCGTTTGCGAGCACCTTTACAATCCGCCGTAACAAAAATAGCGACGCCCGGCTGTTTATAGAGACCTGGCACTCGGTGCGTGATTCCTTTTTTTCACGCAAACACCGCTCCGTTTCTATTTCCTGACGTCACATCCACAGGACTGTGCACCTTGCAAATGAAACTGCCCGATCGAGCGAAGTAACATCGCTACTCCAACGGATGTTGTTTCGTTTCTAACACCAAACGTACGCTCGCAATTTGCTTTCTACCAAAAAACAGTTGGAAAGATCGCGATCTCCATTCGTTAATTCCCCCTCCCGCTGGACAACTGTTAATTAAGCTTCTCCCAGCTGAAGAACCCTCGCGGAATTAATCCTCTCTTTCTCGTTAAGAAAACCTCCCTCCGTCCGTCGAGCAGCCACCGGCGAGAAACGAGATCGGAAACAAATAGCGAGCCACCCTCCTCGTTCTCCCTTCCGTTCTCGCGAGTCGAATACGCGCCGCGAGAAGGGTCTGATCGGACAAAGCGCGCGGCTTCGTCGAACCGCGACTCTCCTCTTTGTCCGCTGATCAAAGTGGGCCGCGAGCCCTCGCTACGTGACGAGAACGACAAAGAAACCGTCCAAGTCGTCGCTTTGAAACAACCTCGCGGGGGACACGCGCGACCGGTCCCAAGCGTTGTCGTCGAGACGCTCGAGCGCCGGATCGATACTACTCGCGGGCACCCTCGCGGGCACCCCAGCTCCAATCTGACTTATTGTCCGCGTCTTCGACTAACGAACGAATCCGTCGGGGAAACGGGAGTCTGTTCAAGGGATTCGGATAAAGGATCTCCGCTTCGAGCTGGCCCATTCGTCGTATCCGCGCGGAAGACCGATCGCGGGTCTCCCTTTACGGGAGGCCGTACCCTGGAGAACCGTTCCAGAGGAAATAATAGACGACGCGGGCGGCTGAAGGGGGAGATCCGTCTTTTGTCGGGCATCCGGTGCCCCGTGGAGTGGCTCGTTTTATTTCCACGCTCGGCTGCCGTTCGCGGGGACGAGAATAAGAGGCGGAATCGCGACAAGGGTTGAGTTTACCCCGCGAAGAAGACGGAGGAAAGGCGGCTGAATGGCAAAGCCGCGGTTCGTTCGCGCGAGCACGCCTCGTTTCAGCCCCCCGTTTTTCTTCCCGCTGGCTTCGACGACTGGCCGCGTATTCTTCGCGACCCGCCTCTGGGATAAACGTCCCCGTTGCTGGCGTAAAATAATCCGAATCTTCCGGGTCGCCTGCGATTCGTGAAATTTAAATAATTCCCGCGGGTCGCAGGAGTTCGAGCGGACGTCCGCGGACCTCGCGCAAGCTATTTCGAGGTCCCTCGCGTTGGTACGCGAGTTCGCATGGACGCTGGTCGATGTAACGTAAGAGAAAGCTGGCGTCGGTGCGCTCGAGGGTGCCGTCTGGCTTTCGTCGCCTCGAAGTCGAACGGAAAATGGAAAACGATGGACACTAAGGGGGTGTCATAAATTAGGTCCGTGGCGGTCTTCGCCACTAGGGGGGCAGCACACTCGTCAGTTTCCCGCGAGCACTCCATGTCCTACTGCGTTTCTATATAATTGAAATTCTGATCTATCCCTACCATCCCAGCGTCTAAGGCAGGGATGAGTCCACTAGCAGGCCCAGGACGAAACGTTCTTCCCTCTCTTTTTCCTTCCTACCCTCTCTCACAGAGGGTGTTCTCTTTACAGCGACAATAATTGAAGCCAGACGTTTAGCCCACCATTGAACAGCTTCAGGTCCTTCGCGATGCTCCGTCGTGGAAGGATGGTCTGATTGCGAGTTTGCAACGCAACTTAGGATCCCTATTCGCGCGTATATTCTTGTATCTTTGCATTTCGCAAGAATAAAATAAAGCTTCCCCTCGCAGTAACCTCGTTCTCGCGTACGTTTCTCGGTTAGGTTACGATTATGTCCCTCGTTCGGTCGATGGACCGTTTGTCGACACGGAGATGGCAACTGGTAGACGCGTATCCTCGCAGAACTACCCCGCGATTTTCGAACCGTGCCATTCGCGGACGCGAAATTGATTCCCCTTTCAACCGGAAACGTGACCAGGCTACGCGACAGTCGCGAAATGGTATCGCGTCGATTCACGAGGGGGGAATCGCTGCGCTTTCATCGAGGTGCACGGATCGCGATACACGAAGGACGTTAAAGGGCCCACTTGACCGGTCGATCTCCACTGTTAACCGTGGATCTTCGCGGAGGTAATACACCGGAGGATGCTCGGCGGACGAGAGGGAACGGGTGGTTATCGAGTGATCTCGACGTCAGTCGCGCGAGAGCCAGCCTCTTTCCAGCTATGCGAAGATTTGATCCCGTGGAATGGAGCAGCCGCGCCATCTCTTTAGGAAATCGTTCCGAGAGGACTTTGATTTCTCCGCTCGCGCGGATATGGCGCGGAATAACGCACGCGGATAACGAAACCAACGATAGCGCGTGGCGAACGGTAGATCGAATCGAATTATAAATTAAATCGATTCGAATGCGCCAGTGGAGCTAGTCAATAATAAATCGAACGGATGAGGACGTTTCGATGAATCAGACATGATAGCTTATGCGGAGCGTTAATCGTTAAACGAGTGGTTAATACATGTTATTACAAATGGCTAGTGGTAATTGATTACTAAATCAATCATGAATCGTATGCTTTGGTAGAGAAGATGATAATTTCGAAATGCAGGATCGCAAAATATTCTCGAGCAAGCACTATCGCAAATGTATGCGAGGGGGTCGAATTCTAGCTCGCGGATGAACCGGTCTATTCTTGCGGTTGAACTTCTTCGATGGTCGGTTTAAGTTAATTAATCCCGCCCCGACTCTGCTGTTAATCGATCGACGTCCAATAAATTCCGCGAGAACCCCGAGCGGGAAGTTAACAGTTTACTCCGATCCGCTGCTTTTTAATCGAAACTCGTTAACCTGGTAACGACTCGACTGTTCGTTAAGATCGCGAACATCTCTGTCTCGACGAGAAGTTACGCGCGCTCCGATTGCGGGCGAAATCCTGGCGAAATCCTGGCGAAATCCTGGCGGAAATGCCCGCGACACGTCTGCAACAACGAGTCACCGCGCGTGTCCTCCCCATCGGGTGTGTAATTCGAGGGGGGAAACAACTCGCGACACGGTCCGAGCAATACTCGGTGGACCGAACTTTGACCGTGCGACAACGAGAATCGCGGGAAATGGTCCCAGCGCGATCCACGCTCGTCAAAATGCCAATACATTCTGCATGTTCGCTCCCACGATCATTCCTCTTTGGTACTTTCCCGCCATCCCCTTTTTATACCCCGCGCTCTTGGTCGAATTTAATAAATAACAGCCGCATGGGACACTGTATTTCGAGAGCCATTTGTCTGGCCATCTAGGTCGTCCAATGAATCAAGCTGTATCGTTAAAAACATGAACCTACTGTAGGAGAATGCAGTTCTAAAAGAAGACACAGTTCCTAATTAAGAGCTAATCTATTCTGACGGTTCTCGCGACTTCTTGCTTTATCCTTTTTCGAGTCGATTGACGTTTTCTTCCTCCGTCAATTGAGTGCTTTCCAAAAAATACTCATCGCTTACTCTCTATTACCAGTGAGAGTGTTTTCATCCCGTGACGGGAATTTATTTACTTTCGCTACAGTGACCAGGTTTATAGTGACCGTTTCACTCGGACTTAGTCTTTTTCGATCGCTTTACGACAGGTCACGTCCGCATCGTAAACCTAATCACCGTCCCAATCGACGCGTGGGCTCTAAAAACCCCTAATTTCCTCTTTTTGCCAACGATCGAAGAGCAAGTGGTCGTCTGACGAAGCACAGTCTCGAACTACTGCGGCCGCGCGGTTACGCGTCCGCAGCTTCGACGAAAAGCAAAGATTCTTTAATCAACTCCGTGTCACGGTAGATGGATCCTTCCCTTGAGCACACTTTGGTAGATTCCTCTTAATAACGCGGGGCAAAGTACACAGTTTCGAGGGAGGAGATTCGCGCGTTGACTGCTGCTGTACAAGGCTGCGTAAGGTTGTGTAGCGACGCGCGTAATCAACTTGGTCGCGTCGCCGTCCGATTTAAAATGGACGAGCGTGTCGCGGAAAGATAGCGGCGTCTGTTTAAAGAATTTATGACGGTCGAGTTACGAATTTCCCACGGAAACGGAACGGCGGAGTTTATAGGTAACGAGATATCGATTGGCGTCGCGGATTATAAAAGTTGGAACAAGGGGGATCGAAACTTTAGACGGTAAATTACGAGACAGTAAACTCGGAGGCAGTCCCCCTATCCCAGCGGGCCTATAGCCGCGAGTATAGCTAGGAACCCACCCTTGATCTAAAAAAAAAAAAAAAAAAAAAAAAAAAAAAAAAAAAAAGGGAAGCTCGCCACGCTGTATCGAGCAAACGCAACCGTTCCGTTTCCCTTGTTCCGCTTTGGACATTGAAACAAACTCGTTGGTACATTGCGCGACGTCCCAAATACTTCTGAAGCATGGTGGGCTGGACGCCGCTTCAATGGCTGCGCTGTAAAGAGAACGCGAGAGGGTAGGAAGGAAAAAGAGAGGGAAAGAACGTTTCGTCCTGGGCCTTGGACGCTGGGATGGTAGGGATATGTCAGAATTTCTATTATACAGAAACGGCGTAGGACATGGAGTGTCCCCCTAGTGGCGAGGACAGCCACACTTCTAAGCCGACGATTTATTCCTTTTGCGTACTTCTGAGCGCTTTGACCGCGTTCAAGCGCGTCATCCCCGTTCCTTTTATTCGATCATCAGCTGATATTGCTAACGAAAGTAACGAACGAATAATCTATGTCTGTTGCAGGATCGCGAGTTCGTGGAGATGGAGGTGCCCTACAACGGTGCCCCGAAGAGGCCGGGCTCGCCGTCGCCCCTGACCTCACCCGCGCACAGCACTGCCTCGAGGGGCGGCCTGCTGCACGCCTGCTGCGGCCGCTGCTACCCCCAACGTTACCAGGTACGCGGTCGCCGTATTCTCGCCTCGACGACCTCCATAAGCGAGGGTCCACCCTCGACTTCCTCCCACTCACACCAATCGCAGCCGAGCGGTCAGCCGGTCCAGTCCCAGTACCAGTCGGTTGACCCCACCACGGTGCCGAATGTCGCGTTTAACGTGCCCGGTGACAGTGATCGGCAACGTCGCCAGGGCACCAGCTCCTCCAGCCCCTACAACGAGACGAGGGTGTGAGGCCGGGCTCGGGACTCCCAACGATTCCATCGAGCCGTTAGTACCGTTCGAACCTGACCAACGATCGTGATTGTTATCGGTCGCAACGGCTCGAACCTAACCCCTTCAGCCCCTTCAGCCACCCCCTAAC
The DNA here is from genome assembly GCA_963969225.1 of Xylocopa violacea. Taxonomy (NCBI): domain Eukaryota; kingdom Metazoa; phylum Arthropoda; class Insecta; order Hymenoptera; family Apidae; genus Xylocopa; species Xylocopa violacea. Next base: position 30,723,164 of record CAXAJV010000006.1, on the reverse strand, counting down.
GCTGTTACATCGGCGAGTTCTTCCGCCAACTGGTGAAACGGTTCTAATTGTAAAAGGTCGCGACGCGTCACAGCTGTAGATTCGCTGGACACGTCGTTGTTCAGGGTGTTGATAGGAGTCGTCGATGCGTCTAACGTTGAGACGGTAAAAAAAAAAAGAAAACAGTCATATCATAAGAAGGATGTAAGGATTTTATCAGGGATCTTTGTTTGCCTTGCGTTCTCGGTCTCGAGGCGACGAGAAGACTGAGCGTTCCATATCTTATCGTTAGAGGGACTTAAGGACAGCACGACTTCAGACTGATAAAATCGTCTCCCTCTCTCTCTCTATCGACCGGCACTAATTTCGATCTTGGGTCTAACTCGAGTCACGAATTCTCCTCGAGTCTCTCGGGAAATTACTCTCGTCGCTGTTCGAGCTCTCGGTTGTTAACGCGATTAGCATCGGTTCTTCGTCGATGATCGCGGGTCAGATTCATCGATCCGCGATCTCTGTCGGCTCGATCGTCCCGACTCTAACCACACCGTTCGATCGAGCGAACCGCTTCGACCGAGCATGGCTAGAACCGGACGTTCGTGTTTCCCGATCCGTCGAACTCGCTCGAGACTCGATCTTGACGGTACGATTAGGTCGCCAAGCGCTTGGAGACTAATTCCCGGGATTCGATCTGGCGCCAGGCATATTCGGAGACCAAAGAACACCAATCGGAACGTCGACATTTCGTCGTTCGATCTTGCGATCGTTGCCCTGTTTCAATTCGTTCCGACTCGAGCGCGTGAGTGTTTCCTGACCGAGCTAGAGTGAAAGAAACCAGTCATGGCGACGCAATTTCCACCGAGTGGAGGAAACAATCGGTGCAGGAAAATCGCCTGTACGTTTACTATTTCAAGAATTCCATCGAGGCTCCCTGCACTTATGGAAAGGACTGTATATCCGTGTCCGCTCAGGGCGTTTGTCTCCGCTTCTCCTCGTCGAACTAATCCACTGCGACGTCGACCACTAACCCTGTACACTGGGCTCTTTTCCAGGCGTTAGCGATAGAAACTATTACTAAACTAGCAATATTTTAGCAATAGTTTCCACTGTTAACATCTCTCAGCAATAGAAAATTTCCATTTCGATAGAAAACTTCAGGGAAACGTGCATTTCTGAAGAAGCAGCGGTGTCAATGCCGATGTCCCATCAAAGGGGACGTCCGAGTGCAAAGGTTTAAAGATGTTTCGCAAATCCTCGGATCTGTCGCACTTCAATCCTGATTGGCGGCCTCCATGCTTCACTCTCGCTCGGTCAGGCCACTCGCAGATTACGAAGTTACACACAGAGTAGCCCAGATACGATGTAACAGGACGTCCGTGCAAAAGTAGACCACGACAACGAAATATCGCGGTTGTTCGTGACATCGAATCCCGGTTGTTAAGCACGGCACCCCGCGGAGGGGGTGGTCCGGCTCTCCCTCAAGCACTGCCAGCGAAGGGTTCGAGTTTCGAACCGTGTGCTCTCTCTCCACCGCTCTCCTCGATGGTACGCCGTTTCATCGTCCGCGGATCGTCCGGTGCGCGTCGATTTCAAGGGGTCCGTTCGAGTTCCAAGTTGGACGCGGTCCATCGAGACGTCTTCGCGCGAACGGCGCGCAGAAAGAAGAAAGGGACACGCGAATGGACGCGTTTGAAATCCGCGAGCGAAACCGTATCGACTGGCGCACTTTTCTACTGGTGTTTACGTTGCGCTCGTTCTGGGAGCAATAAATATAAAAGGAGGAACGGGAGGCGCGTGGTGCGTTCGTTCTCGCGGTTGGAACCGCTCCAAGATCCGTACGATGGAGAACGCGCTTCTGAACGCTTCCACCGACCGATCCGCGCGCGTCGAACCACTCGACGATCAACGTGGATCTCGTCCCGCGTTGTCTTTCGCTTCTCCGTGAATTGGAATTGAAACGGGATTTTCCGGGGCTTTCTTTCGCGACGCTCGCGTCCTTCGAGGGTTGAACGAGGTTAACTCCTTTCTCTTCAGACCTCGCGTCGAGTTTCATCGGCGATTCGCGAGCTTGGGATCGCAGACGATCGAGACGGACCCCTTGACTCGCATCGGCAGGAACGGTCCGCGCGGCAATCGAATCGAGACGATCTCGTCTCGCTTGAACACCTTCGATCGAGGCGGAACACTAAGGTTCTATCCGTAGATTAGGGATCTAGATTAGCACCGAACCGTTATCGGCCTCCCTTGGCCGGCGTTCGGTCGAGGATCCACGGTCTAATTGAAAATTATCTCTAGCCTTACTCTACTGTCTTCTGGTGGCGAATTCTAAATCGATGTCGTAGTGATCACGCTGGTTAGAACCAGAGGGGAGAACCGCTGGACTGGTTCGCGCGCGATGTCGGACGCGTTCAGCGTGTCTTCTTCAATCGAAATTGCCTAGGTCTGTCCGAGGACTCGTAGATCGTCCTTAGAATTACCTCTTTCAGTCGAGCGGCCTTTTCTTCGAGTTTCCCCTACCTCTCGCCCCACGAACCACGCGGAGTAGACCTTCGCGCGTAGCATCGACACCCTCGCGAGAACGGCTCCGTGGGTTTTCCTCCAGCGACGCGACGCTTCAAAAAGCGTTGCGAATAGAAAAGAGAGACAGAAAAAAAAATGAAGAGAAAAAAGAGAACAAGACGAACCGTGGCTGGAGATCGCAACCATTCGTTTGCGGACAGTTGATCGAAGCGCGGATATGTGTCGCGCGATTAAAAGTTGAGTCTGTCCCCGTTAAAAAGTGTAAGGGTATCCGGGTATCGAGTAAATTGGACGCGTATCGACTGCAGCGGGAAGGCGGTGGTACGTCGACTCGTAAATCAGCCGGCGCGTAGCGAGAGGTGACGTTAACGAGGGAAAATGAGAAGTGATAAATGGTCCTGTCCGCTGGCAGATCGGGGACGAGATCCCATCGAAACCCCATTAAGTGTCGTTCCCCCGTCTACGCGGTCTCGTTCTCCCCTGGCAACGCCATTTTTCACCCGGTTCCTCCTCCATCCCCCCCCCGCCCTTCCACCGTCCACCGTTTTTCGTCCGCCGCCCGTTAATCGTCCGTTAACTCCCGAAGAACGCGTATTCCTCGTTGACCCCTCCGGCGATCGCGCCTCCAACGGGGGGGAAATTTATTTAAAACGAACCCCCGCCACCTATGTGCTTTGTAATTGAAATCATCCGTGGCCAGTCTCGCGTCTAATTTTCGTCGCTCCGCTGATTCCGACCGGACCAGAAGCTCATCGAGGCGCCCATTAAACCGTCCCACCCTCTGTCAGCTGGCATTTTTCACCGTCGACCTATTACGCGTTAATCGTCCATTAACCGGTGAAATTAGCCGGCGATCTTCCACCATCTTCGACCGTCCCCCCGTCGCTCTGCTAACCGCGAAATCGAATTTCAATACGGCTCGGTCAACCGGGCTCTTCGTCTTCGCTTTCGTCTGCCAATCTCCAGCCTCCACGGACCATCGGTTTTCCTTTACTACCCGCTGATACAGCCTGGATATACATCGGACTACGCTCGACGGTTCACTCGACGTCGACTTCCAGATGTTTATTTGCTCTCGGCGATCACTCGTGCGCCTCGGTTCCGCGGCTGCGAAGCATCGATCCTGCCCCAACACAAGCGCATGCCAATGGCGGCCCAATAGGAACCGGGTTCTGTCTAGGCGGTACTAGACAGACCCGTTTCTGATTCGACCAGACGTCGCTCTCGGCCGTTTGTCTTCGCGCGACAGGATCGCAACCCTCGATCGTTCCTGATTAATTCCGCGCCATCTCGCGTTGTCTACCCTTTTCACCCTCTCGCTGCGGACCGCTCGAAAACTCTGACCAAGTAACTGGATATGCATTACTGGGCAGTTAAGGGTTAATCCACCGCAAGGGTCGCAACCGAAAGGATTCCAAACACCTCACCTGTCCGGGAGATTCAAAGACGCATCCGTGGCTTCGAAACGTGTGTCGCGACCCGCTCGATTAATTCAGACGAGGGCCCCGTTTCATCCTCCAAATCAACCCGACGTTGGATGACGGTCGAGCACAATAGGCGCGTCTAAAGCGCGTCAGAGCGTTCGCGGAACGATCCTCGCTGCGTGCGCGTTCCCTGGGCTGGTTTAAATCAACGACAAGATTCATGTGCACGAAGTAGCGCGGGTCGTCGCGACGTGCCCCGTCACCGGCACAACAAATGTGTTCCTGCCATATTATACTCGCTGGCCGACCTGCTCGCGAAATCCCCGAAACGTACGCGCGCCAGTACGTTCCCGTTGAGACGAGTCGACGTGCCATCGCGAGGATTTCGCGTGCTAACGAATTTTTCGCGGACGCTTCGAGTAGATCGTGGCGTCACGCTCCTGTCGACGTGTTTCCACGTGACTTTCAAAATCGCGAGCGTCCGTATAATTGCGATCGATTAAACTACTCGCATTTAACGATGGAAAGACTCACTGCGCAGCGATGGTGACAATCTCCAGCCAAGTTTCGTCGCGCGTATCGAGGACCCGCTTCGAGGTCGATTGCGAATCGACGGAGCGGGTCCAGAGTCGAATCGTCGTCTTCCACCGGCGAAAAAAGATATAAGAATCTATCATCCCTGCCTAGGTCGAGCCTCGCCGCTCGTCAGCCCTACCCTACGTCTTCCATTTTTAGATTAAAAAGAGAAGAGAAAAGAAAGAAAAAAAGAAAAAAAAATAAATAAAGTTGACAACTCGACTGGAAGTCTCGCGTATCGAATCCTGCCCGAGCTCGTGCCCGCCTTCTTCTCGTCCGATCGCACAAATTAATATCTCTGGCCCCCCTCTAACTACTAACACGACTCTGTCCGAATTCCATCAAGTTCCACGAGACGACGCCGAAGCATCCGCCGCGTAAAAACCAGCGGAAGAGTAATACATACGTAGCACGTGCCAAATGAAACCTTGTGCGTCGTCATCGTCGAGGATCACGAAACGGTTCGGAGAGATAGAAAAGAAAAGAAAAATCTCTTCTTATACACACACACACACAGACATATACACACGTACACGTACACGCAGACACGCACGATTCTCGTTCTCTTGTCGAATCTACTCGAATTCTCTTCGAGCATCCATCTCCATCCAGTTCGATGGGACTGGACGAAGCAGTCGATCGAAGCCGCGTGCAGACGCGGAAATCGAGTCGATACCGCGCGAACGGAAACGAACGAAGCTCGTTCTCCGGTGGCTTTCGTTTCCTTGACCTTGTCCGAGTCGGGTGTCTCGCGGGACACGACACCCTCGCCGCGATCGATCCAACGACACCCATCGAGCGCACCGCCGCTCGACGCTTCGACCGATTTTCCGCGCGCGACTTCTCCGTTCGACGCCCGGATCGACGCGTTCGTCTCTCGCGATCAGTTTCGCCGAGGGCAGACGACTCGCGCCCAAGGCGCCCAGGCATGGGCGCCGTCGACTGGCGCAGCAGGTTGATCGAATCGAAGGTGCGAGCTTTCGGCCCTAACAGTAGCTTTAAGGAACCACCCTCCTCTCGTAGATAGGAATCGCAATGAACGTTCGAGATTACACTAGGAGTTACGCGGACTGTACATAGAACAGGCGAATCGACCGATCGTTCGATCGCTCGAGGATCGACTTTCGCTTTCGTCGTCGGTTGAGAACGATCGCAACAGTTCGATTGGTATTCCGGTTGGCTCGCGTTCGCGCTTTCTCGTAGACAAATACCGCGTAATTGCAGTAGAGATCGTTGGCTGGCACTTGGATACGATTGGACGCGTTCAGTGTGGTACGAACAAGCTTCTCTGCGACATTCCTTTATCACTGCATTCTTAATTCGATAGATAGTCTCGTCAATTATGATTGATCGATTAATTCCAAGCTATATCTAGAGCAGCGTTTTTCAAACTACGTTCCGCGGAACCCTGGAGTTTCACAAACGATTACTACTAAAGTACAACAAAAGATTGTCCTCTTTCATGCGTTTCATGCAACTTAAAACGACTCTCGAAAGGAATTACAACTAAAAACCCAAATTTACTCTAGTGTTCCTTAAAAATTGTAGAACTCGAAAAGAGTTTCGCGATGAGAAAAGTTTGGGAAACTCTGAGCTAGAGCATGGTGTCATCGTCACAAACACTGAACGCGTCAAAGATCATGCAAGCCAACGAGCATTAAAATTTCAAGAAAAAGATCTCGATTCAGTTCAATCAAAATTAGTATATAAAAAGTAAGAAAAATTGTTCTCCAAAGTGAAATGAATTATTGTTGATTAAAGCTTCGAACGTAGAGTCGATCATGTGGGTGGATAGAAGTAAAATGGCGTCGCTGGTCCGCGCGAAACGATCGCCGGAAGCTTTGGACGCCTCTCGTTTTAATCGAGATTCACACTCGGGACCCGTCTAAATATTCGTAAGCGAGATTTATTAACGCGACGAATCGATTCGTATTAGCGACGCGAATCCGCGTGCCGCGATTTACCGTCGCGAGCGGATTTTATTCGGCTCTGCGGCGCAAGCCAGCTCGGAATACCGATCGCGATATCTCCAGGGGCTCGCAGATCGCGTTATCAGTCCTCGGTTCGCGGCCATTCCACACCGATTAAGGTTTCCCGTTTATTTCCAGACACTGCGTCGATATTTTCCAGCGAGCCTCGATTGCTCGATATCGTTTTTCCCCGTCGCTTTCCACGGTACAGATCTCGCGACCAGCTTTAGGTTGTCACACGTTGGACGTTCCGTGCGGGGTGTTCGCCAGGAGAGAGGATGGCACTTTCGAATCGGCTAGGTTAATCGAAAAAAGATCGAACGGTTCGCAGGATTACTCCGATCGACGAGCACCGCTTCGAGCAGCGTTGACGTTCCTTTCGTTCTCGTCTGCTGAATTATTCAGCGCGCGTACATGCAATTTCCCGAAGCGTACAAGTTGGCCGCGTTCACTCGCAAACATCGTAACTATTGGCTACAATTATTTGATAAACAGAAAGTTTATCGCGCAGTTCCGTGTACTACGGCTGCTTGGAACATCGAGGAAGTATACTGGGCGAAGTTTCGCGGGTTGGGTCGCCGTGTTCAAAGACACTCGACGGACAACCGTCGGTCTGGCAGCCGCGGAAGGAATTTCTCGCTCGACTCGAAAGTGACGTCCCTCTTCCTCGAACGCTCTGTACGAGGAGTAAACGTTCTCTGGTATAATCTCGCCGAGAAACGACTGGCAAGGTCGACGAGCCCTCGATCGAGCCGAGGACGAAGCGTTTCCGGGTACTTTAGCACGTTTCGCCACACATTCCAGCGATCTGTCAGCGTTTCCGACCCTGCGACGCTTCTCACTTCCGTTAGAGCGGAAAGAAGTCGACGATCCTTTCGACCAGGCGATATATCTGAAGGAAAGAAAAGAATAAAGAAACTGAGATTTTTTAATCGTTCCCGCGTCCTTTCGATCCCCACTTTACAGGGAAGCTCGTCTCGTAAAACGAATCCTCCTCGTGCGTCCTCGTCGCTCGACGAGCATCGAAATCGGGAGAGCGAACGCTCGAGGAAACTGCGATTCGCGGGACCGCCGGACGCAGAGGTAAATGCGAGGAGAAGACGGTGAAACGAAAAGAGAGAAAACACTTCTGACCAATTCTTCGTTTTCAGCGACACGTCACGCCCGCGTTCGCGAAGCTTTAACGAGCTCCGATCGAGACGTCCTCGAAGACGTGCCCGCGCGCGCTTGCACGGACCTCGCGTATTCCGCGATTCATTTCGCGTTCCCCTTTGGCGAGAGCCTCGCGTCCCACCCGTTTCATCGCGGTTCCACGGTGCAGGTGGCCGACGGACGGGCCGCCTCCGAGGTCCGGAACACCGCGACGCTGGAGACGTTCGAGGAATCTCGCGGCTCCTGTCCGGTGGCGAACTTCTGACCGCCTTCGGGGTCGCGCGCGCCTACTTCCCCTGGCGACGACCGTTGGACAGCCGTATCGCGGCCGTACAGCTCATCCTCGCACGGTTATCGACTAGAAAGTTGTCCGTCGACGAGCGCGCGCCAGCCTTGACCGTAGGAACGTCCAGGAGGTATAGGTACGCAGCGTTCGTACGTAGCCACGTGTACGCGCGCACTCGTCAGTGTTCGCCCGTTCGTCCGTTCGTGTGTCACACGTGTCCTGTGTTGGTTCGGCGCCACGGTGCAAGGGTCGAGGAGGGCGCGAGGAAGGCACCCCGCTGAGCTTCACGCCTCGATCATTTGCCACGTACGCTGTCCGACGATCGTTCGATCCAATCCAGACGCGGGACGAACGCTGGCGACGACTAATAGATTCTTTTTTGCCTGGCTCGTTGCGACGTCGGAACGGGGGTTGTTAATAGAGGTTTCAGCGAGTCGACAGGGGTTCTATTAGCTCCGCGATGTCCTAACGGGGTGGACTTTGCACACGCGTACAGAGACGGATCGAGCGACTGTCGGACCGCGTAGATCTCGTGTCGCTTCTCTGCAAACTGGACGCACGTATCGCGAAACTTCCCTTGGCTTACTCGCGACTCTCTCCGATTTCTGTCCTAAAAAAGTTTCGAGCGTGCAGCTCTTGGGGAACGTTTTAAGAGGCTATCGTTGTTCGCCGTTTTCGATATCCACGCACGCTCCGCCATCCTCGTTTCGCTCGGGGTGGTCCCAGTTTGACGGTTTCTCGCGCGAATCTCGGGGAAACCATCCCCTCGAGGAACGACGGCGTTCACGGTCGTGTTGAATTTTTCTTCCAGAGCTACCAGCAGTCGATTCTCTCTTCGAATTCCCACGCTCCCGAATCGTTTCCTTCTGGCTCGCGACGAACAACGATAGTTGACTCTTCGACTGTTCGTGTGATTTCGCAAGACGGAGACGTCAGATTCGCTGTCGTCGATAGGGTTCGATCGGTGGATAGGACTCGTCTCTCTATTCCCTTTGCGTTTGATATCGGGACAAAGCGAAATGGTCTACTTATCTATCCGTTGCCTCGCCTTTCAGCCCGCCTATCCTTGGTACGCCGTGAACGTCGCCTTTGTGCCTGATCATTGATCTACGCGTTACCTGATCCTCGTCTTTTGTCTAAACGCTGGCTCGTGTCTCGCGATATTGTTCCGCGCGAACCCACCGCATCGTTAGTTTAATTGGTTCGCTGGTTTTCTATACGGCTGCTCGTTTAGACGTCGTTCGCTCGCGCAATTTTTTTGCTCGTCGACTATTTCCGTGTCGATTTTACCTCGAAACTGATTGTTTTGGGAAACGCGTTACATCGATGACGACGAGCGGTGTTCGAGACGTTCCGATCCTTTCGTCGAGTTTCTCTGAAACAGGGGTTGGTTCTGGAAGAAACAGAGGTAGCAATTAAACAGGTTAACAATTAGTAACGTCTCCGTTCGCATTGTCAGCAATTTTCAGCATTCCCTGCCGCAGATTTCGTACGAAAAGGAAGTCCTTTGACTTCCTGGTCAGCGAATCGTGCTTCGTATTCTTCCGAATTTCGTCGAGCTGTACGAACGAAACGTACTCCTCGAATCAGCTTCGTTACTACCTCTTTCTTCGTTCTCGGTTCGCTTTACAGCCTGCAACGGAGAACCTTTTAATCCGTGGCTAATTGAATTCTCGGTAAACGAAAGTTTCAGCTTCCAGAAGCGAATGCATAATCTGTAAAATTAAGCCGCTTCTTGGCGCCCACTCGTTCTATTTCCGCTTACACGGGGTCCCGGTGCGGTTCGACGGTTCCCGCTTCCCTGCGGCAACATCGATGCTAATTATTACCGCGGTTATCTTATTCGGACGTGGAACTAATTGGTGCAACGTGTTGCCAAATGCGAGACACGTCTACCCTTCGACACCTCGTCTTCTAATCCGTGCCAGAGGGTTCGCACGATCCAGCCAGGCCAGCACGTGTTTCGATAATCAGGTTGTGTTGTCGAAGCTCTTCGAGCGAGCGTCTTTTATTCGCGTCACGGAAATCGCGCCTGTTCGCGCGCGTCGGGATCGATTGAAACAGCGATCGATTAAAACCGCCCAGCGTCGCGTCGATCGCGTTATCACTGCGAACGGTGGTTGGCATTTCGACGAACGAGCTTCGCGGAAACGACGATGAAGACACGCGAAATTCTTGCCAATTCCCTAGCGCGCTTTCCCAGTCGCGCGTTACTCGTTTCGTTATCGCGCGTTGCTTGATGGAAGAGTTGAAAAAGAAACACAGAAAACAGCGAATATTGTCACCGAGCGCGGACGCGATCACGTCGCGTCCAACTAATTGCCCCCCTCGCATGATGCGCATTATAATATATAACACGAGTTGCTTTCATGAATAATGCATAGCCGAAGGAACACCGGGAGCCTGTAGTGGAGCATCCACTTCAGATCAGCCAGGCAAGAGAAAATTGAATCTTAAGTGTCCGTCTGAAAAGCTCCGTCAATTTCACTTTTGCCGTCGTTGGCCCAGTAACGAGCACCATCTTTTCGACACTTCTCCGCCCCCGTCCACACACGCCACCCTCTCGTACACCCTTCGATCATCCAGCGAACCGTGTCCGTGGCTCCCAACGCCCCATTCGAAACACATTTTTTCGCTCTCTCTCTGTGCCCCTTCGTTAACAACATTATATACAAACGGCTCTACGCCCTTCGTTCCGATTGCTACCGATCCATGGGAATCGAGGGGTCTCGAAACGTCGCGGAGGGTGTGCGAGCCGACGCTCATCTTCCCTTTCGCGTGTCGCGTTTCCAACGTCGAGCCGCGAAACCACGGCACGTATCCTCGAAAGGGTGGAGCGAAAAAAGACGGCACTCGAAACGATCGAAGAGTTCGGATAGACTGAAGTGGAGGGTCTTCAGATATCGGCGGAGATCTTTTTCAAGATGCCTGGTCGAGATGCCCCGCGGAGCAAAAAGCGTCGGCTCGCACCTGCTCGGTATTCAGGCCACTCGACTTCTATTTTCGGTGTTGATGTTGGTCACTCACCACCCCCGCAACCCCCACCGAGTTTCGCCCCACTTGATCGTTATTGGAAACTGATTGGTCCTTTATATATGACACGCAATATACGTATACCTGGTTCGATTAAATATATTGTATATAATGTACGTGGATCATGTCACCTGTGTATATTTTATTAAGTCGTTCAAGGGTACGAAGCGAGATTTACCGCGCGGACGAACGTACGGAGGAGGGCCGATCGAATTCAACGGTAGCTCGTACAGGCGTCCAAGACCATCCGAATGCCGACCCGCAATGGCTACCAGAAGCATTTAGAAACTCGATCGAGAACCCTACCGCGTTTATTTTATCTATCTCCTCGACCACTCCTCGGTGGCTACCAAAAATCTCCAAGAAAAACGAGAGGTCTCGTTGCGAAAATACTTCTTGCAGCCAGTGCGCGAAGCAGCAGTGAATTAAACGTATCAAGTGAATTAAGCATCCGTGGGATCCCTAGGAAGGACGATAAATCTCGTTCGCTCGGGACGATGCCCCCCGCTAAACGGAAGGGGTGAACCGACGTTGGCGAGAGAGCTGACGTTAACCCGCGACGAGACACGGCCGGTTCCTCCCGCGTTAGAAAACAGACGAGCTCGACTAACCGCGAACAATGGGCCCAGCGGTGACGAATCATTTTCCCTTCTCGCCGTGGGGACGAGTGTCGCGTTGAAATTCGAGTGCTCCTCGCGCGGTACGCATTAATCAGCCCTCGTCGAGGGCCTGCCTCGCGCGACCGCGGTAGGGAAATTAATCAGGAATCATCGCGGTATACGCGCGGCCTGTCTACGAGCGTCGATTACGGTCAGGTGGAACGCGACGATCGGACGAACGAGTCGATACCTTCGCGGGTTATTTCCGATCGGCTCGGCGGCTCGTGATTATCGATGGCTCGCCCACCCCTCGTTTAGCGTCAGCGCCAACGTCGTCAAATTAATTACCGTTCAACAGGTAAGTCGCTCGATGGACTGCCGGCTGTAAACGTCGCTACGTGACAGGCTGTCGTTTGTCAATTTTTACGACCGCCACTGCGCATCGTGCCGGCGATGTCGTTTTTCGTATCAGAAAGAGCGCTCGCGGTGTGCTCGGCTGTGATTTCACGCTTCGCGGACCCGTCGCGTCTGTTTCGCGGATGTCGCCGAATCGTGTTGCAAGCAATCGTTGATTTTACATAAGGGGGATCAAGTCGAGGTGTCCGAGAAGCGTTCGCACAGCGAGCACGAACGATTCTCCGCGTTGCGATCGAACGGTACGATCGTAGACGAAGCGGAAAGCAGAAATTGCGAGCGTCGAATCCTAATCGTCGCGCGATCATTTCGTCGATGATCGAGATTTTGCTCCCCCCACCCCCCACCCACCCTATTGGAATTACTCCCCCTTCTCGAATCGTTGCAAATGCCACGGGGTACAATGTAAATATGTCTGTACATTTTGTAACATAAACACACTGTTGGCACCTGTTGTGTGTGGTTCGTCCCGTAGAAACAGTTCTCGTCCGTTTAAGGTAAGGCCCAACAGAGAAACAAAGAACATCAATTCTGTTACTTGTCTGTCTCTTACTTTTTTTGTTTCTTTGAATCGCTCCTCCGGTTTTATGAAAGCCTGCTAGCTCGGTTTACCATTATTTTCTCTTCTTTTCGTTTATCCTTTCTTTGGGAAATGTATTGTTACGATCGATTACTATTTCTTCTCATTCTATTGGCACTATTCCTCTTCCACACTTCTATGCTATTCGCATATATATATATATATATATCTATCTATCTATACATATACGTTACATATTGTACATCTCTTTTTCTTGGACTGTTTGAATGCGAACCTCTTCACGATTTTCAGACACGACTTCGTGCTCGACGGATTGTTCAAGCGTACATACCCCCAGTTGCCCCCTCAAATCTCACTTTTGTTTCCTTTTTAACGAGGGTCGCTCGCAAAGGGTGGGAAGAACTGAACGAGAGAGAGAGAGAGAGAGAGAGAGAGAGGGAGAGCATCGACACCGTTTCCACGCGAGCTGATATTCGCTCGCTCTCGCCTCTCCTCCTCCTCCCCCGCCCTTCGAGTCGACCCCCTGTTCCTCGATAACACTTGCCTTCAGTGGCCCTCGCGAACAGAGTGCCACTGAACTCGCGACCAATTAATTAGCGAACGCTCGAAGACGCGACTTTCCGCGAGACTGCATGGGAACCGAACGGAGAATGTTGTTTCTTGTGTTACGCCCGCGATGGCCCTTCTCGCAACCCCCGGAACCCACCCCCCGGTCGATCCGAAGAACGTTTATTGCAACCTCGTTCGTTCTCCGATCGATCGACCACTCAGCCGCCTCTAATTACTCTATTTTCTTTCAGTGAAACTCGTTATCGATACTCTCTCCCGAATATTTCACTCTCGCCATTAAGCCACTCGACGCCACGATCACTCGCAAAGCCGGTTGATCGCCGAGCAGACACCGAACTCTGCGTTACCTTTCGTTTATCGAACGCCTTCGGTCAGGGGTCTCTTAAAATCCGCCACACGTTCCGTTTCTACGCTCCGTTCGCAACGTCGAGTCGAGATCCCCCGCCATTTTCAGTCGGGAACGGACCAGTGTTCGATAACGCGACGACATTCGAAGGGGGACGATAGGAAACGGCCAATTTTGGACGCTGCTGGAACACCAAGTTTCTGCGAATCGTAAATCTGAAAATTCTGTAAAACTTGTAAAATCTACGGATCGTGGCACCATTCGCGAAGCAGTATAAAACAGTGAACACAGCCACACAGCTTTGTGACTTTTGCGAAAGTTCCGTTGCGCGAGTGACGACAAAGGGCGCCATAAATTGGCCGTGTTCCGTTGTTCCTCGTTGCCTTCGACCATTTCCACCGACTCGCCCGCAGACTTTTTCGTACGCGCCGCGCCGCATCCGGAAATTCGGGCCAAGTCCGCAGCTGGCCGCGACGCGGACTAATTAAATTTAATTAACGGCCGTCGATTAAGCCCGACAGGGTGGTACGAATCAACGGCGACGGATTAATTTCTCGCTGCGTTCACCGACCGACCAAGCGAGAGCGAGACGATCTATGCTCGATCGTCGGTCGAGATCGTACGACCGCAGAGCCGGATTCGTAGCGGATCGTCGACTCGAAACGGTTGACGACGGGTCGCTCGTTAACGCGCGTCGGACTTTAGTCGAGGGGCCCCGTTCGTCGACGACAGAGAACACGACACGCTGTCGATGGAAGTAATTTCCTAGCTAGTCGAAAGTGATCTCGAGGCAGACGTGCGAGCGTGCATCAGCAGACGATGCCCGGATAGAAGCCACCCCCTTCTTCGCCGTTCGAGCCTTCGAAATGGCGCGTATCATCCCTCGTTGATCGTTCGTTCTTCCAACGTTAGGCTGAATTAGGGTTTAGCGTAAATCTAGCCACGAAGAGTGTTCCGTTTTTCTTTCTTTTTCTTTTTTTTCTTCTTCTTTTTTCTTCTTTTCGAGAAGCTCGTCGCTTCGATCGTTAGTTTAGGGGGAGAAAAAGGGAACGCGCGGCCGATCTGACAACGGCTGTACGCGTCAGAGAATCACGACTAGAGTTAATCCGTAGAGGTCCATGTAGAAACAGACTCTTTAGGGTAGGTGAGCTTAGCGTGCAACAATGTAGTGTGTGCTTGTGGTGTGGATTTCAGCAGGCGTACAGTCAGTACATCCCGGCGACAAGGGCCCAAGTATCGGGTGCCCAAGGCGGGCAGACCGGGGCTGCGATGGACGGGACTTACCTCGTCGAGGCCTCGTTCTGAATGGCCTGACCTTTCTTAGCCAAAATCCTAGTAAAAAGCACGCTAAACTACAGATCCCAGTTAAACAATCCCGAACAGAAATAAATAAATAAATAAATAAATAAAACAAAACACGAAAACCAAACGAACGAACGTGTGTGATAGTACAGAATACTACTGAGACGTAGATGTAACGATAGCGCAGAAGTAAAAAGTAATCGAAGCAGAAAAAAAAAATTAGAGAAAAAAAAAAAAGAGAAACGAATGAAAACACGAGCGAATAGAAGTATTGTCGGAGCGAACAAGCAATAATCGAAAATTAGAGCAACGACGAATACACACACGAGTCGCAGTCGAATCGGTTCAGAGGTTCGAGCAGTCGAGAGCGTTTGGATAAGGAAAGGTAACACGAGAATACGATACGTTTTAACAGACACACGTAGAACACTCGAACGAGAATGATTTTTCCGGAGAATCGACGTTAAACGAGAGAACGTTCTAAAGGGCGTTAGAAACGAGAGCGTACGATGGGCACGCGGAAGAACGCCGGAAATAAAGTAACTAACAAAAGCAATTGACACAAGACACACACAGTGAGTTATAATGTAAACTACACAGATATAAATCAATCAAATTCTTGTATTTCCTCATTTCCGTGCCCACCCGTTCATCGACGACCGACCGACCAACCCGACCCGTGCGATCTCCACGTGGAACGCTTGGACACCCAACGATGACGTCGCATCGTCCGCCCACTCATCGTCATCGTCATCACGGACGTCATCACAATCGTCCCCGTTGTCTCATCCTGCCCGCTGCGAATCGGCATCTCTTTCTCTTCACATCCTCTCTGTTCATCCGCTCGTCCTCCACGATGGACAAAAAAAAAAAAAAAAAACAAACAAACAAACAAAAAATGAATTTTTAACGAACACGAATCGCATACATGAACGAAAATCATGGACATAACGAACGAAAAAAAAAAAAAAAAAACAAAAATGCAAAAACGAACGTCGAACAAACAATTCGTCCACGTGAAACCGTGCGAAATTTATAATGAACCCGATGGATGTCTCTCGCGCGCTCTCTCTCTTCTTTTCCCTCTCTTTCATGCTGGAATTTTCGTGGACGACGTTTAATACGAAATAAACGAACGAAAACACACGCTAACGACATTGGCGATGGGAACCAATCGGATAACATGTATATCGTGATCGATGAACGCACGATGGCAATGTGCAAAAAAAAAAACAAATAAAAAAAACATATGTGTGTACACATAATATGTTAATATAAAAAAAAAAAAAAAAAACATATCGCGGCGTTTTCAACGATGGCCGCTGAAAATATCGCACGTCCACTTTTAGAGCTTGTCTTATCAGCTAACCTCGAACGAGAGCAAGGATAGAGTGGTGCTCGTATATGGGGACCGTATACAAGTGCGGAAAAAGGTAAAGAAAACCGTGTTACCTGGAAACCATTTTGGATACGATGATAATCGATGTACATTACATACTATGTTATAATCGTTTCGTTGCTTTTATGCGCGCGCGTCCGTACGATCCTCCCGTCTCCTCGCGCGTGTAATGGCACCGTGTTTGCATACTTGGACGCGGAAACGGAGACGATACGCGGGAACGAGAAGTTACCGCTCGCGTACGCGACTTTACTTTCCACGGAAAGGGCGCGTGGTAGCGAGGTAGAAGGCGTAGTCCTAAAGTTTAAATCCGTAAAAGATTCCGTTCTCGCGGCGGCGAAACGAGACCCAGTTTCGAAAGTAGACGGAGAAAGCCTTTAAATTCGCGGTAGCGTCTTATCGTATACAGGCACGCGTACTTGTTACACGCCGTAGACGTACGCGTGGGATCGAGCGCGCGCGCGTACAATATTCCACGATGTTTATCGGATGTGTATAAGATCTATATATTACATATATACATATATATATACTATTGTGTGGCCGTTGGGAGAATATGAGGCAGCTTTTCTTGTCCTTCGACGGAAGGCTCGGGACGAAGGACACACGAAGGCCTCCCCATGTATCCCCTTGGTGGTCGAGAATTATATCGTGTCGCGTGGCTGATCCCTGGATTGGCTTCTGGGTGTCTGCTTTCCCCGAGAAACACTCTCCTCTTCGCTTCTTCTTCCGTCGCAAAACACTTTCCCTTTCTCCGGCATACGTACCGCCCCGACGTTTCGAACTTCCTTCACTTTCAGTTCACCCCGTTTCGTTTACTTTCCTTTCGTTACACACCTACGAAACCACGCCTCGATCCTTCCTACGACCTTGTTTTACAGTTCCGTAATCTTCATTTCTACGTTACGACGTTTCCTCCTCTGTTTTTCATTTTTTCTTTTCTCCCGGGGACGTTTCTCTACTGTTTTCCCTTTCTTTCACGGTCGTCCCATCGACGAGACCTTTCTGGCATGGTGCCTACTCGAATCCGTCATGTTGCGGCTGACTCTTGATCTGGCTTCTGATTTATGCACCTCTCTGGTGATCCAGCTACGCTTCTTCGCTTCCCACCTTCGTCTCCCGTCCACGTCTGCATCCGAACGGGACGCGCGACCTCCGTATTTATCCACCCTCCACGCTCGCCCGCTCTTTCATCCCCGACGCTTTCGACCCGCTGCGCGCTACCCTCATCCGTTCGCCTCTACTTTAGCCAGCTTTCCATCGCGGATAGGTTGCCAGGGACTAAATCACCGCGAGACACGGCGAGACGTTTGACAGCACCTAGGCGCTTAGGCGAGCGTCCTAGTAGCAAGCGTTCACCGGCTGAGAGGAATCCGTCGAGGAACGAGGGTAAACTAGGGGGTGAAGATCGCGCGTATTCGGCTCCAGCGAAGCAGATTTACGGCTCTTTTACGCCGCGGACGCCTTTTCTTTCGTCCACGTCCGCCATTCGCACGCTCTTCCTTTGTCTACGTCCGGCTGCAGTCCGGTCGCGTACCCCTTTCAGCAGGGATGAAAAAACGCGCGAAAGGGTGAACCGAGTTGCTTCCACTCGCGCTCTAAAGCGACGCTTTATGGCACTTCGGAAGAGCGACCAGCTGCTACCTTCGTCGACGACGCGTGGACGGTTGCAGGTTAAATTAGGATTAATTAACCCTTTGCACTCGCGGATGTCCCTTCTGAGAGGACATCGCAAGTTTCGCTGAGCGCAAAGGGTTAAACCGTGGATAAGATACGTGTACATAATTCTCTATAATTAATCCCTTAACGTTCCATTAATCGAGTCTGCTATATTTTGCGCTAAAAATATCTTGCATTCTGTTCGTACAAACGATATATCAGAATACTCGCAAGAGAAATCTATTTCATCTCGCTTCCATTTCTTTTTTTTACGGGGTTAATTCTATAGTGGATTCGAATCGCCCAAAAATAGACGTTCTAGCGATCTTCGCGGTCGATAAAAAGACCGTCGTAAATATCCTCGAATGTAAACATCGCTCTCGAACGGGTCGCTTTTCGACTCCCCGCGCGGCCATTACCTTTTCATCCGGTCCCGTTGCGCCACGCCTTCGCAGACGGTAACCACTTTCGTATAAAAATTGTTCGCGCCTCCCTTTGCCGCGGCTGATTTATTTTACGATCGCGCACCCGGTTTAAAGCACGCGGCGGCGCGCGCGCTTGCGACTAATGGCCTCGCGGCCCGCTTTAATAAGCGCGGCTGCCCTCGCTGGCTGCGCGCGGATGATTAATGGCGCCGCGGCGACGCGGAAGAACGCTGGGCGAAATTCGCGGCCGATCCACCCGCACCGTCGTAATGCGTTTCTCTTGTATCGCGCTAATGCCGCGCGACGATCGCTGACGCGCCCCTCGCGTGTCTACGTGGCTGCTTCCTGCCCGACCATCCGCGATTTCCGATGCCCCCGCGCGCGATAACGTGGCCGAGAAATTTACCGTCGGATCTTCGAAACGAAACGAAGATTGTTCGCAATTTTTCTCCAGAAATTTCGAATCGTTTCGAGCAGATTTTGATCGTTTCTTCGTTATTAGATTCAACCCCTTTCGGTGTCTCCGCGAAATGGCGTCTACTCGCAAGCAGCTCGACAGGGAGCGTGTTAATAATATTCCTCGTGAAATTGGATTTCCATAGAAACTTTGAGACGTCGCGATTATTAAAGGATCGCGTCAATCTGACGTTCACCCTCGGACGCTTTATTTGATCGCGAAAAAATGACGCGTCAACCCCTCGCGATCTTTCCGTCTCCGCCCGGTCTGACGCGAAACGACGCGAACCTCGTCGTTGGCAGCAGCAGGTCTAGGCAGCTTGATCAATCGTCGAGAGCTCGGTTCGTTGGAACCGAAATAACGCGTGCACGCGCCGCCGAAAGAGAACAGCACGCGTCTCGTGCGTCACGGCGTGGAAAGGGAGCAACGCGAGCGAGGATGAAAGCTCGTCCGCGCGACGAATTCCGCGATACGAGTCGATCGACCCGTCGAGACAACCAGGGAGCTCGCTGGCGGATCGGTAATCCTCCCTTCGACAACTATCCGCGACGCTGTAACCAGACGTTGAATTTCACGTCGAGCTGTGCTAATCGGACTCTCGTTAGCGTAACGAGGCGCGTTGCGCTTCGCAAACTTTGCGTCGCGTGACGGTCGAGCGGAAATTCCGAACTATCGATAGCGCGACTGTTAGCTCTTTGCGCTCGGATGTCCCCTCTGAAGGGAAATCGTGCGATTGAAATGGAAATTTTCTATCGCTGGTAGATAAGAGCGATAGAAACTATTGTTAGTCTGGAAAGGCGTCGAGTGCAAAGGGTTAGCTGTTGTGATAAGACACGACAAGGGTGACGAATTAATTTCACGAGGGGAATTAAGTTTACGAACGAGTACGCGCGTGGACGAGCCTTTAGGTCGAGCTACGCGACGCTGCAGTCGGATCGCAGACGTCGCGACGATTGCGAGGGACACTCGTCGCGCGACCGCTCGCGTTCGAGTGCTACTTGGAGAACGGTCCGCCATTATGGTACGCGAGCGCGGTTCGCGACTTTTCCTCGGGAATTTCGACGGTTTCCGCGTGCAGCCGTTGACGTGGACGCGTCGATTCTTCCAGTCGGTCTCTTTTTCAGCTGCGCTCCTCCCTTCTGCGATCTGTCGGCCACGTAGGCTTCCGTAGGTCTTGGTGATAATCGTTGAACGCTTTCGAGAAGTCGTTTCACTTTAGTATCGTCCAGCGATCATCCTCGATTGCTCGCGACGAGAGTTCAGTCGCGTGTTATTCGTAAACAACGTTGTCGACGATTCGACGCGAGCAATTAAGGGTTAGGCTGTATCTCTAGCGCTGGCATGGATTCCACGGTCCCCGATTCCTCGCGACTCAGGGGTCGTAAACGAATCTGTCGCTGATAAAAGGTAGACGATTAATCGCCTTGCATTTTTTCCCGATTCGAACGCCCGTACCCGGGACACGTCGTACGTATTGTTGGAGTATAATTATACGCTTGACGAGCAGTTCGCTTCTATCGGTATGAGAAAATGACAAAGCGAGCCCGTCGAGAGCTTCGCTGATAGAGAGATCCGCTTTTATTCGCGCACACGCCCGGAAAACGCTCAGCAAACTACCGAGCGCTGTGACCAAGCTTCGACGTATGTACCATACCCTCAGAGCTACCTCGAATGCACCTTGTATTGCGACTGCACTGCATCCTGGATGCGTTTCCGTTCGGGGCCGGTTCAATTCGGCGAACGATCATGCTTTCCAATCAATGCCCGCCATCCGCGTTCACGTAATCGTAGAGAAAAGCGAGAGGAAGATAAGATCGACGCGTCTTATCGCCTCGCGTAGATCGTTTGGCCCGCGTTGAGAAACAGAAAGCGCGTCGTTCGAATGAACGCCGCAGCGTCGAAACGAATCGAAGTTACGAACCGTGCTGCTGATCAATGGCTTGTCGAATACGGTCATTCTTATTGCACCTGGCATGTTTCTTTTTTAAATCGATCGTATACCACCTGGTTCTCCACAGCAGCGCACACACACGCACCCTCTCTGTATTATCTCTTCACCCAGTTCTTTCGCTCGTAGACGTTTCTTGTTCTTGTTACCGTTGTTGTATCGCTGTTACGTTTCCTTCTCTTTCTTTCTTACGATACAATGTTTATATATATATATATGTACACACTATTGATTGTTGCTCTTGTTAGTCTGTATCTCTGTGTTGGTAGCACCCGTTGTTTCCGCTTTTCTTTTTCCGACCACCCCCGTTTCTTGCGGTCGTTCTCTTGTCTGTCGCTGTACCTACTTTTCGCATGAACTTTTCTCTTCCCACGTCTGAATTGGCTTGCACGTGGCCCCCCCCCCCCCTCGCCCCCCTCTCGTGCCTCTTTCATTCTACCACCAACCCCCCCTCGCCTTCCCCTCTCGACATCTCTCTTCGCTCGTTCGACGCGATCTCTTAGCCTCGCGGACGCTCGATGCTCCGCCGGAAATGGAAACCCGCGGCATCGAGACTTCTTTCACGTTCTCCTTTTTGTTTTTTTTTTTCTCTACTTCTTTTTTTTTTCTCTTTTTGTATCACTCTCTCTCGTCCGCGTACTTTTTTTCTCTCTCTCTTTTTTTTATTCTTTTTTCTCTCCGATCGAGCTTTCCGCCATTTTTTCCACACTTTTCGACGCCTCTCGAGGGAGCTCGCAGCGATACTCGAAAGCGGATCGATGCCACGAGGTGAACGCCACCGCGAGATCGCGTCTCTCATGTATTCTCCATATCATCCGAAAGTGATCAGCGGGAGGCCAGCTTCGTCGGTTCTTTGAGGCTTGAAAAGAAAAAATGGCGAGCGTCACCGGGACGCTTGCGTTCTTGTTTTTTTCGAAGATGCGTCGAGAATAGAAAAAAAAAAAAAAAAAAAAAATAATAAGAGAAACGAATGAGAAACGAGAGGGATCACTGTGCTCGAGGAGCGTGAGAGAGAAAAACGCAGGCAGGAAGTACAAGCGGACGTACGTGAGAAAGAGAGAAAGAGAGAAGGAGAGGGGGGAGAGGGAGAGAAAGAGAGAGAGAGAGAGAGGAGACGTAGAGAGTAGTGTAACACGCCTTTAAGATTATATACTTTCGAATATATAGTTGCTCTAGAAACGTAGAAACAAAGAGGATAACGAAGTGAACGAGAGCGAGAGAGAGAGAGAGAGAGAGAGGGAGAGAGAGGGCGGAAGGAAGCGTGGTTGAACGTGAGAGTGATCGAGTGAGAGAGAATGTGGAGAGAAAAATGTGAAGAAAAAAAAGAACGAGGCGTGAAAGGACATGAATCGTCGAGTGTCGAAGAGAGAAGTTGAGGAGAGAATGAGGGGGAGAGTGAGAGGGAGCAAATGTGAGGGAGAGAAAGGGAGAGAAGATATATTAGATGGACGAAGAATCTAAATTGCAACATATTCGAAATACGAATTGTTCCAGGACCTAAAGAAGCGCGGTTCCCACACCTGTGACATGCAGGCCCTACAGCCACTTCCGGTCCCAACCACCACCACAACCAACACCGCGCCTGCCATGACTACTTCCGGTGGGCAGCCACCGCTTCCGGTATCGGAGACCGCTTGAGTCGATCACCGAGACCAGTCACGATCACCATATCCGTTATTACGAACAAAAATATAATATCACCTTTAATAAACACCAACCACCGTCCTCCTCTTCTACGCGATGAAAGAACAATGGCCGACTGGCCGGAAGAACGGTGAGCCTGCATTCACGATCTTTTAATCGAACGCACGGGCCTGCACGCGCGTCCGTCTGGGCCAGCCGGAAGTAGTCCTGTCTCCACGGGATTCTCGCGTCACTTCCGAGACATTTCGCGTTCTCGCGTCCGTGCAACCGCAGGACTACTTCCGGCGGTATTCAATAATTTCGCTTTAACCCTTTGCACTCGGATGTCCCCTTCGAGGGGACATCAGCATTGATTAGCGATCGCGAGAGATGAACTTATTCCACCGCAGATTTTTGAGAAACGCAAGTCTCCCTCAAGTTTTTTGTCGATTTGGATTTGGAAATTGTCTATTGCTGGGAGACGTTAGCAGTAGGAACCATGGCTAAAATATTACTGTTTTAGCAATAGTTTCTATTGTTAGCATCCGGGATGGAGCCGAGCGCAAAGGGTTAACTTTACGTTATTTGCAGCTACGATCAATAATTGCTAGTCTCCGGAAGTATTCTTGTACAATCTCGCATTTTGTGATCGCTGAATAATTGAATCTCCGCCGCGATCTTTCAGACATTTTCCGCTTCCTTTAAACGGGCAAGAAACGAAGCGTACGCGTACGGTTCTCGTTCAGTGGCTACACTTCCGACGACTACTCTCATTCGATCCGTGCACATTCTTCGTCCGTTGAAATGGAGAACAGAAAAGACAAGGGAGAGAAAGCGAACGAGTGAGAGAACATGGTTCTCTGGGTGCGTCTAGCGCGTTTAGAGCGAGCGTATTTATTGTTAGCCGCGGAGCTCTGTTCCCCTCTCTCTTTGCATGCATCCAGCCGCTGGAGACGCGTCGCGACGCCAAGCTGGCCGCGTTGTTCGCGCGCGTACCGATCGATCTCGCGTACTTTCACGCGGGGTACCATCGAAACGTAGACAGGCTTAGCGTCGCGGTCGCGACGCCTGGTTCCAGCCAGGTCGCGCCTCTCGAACCGACCGGAAACTCGCGACCCTCCACGACGCTGATCAAGCTTTATCGCCCTAGCCAGCCTAGAGAGCTTATCGTTCGTTCACGAAGACGCGACGAGGTGCTCGACTCTCCAAGAGAAACCTGGTCGAAAGCGTGGAGAACGTGGAGAACGCGGAGAACGCGGAGAACGTGGAGAACATGGAGAACGCGATGGACTGGTTTCGAATGCATCGAATCGCAAGCTTAATTGGCGACTTGGTCGATCGAAGTCGAACCGTAGGTCGACTAAGGGCGAAGGTTCGCAGCTAGACTAGCAGAGATCGCAGGCATGTTTGCAGCTCGGATTGATCAGCTGCCCGTCCACGGTGGCTTTGTAAGTGTCCGTGGGTCAACATTAGCGGAACCATTCGTCAGGATGCTCGGAGAATGGCGCAAAGCAGCTTTGAAAGCGGCCGCAGCCCGCGAGTCCCGGGTAGTCCATTTCGAAGATGAAATACCTGGCCGCGTTTGTTCGGGGATCAGAACGGCGGTGTGTCGAGCGACCCCTCCGCCGTGCAAACATTCGCGCCAGAACGGTTCCGGGGCCGCGTGTACTTTGAGTTTCGTCGCGAATGCACCGAAAATAGCACCGGTAGTTCGTCCGCTCGAGAGACTACCGGGAAATTGATACTCGCGACCGATCGAACCGAGCAGAGATTCTCCGTTCGCTGTTCGAGCGAGTGTTTGTTCAACTTTTTTCCTCCAAGGATTCGAGGATTCTTCTCGAACCGCGGAGAATCGACGCTCGCGAATTCGCTGATCGAGCTCCAGCTGACCGGAAGCGAGCCTCCATCCCCGCTGCTCGACGCGGTATATCGAGTCCGCTCCTCGACTTTTCGTTTAATCGCGTTTACAGTGTAATTCAGGCCGACCGATAAGCCGTGATTCGACCCGGTTTCCGGTTCCAGCCGGCTGCGAAGTGGATCAACCGGGCGATGATCGATCGGTCGAGCCGCGTTACTCGAATATAGCCAGCGAGAGACTTCGAACGGTCGGCTGAAGAGCACGCGGGAGGAGAGTCCGATCCCTGGAACGAGGTCGAACCGAAATTTGCATAGGGGATGCAGCAGCCCTCCCGAGCTCTTCCCGCGTCGCGTCTTCCTGAGTCCTCGCTTGGATCGCGTTTGCGACTGGGGCTGCCCTTTGCAGTCGTTCGTTGCACCAGCCGTTTCCTTGTAAATAGGGGTGGATAGGTCGCGTTCCAGGTCGAAGATGACCGCGGTCGAGGTCTTCGAAACGTCGATTAAAGAGGCAAACACGTGGGAAGGGAGCACGAGGAAGAAGGGGGCTCGTTTCGGAACGCCAAGTATTCTTGAAATGTTCGAACTCGTTTTAATTATGTATGCGGCGAATATTTTCGGCTGGCGGTCTTCCTCGGCTTTATGGAATTAATTATTCATAGGAGGAAAGCGCAGCTCGTGGAAGCGCCGCTGTCGGTGTTCGTTGGGAATATTTCCGCGTTTTCGATTGTCTCAGCGAACGGAAAACGTTGACGCGCGACGGTAGCGTAAGAAACGTGGGAGATCGAACAAGAAGTTAGCAAAGTTTCCTCGCGAGCTCGTCGTCAGCGAGCGCAAGCACTTTCGCGAGCGAGAGGCCTCACTTAGACCCGAGGACACTCGAGTGGACCAGCCGCTCTCCTTTTCCGTGCTCTCCACTCCACGTGGCGCGGGGTCCGTTTTGCTAGCCCTGTTCTTACAATAGCCCAGCAATCGATTCATCTTCATTCGCTCGTCCCTTTTCGCCTCTTCTTTCCGCGGCACCGTGACCGAGTTTCGAACCAGGCCTAGTTCCCGCGCCAACTCCTCTGGCTTCCTGAAACGTTGTCGCGAACAATGCGTCTGAAGCGACTCTTTCACAATTTTCACCGCTTTCCTGTCCACTCTTCTCGCACAGGTGTCTGAGAATCGTGATTCGTCTCGAATTTCTTCTCTCCTACTTTGTACTTTCTCTGTTTCGCCTAAACGTGGTGCGTTATCCTCACTCGAGGCTAGGCGAGCGAACAGGTCGCCTCTGCGAACGAAGATCACGGACGTCCGCGTATATTCGTCCCAGGTCGTTGGAAAATTCGGAACAGCGTCTCGGGACGTTAACAAGATTAAAACAAAAGCGGACGCATTAGCTAGTAGCTCGTTTTCTTGGCTCCGTCTAATGATTTCCTGCTCGCACCGGCAACCAGCGTCGTTCCATAACTCGAGCACGCGCGAGCACGGTCGAGCAACTTGGCCGGACTCCCGAAACTTCTCAACTCCACCAGCATCTTGCACGAAATTTGAATCCTCGAACGGATCTTGGAATTGAATTTAAATCTCTTCCTCGACGTTTCTTTCGCGAATGTATTTCGACGCAAATGTTCCTTAAACAGGACAAAAATCGACTGGCGCGTGGAACAGCGTGTCACAGGGTGTATTCTTGGACTTGTTCGAGTCAGACACCTTCGGTTTTACTTCCTCGGAGAATATTCTCCGCCTCGTTTCATCAACTTCATCTCGAGAATGTTTAAGAATGATTGAACGAGGACCAAGTGCTCGGAGATTTCATCTGCGTGGTTGTCTTCTCGCTGTTCCACGGGTTTATGGTTACGAGGGAGTATTTGCTCCCTGGAACGTAATACCTCGATTACTCCGCTGCGTGAACAACCCTCGGCCTTGACTCGCCTCTTCTGCTATGATTTATGTACGATTCTGCATTCGTGGCGGCGTTTGTTCGCATCTCCATCGTTAGAATTCCGTTTGTTCGCGAGCGGACAGCTGCTATCTGCGCGAGTTCGTGATTTTATAAACATGATTAAACCGACGGAACCAAAATGGAGATTCACTGCCCTCGAATGTTACAGCGCGTATTCCGCTCTGGACATTTTTGGATATTTATACGCGTATCCTTTATTTTCTCTGAACGTAAATCTCCACGGTTAACCTGTGACCCAGGAAATTATAATTCATTGTAGTTTTCGAGGTTAATTCGCAAAATAAAGAGGCAGACAGTGGCGAGAGCCAACCATTCGCTCCACGGTTTCGACCATCGTTCTCCGTTGAAAAGAAAGATGAAGCACGAACGAGAAGACGTTTTCAAATCGACGAGAATTAGGGAGAGTCAAGCACCTCTTTCGAACTACCGTAGTTGACCTGCTGCGCACACCTAGTGTACCAGGACGCTTATTTAATTTCAGTCAGAAAAGAGAGACAGACGCGCTGCTCTTTGGCGCCCTCGAATATCAAGGCGCCACGATCCACGCGCGAAATGAGAAACAGAAATAAAGAAAGAGAGAGAGTTTGAGGGAGAGAAGTGAGAGAAATCCCGCAAAAAGAATCACACGGAAAACGATACGAAAGATACGAATCCTGAAGAACGATCCGGAGGATCCAGGACGTCCTCGAGGAGGACGGAAGCCGGTCGTTCTCGAAGAGCAAGGATTTCACGCGTCTCGGGGCTCCAATCGACGAGAAGAACGACGCTGAACGAGAAGAGGACCCAACCCCGTAAGCAGCGATGGAATTCCTCCCGTTTTCGAGGACGAAGATTCCGCGAACGCACGCACACGCGCCTGCGCACCATTGTTCTTTCCGTTTCCCTCGGTCACGAGACGTTCCACTGCGAGGATCGACGAACTTTTAGCCCCCCTCGAACCAGCGCCAGCTGCACTCTCCTCGAGAAACGCGACGTACGCGATGCACACCGGAAGAGAGTGGACGTTATCGAGTCTGAACGAGCGTGGACGATCGTCGAACGACGTCGAGCGGTCGTGCGGAAAATTCGACCGTTCGACGAGCGCAACGAGACGTCCACCACTCGTTTCAGCCTCGCAGCTTTTTCAATTCCGAGCTGGACACGCCGGAAGCGCGCCGCGCGGCTCGATCATTTCCGGTACAACTGGCGCGCGTTCCAGGACCCTCGTCATTTCCGGGTTCCGCGAGCGGATCGGTCCGCTCTCCCGGAGAGGAACGAGCTCGAAGCCGCGCGTTCTCGATCGGTCGATCGAATTTCGTTCGCTCCCCTTGGCTTCTCGTTCCTTGGTTCGTTTCTGACGATGGTCGCCGCTCGAGGAGCCTGTTCGACGCTGCGGGTACACTTCCGGCGAGGACGAGCCAGCGGAGGCTTCGAGGGAGCAGGACGACGTCGAGGGAGCCGACGGAGAGCCGCGTCGTTGGAGGTTTCCGTGGGGATCCTCGTCGGGCAGGAATTCGGTCGACCCGTGAGGCGACGCGCGGTTTCTCATTAAGGAGTCTCTTAACTCGCTAGGTTAATAACTAAGCAAACGACGCGCCGCGAAGGTACGCGAGACGAGGATTGGGAACGGAACGGTGGTGTAAACCGTGGCGGTTTACGGCGGGGATCGTAAAATAAAAGAGCGGCGAACCGAGATTACGCTGTCCGTCTACGTGGAGAATCGGTTGCTCGAAGGCCCTCCCTTCGAGGTCTCGCGTGCCTCGCCGCCCCCGAGTAAAGTAAGATGATGCCCTCGTTCTTTCAAAACTCTTCGACGAGTCCAGATTTTCGTTCCTTTTTTCCCTAGCTAGTAAACTTAACGATCGAACGGCCGATTCGGATCGCGACGGACCGATCGCGCTGGATCCCCGTTCCCTCTGGCTCCCGTCTGTTTTAAACGCATCGTCGAACGCGCGTGCACGCGACAGAGAAGCCGTTCCGTTTCCTTTTAACCTTAACCGAGACTGGAGCGATCGACGGATCCAGGGATCGATCCGCGCTCGCCTCGAGGGACGAGACAGCGGATGAACTTTCGGAGGAACGTTCACCCAGGCGACAATAGTCCGCGAGGAATCGGTGTTTTAATTTGAACGACGCTGTACATAATCGTGAAGGCACGGGGAGTCTCTCCTGTCGTCTGTAATTAACTTTGTAATTAACCGTAAACGATCTAACGTGCGAAGAGGAGCCAAAGGAGAAGAAGAAAGAGTACGCGTACAGGAGAAACGCGGATAAAACGAAAGAGACAGAGAGGATATATATATATTATATTATAAATGCAAATAAGAGAAGGAATATATTATATATATATAAATAAAGATATACAGATATATTGTACACGTACACACACAAACACACACAAACATGTACACACGCGAATGTTGGGAGACAGGAGGACACGCTAACGCGTGCTACTAGTCACACACACACACACACACACAGACACAGAGACACACCGAGACACACACTTGCAGCACCCTCGCGTCGCGCAATAAAACAAATTCTAAATCAACTTTCAAACTAGAATGCGTGCCTGAGTGCGTGGGAGATGAAACCCCCGCGGGTCACCGAGCCACCCACTTTCACCTCGAGCTCGAATCCGTGTCGTGAATCAGTGACAATATCGGAGTAGACGAGGAAAAACTTGGCCGCCCCCCGAATCGAAGGTGGAAACGTGGTTCGAGAAAAAGAGAGACGCTGACAAATTAGACTCGATGTTTACAAGAAGCGGCGTAAATATCGAAAGCGGAGTTTAAATATCGGTTCCTTTGAGGCGCGCGTCGAGCGACGCTGATATTTCCAAGTCTTTGAAACGCGAGGAACGGTTCGACTTTCCTTTTTAAATTGTTTCCCTCCGGGTTCGAAGATGCGCGTGCATCGATCGATATCCTCGATTCACTTCTATTTTTCTTCGTTTGGGAACCAGATAGAGAGTTCGAGGTACGCGCGATACTTTCGTTCGTTTGAGAATCGACGATCATTAGCATAAAATGCAAAAGCGAGGCTCGGTGTCCCGCGGGTAGAGAAAACGTAAACGTGAGTCTAAGTAATTAAAAAAGAACAAAAAAAAAAAAGATTATTATATTATACGATCGTAGAGATAATCGTGAATAATGCGTCGGGTCCTTTGTCGTCCAATGAGCTGCAGTTGTATCGCGCGTTAGGAACTGGAGAAGATTTATGGATTACGGTGAGCAAAAAAGAGAGAGAGAGGGCGGGAGGGGAAGATATACGGCGAATTGGAACGTGGTAGCGAAACGATGGCTCGAGCTTAATCCGAATTTAAAGATAACGCATACCTCTCTCTCCACCTTTGAATTATAACGATCGATCCGACGTTATCGCAACGCGTTTTATTTCTTCCTCGCCTCAATAAAAGTTCCAAAATGAACGCGTCGTCTGCGAGCGAACCGAGACGAAGCAAGCGCGCGACACACACCCGATTTTACGTTTGTTAATCGAGAAAAATGGCCGTCCGGGTTAAGCTTCGACGCCATGTTGCCTTCGCGTGCACCAGCGGTCGCACGGGGACCGAACGGAGGGGAGAAGAATGAAAGAGGCACGGAAGGCGAGAGAGCTGGCGGAGTAAATGCGAAGCACGATGAGATGGAGAACGCGAGAACGACGAAATCTAAGCAGCGCGCGCGAGTTACTCGAGATTAGTTCGTCGAAACTAAATTAGTCTCTGGCTGTCGGCGAATTGTCGCGCCTCGCTTCCGTCGCGCGGTGCTCTTCCGCGCGGCTCGTTCGCGACTCCTTTCCGCGTCCTCGATCCTCGACCTTCGATCGTGGATCGTCGAGAGTCCCCGATTCGTCGTCCGTTTTCCTTCTCGCGGTGTCAACCGGAAATCGTTCGCTTTGGCTGAGCGACGCGGTCGATTTCGTCGCTCGATCGAAGCGAACCTCGTCGACCTTGACTTTGAGACCTTGGAGAACGATCGTTCGATGACTCGAAGGAAACGCGAGGACGTAACGTCGACGACTCTCGCGACGCACCTGCATCGAGACAGGAAGCTCCACCTTCTTGCTCTTCTGAACGAAAAAATGGCTGGCCACGTCTGTTTCTTACGAGGCGAGGGTAAAGCAAAACGATAGAGTCGAACGCACGCGTATCAGTGGCCTCCGCGACACGCTTTCTTCTCGATGCAGAGAGGGGCGAGAAGAAGATCGGGGGTGGACGCGCGAACGGCGGAAGCGGGGGACACGAATAACGAGTCTTTCAATTCACTACCGTACTGCCAATTTTTCCGATGCGACGCGTAATAACTTAAATAAGGGTTTAAGACGGGGCGAAACAGCGGGGCGAGCGATACGGTTCCGCGTCCACGCACGCTCGTCCGAGCTTCGTCCGTTTTCTTTCGTCGCTCCGAAGTCCTGACGGAGGACTCTGCTCGTTTCTGCCGGGACATTGCTCGGAGGGTTCTGCTTTTCGACTCGTCGAGGGAATTCTTCCTCGAGGAGGAAACGAAAGAGGAACGAACGAAGAAGGAACGATCCGGTCATCGATCAGCGAAAGGAAGACGCGACGATTGAAAGCGGCACCCTTCGCGCTCTGGGTCCCTCCAGCCGACTAGGCCCTTGCATCGCGAAGGGAATAGCGATCCTTTCGTAACCAGGACACCGTCCAAAGGACCTGCGGGCGTAGCAGGATCGGCCAATGTTCCTGACACGCCGTTCGACCGGGAGACGGAGGTCGCGTCCCGCGTTCAACGCGAATTTAGCGTCGTATGGAAATGCCCCGGGGTAAATCGAGGGGAAACCCTATTGTCCGGGACGCTCGCGAGAGCGTTGAGAAACTGGCGACGGTGATTTCAAACGAGACAATATGTAAATAAGCGACACGACGGGGGGGGGGGGGGGGGAGATAGAAATTTTCCGCGGCCATATTAATTGTGGACGAGACTCTTTTGAATTCGTTAGCTCGTTGGCTCCGCCGTACGATCGACCGCGTTCCTCCATTTACGCGATGAAACCGCGACGCGGGCCGTAGAATCCATATATAATATGCAAAACTATGCAAACTGTCCAAAGTAAAGTACGTATCGTAGAATATTTAGGTGGACGACGCGAGTCTCTATTTAGATCCCGGTTTCTTTTACGATCGCGTTCGGAAAAACGCCAGTCTTCGCGGATAAGCGTGATCCGTCGATCGATAACTTCCGAGGCGGCCCTGATCATCCGTTAGCAACAATTCTCCGACGTTTCCGCGAAGTCCGCTCGAAATCGCGGCTCGCAGCTCGCGCGGAAGCGACCATCCTTCGCGCGCGAACCTTTTTCCGCTGTCGAGGCCTCCACGTTGAACGTTCTCGGGCAAATGTAGTTTCTCAACGCAGTGCAGCGCGAAATCGGTGTCCAATTCCGTTCTCCCGGTCGCGACTGAACAATTAATGTAACCGAGCGACGATCAATCGAGCCAGAGCGGAAACGAGAGCGGGTAACGCGCCGGATGGATCGTCGGCGCGTAGAGCAGGAAGTTCGCCGAGATCCCCTGGCCGTTTGTATATTTTTCTTAAATCGATCGCCGGGACGGTCGCTCGCCGTTCGAGCGTTTCGATTCCCAAGGCTCCTCGAATTTTAATTCATCCTCGAATGGAAGTTTGAACGCGCGAAGCGACCGAGGCTCGAACGAAAAGCGACCGCCCCGTTTCCCGTAGCCCCGCGTGGGAGGAACGCGACAAGGGGGGACGACGAGGAAGGAACTCGAAGGGGTTGGAACGCGTGGGGTGCTCGCGCGAACGTCTCACTTCCGGCCGCGAGGACAATCGTCTCTCCGTTCAGAGGCTCGGGGTTACGCACCGTGTTATCGATCGTATTTGGCAATAACGATATTTTTAATCGTACAACACACTGTAAAAAGAGCGAAAGGATCGAAGGTGAACGCTGAGAGAGGCAGGGAGAGATACAGAGAAAATGGGAAACAAACAAGAGAGAAGTCTATATATATATATATATATATAAATAAGTAAATAAATAAATGAATAAATAAATGAATATACATACGTAATAAGTGAACGGAGAAGGGAAAAAGGAGGGGGAGAAAAGGTAGTCGGAGTGCGCAGATTTATCGCTGGCACGTTGTAAGGAATACACCCGATAGCTGTAACTAGGAACGGGGTGAAGACGTTTTAGCCGATGGTGTTGTCCGTCTTCGGTAGCTTCCACGCCTTACTCGAAACAGTGAGAAATAAATTCAGATTCATATTTCAAACGATTGGCGTCCGTTCATTCCACTAGCTCGCCGTTTTAACTGTACGTGAAATCGGATCAAGCTTACTATCGATTCAATCGGATTTCAAATTTTCCACTACCGTCGTCTCGTTTGATCCATCGAGTGGTCCGCCACCCGCGCGCGGCCACACGCTTTATTTAAACCAGGAATTAAAAAAAAAAAAAAAAAAAAAAATGCTAGATAAATTCGCAATTAAGCGCGTCCTTCGTTGCGTTCGTCCGCCATTTTATCTTCACAGATCGAGCTCGAGAACGACCCTCCGTTTTATAACCCACGACGGGACGAGGCAAGAGCGGGATGAAACTTCCCGCGGCTCCTGTCATCTCGTTCGACCCGCGCGGAACCGCGCCTAAAGCGGAAGCGAGGGACGAACGCGATGCTCGCGATCGAGCGTCACGTCGTTGCGTTCGCCCGTCGAGTCAGATCGATCGAAACCTCTGTTTTGTACCCTTGACGCGTCACAGACTGAGAACAGAAACAAAAATTGTCCGCCACTATCATTCTCGTTCAGTCGATCAACTGGTCCACCCTGTGACCATGCCTTACTCAAAAGTGAACAATAAATTAAAATTCATACTTAAGCGTTCCTTCATTCCATTCCCACCTCGCACGCTGTCTATCCGCGTGGCAGTCGAGTCGCACAGTTGCCACCCTCGAGCCACCCCGCCCGTCCAATGAGCCGTCGAAATTCCCCCGATTCGACGATCGAATCGCGTCCCGGATTCAAAACCGTGCCCGGGAAAAGAAAACACCGAGTTAATTGCTGTTTGTCCATCCGCGGCCGCAAAAGGTAGCAGCGACGCGCGCATTTACGCGGGAAATTGGTTCCTGTTTACGCGCGTACCGTTGGGACGTGCTCGTTAGCCGCTGGGCGGTTTAAATCGCGCCGCGACGGTGTTTGCCGGCCCCCATCGCGAACGTGATTCCGCCATGGAACTTCCGTTTCGAGTCGCTTTTTCGAACTCGCGTCGCAGCCGTTTCATTTCCGGGGCGTCGGTCAAAGGCGTCGCCGTTGGTAGCCGAGATCAAAAAGCGAGCGTGCTCCTGTCGTCGGAGATTTATTCTCGGTTCTCCGGAAGCGGTAGCCTTCGGAGGGCGTGTAACGTTTTCCTATTTTTTTTTTTTTTTTTTTTTTTTGCTGCGACGGAAATTTAGGTCGCAAATCGTTCGACCGTTCAGTTCGCTAATTCCGTCGGAGGCTATTCAGGAGCAAACGCTTCCTAGAATCGCTCGACTCGCATCTGGGTCACCGCGTCGAATAACATTTTTACGGAAGCGTGTCGAAATTTCCCTCGACGCGGCGTCCTTTCTTAGCCCCGCGCGAGGGATGCGATTTTAATCGAGAGGGCGCGCCATCGCGGCAAATAACGGCGAGGCAGACGAACCAGGGCCCAGCAATTACCGAATTCGTCCTCGTGGACGAGGAACGAGCGAGCCGCCGCTCGAACGCGCATCGATTTCCACCTCGGCTGGCGTCGGTTTTTCGACGCCCAGCGGATGCCGGGTGTATCCGGAAGTGGAGAGAATAATTATTTCGCTGTCCCTCGCCGCGTGTCTCCGCCTCGGCCCGCCGGAATCCATTAACGATCCGGCGGGCTTCTCGTTAACAAGATTGTCGACGGAAAGTCGATAGTTAATTACGCAAATGAAGGGATCTCGTTAAGGTCGGGTCTACCGCTGTCCTCGATCCCGGCGTAATCGATCGACTCTTTCGAGCCCTGCAATCCCCTGCTCCGGCTTCTTGGCAATTTTCCTGCTGCAACCCTTTGCGAAATTCCTGCCAACGATCGCTGGGGCTCGCTTTTCCTCCTGGCGCCCCAACGGGGCCAAGAGCGCGCCGCTTCGAGCGGAGCTGCGCGCGTTCTCTCTTTCCGAGGGACGATCCCGAGGTTTCGTTGGAAGGAGCTAAGTTGGCTCGCTGCGAAATAAATTCAACGCGCGGAGTTTGGGAGAGGTTGCGGAGAATGGAGCGATAAAAAGTCGCGTTTTGGGAGAGAGGCGTTGGAGGAGGGAAGGAAGAATCCATCTAGCCGTGGGCCATCGGTCGGGATTAAGGGGTGATGCCGAGAAGGAGGGTTAAATCGTGGAAAACGCGCGGGTGCACAAAGGGGCCGGCTGAAAGCTCGTCCGCGGAAACAGAGAGAAGCGGAGGGAAGAAAAGAAACGGGAGACGCGGAGGAACAAGCGGACGGGGCTGGAACGAGAAGCATCTTCGTCGCTGGGTACAAAGGCTCTCTCAGGATAAAATGGCATGATTAAAAACTCTCGCCTCTTACGATCCAGCCGCGTGTTTGTGCACACGTACGCGCGCGCTATTGTCGCAGTCGCGTTTCTGCCTTCGAATAGAAGCCAGACGGTGGTCGGCGTCGAGGGATCCGTCGAAGAGAGACAGCTGCAGGGGTAGTTAAGGGGTGTACTCGCTTGGGCGCTCGCTTCGAACGCGCCACGATTCGTTCGAGCCCCGAATCTCGTACAATTTCGCAGTTCTGATTCTGAGCCACGCCAAGAGGCAAATGGCAGCGAGAGGGGTGGTTACCCGATGAGAAACGACGGGGAGCTTGCGATTAAAATTCTTAATTCACCAGCCGCGTTTATCAATTTCGATATTGGAACATTCGACGGAACGTATTCGCGTGAACGCACACCTTTAAACCTGTGTGCAAAGCAACGTTTTCAGCGGGCAAAAACGACCTCAAGTGGCGGCTGAGTGAACGCGGATTGTCCCGAGGGGAGGCTTGGAAAATTGTTGCCGTTGTCAGCTGAAATTCGTTGGCCTGGACGGTAAAGGAAAAATTAGAAGCGACGGAAAAGGGTAAAAAGAGGTTGACGTTACATCAAAGGAAAGCGAGCCGAGTGGAGAATGGAATTGGCTGGATTCAAAACGGAGGGACGGGTGGCTGTAGTGTTTGAATTAAGAAGAACCGGGTCCACCTTTCGAACAGTGGCGCGGCAATAATAATATCGAAGGAACGTTGCTTTCCCGTCGTTCGCAGATTCATTTACCCTTCGCGTCTGTTAACTAACCCAATTCAGACTTCTTGAATTCGATTGAGAAGCTTTTACGGAACAAAACTGGAACGGAACGGGGCGAATCCGAGCGCGACGCAGCGGAAACTCCGCCTCGAGAACCCTGTAGCTCAACGACACTGCGCGAACGAAAGGTTGCGACGTCGTCTCGGCAACTTCCGAGTCAAAATTCTGGGACTCGATCGAGTAGAGCTCGCTGGCGAAAGTAAAACGGAACGAGACGACCGACAACGGCCACCCCCGGCCGTTAAAAACCTATTAGAAGGGAGCGCGGCGCGTTCCCATGGATTATTAAAGCCTCGTCGAGAGAGCGAGAGGCACCGCGAGGCACGGGGACGAGCCGACGACGCGTTGTTTTAATTAAGCGGACGAAGGGGCGGGCGAGAAGAAGAGGAAAAGGTGGGTAGTAGGAAGGAAAAGTGGAACATCTTTTCGCGGCGACGCGAGGCACCCATTCGGACGCGTCACAATTGCGCCACCTTACGCGCGGATTTAATTATTCCCCGCGAGGGCGAGCGGCCTGTCCGTTCCAATTAATTACTGCTGGTCGTTTACTGGCGCTGGATTCTCCCGCCGCGGCTAAAAGTGCCGCGCGAAACCAAAGGGGACGGCGAGGCGAAAAGGGAAACGCCGGGGTGGTGCCCCTCTTTGTCAGCCGTCGCGCGCCACCCTCTGAACCCTTTCAGAGCATCTTCCCGCGGCGCGTCGGTGACACCTCGCAGACCAGAGGATCCTTTCTCCGCGGCTGCTCCAGTTTACCCCGACGAGGCGCCCGCGGATCGTTAACTCGCTCGTCGAGGCTCGCTCCACTCCCCCCTCGGCGGTTTCCGGGCGGTTTACTTTCTCGATCTCGAGAACCAGACCACCGCTCGACACGGTCGACGCGCGCGCCGATATTCTCCGTTCGTTTTTATGCCCGCGGCGAACGGCTCTCGTCGTTAACCTGTCAACCAGCGCCAAGGGACAACGAGCGCAAATAAACAGACGGTATTAACCCACCGGGAAGTTTTAAGGATCGCGCTCGAGCGCTAAGAATTGATACACTGTTTGTTGCCAAACCCACCGCGGGGCCGCTGATTTCGGCGCCGTCGAACGTAGACGAGCGTCTTCGCGTCACTTTCGAGCTTCTTTTGAAAACTTTCGAGGCTCCGTACCAGCGTGAAAACATAGCCGTTGCTATGTTTAACTTCGCGACCACGATTTCCCGCCGAAATCGGGAGAGCTTCTCGCGAAGAGAATCCGTAAACATGCAGTCGCGTACATTTAACTCCGCGCGGAGCGTCTAACATTCTCTGCTTCTTAACCGCCAGCAGCAATCCTTTGGTTAATCGGTTAACGATCGACTTGGCAATTTTATTTCACCCAGATGGATGGTAAGTTAAAGTTTGCTCGAGAATCTAGACTCCAGGTGGCGATCCAGGGATGCCTGGGTTCCTCGAGGCGAGGCGGATGTCCGCCAGGGCGGAAAGAAGAGGCGGCGAGAGTCCAGGAAGCCAGCCGCCGCTCGGACGTCGGGATAAAAAGCTCTGTCGACTGCTGAAAGAATAAACGAGATACCTGTTAAATGTTCCACGTCTCGCTCACTCTCCCCTCACAGAATTTCTCTTGTTCGCAGCTCAGTTCGCAGCCAACCGGAAGGTTCTCCAGGGTGACAGCAACGCTTCCATTTACGCGTTAACGTTCCCTTTATTTGCCCTTGGACACCGCGAGCGCGTTTTCGCGGAACGATCGCGTCGCATCGATCTCCACGCCTACTCGCGGAACATTTTTAATGTCGTTGAAAACTCGACGGATCCTGGGGAACATCGTATTCTTCAACATTCCTTTATTCTACGAACTAGCGATCGTTGGTCCACGATGGATTCTCAGTCTCGCGTCGAGGGGGGTTGAAACGCGCGGATTTCGACGAGCATCCGTCGCAGCGAGACTCGAGGAGGCGAGTAACCGGAGGAAAGTAAACGGTGAATTTGTGACGAGCGAACATACGAGCGTCAAGAGCGATACAGAAAGCGATCCGCGTCGAAGATGGACGCTCCACGGTCTCGTCGTGGATCGCGCGAACGGCTGAGGATACGATCCTCCGGATCGAGATACAGAATCAGACATTAATCGCGACTTACTCCCTAAGAACCTTTTCGTTGTCTCGGTTATATATAAAAGGCGCTGAAAATTCGTCTCGCAGACGAATTCGGTCGTAGAAAAACCGTATCGAGTCGGTTCTTCGTCAGTCGATCGCGTCGAACCGATCGATCGAGGGGAAGGGGTACGCGTCCTCAACGATTCGTCGAGAAGGCGTGTCGTTTATTAAAGACAGATCTCGTCCCGTTGGTAACGAATCGACGCGTCGGATCGATCGATCGTCGAGCCGGTTGGCAAAGCTCGAACGGCAGCCATCGACGGTCCAGCGGTCTTCCTGTCCTCGTCTCCGTCCGTGTCGGTTCCTCTACAGAAAGGTGCTCCAGTAGACGACGTTCAGGATCAAGAAGGAGAACGGGAAGAAGAATCTGGAGACCTTGTCGATGTAGATCGCGGTCGCCCTGCCCTGGCAGCAGGTGTCGTACTGCACTGTCACTGGCCTGACTGGGCTCCTGCTGCGCTCGGATTCGTTCCTCATCGGCGTCTGTCGAGGAAATCACGTACAATCAGAGATCGCGTCTCGCGCGATTTCGCGGATTCGAGAAACTGGGCTAATAGACAGTCGAGAATATAAACGATTTTATCACCATCGATGCGACGAGGTTGGATCTGGTATTTTTTCAAGCAAAACCGTCGCACCGTTAGCCGTGTTTGCGCTCGCTGGTAGCAATCGCGATATCAATTAGCGTTACGCTCGTCGTACAAACAGGGAGGGAAGATTTAAAAGCATCCAGGCATTCGGTGGAACTTATCCGCGTAAATAAACGGTTGCACGGCTAATCGCCCGCGATTCTTAACGCAAATGGAAGCGGAGTTCGTTGGCGGTTCCGTGTTGCGCGAGCAACTCTCTGATAATATTGACGGCGCGATATAAACTCCTTGAGACTAGTTCCAGCGCAAACATCTTCATCATAGTTGCCAAATTCCGACTCTTTTAGCCTTCTGTACCCGCTTATTTATCCTGTCCTCTGCCCTTTCCGTCCGCTAACCTTTGCACCTTAACTTATTCACCCTCAAACGTGTAAATACTAGGTAGCTTTCGTCATAGCGCTCAGATCACTGTAGCCACTACTCGCGCGCGGGACTCGTGTCTAAATAAACCTCTAAACGCGTTACATTTGATTCCCTCGACTCTGTTGAATCCAAAATCCAACAACATCTGCATGATGGATTCGCTCGCGGGTGCAGGGACTCGTGTTTCGAATTTTCGTCGGTATTTTCCGCGTCCACCGGTAAGGTTCGAATGAAAGTTGAATTAATCTTGGGCTCATGGCTTATTCAAGCCGCGCCAGACAATCTTTCCCTCGTGAACGCGCTCGTACAGAGCGCTGAGTTTCCCACGTGTTCGCGAAACGAGTCTTTCTCATCGAGCGAGTTTCGGAAGATTTGCAACGCGAAAGTTTTTAATTCGAAAAATTTCTAATGCCTCGAGTGTCTGGTGGCGTAATTTGGGGTGAAGTTTCGAAGGAGCTCGCGACCAGCAGGTTTGAGAAGGGATGGCTGAGTTCCGATGAGTGAAAAATACTTCGTCGCTCTCCGTAAACGATTGATTTTTCCGCCAATTTAATAGTTAGAAAAAATCACCCCTTTGAATGGCAGGATAATTAGGTCAGAATCGTTCAGTGACGAACGGTTCGATAAATCGCGCGCGATTCAATGCAAAATAATTTAAATTCAATTTCACCCGCTTTCGCTTCGAATTAGCCCTCTCTA
Source organism: Xylocopa violacea (assembly GCA_963969225.1). Classification (NCBI taxonomy): domain Eukaryota; kingdom Metazoa; phylum Arthropoda; class Insecta; order Hymenoptera; family Apidae; genus Xylocopa; species Xylocopa violacea. Next base: position 30,684,019 of record CAXAJV010000006.1, on the reverse strand, counting down.
ACCCTTCCACCAAGCGTTTCTTTTAAAAGTCCTGCTTTCTCCAATCAGCGCTCGTCACAGGGGAATAATTGACATTTAATTTGACTAAATTAACCGGAACGGCTCCTCCTTTTCCCACTTTCTTTTATTTTCTCTCTACGAACCGAGTCGCGTCAGCTCTGCAGCCGTAGAAAACGCGATTTCCCAGCAACCCTCGCGCCGTTGCAGCCGCGTTCGAACGCAGAATCGACGCGATCTCGATTCGCAGTCAACGCGAACCGTCCGCCAGCGTTTCAGACTTTCCAAGGGCGATGTACACGCACGAGACATGAAGAATTCAGAGGCCTTCCACGGCAAACACACGGTACGCTGGATCCGTTAATTAGACTCAGACCCGCGCAAGCCCCGAACAGCCACCCGTTATTAACGCATTAATAATTTGCCACGATTAGGCGGACTAGCGGGAACGTTTGCTCTGCTCTGGAAATTTCGTCCGGAGGTTAATTCCGCCCTTCTTTCCTCTCTCCCTTTTTCACGAGTGCTTGATTGCTCGATGACTTTCAACGTCTCGCACAATTTTCCACCGTTCTCGTTCCCTTCGCGACGATTTATGTTCGCGAAAATAATCGAAGGAAGCCAAGGGAGAGACGAAAGGAGAGACGAAAGGAGAGACGAAAGGAGAGACGAAGGGAGAGACAACGACGCGTTACTATTTCTGTACCCGCGAAGCTGCACACTCGTGCGACGCGTGCACCGCGCGGGGTTAATTAAAGTCGCGGTACTTTCGACCTACTGAAGTTGAAGTCGCAACTGTGTCAGGTGTTGCACCGAAAGCATCTTCCCGCAGTTTTTCCACCACGCTCGTCCCTTCGTTCTCCGCTACCAGGGACGCGTTAAACGGTTGACCTACGAGAAATCGTCGAACAAAGGCCAGAAAGCGACTTCGCGTTTGCGACGTTTCTCCCTTTCATCCGCGAAGCTTTCTCTTTCTTTTTCGCTTCGCGACAGCCGAGCATTGTGTTTCCGGAGGCAGACGGGAGTTTGGCCGCGTTTGCATCAATTTTTACCATCCCCGCTATTTATTATTACCCGCGAAGCATTCGAAAACGCTTAACCGTACCGATTCTTAGCTCGAGACGTACAATTCTCCGGCTGAATTCGAAAAACGGGGCCGCGCTGTCGTAAACCGTGTTCCATGGACCTCGTTGCTCCATGTTGCTTCGCGAAACCGACCACGTCCACGAGAACCAACGTTAATATTTTTACACGCGTTTCGATGTCGATTCTACTGTCGTGGAATTTTAATTCCATCGGTGGAAGAGCAAATACGAACTGTGTTTTATAATTTCAAGCATTATTATCTACTCCTCCCTGTTTCACTTATTTTTCCACGCGTCATTTTTATTTTCTCTGTCGATCTTCGTTCGCTCTTCGTTCGCTCTTCGTTTTACTGGAAACATCGCGATGCTCCGCGTGCGTCTTCCAATTTTGTACGCAATCGATTACTTGGAATTGGTGTATGAAAGAAATAAAGCGAATTGAACCTTGAACTCGTCGATGGCCTCCCTGAGATCCTCGTCCGAGTAGCCCTTCATCGCTTTGGTGGCGACGGGGCCCATGTAGTTGTTCACCACGGCGAACTCCATCAGCGAGAGGAAGACGAACACGCTGCACGAGGACATCCACACGTCGATGGCCTTCACGTAGGAGACCGGTGGCAGTGATTGCTGGGACTGCGTGTTCTGAGTCGCTGCAAGTCAAACAAACGTGACGTTTCGTCGCTGGATCGTACGACTACGAAGATTGAGTTAATATTGAATCGTCGTCGAACTTCCGGTACCCTGGCGTCGCACTCGAGTTGCTGTCGTTTCGTAGTCCCCATGTTTGACTACTTTGTCGATTCGCGATTCTACTTGCATTGCTATTAACTTCCACTTCGATGCGAATAGCGAAAATCGCGAGATTTTCGAGGCGACTAAGGTCCACGCGAGCGGCGAAGCTTGCAACGCGCGTCGTTTCAACGTTCGCGTTGCTGTACATTTCGTAGCCGCCATATTCGTCGATCCACGATCCTATTTGCATTGCTGTTATCTTCCACTTCAATAAAATCATCGAATAAGGCGAGATTTTCGAGGCGACCAAGGTTTACGCGAGTGTCAAGCTTGCAACGCGCATTACTTCAACTCTTACGCGACCCTTATTAATACTCCGCAAAAGGCTGTGTCGAGAAGTATCTCCGTGTAGCGAAGGAACCGGAAACCACCGTGGTCCCCTCGCGTCGATCGATCTCTCCGATGGAAAATGGCCGACAATATCAATCAGCGCTTGGAATGCAGTCGCAGGCGCGACGACCTTACCGAGGGTCAGCAGTGACGTCACTCCCAGGGTGACCCGGGCCGGGATCGCCTCGGGTTTGATCCAGAACGCGATCCAGGACATGACCACGATCAGGGCGGACGGTATGTACGTGTGGAACAGGTGGTAGCCCAGTCTACGTCGCAGGTTGAACACGATCTGTATGCAGGTGAAGTTCCCGGTCGAGTACTCGATCGTGCAGTCGGTCGTGTAATTGTTCGAGATGTCCAGCTGCGGCAGCTCGATCTCTGGGTTCACCACCAGCGGGTCCGTCATGTTCCAGATGAACACCAGGTCCTGGGTGGTGTGCGACACTGCAAGCAGGACGTGATTCGCGTCTCAATCGAGGTTTCGTTCGACGATCCTCGCGTTTCTGCATTTTTAGCGGTCGATCGTCCGCGTCGAACGCGGCAACGAAGGGGAATCTGATTACCCAGCTAGCTGGGATTAAGCGCGCCTCGATTAAATTCGATTTTAATTAATTTATGGAAATTGCGATACGAATTGCGCGGGCGAGTTCGATAAAATTTTTTTTTTTCTCTTCTTTACGTACGACTTTCGATCATCATCGAGCAGATCTGCGTGTCGTGCGGGTAGGATTCGAACTTCATCGCGCAGGAGAGCACCAGAGTCAATCTAGACAGAAATCGACACGATTAACTTCCATGAGAAAGTAGGAGGGAGTAATCGCGAACGAAAGTGATCGACTGCGTACTTCGACATGTAAAGTAATGTCTTGTCGTGGTACAACCAGAGGTAATGGTTCGGTATCGACATCTCGTGGAAGGTGACTTTCTTCGCGTTCTTGAAGAAGCAGTCAGGCCTCCAGATATTGTGCAGCCAGTCTACATCCAATATTCTGTACTCCTCGGACATGTTCTCCGGAAGTCGCAGTCTAGAATCCCGCCAGCTCTGCGCCAGGAATATGTCCGCGACGTACGTCTGAGAATAGAATACAATGTCCATAATTATTTCCACGGTATTTCTAAGCGCACCGCGTGCGAACGCCCAAAACTCTGGTCTTGTAAAAACCGTACCGACCTAAAGAGCAATTTCGTCGAACCTGAAACTCTGCCACATTTTTACCCTAACAACGAACCGGAAAAAAACCCCCCCCAGAAAACACTCCGTCGCTCCGACGATTAATCCAACAATTACCGTCACCATCTTACCCGCCGCCCCGTCCATTATTCCATTTTAATTACCCTCTGAATAAAAGCGTCCTCTCAGACTGGAACGCCGTCAGCAGCCGCGCGCGCTCGTCAACTAATTTGCATACGCGTTAGCGCGAGAAAAACGACGGAAGGTGCGAAACGTCGCGCCCAGACCGACGACGGTTCCATCAGCCACCCTCGCGCGTCGTTTACCCCGCTGTTCGCCTCGATTCGACGCCTCTGCCGCGCGACGCGGGCTTCCCCGGGTCCGGGTTAGGCGCTTAATTAAACGAAAGCACCGACGCGCTTCGACCACGCTCGAAATTACCATGGATTCCTCGTTTATGGAGTCGAGGCTGAGCACCGTCACGTGGAAGTAGACGATCGTAGGCTGGCCCAGGAACTTTGGCGCCCTGTGCTTGTCGTACTGCTTCGGGTTCAGCGGCAGGATGTCCCTCAGCGACAGGGAGGCCTCCTTCCTGCCGTACTCTTCGAGGTCCGACTCCCTGGAAGAAAGCAGAGGGACGAGGAGAAGCGAGGCTGACGGGCACGCGAGGCTCCGTTCGCGTTTCCGTCGACAGGATGGTGCAATCTCACCGTCGTCGCGCTTATCAGGGATGCAGGGTGACGCGGCTCGCGAATCATGGCCCTGTTTTCGCGCGTTCGTTCTTTGGTCTTCGAGTGGGAAAAATCGACCGGTTCTTAGAAATTTTGCGGCGCTTTTAGATCCTCGCCTCCGATGAACCCGTTGACGACTTTAAAATTCATTTTACTAGCCGCGTATCAGCTACTTGCGAATTTATAGAATACGTTAGACGCGGAAATGTAGGGCGTTCTCCGCGCTCAAACTTTTCGACGTTTCCCAGTTTTATCTTCGACGGTCGCGTTGGCTACTCGTTTATGTATGGAATATGGTAATTGGGGACACTGTGGCAACGTCTCTTTCTCTTTTCTCGCGGTATTAACGCGGATGGCGAGCAAATAGCCTGTCTCGAGTAACGTCGCGTATCTAACTGGGCTCGCGTAATCTATCGCGACGCGCGGACCGTCGCTCTCGGAATTGACACGCTTGCGAACGAGTTAATCTATCCGTGTTTCGCGACGGTCTTTTCGGAACCGATTGAAATTTCCTCGAGCGTTCTCGAGCGAGATCTGGAGCGAAAGAAGTCCGCTAATCGACGCGGCAGCGGGACTCTAAAATATTGCCGCGATTCCGATGAAACAGCAATATCGCGGAAGCCATAATAGGTCTTCGTGCTTGGCACACCTTTAAGTCCGGCCGAGATACGTGTGTTCCTTACATGCGGACATTTTAATATGCTAACCTACGACCTCCGGATCCGGTTTCCCCGAGAATTTCAACTTTCCACCGCAGCAATTCACCGCCCGCCTCGCGCACCCTTTCGCGCCCTCTCGGCTCGTGTGCATGATTTACGCCGTTCGATTTGCCTGGCCTCTTCTAACGGACGACAGGACCCCTTGATTTACGAACCAGCCGGATTCTAAACGACTTTCGTTAAGCGTGAACAGAGTCGCATAAATTACCACTCGATTGGGAGTTCTCTTTTTCAACGGCCACGTCGTCGCCTCGGAATTTTGTTCTCGAATTTTGCAACGCGAGGGTGAAATACGCGGATAGATTTGCGATATTAGAGGTAATCTCGTCTCGTTTGGTTATTAGTTCGATTTGGAGGCAAGCGTGGCGTTTCAGGGAATATCAAATAGAGGTCGCAGAGATTAACGAACGACAGAATCGCGGAGAATCGGCGGGGGCGTGTCAGCGGCGATTAATAAGTTGGTAAACCGCGTTAAGAGGCAAGCGGGCTCGGTGTCAAACAAGTCGTGGCGCCTTATAGCGCCGTGAAACCTGCCAAGCCGATAATCCACGGCAAGACTTTCGAGGAACTTGCTACCAATTTCTCTCCGCGGCCAGCGTCGATCGCGGATCCTTCGATCGAGGAAATTCGTCCGTTTCGTCGATCACGCTTACGCGGGGTCAGTTCCATCGTTGATCTCTGTTTGGTCGAGCGAACGTTCGCGGGACGTCGAATTTTTATTCGCGTGAAATATCGATACTCAGTGGAGAGACGGAGAAAGAGAGGGTTGCGAGTGGTCGAATGGCAAGCGAAAAGGTAAGAAGAAAGGCAGGGGCTGTCTGATGACGTCGATCATTTGGTGCGTTACCTTTCGATCTTCGGAAAAAACCGGTACCCCCGTTTTCTCGCCGAAAGTCGAAACGTACTGGACGATAGGCTATCGACTTTAATATGCCAGCCTTCGACCTCCGTGGAAAGTACCGGTTCGCATATTTCCTCGCTGAAACTCGACACACAGTCGCGGGTGATGCTGGGGCAGCTTCTGTCGTCGCCGATGCATATTGCAACGAGAACGAATTCACCGTGGCGCGTTCAAACTCGTACGTTTTTCCGCCTTTCCGTTTTTTTTTTCGCTTTTCTTTTTTTTTTTTTTAGTCGACTTCGCAATTACATAAAAGTGTCCGCTCGCTATTATTAATTTCGCAGCGTGTTCCGTGACGCGGTACGTTCGTTCTCTTTGCAACTAGGCCACGATATCGTCCTCGAGATCGCGTTATCCAGCGATCGACAGAGATAGAGATAGAGAGAGAGAGAGAGAGAGAGAAGGGGGAGAGAGGCACACGAGGGCAGAAGGCTCGAGAGATTTCTACACGCAATTTCCATCAATCGATGAACGCGATCGACTCGATTCCACGCGAAACCTCTCCGCCTTCGATCGAGGCTAATCTCGAGTGTTCTGCTCCGACCGCGGCTCTTCGAGCTTTCCAAATGCATGTCCGCCTACTCACGGAAAGTGTAGGGCCGCCATGTCAAAGAGCGTGTACAGGTAGCAGCATAGGATCACCAGAGAGTGTCTCGTCATTCCTGAAACAAACGTTCCCCACGGAACGATGTCGGTGAAACGAGGATGGGCAGAACCGCGTCGCTCTTAAAGAAGCGTCGAGGAAGACGTCAGGAGGAATGTAATTTGAGGAGATGGGCGCGGGAGATGGGCGGTCGAAAAAATTCGTACGAGCGGAACGAACTCCACCATGAATCGACGTCGAGCACCCTCGCGCCACGGGGTTCCATCGATATTGTCCGGGTGAATTTAGGTCGAGCTCTCGGGCTCGGTCGACGACGTTGCTTAAACTTCGCCGCTCTCCTCTCGCCGCGTTCGCTTCTGCTTAACGACGAAATACGCGCATCTGGGACGGAATCTTTTCCTCTTCGCACGTAAATCGAGGAACTCGCGAACGACGAATCGACGATGATCGTCCAAGGGGGAGCGAATACGGACGGACGCGCGCCCAAAGAGAGTCGGTTTTTCAATGGAGAACGCAGGGCGAACGATTCGAGTCGTCTTAGAGGCGGACTCACCGATCAGCTGCACATTCTACCGTGCCGATCCTCTTTGTCCCAATCGAGCAGCTGGCGCACCACCCTCGTGACCACCCCAGAGTCCCTTATCACGGTAGCACAGCCAGCTTATCAGCCCACTAGCCACGTCCGCCGGAAGCTCCCTCGAATATCCATCAAAGTCGATAGCTGGAACGCGCGTCGATCTGCGACGACCACTTCGATCCCCGAACGATCATCGAGTGTCCTCGAGTTCCGAGCGAAGCGACGACAACCTGCGATTATTTCCTGGCTCGTCTACATACGCGCGTACGCGCGAATCCTCGGTTCTCGCGCCTTTTAAGCGGGCTTGAAGACACCGCGGTCCGAAACGCGTGCGATTTCGGTGCGCGACTCGTCGATGAAACCTCAGCAACGATCGGGGACACGGACGCGGCTTTTATCGGCGAAGGGTTGATTCGCCACTGGCGGGGCTTGCTGGTTCTGTAAACCACCCTGTCGGTCGCTGCCTCTAAGCCAATTTGTCTATTGACTAACTGATTAAGCCCTACTCTCTTTCATCGTGGTGGACGCGTGGACGCTCTACCCGGGGACACCTCTCTGCCTGTCTTCGCGTATTTCAGCCGTGTTCCCGTCCGCGTTTGTCTGCGGGTCCGCGCGAATCGCGTTCCTGCCCGACGAGATGCGATTAGAAGAAGCTCGAGGCGCCCGATGGCGGTCGATTCGCGCGCCTCCTCCCCGCGTTACGCCGCTCGCACCATCTTCGACCCCCTTTTCTCTACCCCGTGGAGCGTTTCGGATCGCTCAGCTTCTCTTTCCTTACTCGCAGCCTGTAATTACGTAACGGTGGCGGTGTTCCGCAGTCTGCGAGCAATTAGGTCGCCGCGGCTGGTTTCGTTCTCCGAAACGCCTGGGACGTTCCCTCGGATTTCTTTTCACTCGCTGCTCGCCTCTAACCCAGATTCGCGCGATCGCCACGCTCGATCGTCGATCGTAAAACCGGTGATTAATGCGCTCGCCTGGGCGGCCGACGCGCCGGAAGTGGAGCGCTCGGCCGCTGCACCGCGCTCAAAGAGGCTCTATTTAAACGGACGGGACGCTGCGGGGCTGCCAGGGGTCGATGTTTAACAAACTATTCAACCGACGCAGTCGCATCCGCCTCTAATGGCAAAGAGAATAGTCAGGTGCTCTATTTCCGGCGAGGCGAGCCGCGCGATACGCCGATACGCGCTCGAGAGCGCCGACGGGACCAACCTAACGGCGAATCCGGAGAACCGGCGGAGTCTCTTGACCTCGGCCCCGCCGAGCCAGATAATAGAATACGCGTCGCCTATCCAAGCCTCCACCAACTTTAGATTAACTTTCGTTGGATGCGCTGCGAGATCCTCCCTCGACGACGCGCCCCTCGCGGGTGCCGCGCTTCGAAACCCCGCGCTGTTGGCTCTTGTTGGAAGGAGACTGAGGTTTTTAATCATTTTAACGCGTCGCGGTTTTATTATTAGTCGATATCGATTACTTCTTTAGCCCTTTGCGGACGGATGAGGGGACAATTCTGAGGGGAAACTTGCTTCGTCGCAGATTTTTGAGGAATATCGCCGCGAGTCGTTGGCGACAAAATCTACGACTAAAATATCGCTCAAACATTGCTGTCTCGACGATAGTTTCTATGGCTAACCTCTGAGCCTCGAGTGGAGCCTCGATTATCCGCCTGCAGCGGTGCTCGAATAATCAAGCATCCGGGAACAGCAGCTTCCTCTCGCCAGTACGGGGTCCCGTTTCTTCTGTTCCTCGAGCAACGCGAACGTTATTTCTCTAATTATTCCGAGCGTCGTGTATCCGGGGCGTTGTTTCGCGATTCATGAATAAATACATCGGACTCACCCACACGCGAGCGCACCCTCTCGTCTCGCCCTGTCGCCAAAGAACTGGTTCGTTTACTCTCGCACGTCAGCGCCGCGCGGGTGCACGCGCGTGTCATTCGATATACGCGTCCGCACGCGGACGGTTATGGCGCACACGCGACTCCGTCGAGTGTACACGCTTTGGTATCGATACCCTCCTGGCTCCGTTCTAATGAGATTCACCGGAGGCGCAGCACAAACGAGCGAAGCTTTTCCAAGCGGATCCGATCGATCCGGCGCCCGTTCTTCGATTATTCCCGATTGATTGCCCCGTCGAAGTGACCCGTGCTAATTATCGAAAGACGAGAATGCGGGAATAGGCTCGAGGATACCTCGAACGAGAGGAGAAATTTTAGGAGCTTTTAATCTCGCGGTACGCGGGCCAATTGCCACTCGAATCCAATACATTTGTCGCCAGCTCGTTAAAGAGGAATCATGGACGCGATAGATGGAGTTCCAAGTGTTCGTAAACAACGATACAGGATGGTCAACGTGGTTGAATCGCTCGGATGCACTCGTTGAATCGAATGCATGCATTCTCAACCTCCACGTCGCGGTGATTCCAGTCGTGTCGGTTCGGACGTCTGGCTACGCGTACTCGTCTTTGTTCCCGCTTCCGTCTGCTCCATTTGCCACGCAACGACGGGGTAATTATAAAATACGCCGGCGCTGTGGTTGCGCGAGAACCGCAGTGAAGAACGTCCCATCTATTCCGATGGAGAGCGCCTTCTTCAGGAGCCGCGCCACGGGATTTATGGGGTTGTTGAACCCGTCTGCGGCTCGATCGGTTGTGTCGTCCGATCGCCATTCTCGCGCCTCCTTTTCAAACCCCTCTCGATTGATTTATCGCGCCTCTCGAGTATCGTTGCGAGAGGCGTTCGATCGCGTCTCTTTTTTAAATACCTGCTCGAAAAATGGCTTTTTATTTCTTGCCCTTAGCCTTCAATAATTTCCCTATATAATCGATGTATTTTGAAAAACACGAGTTTGCCAAGATTCGAAGTCAACAGACAAAAGATGGCGTCGGAAAAAATTTAGAACGACCCTAAAAAATGTGTAAACGAGGTGTGAACGTTTATAATTGCGAATATCCTCGAATATCCAAACTTTACGCACAAGGGTGGAAGACAAAGGAACGCATGGAAATCCTAAAGAAAGAGTCGCGAATGTTCGACGAACGAACTTACAAAAAGATATACTCGAGGAGTGCTAGGTTAGTTTAAGAAGAGCAACGAAAAGTGTACTTTCTTCGATCATAAATAAATGGAACATTTTCAATTCCTACATTATTGTCGACGCTGTCGAACGACAGAGAGGGGTGTCAACCCCGTTTGCTCGCCACCGAACGCCTCGTATTGACCGAGCGGATTGAAAAAGAAATGATTCCGCAGGGGTAAGAACCGAGCAGAGATGATCGCGGAAGGGTAGCGCGTGCAGGCATGCTCGTCTAACCCCCTCGAATCCAATTATTCGACGATGGAGAGTGTTTTGACAGTTGGCGCGGTTAAACGCGCAGGGTGCCAGCAGCCGATACTCGCAGCCTGAAATATACCTTTAAATCCTCTCTCCTCGCTCGGGGCGCAGCCGAGGGGTAAGTGGGGTTAAGCTGGCCTAGTCGCGGGGTCGCGTCCAACACAATCGTAAGAGGGATGTCACCCGGTTCTACGAGTACCGGGCGTTTCACAAATTCCCTCAAGCCCTCGTAGTAAACAAAATAAGTCCATTTGCCTGGTCGCTTTAACGGGTCGCGTCGATGATTCGACGATGAACGCGTAACAGCGCGAACGCGTTACCTTCTAGCTAGCTTGGTTTTCTGGCTTACCTTGGTTCACGAGTCAATCGTATCGTCTTTGCAACATTTAACATCGACTGTACGCAAGTAAATTTAGAGCATTCCATCATCAGAATCGGTCAGTCTGTGTTTCGAAGTAACTCGTTGTTCTCCAATTTCTACGAATTGAAAGGGAGCAAGAGGTTTCGAGGAGTCTCGAGCTGTCTCGACGAAAATCCAGCGTGCAACTCGATAATCCACTCGACGAACGACCGGATCGTTTCGCTTTCCTTTTTTCCGCGGTATTTTTAGCGATTCTTAAGCGTGATTTCGGATCTCGTACTGGTGTCGCGCGGTTCGAGGCGCGTTCGCGTTCGACCTATATGCGTTTTGCGGTCAGCACGCGTGGACGCGCGTCCGAATTGGTCGATCGATCCGCGGCCAAAGTGGACGCAGGCGATATCGATAACGCGGATTGGCATGTTCCGTTCGATTCGACCGTGTCACTGTTTTCGCTGGACCGTCTCCTGCACCGCCAACCCGGACGCGAACCGACCGCCAGCGTGTGTGCGCCCCGCAAACACCCTGACGATTTAATTAGGGCCAGCGACGAACTTTCGTTAGCGAGGTTCGCTGACGATCGGCTGTTCGACGCGTGGATCGATCGTCCAGCAAGTCGAAGACGATAAGACGCAGAGAGGATCGCGAGAGAAGATCGTGGAGGAGTTGAAAATTAATAAAAGGTGCTCAGGGGGTGGAAAATTAATAAACGTAGAAAGGCGTGGACACAGTCCAGTGATTATACATTCCGGGAGAGACAGCAAAGCGTTCAGTTTTAGCGTTTCAGCGATTATATTTCAGATCTTAGTGTTTGCTTCTATTGGTCTGCGAAAAAAACCCAGTCTCTGGACTCTGTCAGCTCCTCTCTCGCCACCTTCGACCGATCGTGGATCAGAAGATAAATAAAACGATGGAAATCATTGGTCGACGTGGTCTCGAGGTGGAATGAGAAACTCGTGGGACGTTTTTATAATTCCAGGGGCCCTAGAGGGCCCGTCTCGTATTTATTTACCAACGCCTCGGCAACTCGTTAGTCGTCCGTATAATAATATTATAACAAGTACTCGCGCTCTTGCTCGCACACGCACGCTCACGCACCCTCCACTTGAATAATTCTTTTTTTCTTCTTCTTTTTCTCCCCCTCTTTTTATTTCGTTATCCCTCTATCGTACACCCTCGCCACCAGCACCGGTGCGTCCGTGTTTTTCGTTAATATTCGTTCCCCCGTAGTCGCTCTCTTCCCCTTTTTCACCCCCTCCCCCACCTTTTTCGTTCGTCTCGCCTCGACGGTTACGCCGAAAATTCTCTAAGCGGCTGCTCTTCGCTCCTGGAGCGGTCCATCGTCCTTGGGAATTCGTCGGATATCATTGGGACATCGATCACGTTGAAATTCCGTGAACGATGGCCGCCTCGAGGACCACTGTCGGCCGTTTAGGTGATTTAGGTACGACGTACCCTCGCGTATATGCATATGTATATTATGTATATTCATATGTATATATATATACGTGTATGTATACTTATGTATAGGTATATACAGTCAACGTTACATCGGTATCGCACTACAGATTTAGTCGAGAGAGGATGTGTCGTCACTGGTGTCCAAGGGGTGTCCCGTGTTACTCCATTTTCCTCCGCTCATTTTCTCTCGTTCGTTCATCGTATCCGTTTCAATTACTCCCCACTATCGCTGCCTTTTAACAACTAGATTTACCATGGCAGATTCCCGATAGCACGTCCGTACGACAACCTTATTATCATCTTATTATCGTGTTCGTTATGTACAAGCAGACTTCGTCTCGAGGACACCCCCGTCGAAACGAAGAACGATTGATACCCTCGACTCCAGCGTCGATCGAGACGCTCGTTTCTCTCCGCGTGGCGATTCGCTGGAACAAATCGCGCCACTTCAACCAGGTACCTACCCCCTGGTCTCGAATAAACGACGCGGCGGGGTTGGAATATCAATCGCGCTCGGGGTTGCTTATTCGACTATTAATTCTCGTTCCATTGTCGGATCGAAGCAGAAAGCGGCCATCATACGCAGGGTCCTCCAGACAGACGCACACACGCGTACGCGGACACACGGAACACGCTCTCGCTTCTGCGGTCGTATCGCGAATTCGTTTCGAGTATTCGCGGGCGGCTGTAATACCTGCCTCTGGTGTCTTTTTTTTCTTTATCATCCTCTCTACGAGTTCCCGGGTTCTCGCGTGCGAACCGAGGAGAAAGATCTACTGAAAGCGACGTCCCACTTTCGCGTCTCCCAAAGCGACCCCCTGAAAGATGTCTCGCGAGCATTGCGTTCGTTAAACATTCACGCGGTGGAAAAGAGCTGTCGCGTATCGTCGTGTATTATTCGTCGCGACTGAACTTGGTCTCGTCGTTTGCGGATTGGTTCGGGTCGGATGCGGTTGATTTCCGTGCCCGTTCTGGCAGATTTCGCGGAGGACAGTAAAAAAAGGGAGTCCGAATTGCGGAGTTTCGATGCGTCCGGTAGTTGAAGGGCGAAACACGGGCTGGTCTCGTACTTTTCCACCGATGGACGTTCAACTTCGATTGGGGACGCTCGCGAGACCGGAGGTCCCCTTGAAACATGGCGGTCGTTTCGAGGATTCACTTGTGCCGTTTTAGGAAGGATCAAGCATCTTGAATGGTGCGCTACTTAAGTTTACATTACGTAACTGTACGGTTTATATTACACGCGTGGCCGGGGTCAGAGTGCGTTTCAAGTAATAAAATATATGTATATATATGTATATATATATATTATGTATATGTATACACGCGCACGGGTATATGTATAATTGCGCGCGCTTAGTAAGTGTTAAGTGTGTTAGTCGGAGAGGTTGAGCTTTCGTTCTGATTTACCGACGGAAAGGTCCGGAGGATCACCGTCTCCCAAGAAGTGACTCGCGCGAATCGACACCATTTTCCTACCTGCGACAACTGAACGATTACCCGATCTGCTGTAGAAAAAGAAAATTAACCAAATAAATTGATCGTGGAAACGAGAAAAATCTCTCCCTCGAGTTGCGATGTACTCTGGTGCGCAAAAAACGATTGATTACACGAGATGAAACGCTAGAGGAGTTATTAACCCTTTGCACTCGGATGTCCCCTCTGAGGGGACGTTAGTATTGATCAGCGATTACGAAAAGAAACTTATGCGTGTTTCCCTCAAGTTTTCTATTGAAATGCCAATTTTCTATTGCTGGGAGACGTTAGCAATGAGATATTGCTGTTTTAGCAATAGTTTCTATTGCCAACGCCAGACAGAGAAGGTAGCCGAGTGGAAAGGATTAAGGTAAAGGGTTAAGGCGCACTGCGACAGTGCAACCACTGGTAAAGGGTGGCGAAACGATCCCTAAACGTTGACGTAGCCTGGTCGGTACCGAGAACCTTGCCACGGTACCAAGAATGAGGTAGTTCTCCACGAAACTGGCGACTAAAGCTGTGGGAGGGTGCTGGGCGACGATACGTCTCTCGCCGTCGGTAAAACAGTGACGCATTCAGTGAGCTTACTTACTAGCTAGGGAATCGAATACGAGAGGCCCGCGCGATACTTTCCGCGCGGAAAATCGATTTCTGACCCCCGCCACATTCGTACCGTGCTCCACACTCGCGGCGATACGTTCGCGATTAGTTTTTTTTTCTTCTTTTTTTATATACGTAGCGATTTGGCGTCGATATGCCGGTGCAGTGTTGCCATGTTCAGGTATTTCCATCGCGCAGAGAGCTTTCCCCTAGACGGGCGGAAGTGCTCTCGGACGAGTTCGGTCGGTAATATCGTCGGTGAGCGTGCCTAGCGAGGACTCGAACCGGATTTCCATTCGAAAAGCGAGACGGGTCAATGAAATGGCGCTACTTTTCATCGCTGTCGTTAATTTGTCGCGGAGAAATTCCCGGAACAATGGCAACGGAACGCAAACGGGCCGCGTCGCGTAATTTCTTTGTCTACACGTCTGAAAAAAGCATCGAAAAAATTGAAGCTACACGCGAAACCAGAGTAAAACCGCTTATTGGCTGGCCACTTCTAAGAGGCCTTGATATGTTCGATTGGAACCACCGTATCCCTTCGCGGATTGTTTTTCGTCCACCCCATATCTCGTAGGACGCTGCGCAACAATTACTAGCCCATCCCGTGCTGTTCCTCGTCTGATACGCTTGGCGTTTCTCGTCCTGTAAATTATCCCCAGCGCTGATTTCCTCCCGCGAAGCTTTCGAAGCTACACTTCGTCGAAACGTGAAAATAACGCCGCCGTATTTCGAAATCGACTACCCTCGTGGATCCTCGCACGTTGTCCCGAGTGTAAACGAACAGAATACTGCGATCGCTCGTGTAAAGTGTCGATAGAACAGGTAACAATTTGTATACGGATATGTTTGAACGTCGAGTCTCGACGGTGAACATCGTGGCAAGTAGAATCGGACAGTGATACGAAGACCCACCAGCGCGAACTCATTGGAAGAAACAACTTATTCCTCGCCTAAACGCTCCCTCGCGATTTATAAAACACCCGGCACTCGAACTCTTTGCCCTTCTCCCTCGTCGTGCACCAGTCTCTCGATTCTCGATCGATCTCCGCGCGAAGCACGGGACTGCGCGTAACGACGGAAAGGAAATCGAAAGCGAGTAGCCAACAACAGATATATTACACACACGCATACGTGTACACGCAATTAGGCCACACGAAACTCTAACGCACCTGCCGAGCATAGGCTACCATTTATGTATGTACATTCGTGCTGAACGCAAAGTCGGAAACCGCGAAACGTGTGCGTGTTTGGTGCAGCTTCTAGATCCTCCATGTGCGATCGACCAACGAAAAATTTGTGCATCCGTTCCGTTACACCGCGCGGACTCTAAAATCTCTCCTGGTGGGTGCAACAGGCACTTTAAGCAGCCGTCTATCGTTTTACCGCCTTCGAAACAGTGACCCGTGCTTCGCGGGGACGGAGAACGAGGGTGGCTCCCCTGAAAATCGATCGCATCGATCGTTCGACGTACTCGCAGAGATCGTTCGCACGCTCCGTCGCGATTAAAACGTACCCGCTGGTTCGTTCACCCGGCTGGGCCGGGATTTTCGACGCGAATCAACATATATATACGCGTTACATTTATAATACGGTTTCTTCTACGTGCGTGTTATGTATAACGTGACATTTATACATTTCAGCCGGGCTAAATCCCCCGAACCATTCTTGAGCGACGTGCCCGTGGATCGTAAACTTTATACATTATTGCTTTGCCGATAGCCACGTCACGTACGTTCGATCTGGCCCGCGTTCGTCCTCGTTCGAGTTCCGCTAATTGCGCGAACACCCACCCGCCATCTTTTCCTGGCGAGCGGACGAGTCTCCACCGCGATTCGAGGGAGGACGTTCGACGCGTCGAGGAACGACGCTCGTCGAATAAAAAATTCACAGAGATCGAGGTCGGATCCGATATTGGAAAAAAATTGTGAAAGAGCGTTACCTAGAAAACACGTCCCTCGAGTTCGCAGCGACACGCCTTCGGACGAACGCCAGCCAGAAACCCCTTCGAACCCCATTTTATACTTCCTCCGTCCCTTTTCTCTCTTTGCACAGACTTCGTTCAGCGCGAACACGCGCATAATTATTATAATAATTCTGCTAAATTGACGAGTCTCATCTATACGCGGATCGTCGCTGCTGCACTCGTCCTCGTCCCAAAGACTCGTCGACTTCCTGTTCCGCTCGCCGCGTTTTATCCGCCGCTGTGACCGACGCGTGTGAAACCTATTCGCGAACAGTGGTTTTCCGAGGGGAAAGCTGAAGCTTGTCTCTCTGATCGCAATAATTTTCGACTCTTTCGCCCCTAAATCAACTTTCCACTTCCTTTTCTTCTATTTTCCGCGAATTGTCGCGAGAATCCTTTTTTCTTCTTCGCTGAGAATCGTTTCGAAGTGGAGAGAATTCAGTTAGAACACAGTTTCCCACGCGTTCGTGAATTTTCAAGGTTTATAGAAATTCAGATTTTCGAGAAGCGGCGTTCGAGATTGCGATCGGGTGGACGAGCGGAACGGGGCGTTTTATCGGTGAATAATTCGAGGTCGCGCGTCTCTGCGTCGTTTGTAAACGTCACTGGGAAGCTGTTTAGCAGCTTCCCAGGTTTTCCGTTTCTTTCTCTTCCGTCCACTGACAAATCGATCGTTTTAAAGCGGCTGTCT
Source organism: Xylocopa violacea (assembly GCA_963969225.1). NCBI lineage: Eukaryota > Metazoa > Arthropoda > Insecta > Hymenoptera > Apidae > Xylocopa > Xylocopa violacea. The sequence continues at coordinate 30,667,231 of CAXAJV010000006.1, read as the reverse complement.
CTCGCGCGTGCCATCCGCGAAACGACCTAATAATGGCGGCCATTCCGTCGCTGCGACACTCGACTCCTGGCAGCTTCGTCGTGTCATCGATGAAAACGTAATCAAACAGCTGGACCAATCGCTGAATTAGCGTTCAATACGATTCCTCCGTTTCTAATTTCGATGTACATCCTCGTCCACGATTAATTGGACGCTCGATAAAGCGATCGAGAGAGATTCTAAGATAAAAACGGAGTGGATTGAACAAAGAAGAAGTGAGAAAGTATAGTAGCACCATGGTAGAAGCGATCGAATGTTCGATGAAACGAAATCGACGCGAGAGACAGCCATTCTACGTCAACCAACATCATCGTACGTCGACGTGATTCCTTCCTCCCTTCTCGCTTTCCAGCAGTTCTGTCGCATCGCATCTCTTACAATTCTATTTAACAATCTACAGTTATCTACACACTCGAGCCTCTCGCGATCTGCCTCAAAACGCCCGTTAGATTTAGCTCTGAACAACGTTAACAAACACCTAATGGTCCGATACAAGGAGGAGCGTTCGCGTATTCTTCTCTTCTTTTTTGTTTCTCTCTCTCTGCTAGCCTATTTTAATTACACGATAAATTAGCGCTTGTCATTTACAGACTCTACTGTGCTTTATACACGCGTCGACGTTACGCACCATCGAGGACCTCGTTTTGCAAAAAAAAAAAACCCCAAAAACCCCAAAAACTGCACGAAATTTCTTGAAAAAATTTGCGATACAAAACGAAAAGAGGAGAGGAAAGGATAAAATTGGTGGTGATGCAATGGAAACGCGGGGCCAGTCGATCGAGACGATGCGAAAGCTCGAACGAAGAGTCGACGACGGTCAACGAAATGATTTCCGTTCCCTCGTTCGACTTGTCGCGCGGTTATGCTTGCTCTTTCGAGGGCGGTTACGAGGTTCGAGGGAACGCGGCTATTCTAATGACCGAGATCGTTTCTGGGCCCGTCGGCCAATACCGTCGCTGATCCAGCAGCGAGGATGGCCACGCGCTCGGCTCGACGCCCGTTCCCTGCATATGGGATCTCTTATTATTATTGGCCACGTAAGCCGCGCTGTTTCGTCGCTGCGACGCCATTCCGCGTGGCGATAAAAATTCCGGCCCCGCGCCCCGTGCGCCGCGCGAGAAATCGAAACCTGGTTACGAGGAACGAGCCCGCCGTTAAAGCGAAACGATTTCGTCCCGCGGAGGATGGAGACGTTGCATCCGCCGCGTGAAATACCCTCGAAATATAACGGAAAATTGAATCGGTAAAATCGAACGGGTGCACGTAGGTATGCGCGCGTACGCCAACGTACGGGGCGATAAAACGGGATAAAATGAAAGCGGGAACGGTGCTCGAGGCCCGATTAACGGCGGCAACGTAAGAGGATCCTCGATCGCGGCAACGGTGCCGAATTCTCTGCTCGTCTCTGATCCACGAGGCACGAAGATTAGAGCCCCGTTAAGTAAACCGTGACTTCGACGTTCGTTGATGATCGAACGACCGCGGCGCGCGTGGCCGTCGCGGCCGATCCGCGTGGCATTCTCGACCCAGGCGTTCCTCTCGAGGAACCTCAGCGGCCTCGACGGGTGACGGCGTCCGATCGGCCGTGTCACGAGCCGAGCAGACAGCTCGACGTCGATCGAAACAGGCTGAGCAACGGCAGGAACGCCGTCAGCAGGTAGCTGGAGGACCTCGACAGACCGTCGACCTCGTTGCTGTACGGCAGCTTGACCTCGACCTCGGCCATCTTGAAGATCGAGAGCAGGGGGTGCGTGTGGACCTCGTGGTGCTTGTTGTTGATCTTGTCGCTGAGGTCCTGCAGCATCGCGGCGCACTCCTCCTGCAAACCGTTCGATTCTCGTTAGAAAAGCTTGGAGACGTTCCGAATCGGGGGATGAAAATCCGGTGGACGCGCGAGCACGCGTCTGAGCAACGTCGCGAGGAATCCCGCGATTAAACGCGGAAATTCGCGCACGCGTTTACGATTATTTTCCATAAATTACGATTCACGCGCGGTAGGACACGCTCGCCATTATCGTAATGACTTAATTAACCGGAACGATAACAGGACGCGGGGGATCGGTGGGTTGGAGCTGCGGTGGTGGGGGCGCAGAATTTTCCTTTGTAATCAGAAATTAAATCACGCCGCGTGATATCGCGCGGGGCTTGAAAATTTTGCTGTCTTTTGTTCCGGTCGTTCCCATTGTGCGCTCCCGGCCCGGTGCCGTTCGCTGCGCAGCTATTTCAGATAACAAGTGCTAATTTTCCCGCGGGCGCCGTTGCGCTTAAGCCGCGCCAGCGGCCTCCGTCCGCGAAATTATACTAAATTAACAATAACAGAATCCCTTTGTCCGCCGGCCGCGAGGAGCGTTCCTTCGCGCTTATAAAACACCGCGCGACCGCGGTTTATTACTTCGAACGGACTTATTTTTCAACCTAACCGCCGACGCCCCGCAGGCCTTCGTCATCTTCCGCGTTAACGAACTTCCGCCTTTCTTCTTCCTCCTTTTTGTTGCAGCTGAAGCTTTCGACGCGCGTTCGTTTCTACGAGGAAGACAACGAGAATCGTTTCGCGTATCGCTGTGAAATTATGAATAACCTACGCGCGTAGAGAAGAATTTTATCTTTTTACGCAACCACCCTCCGCGCACAGTCGCACTCGTATTATTCGAGCGGTCGCATCCCCTAGGAGAAAAATTCCGCCGACAATTTTCCTGGATATTCTTACTGCAAGATAACCCTTCGCCCTTGAGATACTTCCGCAGATTTTTGACAAAGGAAATCCAACCGCGCAAAAAGTTCGCCTCGACGCGTAGGAGGATAGATTTCCGGTGCGCTGGTATCGCGCTCGCAAGGGTTAAATTTGGAAGTCGGTAAAAGAAAAGGGCGTCCGCCATTCGAATCCTCATTGTTCGCCAGCCATTCCCCAGGCGGTAACCGAAATTATTGCTGACCTAATTTACCACCCTCTCTCTCGCTCGCTGTAGAAGCTCGAGCGAGACAAAGCCAGGCGCAAAATTATCGCAGCTCGCTCCTTTCGAAAGCGAGCGGCTTTAATAGGATTTTAATTCGTTTCGAGTTCGAGAGGGCAGCCGAATAATTGGATCCTGCTCAAGGTCACGGCCGCGTTCACTCGAGAAGGGCGTGTTCCCTGCGCTCGCGTGCGCCGCTGCAAACTTTTTCCGCTCCCCCTCGGGAGCGAGCAGCGTCCCTGCGAAGGATCCCTCCGTGGATCTCCCGATTTCGACTTAACGACGCCGAATGAAACTCGCCCTCGCGCGTCCCGACCTCTTCCTCGCGCATCGATTTCCATTCCTCTCTCCAGCGTGTTTCTACCTCTTTCCCCGCCCCCCTCCTCGCTCTGCCTCCCGTTTTCAGCGTTTCCTCGTTTTTCTCTCGGCCACGGTTCCACCTCCGCGTCTCCTTGTTCGTCGTCCCCGAAATTACCCTCGGCTCGTTGAATCTTTAATTTCCGGCGGAGGCGAGGCCGAGGCTGGAGCGATTTTTGGCGATATTTTCCGACGGGCCAGGCGGTGCGCCACGTGGCCCGACGAGCACCGCGTCGCGGCGTCCGACGACGTCACCGTCGCGTCTCTCCTCGTCCTCGGCCCCAGCAGCAGCCGAGGGCTCGTTCGTTCGTTCGTTCGTTTCGACGAAGCATCGACGTCGGATTTTCAATGAAATTAAATTCCACCCGAAAGGAGAGAACCAGCTATCCGCCGCACCCTCTGCAATCCTGCCCTGCTGCGCTCTTCTCCGTGCACCCTTTCGAATAACTTTTACCAAGCGGAGAGAGGCCCGCTGGTCTTTAAATTACCGATGCACCGGGAATTCGTTTTTCGAAGTAGCTTCATCCCTCCCCGCGTCCCCGATCCATATCGATTCGATCCGCGCGGCGGCTGTCGCCACCGTGGGAATTTCGAACGCACCCTTTGCTCCGTCGAATAACGTTACCACCCCTCCCCCCTTTCCCCGGTTTTTTCTCCCCCAGCAGCGAATATTTTTTCGTTCCACGGTTTTTTCTTCGTTTACTCTGCGTTTCGCGTACCCGCGCGACTGTTTTTTCTAGTTTTTTTTTTTTTTTTTTTTCACAGAACGCGAGTCCCGTATCGCTTAGCGTATCGCTGACCAGCTATCGAATTTTCAGCAGCGGGAAAATTTGATATTCGCGACGGAAGGTCGTGACGCACAGGAGGAGACGTGGAGTCGAGTAACGAAATAGCGTTGCTGACGAGTAAAGTTTCCGCGTGCCCCGACGACGCTGGCTTGTTTCGAAAGCTGTTCGCTCGAGGAACTCGATTCGAGCTGGTTCAATCGTCTTCGATTCGAACCGCGATCGGAGAGTCGAGGGAAAACGACGGGATTCCTCTGATTCCTGGCGCGATCGAACGTAACGCGTAGTAGTAATAATGATTCATACGGGATTGGGTCAAAGTGCTGGGCGATAACTCATTTCGCGCATCGTCCGGTGCCGATTGTAGCCGCAACGCGGCTTCATTATCGAATATCCGAGCGGACCGCGAATTTCGTCGCGTCGCCCTACCCTCGAATACCTTCCTTTATTGACCAAAAAGTGTATCACGATAATTAACCCGTTCGCCTCTCCTTTATCGTCGTGCACGCGTAGATACGCGTTCGCAAACGCGATGGTATCGCGAGCGCTTCCGGTTGCAGCGTTCGAAAACAATATCGAACGAATCACGAGACGGTAATTGACTTTTAATTAACTCGATATTAATAATTTCGAGCGAGGACGATCAACGGCGAAAGAAATAGGTTTTTAATGCATTGGTAGGTTATAAAAATGGACGAGGAGAGGCGCGCGAAGGATGAAAAGTTAACAGGAGAGAGAGAGAAGTCGCACGGGAATAAGAAAGAGGAAATAAAAAATGAATCAAGCTTGGAACGCGTAGAGTCGAGTTGAAATGCAAAAGGAGGCACGAAAGAACCAGTAAAGATGAAGGTTGCGCTGGCGAAAGTGTCCGAGGGATTAAGGCGAAGAGGAAGGGCGAAGTCGCGGACGAAGAAGCATAAAAAAAACGAGGAAAATGAAATGTCTGCGAGATGTAAACCAGTGACAGGTATAATGAGAGGAGAGCGAATGGAGGCGACGTCCAGGCGAACCGGGAGCTGGCGAGGCCTAACGAAGAACAGACAGGGATCCATCTTGCAATTACGATTCCCATTGGACGGCTCCTCCATCCGAGCCGATAGAGGGAGAGCCCTTTCATCGGGGCGAATGCATTCGATATCAGGAACGATTGTTCTCGCGGATTTGCCACCTCTATTCGGTCTATCCAGAGTGATCCTTATACACCCTGTTCGCGCCGCCTAAACGACGGTGTCAATTTATAATGGCGATATAATGGGATTTGACGGGTGCCCCTGGGAGCTCCGGATCAACGGATGACGACGCTAATTATCCCGTATCTCTCATCACAGATGTTAGAGAACACCCGAGAAACGAGCAATGCGATTCTCTCGTGGACGATAAATGGAGATCTATTAATAAATGGGCGATACGTGCGCAGACTCCAGCGTTTCGAGCCTTCGATCAAGCGAAACTTGGGTCGATCGAGCTCGAAAAGCTTGGACGTATCGCAAAAATGGCCACTACGCGGCGAACCAACGAGCGATCCACCGCGACGAGTCAAGGAACGGTAAATAACCTGAAAAATACTTCCACCCCTAGACCACGGAAGCGGAGGGGCGAGGGTGGCGCGAAGTTTCGTCGGATAAAGCGAAAGAGTAGAAAAAAGGAAGGGAAATTCCGGCATGCAAGACGTCGGTGCGCCTTCACGTGCTTAATCAATAACGACGTTGAGTCTGCTCGACGTTAGCCGCTGAAAAGAGAGAAAAGAGACGAAAATAGGGGCAGGCAGGGAGAAACGCGCGAGGGGATGGCACGGGAGGGAGCCTCGTTCCCGGATGAAAGGGGGTAGTGGAAAAATAAAAAATCAGCCGGTCGGTCGAGGGGCGAAAGCCGAGGAATAACGACATGCAACGCATGCCGACTTTGTAACACGTAAAGGGTCGCCGTCGCGGAGAACAGCCCTGTCACGCAATGCAAATGGGCCTTCGAGTCGCGCGACGACAACCTCCTGCAACCCTCGACCGTGTCCCGCGATACTTTTGTCCGCGTTTTCGTTGCACCCTTCGTGGCTCGAAATCGCGACGCGGTTCGCGAGGTATCCCCTTGGCGCATCAGGTGAACAGATTCGATTTCATCCCTCGAAATACCCCGAGGTTGTTCAAAAATTTCAAGCAGAAAGCTAATTTCGGGGCTGGAAAAAAGCGGGAAAGAAATTTCACGCGTCTAGCTGTTTCAGACCAAGCCTTAAATCCATTCTACGTTCCAGCGTGTCCGAGTGTTACGACCGTAGCTACACGGGAAGCCGTAAATTCTCGCGGAGGACTCGAATTTCCAAAATCCCACGGTGCAACAGCTCTACAATCCCGGCAATTTTCCGTCTTTCACGACAGCTCGTCGTTCAGGAATTCGAAAATTTCGCGGAGCCCAGAGCCATCGCGATTCCGCGAGACTTCGAATCGCAAAGCGGAGGGTTGGAAAATTATATTCCAGCCGATTTTCAGGCGAGGCTCGCGAATCTTTCGAACAGTCGGGGCGAATGGCGCGCGAGGGAGAACGCGGCGGAAGCGCGGCGCGTTAATCCGGAAATCTGCGAGAACGGTTTTACGCACAGTCGCGGACAGGAAGAATCGGAGACGGACGGGGTAGGAGGGAAGAATAAAGAGAAGGAAAGGAAGAAAAAAGTGGCGCGCGCCTCGGGGGTGCGGATGAATTGGCTCGCGCTGAAGGGGGATGAAAACGCGCGGGCCGTCGTTTCCCCTTTAAAACGCGGCCGTAGCTAGCCGGTTGCGTGTTAAAGGGGTTTTCTACGGGCTGCGTTTCGCGTGTTTCGGTCTGTTTCTTTATCCGTGGAAAGCTCTCGAGGCGTCGCTGAGCCGTTTCGCTGTTTTAAAAAATGAAAGGCTGCCCCTTTTCCGCCGACCTGGCTCTTTCTCCGTCGCGTCCGGCTGCAACGGCGAATCATCGCGCGACGCGCCTCGAACGGAAGCTGGCCCACCCTACGGGACATCGTTTCACGAACGCGACCACCGATTTCGCGAGCGCTTCCCTCTGAAACGCGGGTAACGCGCGTCGAATTCGAGCGCGCGGCGACACGTCCGCGTCGATTAAAATTAATGACTCGAGGCTCGCCCCGACCGGGTTCATTTCGCGAGGCAACCTCGGTGTTAAGGAAACGTTAAAGGAAAAACATCTCGTTTCGCATGCTCGAGCCTCTCTCGCTCTTAAACCGTAAAGATAGCGTGCGCGAGCGAGCGCGGCCGTGCACGCCTTTGGACTGTTTTAAAAATGAAAGAGCCCTTTCTCTCGAGTCCGCTTCTTTCAAGAATCGCTGGTAGCCTCGCCGTACCGTTCCCCCGGTGAAACTGTGTCGAGATACGACTACCACCCCCGCCTCTACCCCCTTTAACCTCTCCGCCCTTAACGATTTTCAGCACGGAACCGCTTCCGCGATAGCGATTAACTAATATTCGTCCCGTGGCCGAGCGCAATCGCGACCCACGCGGAAATAGGCTCGCGATAGCCGCGCTCCACCAGCCTTAATTTTCGTTCGGCTCTCTTTATTCAAATTAACCCCCACCCCCTCGCTGATGGGGAATCGAAGGGTTTTTATTAAGCTCCAATACGGGGGAGCGCGGTCGTTTATTATTTCCACCACTTATCGACAAGAAACCAGCGCTTGTTCCTTCCCTCGCAACCCTCGACGCGAGCTAGGCTCCCTAACGACCGATAAATCCACAAACTCTAGATTTTACGGAACGCGGAGCCCGCGATTCGTCACCTCCGATTGCGAGTCCCTCCATAAAACCAACGAGCATCGTTGCTCTCGCTCGATGGAGGATCCATCCACGAGACACGAAGCGACGCGAGTTAAGAACAAACACGATCGTCTGTCGTCGCGGAGTATCGTCGAGAACGATCGGGCAGGGACGTGCGTCGGGTATCGAGGCGATCCACGCGAGCAGGCACGCGTGTCTGACGACGGATAAGACTGCGAGCGGAAAGGGTGGAACCGTTCGGTCTGGTCCCGTCAAATTGGCGAAACGTCGCGGGGGCTGACGACGTACCCGAGACGGCGTCGTAAATTTCAGCCGGCAATTTCGAGCCCCCGTGGAACCGCTGGGTGTGGCTTACACACTCGTAAACTCTTCCCTCTGTCTTTGCCCACCCTCCTCCCTGTCGTTCGACAGTATGTACCTTCCTTTCGCGACACGCGTACGCGTTTACCCCCGCATTTTTAGCGTCCCGCGTCCTCGGATCCAGGAAGTTACGGCCGCGTCTCGACGCGAACAACCGCTTCGAAATCTCCGCGGTTTAGCGCCTCGTCCTGTCCCGTTCGAGTTCGCTGGACGGGCAGGAGTTTGTTTGCGAAGAGTTTCGCGACACGAACGGGAAATTTGGTGCGAGAGCGGACCAAAAGGATCGTGGAAACCGCGCGAAAGCGCGCGCCACTGAATTTTAACGCCGAATTTCCGGGCTTTTTAAAGTTCGGCGAGCGGACGGGAATTTGCTGGCGAATAATTTCGCGACAAAGGAAAATTTAAGGAAACAGCAACAGTGGGGAGAGGTGGGAAGCCGTGAAAGAGCGTGGAATCGCGCGGCGGCTGAATTTTATCGGGGAATTTAAGGCTTTCAGAAGTTGGAGAACGAAGTGGCATTAGTTTGGCAGGGATGTTGCGACACCTGGAGTAGGATTTAGGGGGAATAACAAGAGGATAGGTGCGAGGAAGCCCGGGGAAGGTGTGTAATCGCGAGTAACGGGATCGTAACGGAGAATTGCTGCATCCGGTCGACTCCGCTGGAACAGCTTCTTCCACCGCGCTAAGAAACAAATTTAATGATCCGCGGCGGAACATCGCGGAGTGGTTGGTACGCGAATGCTCTCCGGGTCCCTTTTAAAACCGTTCCTCCAGCCAATTAGTCGAGAAAATCGAGCCACGGTTCAAGCGGATCACCGATCCCGGTCGTTTTCGCGGCACGTTCTTCCAAGCAAACTCACCCCCTTCCGTAGCGACTCTAAATTAGAAAGCTCGCGATCTCCGTCGCACAAAAGATCCATCGCGGCACCGATTGATCGCTCTAACAACGTCCTCGGTTACAGGCTAGCGGGTCGCGAGAATAACGCGGGCAACGAGCAAAGGAACGGAGGAATGGAAAGGGTTGAAAAACGGGCGAACACGGTATCGGGAGCTCGTTTGTTTCGCCCGTGGCGTTCTTTCGAAAAATCCGCACCCTCCCCGTAGCCGGAGGCGAAATTAATCGAGGGTTGGCTCCGATCCGTCTGTCGGTGGCTCAAAGGCGCGAGGAATGATTCCAACCTACCCCCGCTGAGAGAATGCATCGTTACTCTCGCGCGCATCCCCCGCCCCATCTCCTCTCCGTTTCGCGAGGCTTTATGCCGAGCCGCAAAGTCGTGTGCCCGTTTCGACGCCAGGCGCATCCACCCTCCTCCGCGCCCCCTCGACGCCGGAGAAATTAGCCCTCGCCTTTGACACCGATCCGGATATGGAATAAATCCGTCGCTGGAGGAGAGAGGCAGCTGCCGCAATTTTGTCGCCGGTTTCTAATGGAAGCGTTAACGCGCGCCCTTCAAACAGTACGCGGAGTCTCGCGGATGGTTGCCACGACGGGGTAGCGCTCGAGGAGTTTTGCCAACGATATCGAGACACTGGGTCAGCGGTGCATTTCGTCCCGCGAGAGCGGAGAACGTAAGAAATTCAACGCTGCCAGCCAAGGGCCTGAGAACTCCGTGGCGGGCATCGCGACGGACTCGAGGCCCACTCGAGTTCTCCGGGAAGGAAAACCGCCTCGGAAACGCGCGAGCTAAGGCCAGCCTTTGACTAACCTCTCCGAGCAGCGGACGGAAGCTTCTTCCCTGTCTTTACGAGAAGATCCACGATCAGAAATGTTCGAGTAATTACCTCGCCACTTAACGTCCCGGCGAATTTATTCGTTAAAAACTGCGCCACCCCCAGCGCGCGCCCCTTCGAGCTTCGAACCGGACGCGAAAAGCGAGACTTGGCCAGGGACCGGATTCGCGACGCGATGTATCTCGTTAATGATAACCAAATAGAAAGCCATTCCCTCGAATATTTATTTGCGTCCCGCGCGCAGTCAATTTCGCGTTCAATCTCGACCGCGCGGTCCTCGGTTCTAAAAACAACCGCGAAGCAGTCGACAAACACGCGACCCATTTCATCAGCCGCGCGGCACCGTTCGATCGCGCGGGGACGTTTCCTTGACGTTCGCGCGTCAACCACTTCGCTGGTGAATCGCGGGAGGGTGCAGACGTCTCCTGGAGGGTGGCTCGCGAGTCGAGAGAACCGGAGGGGTCGGAGAGAATCGCCGCTTTGTCGCGTCCACGATGACGTTCGGTCGACCGCGATTGTCGATCGAGCCTGGGGCCCCGATGGAACTGGAAATGGCCGCGTTCGCGCGATATCGCCGTCTTCATTCAGATAAGGTCTCAATACCTTAATGGGTCGGCCTATCGCTGCCAGCCACCTAACATCCTCGCCGTTCGCCAGTCGCATTGTCCGCCTGCCGTTCGCTCGACGGTGAACATCGACCATCTCGATAGACGGTTTCGATATCTGCGCCCTTGTGCGGCCACGCGATTCTGCCGCGATTTTCAGACGGAAAATTCGGCTGGAATATATCTCGTTCGATGTATCTTCGATTGGAAACGTTTTTACGACGATCGTTTTTTCCTGGGAGACGAAAGATTCCGTTTGTGTTTCCATCGAATTTTAGGGTGAGTTCTGTTGGATTGCTTCAACTTTTCAGCGCACGAACAGAGATGAATCTTGTGTTAGGAAATAGAATCTTGGGAATAAACGGAGCGGGTCTCCAACTCTTAGGGCCTGAAGATAAAAGAGCTGCAGACATTGCAAGTGAATGAGAGCATTCTTTGTTCAAATGAATACTGTACGAGTTTCATTTCTTAAAACTAATTTCTAACAAGTTTTGACAGAAATACAATCGTTGCCCAAAATCTCCTAGAAAATACGGTTCTCGTATAAAAGGGAAGTTGAAGAAAAATCAAGACTTTCCCTTCATTTCCCTACGAAACTCTAAAGAAAGAGAGAGGGCTAGAGGGTGGTATCGATAGCTGGAGACGCAACGCGAAGCAGTTCGAGGCGTTTTTTTGCCACCGTGACGGGTTAATGGAGCGGCAAAGCGCTTTATCTCCGAATTTAAGAGAAGAACGAGGAGAGTCGAGATGCCGTCGGTCGAAAAAGGAAATGGAAAGAGGCGGTGGGTGGGTCGTGCCGCCCGAAAACCCCGATAATTCAGGGTCGCGGATACGAGGAGGACGGTATTTGCCTATAATTCGACGCTCTGCTTAACAATGCGAATCGGCTCTCGGATTCATCGATCCCCCTGCGCCTCTCGCTCGCCCCTTTTCCTTTCTGAATGTTAAATGGAACGAGACGCGACCCGTCGATGCGAGAATCGGAGCGAGCGACGACGGAGGACTCGTTCCATGGGCATGGAGCAGCCCCATGAAACTTTCATTCGAGCTTGAATTAAAAACTCCCAACGAGACGTCCTTCGCGGATCTCTCTGCGTGGATCACCCGTGAATCCTCTCTTTAGACGTTTCGCGATCGAAGCCTTCGAGGATGCGTTGCTTATGGACCACTGATGATAATTTTCGTTCGGTTGAAAACGTTGCGTAACCCGAATACTTCGAATTCTGACGATTTTAAAAGTTTCCCAACTCGTCGAACATTCCAAGTCCCAACGCACGAAGCTTTCGCTCGCCCCGTTTCTCGAGTTATCCTTAACGCCAAACATTTTAGATCTTCCTGGCGAACGTCGACGAAACTGCTCGACTCCCAAAGGGCTCGACAACGTTTGTAACTCGAGTCGTCGTGTTTCCTGGCGAACGTCGGTCGGGAAAAACCGCGGGCCGCGCGAACCTTCGACCTCTCGCAGCTGCAAGCAGGATAAACTTCGCGCTTCGACGGACGTTTTCGCGGTCTGTTTCGAAATGAATAGACGTAGAAACGTTCGTGGATCGTTCCAATGGCGCGAGTCTCGGATTTAGGTGGCTGGATCGATCCTTGTTCGCTGTCGATCGCGGCGACGTAGCTGTTGTCCGACAAAGTTTATCGGAACGTGCTTAATTACCTTTCCAGCGGCGACTTGGAGCGTCGACGTCGCTGCGATTATTCGTAAGCTGGCGGGAGGAGCAGCTGGAGACTCAGCTAGCTGGACAATTTGTATCTATAAATTCCTGGAGTTCCGCTGCGGCTAAACTGGAGGAAGCTAATCGGTCCACCTACGTCGCGTTGGGCATCGATCTTAGTTATCGTCCGCAGTTTCTTCGACTTTTTTGTTTCCAGTGGAGTTTCTTCCCAGGAACTATTTCAGTCTATCAGTCAGTCGTTCGATCTCTGACGAAGTTAGCTACGCAGCTACGAAACGTTGAAAGAAACCCGTCGAAATGGGCACAAGGAATTATTAATGGAATTCCCGTCGAGTCCCTCCGTCGAGTTCCTCTTTTGTACCAACATTTCCAGAGACATCTGGGTTGGCGCAGTCGAAACGTTTGTAAAATCTAAAGGAATACAGCGTCCCGGAAAATTGCAGGGCTGTAACCTTTAGAATATCAGAAGAAACGCGGTACAATGCATCGGGGATCCGACGGTTGCGCGCGTCTCCTCTCTTTGTCTCCGCGAGGAAGCGGAAGAACGGGAGAGGAAAGGGCAGCGCGGCGGAAGAATGAGGCAGCCTCTTAAGTGGCGCATGGAAATTCAATGAAAAGTCACGAGAGGACAGAGAGATCGATACTTGGGCGCGGGGTGACCGTAGGTCGAGGAGGCATAGGTGCCTCTGTTATTGGACGTCTGCCAATGCTTGGCTATCTATGTGGAACACCTGTGCTTGCGCGACGTTACCTCGATATTTCGAAGCTTCCAACAAAAACCGAGGGTGCGACTCGCGCACCCTCCTCTCCAGCCGAGGGGTGTCTAATTCTACAAATGAATTCGAGGCTGGCGTGGCTGTTGTTCTACATCTCGTAGTTCAGCCTGCAAAAAAGCCAAGAGCTCGTCGAGCTTATAGAACGTCTCAACCCTTTCGTTATTATTCACTTGCTGCGCAAACTCTGAATAATCTAATGCTATCGCAGACCAAGCGCATTCCTCGTATATTTCACCGTTTTAGAACTTAACGATTCTAAACTGACCGAAAAGGATTGATTATCCGATGAAAAATAAGATTTCCACGGTGGGAATCGCGCGATTGGGATTCACCGGAGAAACAACCCTTGGCGCTTATTTTACTCAACTATCCCCGTGGCGACGGCTGAGTTATTCGAGCCGATAGATTCGCGAATCAGCGCGAGGATTCCCAGGAAATCGATCGAAAGCAAAGTCGTGGAATTTCCAAGGGATTCCGGGGGAAGAGTTAGAAAGGGGGGGTGGCGCGATGGGGAGAGAGCGAGGCGAGGCGAACGCGGAGAGAAGTCCACGGAGAAGGGTGATTCGGAGTTCGCTAGGCGAAGATGCCATCGGGCTGCTCTCCTATATTAGCAAAGTTTTATGACGTATGTAGCGGTGTGTCGTTCTGTCGCGGGAAAAATGCAAGTTTCCTCGCGGTCGCGTCGCTTTGCGTACGACGCCCCGGGGATCGCGCTTCGAGAGATGGAACTCGATGAACCTGACTGGTCAAAATTGAAACCAAAAGTCAGAGACGACCGACGGAGCAGACGGGACTCGTCGGAAGTCGCGAGCTTTCGAATTTCGAGGAACTCGCGTTCGTCTCCGCGTGCGATCCGATCGAACGCGGATTCCTGCCCGCCGCTCAACGAATCTCGCTCCAGCGATTTTTCAAAATGGTCCCGTACAGCAGTATCGTGGAACGCTTCCAATAACGAGGACACTTTCTATCCGGCCAACTGGCCCGCTTCGAAGCGATTAAATTATTTTCTTTTCCTTTTAGACGATCGAGCGAGGGGTCTCGGATTCCGGAGGGTTGCGCACCGCGGTTGGGGCGGCCTTCCATCAGTGATAACGGTCATCCGGAGGCCAATAAGTCCATTCAATTCTCTAAACTCGCTTCTCTCTCTCCGCGTCGTTCCTCTTCAATTTCCTTCCTCCTCCTCCTCGTGCTCCGCCTTCCTTTACTTCTCCGCCGCGTTCTCTGCCCGTTTATCTATATATCTATCTATCTATCTATCCGTAGGTCGTGCCATTCACCCGTCCGGCTCCACGGGAGATTGAAACTGGCTATCTCGAGGCAGAATTGCCAGAAACGAGGCCCCTAATCCCATCGAGCTACATCCATCGAGCTGTTATTCAAACAGCCCCGATTGCGGTGCCCGAGCACTCGTTTTCTTCCGCGAGTAAGTACCAGCGTGTCGCGAAGGCTCCAACGGGGACGGGACGATTTATTCGGGACGAACGAGACTTCGAGGACCCGCGAGGACCCCGAATCGTCGAGCGCGGACGGCAGTTCGAGGGTTTTGTTTGCGAAACAATTCCGCGAGAACCGTATTTTAACGAGAAAAATAGTTAAGGGTGCACCGATCGTCGGTCGATCCTTACGAGAGACTCCGGCAACTCGAAAGCGATTAATCTTACGTCTCTCACCTTTTTGACGGCTCGCGTGAGACGGTGAGTAAAAGCTGGCAAATTTCGCGGCGACCGGAAGCGAGCGCCGCTATCTGCGGACGTGGATCGCGCCCTCCAGCCATCAGATCGGCTGCCGCCAAAGTAAAAAGGACTCTTTAAGCGCGATTTCGCCCAACGAAATTGATCTCGACTAGCGCACGATTTTAAACTAATTAGTTACGTCACACGTGGAAACGTGGCGAGCGAGTGGAACGAGCGACGCTTTCCATCATCGAGTCTACGATTTCCGATTACGAACCATCCACGATACGGGTGTCGATTGCGCGAAATGAACATCGATCGACGTACAGCTCATTTCGACAATTGCACGCGTTTCAAATAAAAGTAATGGACGCTGAATTTTCAATAAAAATAGCCACTTTCGTCGAAGCGTTGAGCGGTCAGAGGGTGGGTTTCGGTCGAGTGCTCGATGAACGAGCGAAACGCGGCTCGAAAACTGGCTTGATGACGAAGGAAAACACGTGCGCGACGTTTGTCCGCTTTTATAATTAAAGCAGGCCGTCTGCAGCGGTTGGGCAACTTCGACCGACCAAGTTCCCGCCAATCACGATTGTTACGCGGGGATAAAAGCGACTCTCCGGTCGGCGCGGAAAGCGACGCAACTTTCGCGCTCGCTTAATAGTTTCGTTTATGTACTTTGCGGCTTCTAAATGGAGTTTTACGCGACACTTGACTCGCGGACAGTCGGTTTTAACTTTTCAACGACGGTCGGGAGAAACTTCGTCATTAAAGAGACTTTTAAATCTTCGCGCGTTTAAACGGATAATCTCGCGAACTCTCGAGCGTCTTTCCGCTGGTCCCGCGCGTGTCCCCGGAGGGGGCTGCATTTAGACAAACAAACGGCGAGTTTAAGAAATTAACTTGGCAAACTGCTGTTCCGGCGATCCCCGCTGGAAAGCTTCGGTCCTCGCGGCGGAGAAAAATTACTGTGCTCCGGTGACGTTGTCAAACGGAACCCGGTCGCGATCCAGCCAGTCTAATTATTGCGACGCGCTAATTAGCGGACTTGAAGGATGCGTTTCACTTTGCGCGGACCGGAAGAATAACCGTGAAACAGTGAGGACTCTTCGCTCTTGTCAAAAGCATTTGATAAAACGTGGTTTTTTTGGAATATCAGAATTGCGATAGAAACCTAAATAACAAGAAAAGTATTTCTTTATAATGAAACAGACACTGTGAACAATGTGTTAATAGAGATTTCTATCAACTATCACCTTTAGAATCGCAACTCTCGAAAGACCAGATCAATGAGAAGCACAAAAGTTCGTTTCTACCATCGTAATCGAGTCCAGCTTCGCGGAACCGATGACGAAGAGCGATTTATAATGAAAAAGACACTGTCAACGATGTGTCAAAGAAAATTCTACCAACTATCACCTTTAGAATCGCAAATCTCGAAAGACCAAATCAATGACGAGCACAAAAATTCGTTTTTACTAATGTAATCGAGTCCAGCTTCGCGGAACCGATGATGAAGAGCGATTTATAATGAAAAAGATACTGTCAACGATGCGTCAAAGAAAATTCTACCAACTATCACCTTTAGAATCAATGACAAGCACAAAAGTTCGTTTCTACCAACGTAATCGAGTCCAGCTTCGCGGAACCGATGATGAAGAGAGATTTATAATGAAAAAGACACTGTCAACGATGCGTCAAAGAAAATTCTACCAACTATCACCTTTAGAATCGCAACTCCCGAAAGACCAGATCAATGAGAAGCACAAAAGTTCGTTTCTACCATCGTAATCGAGTCCAGCTTCGCGGAACCGATGACGAAGAGCGATTTATAATGAAAAAGACACTGTCAACGATGCGTCAAAGAAAATTCTACCAACTATCACCTTTAGAATCGCAAATCTCGAAAGACCAAATCAATGAGAAGCACAAAAGTTCGTTTCTACCATCGTAATCGAGTCCAGCTTCGCGGAACCGATGACGAAGAGCGATTTATAATGAAAAAGACACTGTCAACGATGTGTCAAAGAAAATTCTACCAACTATCACCTTTAGAATCGCAACTCTCGAAAGACCAAATCAATGACGAGCACAAAAGTTCGTTTTTACTAATGTAATCGAGTCCAGCTTCGCGGCACCGATGACGAAGAGCGATTTATAATGAAACAGACACTGTCAACGATGTGTCAAAGAAAATTCTACCAACTATCACCTTTAGAATCGCAACTCCCGAAAGACCAGATCAATGAGAAGCACAAAAGTTCGTTTCTACCATCGTAATCGAGTCCACCTTCGCGGAACCGATGATGAAGAGGAGAACGCGAATGATACTTGTCAGAGACCAGAGGTTACGGAACAACCAGCCCGCGAGGGTGAGAACGTTTCGACCCTCCCGGCGCGGAGGGTCGAAAATCGATTTACGAGCGGCCGAGCGGAAGCGTGTTTTACGACGGGTCGCGGGTCGTTTCGTCGCGGTCCACGCGCCATAACTTCGCCCCCGTCGCGTAATTGCTTTATTAGGAACTCATTTGCAGGCGGCCGCAAATGACCGTGATGGCGGGGCACTGGCGAGGCGTCGAATTAAAGCGACCGATCGAACGGGGTCGCGGTCGTGTCGCTTCGTACGCAGCCTCTACGTAACCGTTTACCTTCCGCTTCCTTATGGCCGACACTTTCACCCCTTCGCGTGTAATCATGCCGCGAGGGTAATCGAGTAACAGTTTGCGCAGGCTGGCCTCCGTCGCTTTATATACGAGACGCTTCCCTATCGATGCATCTCGCGTGTATTACGCGGTAGCAATTTTTCTCTCAGGTGTTAATTACATTCGCGATCGTTAACGCTTTAGATCGTGGCGGTCCTCCGACACCCGCCACTAGAGGGACAGCAACGCTTACCATTCTCAGCAACCGCTGATTTCCGTCTGCGTTCTTATGGTAGAAATAGAATTTCCAGCTTGTCTCTAACATTTCCGCGTCTAAGACAGGGTCTGCTAGATAGATTTACTTCTCTTTCTTACCTCTCTTTTCTTCCTATCTCTTCTCTCTTACACTCTCAGCGACCTGAAGCAACGCTTCAAGATCTACGTCTGCCATAGCAGCGTTGCAATCTTCTCTTTGTCGTTTTCTTCCAATTTCCCTTTTTTCTGCCTCGTCTAAAGAAGATCGAGTTGAAGGTCGCGAGTAATCGAAGGTATCCAAAGATCGACGGGTAATTCACCCCTCGCGAAAATCTGATCGGCGCAGTCGGTCGGCGGTGGACGTAAAAACTTGGAAACCGGCCATTGGAGACGGTGAAAAGGTTCCCGCGGCTGGTTTTCGTGATTGGTGCGTCTGCCAGTTTTTACGCTGCCTCGGACAATTTCGCGCGGAGCGGAAACTGGACGAGAGGGGTGGGAAATTCGCGGCACGTAGCGAGCCGCTTAGGAAAAACATTAAAAATCGCCGCTGGGTGATATCTACGTTTTTCTCTATTTTCCAGCGTTCTTTTTTTTTCTTTTTTAATCGCACGTACTTGGCACTGGGCCAGCCGCGAGTAGCCTTAATTAAAGATTTCGAAGGGGCGCCGGTCGAACCGTCACGGAGTGGCAACTACCCTAGATCCAGCCGCGGTTTCCTCGCTCAAACTAATTATAGTAGTCGAGTCACACCTCTTGAACGAGGAACTTGTAACGACCCAGCGTCGCGGGAGATCATTTTTAACCCCTCGATGCGGAGGACTTTCAACCCTTCCGATGCTACACGTAGCTGTGGCCACTTCTAATCGATGTTGGATCACAATTTTCAGACTTTGCGTGATTTAAATCGATTTCACGACGAAACCACTGTGCTTCGAAAGGTTGTATCAAACTGAGGTTTATTAATGCGATATCTGCTCAAGCAATTTGATTAAAAACGGGTAATCGATGCGGTTAATCGATATCTGATCGGAACTCGTTTCGGTCCCTTTGCGATCGCTCGTCCAATTACGAGGACAGAAAGAAAACCGAAACAGCAGCCTCCTCTCGCAGACTCCAACTCTGTCGGGAGTAAGCCTCCAGGAAATCGACTCTCCGCGACGCGTGGCCAAAATTCACTCCCCCAATTTCCGGTCTGCGTGCGTCCAGAAATCGAGGAGATCCACTGGACTGATCTGTCCGTCTATCTATTCAATTGCCACGGCTGGAATATTTTATCGCTCGCAGTGGTTCACTTCGAAATTTTCCCATTTATCGCAATACAAATTTTCTCGTCTGTGATTTTCCTAGTATGCTCTCCATAACCGGTTTCTCTTCATTCGAACGCTATTATTTATCGACGACACGAATCCCAGTGGTTGTGCAGGGGTAGCGATAACAGCGTGGGAATGGTGGAACGTTGAAAACCGCGGCATGCAAATTACGTTTTTGCGGGGTGCTAACGCGATCCCCTCGGATCGTTCGGATCGTAAAAATCGGCCATCTTCGCGGATCGATTCGGAGCGTGGCTTCGCAGGGCGGAGAAGCTTGGAAATCGGCGACGTTTCGGGTATTAAAAGGCTGAACGAGGGATGGCGGACGAGGCAGGGCAGAGCGCGGCAGTTCAAATCCGCGACGCCTCCATCAAATTGCAAATCGAGCGGCGCTTAATCGCAAATTGGAAATCGCCGCGGGAGCTCGTGTGACCGGCGCGAAATGCACCGCAACGGGAACGCGTCTATCGATACTCGTTGGCGTCGCGCGCGCGAATTTTTCAGCGAAAAACGGGGGCAGCCGTGGAAAAAGGGCGACCTCGAGCGGGGATGAACACGCGTTCGAGTCGATTTTGCGGACACCATTCTGTTTTCGACAAGTTCCTCGACGAGAATGGAAGGCGCTCCCTTCGCAGAGGCCACTTGCTAGGATAAATTCAACTATTTTTTAAATATCACGCGCTTTACCCGCTTTGAAACGCGACCGGGTAAGCGTGGCCCTTTTGGGAGCGTCAAGTGAGCCGGTATCGTCTGCAAAATCTGTACGCGCGTATCTGTACGCGTGTTCTGGAAATTTAATATCAAGTTGGAAAAAATGAAATTTATGGAGAGCTCACTTTTTACGAACACGTACAGGCGATATTAACGACGTTGCTTGGTAGAAATGAGAAATGTCCCGCTGGATTGTTTATGTAGTTTATGCGACACGGACTGCTTGTCATTTTAACAAAAATCTAGTTAGCAACTTTCCGATGAATTATAGAGAACTCCATTTTTTTATTTTTTTTTCTCATACGCGCGCACAAATTTTGACGGGTTCAGCGTTCTGATAGATGGTTTCATTTATATAAAAACTAGCGCGGCCGCTTTTTCACCGAGATATTATTAGCTTCTTATAAATTTCATCATAAATTCGTATAACGAATGGATCGGGCCAGCAGCTTCGATCGGACGAGTCCGACAGATTTCCAATGAGACGGGTCGGTGTTTCGCGCGCGAACGTATCCGGGCCGTTTATCAATTTTTCACGCGTACGTTTCGCCTTTTTATCGGTCGCCCCCCTTTTTATCCGCCGCGTCGTTGTCCCGCTCGTTTATTTACGATTTCCGCGGCCCGCCGCCGCTTTTGTTCGCTTAAAACAATTTATCGATCAGCCGGGGGCCGTCTCCGCGAAATTTCGCGGCCGCTCGACCGCGATAAGTGCCTCCGTTTGGCCGTCTAACGAAATCGAGCGCCGCGTTTTAATTGCCTTTTCGACGCGCGCCCTCAGCTTTGCCGGAGGAAATAAAATCCGCGTCGGGAGGGGTGGCGAAACTCTGCGTCGCTGCAACCAATTTCGTTCGCAATTAACACCGGCTGTTTGATTATTCGCATTCGCGTGGAATTTTTAATTTTCGATCGCGCGAGAACAGAGGCGCCCTTTCGCTTTATTTTATCAGCCGGAAGGGGTGAATAATATTCCACCCTCTGGCGGATATTAACGAGTAATCTTTTAATCGTTAACCCTTTGCACTCGAATGTCCCCTCTGAGGGGACATCAGCGTTGATTAGTCATCGCGGAGGACAGACTTATTTCGCCGCAGCTTTTGAGAAATGCGTGCTTCCCTCAAGTTTTCTAGTGAAATGGAAATTTTTTATTTGCTGGCAGACGTTGGCAACAGAAATTATTGCTAAGATATTGCTAAAATACTGCTATTTTAGCAATGGTTTCTATTCTTCTTCCGGGAAGGAGCAGAGTGCAAAGGGTTAATTTGCGTCCTGCGATAAACGAGATCGTCGAGCAGCGACGATAAGATTTCCAGGTGATGCGTAAAAACAGTTTCGCAAATTAATCGCGGTAATCACCGTCGAGGACGGGGGTGGCCAAACGTCTGGCCGGTTCTCCCTCGAGTCGATCGAAAAATCGCGGGAAACGAAAAGTTTCGTGAAGTTTGATACCAGCTCGCGGATACAGCGCACGCACTTCCTGCGCGTGGCACGCACGCAGTCGCTCGAGCACGAAACCAACCCCTTCGACGCGAATCGAATCGACCCCGCGCACGCGATCCCATCGTCCTCTCGCGAACTTCTTTCGGTGCCCTTTTTCTATACCCAATCGCGGCGTCGATCACGATAAAACGTTGGTAACCGAAGCGAGTTCTCGATTTAAAGATTCAACGCTCTCTCCAATCGGGTCAGAAATTCCGAGCCAGCTGTTTACAAATTCCGCAGCGGACCGGTGAAACTCGGCCAGCGTAAAATCATCGAGCAAACGTAAACTTCCTTTTAACGCTTCTCTCGCGGCTAATCCGATAACCGCGTTGACGAGTGGCTAAATAGAGGGGCGACTGTTCGAAACGGACGGGGGTGGCTATGAAGTCGCGAGGAAGGGACGGAGGGGGCGGACGAACGGCAAATAAGATCAGAATTGACGCGAATCCACGGTCCCGTGGAGGAGTGGCTGCTATTCGCAATTTACTCACCTTGACGCGCAGAAGGTGTTGCAGACTTTGAGCCTGGCTGCTGTTTAAGGGTGGATTGTCAGTCCCGAGACGCGCCACTGCAATCACGTTCTCTCGGGTCGCGTTGTACAGGAACAGCGTGCAGACTGTCTGCGAACAAAACGGGAAAAGTATAACGCCCCGGATATATCATGGCGTTATCCAACGCTACGCTGCGTTATTAAGTTTCGCCCGTGCCAGAGCGTCTCGCTTTATATTCGCGATTTTCGCCTCGCCCTGGCGAACGCTCGATAGTTGCCCCCGGTAACTTTGATTTCGCGGGAGATTCGACTTGCGCGACGCGATACGGATGGTTTACCTGATTGTTAACTTCTTCTCTCATGAAGCTATCGAGGGACGACACCGCGTCGAGGACCGTCAGGTTACTGTGCTGCCGCAGATAACTCTCGTCCTTCTCGCTGTAGCCCAGGAACATGAATACTCCGTGCGGTATAGAGTAAGCATCTGTCGGGAGATAAATCGTTGGTGAGAATCGTCGCGGGGTTCGAATCTTGCGCGGAAATCTCGAACGGAACGTGGCGAGGCGCGTGTGCTCTAAGGAATTATTTTATCGCCCCGATCGGGGTTGTATTCGAAAGGCTGTGTATTCACCGGGTGATGGCCGCATGCATATGAAACGGCCGCTGTAACAAAGGCAGGGGCCGCGATGAGCCTGATACGCCGGTGCCTCGTGGTTGTAGAAGGCGAAGTCCGTCTTGCACGGCGACGAGTCCACGCAGATCGTGTGGCAGACCAGAACCTCACCCTCGCCGCACTGGCACAGCTCCGAGCACTCTGGCTCGTCCTCGCGATACAGCTGCTCACGGGTCAAGCATACGTATGTCTCACTGGCGTTGCTTCTCGGTTGAATCGCGTCGAGGCGCGGACGAGTTGCGTTCAGACGGTCGAGGGATGAAAATGGGGAAATGTAAAATTCGAGAAAGAGATACGTCTTTAAGGACACAACATGGAACGTCGCTTAGCGGTTCGATAAATTTTTAATCGCTTTTACAAATTTACATCCCCCGACTTTTCATAGCTTCAACCTTTCCAGGACCCCGATTCGTTTCTGAATCGTCGATTCCATTGGCATACAGAACGCCGTGAAACGCAATTCGGCCGGTCGCTCGCGAAAATACTTTGCAGATTGTCGAACTCACCCTCTTGCCTTTGCCCTCCCTTATGTATTGGTGACTTTGCCTCGGCCTTTGAACCACGCAGAAGCCTGTAAAGAGACGAGCGTTCAGATCCGTCGTCGCCACACCCGTTCCCAGCTTCGAATCTTTCTTTCAGCCGGTTTCCACGCTCGCTGCCACGCTTTGTAACGTTCGACGCGCGGGTTCCTGCCGCGGCGAGAAACGAAAATTCCGCCCCCGTGTCCCGAACGGAATCTCGTCCGTCCGGCTCGAACGATCAAAGGAGCGTCGTGTTTCCCGTTCGAGAAATATCGCGTCACCCACGCACCACCCCCGTTCTCCCTCGCGTGCTCCTTTTTTTCCCTCGAAAGCTCGACATTTTCGTTACATAGAACTGGCCTCCGCTGAAATTACGTTTCGCGTGGGACCATTTACGCCCCCATTTACGATAAGATCGGAAAAATGATTCCTCTGATTACGCTAATCTAAGAATATCGAGTCAGGGTGCACGAGTGGCTGAGGAGAGCCATGTGCATTCTCCATCACCCCTCTCTGAGGCCTTGCCTAAACATTTGGATGGGCCATGGCGTCGAGGGTGTCCTCGAGGCTAATACGAGTGGCCTAAGAAGGCATTCTTGTACGAACCTCTGGATTGCAAACAAGTTTAATAAACGCCCTCGCAGTCTAGTATACATCTAGTATATTTACTACGAACTTTCCTTACACTAATGACACTTACGAGGCGGCGTTGTGGTGGTGGTGGTGGTGCTGGGCGTGGTGCTTATGGTGGTGCTGCTGGTGGTGGTGATCTCCCAAGTTTCCGTGGGTTCGGTGGTCGGCCACCTCGTCACTTCCGGTATTTGATTATCTTCCACTTGTTCGACCACGGTGACCGTCGTCGTGCTAACCGGCGACCTGGTCGTCGATGAGACGGTCGTCGTCGTGGTCCTCTGGTAATGATGGTGTTTCCTCCTCGCGTGGTAATCTCTCTGGGACTCGACTGGAACGATCGAACAGCTTTTGGCGCCGCGACTACTCGCGTCGAGAAGTAACAACCCGATGCGATTCCTGGTATCGCACTTGTTTCGCGTGTCTATTCGTTGCGCGCGTGGAATTTCAAGTCTCTTCGTGGACGTCTCGACCCGTACGGTTCGATTTTCCCTCACCGTGAACGCAATTAAAGATCGTCGAACGGATCGAGTCGTACGTTCCCGCTGGAACGATCTGCGAATAAATTCGCGGGACAGCCAATGGCCTGGGTTAATTTGCATCCAACGCGTATATCGGCCAGCCGAACAAGGCCATCAAACCCTGCCGCTCGACCTGGATTCCCTATCGGGAATCGACGGAAGACGATCGAGCCGGTCGATGCAGTCGACACCCACGAGCGTATCCGTGCACGAGGAGCGTCGACGCGCAATTTCTTCATATCTAAATGACCTGTCTGTCGTCTGAATGCTCGCTACGCGACTCGACTCGCGGTAACAGATGCGGGATCGATAAAAGGCTCGCTCGTTCGATCGACGATCTTAACGAACCGCGGAGAATCGCGAACGATCGCTTGCGGATGAACGAACTTCTCTATCCCAGACGACGATCGGATAAAGCATCCGTTCGCGTGGCTCTCGATTTATTTGGCACGATTTCATTCTTGTCGCGCGACGTTTTTAGAAGAAATTTGGAAATTATGTTTTGGGAGACCCGTCGCCTATGATTCATCAGATTTTCTAATAAAGGATCGAATAATACAAAAATCGGGAGCTGGGCGGACGATAAAAGTAAGAAGAGAGCGGGAGTAAAGGAATCGGCTCTGTCATCGCGCAGATATTAATCGTGCCAGATATTAATCACTGGCTGGACTGGCATATATTGTATTATCCCGAATGTTTCATCGTTCTTTCTGGCAAACGTTTAATCCTGTCTGATGATTCTATCAATGCACGCTGGACGCGATATACTCCAAGGTTTTCGAGTCGAGGAACTTCAAGTCATACAACACTCGATTTATCTGTATCGTGTTTTCTTTTAGCATAAACACGAATAGAATTTCTCATCGAGTACTACAAATTAGTTTCTCTAATCTTAAACCCACTCACCAACGTGAGAACTAAAGTATCGCATAATGCAGTGGTCCGCAAGCTAATTAGTCGACAGAGTCAAATATCAACAGTAGATTAGATCGTAGAAACGTACTCAAGTGGTCAAAGAGCCACGATTCTGCGAACCCTGGCGTAACGCAATGTTTTTCATAACATCGCTCACTTGGTTACGTGACGATCGCAGTGCTTTGTTCGACGGCCACAACGACAGAGCCATTTTCCCGGTACGTCTGTTCCGTGCGTCACCGTAAATAAACAACGAGACGTAACGCGACCCTCAACATTTACGACGCCAAGAAACGAATGGAGAGCAGAGTGGAACGGGAAAGCACTCCGCGAGAACGCGTGCCACGCGAGCGTACGTACGTAAATAATAATTGCTCGTTATTATACGTCTACTCACCCACGCAGGGGTTCACCCAGAGGAGCCTCTGCCACCCCAAGCAGTCGTAGAGCTGCGTCAGCTCCGTGCCCTTGCACGCGCAGCTCGACCTCAGCTCCGTTCCAAGGATGCCCAGCATCGCTTTCCTGCATTCCGCGGTGGGACCAGCGCACTTCTTCGTCACACTATCCACCGCGCAGCTCTGCTCGTAGTACTCCAGCTTCAATCTACGCAACGCGAATCATCTCGATCACACGCACTTCCGACGCACGCGACGCGCGACAACATGCGAGCGACCGTGACGAACTTTCGACAGACACTGATGCGTCGCGGTACGACAGCCCCCACCCCTCCGTTCGCCACGCTGATTAGTCAAAATCGGAATCATTCGATTGGCTATTGACCGCGTGACTACGGTCCAATGGGATTTTTCCACACGCATTTTTGGAGAACTATCGTCACTCGCTGCGTACGCGTACGCGTGCACGCGTGTATTTTTATATAATTGTAATATTTCAGTTTTTCCGTACGTTTCGTTCGTTATTCAGAACGATCTTCGTAGTATACGGATCAATTACGATTCGTCTCCCGGATTGGAATCTCATCGCAAAGGTTTCTGCATAATGCACGAGCCGGTTAAAGAACATTTCGCGTGTTATGAACATTCGTCACGCCGGTCCGGTAATAAATTAATTAAAATGCCTGCGCGACACGTGATGTAATTTAATCGTCGATCCACCCCCGCGTCGGTCGATGCGCGTTGATTATTTTCCGTCCAGCGAGCATTTCAGGGGAAGAGGGAGAGCGTGCGCGATCCCTTTCCAATTCGAAATTTTCAATCGAATTAATCAACGGCCCGATATTAATTAGATTCCCGTTAATCGACTGGCGATAAATAGATTCAGCCTCCTCGGCTGACCCGCCCGCTGGCTCGCTCGAGCGGAACCCGAGCGATTTCGTAATTCCATCGAGAGGGTTGGACCGAGCGTCTTTTTCTTAATAATAAAGTGTTTCATTACGCGGGACTGGATCAAGCCACGTCTCGTTGACTCGCTATTTAACTTTCAAATTGAAACGAGCACCCCTTCCCGCCCTCTGCCTTCAGCGACGGCCAGGGCGAGGAAAGAGGGTGGAGGGGGTGGAAAAAAAAAGAGAACCCAGGCGTTTAATCAAAGGGTCCGCGATACGATCTCATCGTCGTCGGTGCTCGCGATAAACGGCCTCGGCTGAAGCGCGCCACCATTGTTGTCCGCGGGGCCGATTAATTTTTCCGATCTTAATGCGCTCCAGATTAATCTAGCCTTCGTTTCTAACGCCTTCCCCGTCCCCCTGTCGCGATACCGCCCGCGGTAGAACAAGGATTAATCCCCTTTTTCCGATTAAGCCCGGTTAATTCCCCGTCGTGCCAGCGGCAGCGCGCGGGGAATAAAAAATGGCACGCAGTAACAAAATTGATATACACAATCGCGCGCGATAAATCTCGCGGAAACTACTTTGTTATTGCAACAGCTATTTATTTTTATCTCGTTAGACGGAATAGAGATTCATCTAGGCCGATAAAAACGCTGCCATGATTAATTCAATTAAGGGATATCCGATGGATGCAGTTCTCGATAAATTATTCGATTTGACAATTTGCTTGTTGTATTTGCTAGTTTTCGATTCTTTATCCGTTCGAATGTTTCAGCGATGCTTCCGTATTGTTATCGCGAATCGAGAGGAGGCTGTCTGGGTATTTATAATCCGTAACGCGTGATCGCGAACAGGTTGAAATTAAATTGTCACGTGTGCCCGTATTTTTTCCCGTGACTTACGGTCACGCATACGGCTGGCGACACGTTTAGCATCCTGTGCGTTTTACGTATGCAAACGCGAGAACACGCGATAAGTAGCTGCGCGCTATCGAAAACAGCGTGGACCGTGGCGAAGGTTTTCCACGCACAACGCGCATTAGCGAACGTGTTAATCCATCGAATAACCGATGGGCGTGTTCGTACGTTAGATAAGCGCAACGAACGTACTTGCAGGCGATGTTCTCCTTGCAGGTCTCCGCCAGACTGTGACAGGTGGGCATCTCCGCGCCCTCGACTCGTTGCGCGCACGCTGGATGCATCTTCTCCTGCGCCACTATGCACTCGTCCTTTTTGTTCTCCGTTTTCCTAAAAAAAAAAAAAGAGGAACAATCATCAAGTACATCGATCAGAAATAGAAGATTTTATTCGTAAACGCGGGATCAGATTGCGGAAAGAAGGGGAAGACGCAGCGATTTACCGCGCGACGGAGCAACAGTCCCGAAAACCGCCAAGAGAGACTTCCGTCCGCCTCCTCGAGGGCCTCGGGCGAGTTTTAAGGGAGGAATTCCCAGCCACCGCGAGGTGGATATTGCTCAACGAGCATTAAACGAGCCTCCCACGTATTTCGTTCGACCGCGAAACTTTTCTTTCCGTCGTTCCACCCCCTTCCGTTCACCCTTCTTCCTCCTTCCTACCCCCATATTTCTTACGCTCCGTCAACACCCCACATTAATAGGCTTTCTTAACGCTCCCCCGTCGACGATTCTTACGAGCGACTTAATTAATCAGAAATGAAATCAAACCTACGACCCCCATTCAACCGCACCCTCCGCTCCTCCGCGGATGTCTGCCGCAAGTAGCCCATCTTCGAACCGCTGAATTAATCATCGCGACCTGAAACATTCAGGGCGGCGGACGAACCGGTGAATGCGAGTTCCGATTCGTCTCAAAGACCTGGCGAATTCTGGCGCCAAAGGGGGCGGCGGGTGGGACGTCCATCTAATATTAATAAATTCAGAGAGGATACCGATATCTCGTCCTGCGGACGGACGTGACAAAGGGACGCTCTGCGAGACAATGGTCGTACCAGGAAGACGGGGGCTGGTCGAACGCGGGGGCGGCGGATGGAGGAACATGAAAGACGGATAGAAAGTTTCTGCATTGTTTCGCGGGCAAAAGCCACTTAAAAGTTAAAGGAGCCGCCTTCGAAAAGAAGCCTCGGCCTGGCCGCCGCCCGCGCGAAGGGATTAGAGATGCAGAACTCCGGGTATTTCCGCGCGGAGGACGGTCCTTTGTACGCGGGGCCACGCTCTCCCCAGGACCCACCCTTTGTCTTTCCCTATCACTTTTGCCCGCGAGTTTACTCAGGATTACGGGAAACGTACAAAGACGGCTTTAATTGAGTCGCTCGCCCGATGAACTCGCGCTACCAGAGACCCACCACCCCCTCGTCGTTCCTCTCGCGTTCGAATATTTTGTTAACGCGTGTCGTGCACGTTTTCTTTCCCATTTTTCGTTTGTTCGTCTGTGACGGCTGCGCCACTGCGATCACTCTCGTCTTTTAACCCGCGATTCCTTTTTCTGTCGACATTTCCAAGAGCCTAGCGCGAGTCTGATTAACGTCCATTTTGGTGCAATTGTACCATCTTGTACAGTCTACCGAGCTAATAAAGTCAATTCTAGTTAAATCGATCAGCGGTTTCTGAAAATAAACGTCTTGGAATCGGGAAATAGCAAGGAATATATATTTTCGAGGAAAATTGTGCTCGTTCACAGCCGATTTCACGCGCATCGACTTGATATCGCTCGATATTATTTAAAGCCGACCACGCGTATGACAGCGATCGTTGCATCATTACTGGTCGACGCGTTCCAATCAGCTCGACGATCGCGATTATGAAATATCTTCGCCGGTCGCGGTTACTCGGCCCACCATTAATCAAGCGCGAAATTAATTAGCGGCCGAATTTATCTTCCGCCTCTGGTAGCCACCGGTTAATTGTTTCCGCGATTAATTCGATACCGTTTCGAACGTAAGCTCCTTACTTACCCTCGTTGCACGATTTTATTCCCAACAAGTGAACCCGCAAACTGTACAAGGGTATAACACAGCCTCGAAACTTGTACGAAAATACTAAAAATGCATTTTTTATCTGCTATCCGATCTGCACGAAAGTTGATTGCTTCGAATCGCCCAAAGTGCACGCTCGCATCGCACTTTTCCCGTTCTAAAATCGAATAACGCGCGCGAACTCGCGGACTCTCGCGTGCACCGCAAGTGGCGGACTCATTTTCATCAATTTTTACTCTTTTTGCGCTAGCAACGGACATCGAATCGCGAGTAAACCGAGGCTGATGCGAGCGGGAAACGATTCTCTCACGAGCCGCGTGCGCGTATTGCGGATTTATAGAATTTTTTATCTCATCATTCCGACGACTATCGCGCGACCAGACAAGAAACGAGTGTGAATATCGTTTTGTTTCCGTTTTTTTTTTTCCTCTTTTCGATAGCACGCGCCTGGTCGCGTTGTCCGCTCGAATTTCGATCCGCGTGGCTCACCTGCACAGACAGAACGCGATCTCCACGGAGTGCTTGTGGTTCGCCGATTTGTAGAAGCTCTGCAACGCCTCCATGCACTCGTTCCGCGCGCAACTCGCCGAGTCGCAGTGATGCAGCACCGGTTCCAGAAGCACCTTGCATTCCGGGTCGTTTCTGCAACAGGGGCCGAAAAAACCCGATTAAAAGTCGACAGTGGAATCATTAAAGAACACGGCTCGCTTTTGAAAGCAACAAGTAAAGCTCGAATCCACCATCGTCGGTTGCGGATCCGGGTTAGGAAAAAAAACCGGATACCAGGGAAGTGCGTTCGAAAAAATAAACGGAGATCGGTGTCGTTGAAATATTTAAAAACTGTCGTTTGTATACAATTTTTATGGACGGAGGAACGCGCGTTTTTAAATTCCCCGTTTATTCGAACGGGGGGAGGCGAATCCGAATATCGGAGTCCGTAAAGAGGACGCGAGTCGACGTGGCTGTCAGCGGAAAAAATTTCGAACGGATCGTTTCGACGCTGGCGGAATGAAAAATGCTCGCAGGACGAAAAGGTGGAGGTGGAACGGATCTCTGACTCACTTGCAGGCGGTGTACGCGTGATGGCAGGTGCTGGAGAGCACGATCTTCAGCGGCTGCTGGATCTTGTCCAGGTCCGACGCGGCGGATGGTTGCACCACTGACGTCTCTGCGGAAAACCAGGCCGAGAACACGTTCGGTGAGACATCGTAAAAGAGACATGGGTTTGCTTACGAGTTATGGATCCTGGAATTGCGGACGAACGGTGGCGTGGCGAACTGGTGACTCTGAAAGTGCCAGGCTCTCGCTTCTCGATGAGAGAAACAGGATCGAGCAGAACGATGCGAGTCGCGCATTTGGATCGACGATAATTTCTCTCCGATTTTCGCTTTACTCTCAATCGGATCGAATGAACGGCGGTGATAAAAGATTAAAGGGAACGGTGAAAAATTGAGCGACACTGTAGAGAAACGAGGGCCGCGCAGATTGGACGTCGAGCTTTCGGACGAAGAGCCGAGGCGGATGATAAATCATTGAGCGACCGGTTGACCTGACCGAGCAAAAAGGACGGTCCTTAGCGGCGGATCTTGAATATTTATCGGCCGATATTTATCTCGGTCGCGCGCTCGCCACTTAAAAACAATCGCCGAGAATAATTGTTTATTTATGCAAATGCCGCCTCGAGCCCTGGTTTTGCCGGGTGAAGCTGGAATTTAAGGCGCTCGAGTGCCCGCCCGTTGAAGGATAAATAAAGATTAGGGGATCTTTGCCACGGAACTGCACCCCCAACCGCCCCCGCGCGCGCGGCGTCCTATGAAAAAGGAGAAGCGCGGTGAATTTCGTTCGTTCCAATTTTCCACCGTCTAATCGACGATAAATATCCACGGTCGGACGGCTAACCGATCTCATCGAGCGGAAACGGTCCGGGAGCTGACGAGTGGAGCCGAGACGGGGATGAAACGAGGCGAGAGGGTCGACGGAGGAAGGATCCACCCGATGACGAATGTTTGGCGTCGTTAACCAGCCACCCTCGTTCGATTGATGGACTCCGGTAGGCCGGGTTAACGACCTCGAGACTCGAGGAGCCCTTCTGAATATCGCCTCGCCCCTACCCTTCGAGCGCGGTGGAAAAAAAGCCGGTGGATCGCAAGGGGCTGCGCAGCTCACTCGGATGACTAGCCATAAGTCAGCCGTTCCGAAGAACGTGCCCTCGACGCACTTTATTAAGACAAACGACCGACCGACCGTCCCTCTGTTCCTTCCTCCCTCGACCGCCCTAATCGCCACCCTTGAAATCCTCGTTACGATCAGCGCCACCCCCCCTGTTTGACCTTCGACCCGTCTTCAATCGCGGTCGCTCCTCGCAGGGAGAGGAGCTCCTCTGAAGATTCTTCAACTCGCGGCTGAGTCGAGAGGGCTCCTCTAATTAGATTTCGAGATTTCTTTCATCCTTTTCCTTTTTTTATTAAGGGATGAAACGAGGCGGTTTGGGTGATTTTTCTTTGTTCCGATTCCAGAGACCTGGATGTTGGACAGGTGACGTCCAGTGAGAAAGGAATATCGAGTTACGTGTCGGCTGTCATCGAAGTGAATATTTAAAGTTATAATGGACGAAGACAGGATATTCCACGAACGGTTTTTGGAACTTATGCACGGTTAAACGATGGCACTTTAACCAACTTTGGGGCTTCTTAGCGGAATTACGCGTAAACTCCGTGAACGTTTTCCTGGTTTCCCGTAACTTCGAGCTTCAAATTCTACCAATTATCGAGCGAACTTTGGATACGCCATATATTTGCCCATTTATTTTCGACCGAAACACGCGAAATAAATAGACGTATCCTGCGCCGCGCGAGACAGGAAACGAAGCGATGAAAATTGAATTACAGAGAACGATGCAAAATTAATAGGGGAAAAAGTGACGCGACG
The DNA here is from genome assembly GCA_963969225.1 of Xylocopa violacea. NCBI lineage: Eukaryota > Metazoa > Arthropoda > Insecta > Hymenoptera > Apidae > Xylocopa > Xylocopa violacea. The sequence continues at coordinate 30,635,208 of CAXAJV010000006.1, read as the reverse complement.
AGAGTCAACGAGGGGGTATCGCGAAGTGCATCGCGACGAGATTAAACGGGGTCGTTAAACGCGCGAGCATAACAAAATCGTCGAACCGTTGTCGTCGGATCGACAATAAGTCGGTTTAACGGATGGCTTCGAGCCATCCCCCTTTCCGCCAGTGAATCGTGCGGGCGAACTCGAAGCGGTTTCGAAACTGTTGTTAAGGAAACTCGCTTCAGGGAGACTGGAGGTAGGTGCAAAGAAACCGTAGACTCAGTTTAGCGAACGGCTTGAAGTTGGTGGGTGGAGCGCTGGATTGAGCAAAAAACCCGTGGCTGCGAACTAGAAGTGAGCGAACGCGATAAACTTTTATGACCGAGGGTCATCCTCGACTACGTACACAGTACGTACATAGGGTACATACGTTTCAGAACTGGCTTCCACGAAAAATCGCGGGATCGTTATCGATAAACGTAACGAATGGCTACGAGCGTCTAACCTGTTAAAGTAATATGTAGAAAATACTCGCGCATGAAATTTTTAATTATCGTGTAACGACGTTGGAAGGACTTTCGAAGCTATTTCACACTTCCTACAGCTGCTTCGAAGAAATGAGAAGAGTTGCTGATTTAGAGCAACACTTTGGAGGCAATATCCCGTTAATTTACGAGCCGGAATAAAAGTCGAACTCATGTATAAAAATCGATAAGAGTACAGGCCGCGCATCGAAGATTCCGCTCTCGAGCTAAGGTCGCCGTATAAATTCATTCGGGATGGCTGGCGCCGTGAAACGCTCTTCCATTCTATCTACTCCGGTGGATTCGGGTCTATTGGTATTCCCGCAGTTTTGGAACGGGTGGGCCGCGTTATGAGGGAAGTAGTTCCTATCGGTGCCCTTGAATCGATAACGCCGATCAGCCACCCCAAATAAAGTCGTCGCCACCTCGGAGAGTCTATCGTTGCTCGTTCCTCCGACCGAAAGACGGTTTCCCACGAGTCCTCGCGACGTAAGGACGTCGTCCCCGTTCTCCAACCCCTCGGTGGCCATTTTTGCGTCAGCGTTATCCCTGAAAGCGGATCCGATGACTGTCGCTAAATTACTCCTCGACCGCCTTAAAACGTCCAATTAACGTCCGCGTCCACGCCGTCGCCGCGCATAATTTCCCCTTAATTGCTCTGAAGACGTTCGCCAGTGGCGCTGCGTCCAGCGTCCAATTAAAATCGTCGTTACCAGGTGTCGACGAGAACCGTTCCTCGCCGCTGATCGGTTTCCCGGTTCAAGGACGGTCATCCTCGATTGTGACTGGTGCACGTGCGTGGGAGCGAGACGGAAACGGAGGCGCGGGTCCTTCGAGGGGCGCGGAGGAATATCAATCGGCGGAAGTTCGGTGGAAGTTGGGGCGAACGCGAGCTGGGCGGTGCCTTGACTCGATCGCAGTCAGATTCCTCGAGTTGGCCGGAGAAACACGGCCAATTCGAAGCGACGGTAATTGGAACCGGTGTGTCCGTCTGGCCTCGCTGGGGAGATCGATGCCGCGACCCAGCCCACGGTCAGGGTGTATCCGGAACCAGCCTTCGAGCCTTTCCAGGGAGCCAGCCGCACGGGGGTTTCGAAAAATTGCGACCAGGCAGGTAGCGGCGCTCGTCAGGACCGGCTAAATCAATCGCAATCGTGAATAGAAACGACTGCGTTCGGGTCGAGTGATTTTCAGGGTCGTTCGACGTCGATTCGATCGCGATGCGTGGGTGGGCTCTGGAGAGACCCGAAACCACTCGACATCGGGACCGTTGAACTTTCGTTCGCGGTTGAGGACTTCGAAACGCTGCTGGTGAAAGGCTGAAGTCGCTTGTTTTGTCGTGCTTCAGAGTTTTCCGGTTAAATAATCGCGGAAATCGCGCTACGAGGTCGTTCTTCGCCGCACGGGGGTGGTTTCGTGGGATTCGTTGGTCGACTCGTTTCACGGCGACACGAGGAAGCCAGCGGTGACTTTGATCGAGGGATCCGAGTGTTACGCGTCCAAGTCGCAAAGAAGAAGAAGGGACTATAATTTATTAAATCAGGAAATTAGCAGCGACCGCGAGGAAATCGCGTCGATTGTGTACCTTGCGGCGCATCGCCGCGTCTGTTTGCGTCCACGCAGAATCGTCCGCCGCGCAATTAACGCGGTGCTAATAGTCGGACAAATACGCGAAAAAAATCCTCGAATGGACCATCGTAACCGCGTTTCGCGTGTTTCGAGTTGATCGAGCGATCTCTGCGAGGAGGACTCGGAGGGTTTCCGCAAGGACGTTGGAAGGGTTGGTCAGGGCGCGAAACAAGTATCGCGGCAAGCAAAGCGCGGCTCTGGAAATTTGCGGCGCGGGTGGAACTCGCCAACCCTCTCCCGTTGTGGAACGGAAAATAAACTGTTGCTCTCTTTCGTTTTTGCGCGAGCGAAAAATTATTTGACGGCAATTTCACCGCTTTTGCGGCTGGCCTGAACGTGTGCACGCGACGCGATTAAATGGTACGCGAGCAAATAACCGGCAGACTGACGCGGAGGGGGTGGCTGGAAATTGTCGGCGAAAATCGAGATGGCGAGCGTTTTCTCCGTTCCGTTGCGTTTGTCGTTTCTCGCGACGTTGGCAGCGAGACGGCGCGACGCGGAAATTAGAGAGCACGTTAGGGCGAGCGGTATGCAAATGAAGAGAAACGATAGGACGAACGTCCCGTCAGAAACTGATCGTTTAGAGGGAGGAACGAGGTTGGGGATGGAAGGGTTAGCGACGGATGAAAAAGGTGTTTCGTGTTTCGATTCGACGAGGCGAGGAGGACATTCGAACGCTGCTGCGTTAAGAATAATTGAAAACCTGACGTAAAGTGGAGTAAGTGGACTTTAACCACTGCTCTAGCAACGTACACAGGGGTAGTTATCCACGGGGCGATTTAATATCTGGTTCTGAATTTATTAAATTACCGCCACCGTGTCAGTCGAGGAAAGTTCTTGTAAAATATACGCACACGACCTGTTTCTCGTATAATACGTCAGTAATGGACAAGACACTCGAATATTTCATCGGGTCGCTGCTAATCTAGCTCGTCGCGCGCCTTGTCCACTCAGGGGTAGTATCCGCAAGCTCCTGGAAAGGATTTCACGGGGCGGGCGTTATTAAAACCGGCGAAACTCCGCGGATTATATTATCATTAGTGTATATGTGGACGCGTGCGACGATCGTTGGAACGGGGTCGCTCTCAACCCACTTTCTCGTTAATTAAATGAAACACCAAGGGGAGCGGAAGACGCGCGTCTACAGACGAGCGAGCGTCGAATCCCAGCGGAAGTGCGAAAAGCGCTCGGAGCGAATAATTATCGTTTCGAAACTCGGACTCGTTTAACACACGGCTCTGGATTCTCCGAATTTTCCACGGCTCGGTGATCGAGGAGATCCGCGCTCGTTTTTACGACCCGTGGACCGACGTAAAGAAGGCGTACGAACGTGCACGCGCGCGCTAATTGCTGTCAGAAACGAACGGAGTGAAAGATGTCGCCTCCGAATACGTTGGAAACAGTGACGCCTGTTGGTCATCGGTTCGATGGCTCGTCTGTTGACGAACCGTCGCCTAAGCTCCCCGTTCAGGAACTGGTAGCAGCTTGTACGCTCGACGATTACCCTCGCGGTTAGCTCCACAGGCTACCTTGACCTAGCTCCAAGATTCTCCGCGGCAACTTGCAGGTCCACGAGGCGGCGGTAAGTTCGATTAAGTAAACCGCTTAAGGGCTTCCCAGACCGCGACGTGCCTGGACGTCTAATGTAACCAGACTCCCAGAGTAACACAGTGAATACTTTCCTAATTGCGAGGCATCGAAGGAACCTCCTCGAGAGACGCACTCGCGTGGAGAAGCAGTTGTATCTTTCGAACAGATGTATCTTTCGCGGAGCTGAATCGAGCGGCGAATCTAAATTCGGACGGGTCGATCGATAATCGTGCCATTTATCGCTGTTAATTGTTATTTCGAGCCCTCGAACGCGACGCTTTTGTTCCCGGTCGCGAGATTTCCATCGCGCGAGAAGTAGGCCTCGGCGATCTGCTCGCGTGCACAATGCCTGCTGCGACGACACGCCGCTCGGCTTCGAGCCTCAATGACGGACAGGTGGGAACGTTCGAGGCATCTGCGCGGGGGTTGGTTCTTCGTGGAGAACGGCCGCGCGTTTCCGTTCGAAAGAGAAAAATGTAGGGCAGACGCCGCGCTCGTGGTTAGATTTTACTTTATATGTATATATATATACATATATATATCCGAAATCGATAGGGGCGCACTTTTGACGAGCACACTCGAACGTGCTCGCAGGTGCGCGGAGGTGGGCGCATGCCCGGACCTAGATGCGCGTACCAGTGTGAGTTATAATTACGGTGACCCGTTTGTTTAACTCCGCCGATAACAAGCAACGATTTTGCATCTCTCTCTCTCTCTCTCTCTCTTTCTACGCTCTCTCGTCGGTCTTCTCAGAATCGTGGGAAAAAATACGCGACACCGCGTTCGCCCTGTGGATTTATCGAGCAGCAAATTCGGGTTCCAACAGCTCCCCACCGTCAATGGAATCGTTTGACATTTAGTAGAAGGGTCAGGGGACCGTATCGGGGAAAGAATAGTCGGAAATAAAAATTTCTCAAGTCCGAATCGACTCGCGTGGCTCTTAAAGATGACGCTCCTCTCGAAGACGCGGTTATTCTTGATCGCGTCTAGACACCGATACAATGTCGCTCGACGGACCGTCAAACAATCATTTCCGTCGTTGCGTCTAATCGGACGGAACAACTTTTCTCATTACAGCCGGGCATAACTCGAGGATCGAGTTCCGAAGTTGTTCGTTTGCGATAGAGGAGACGGGCGTTTACAGCGTCATCCAGGAATACTTGAAATTCTTCGACAGTTTCGGATTAACGCGGGCAGAACGGCAAACGTACGACGCTGCCCGGGCGGGGACGAGAAGTATCGGCGAGAAGCAGTTATCCGATGAACCGAGGAATATCCGATAAAGTTCCATCAAGATAATGGAGCAAACCGACGAAACTTTCTTTCCCATTCCGAAAGCAATCTCCGCGGATAAGACGCGGTTCTATATCAAATTTCCAACGGTTCCTGATCGACCGCTTAACTTTCGCCGCGCCGCATTTCAACGATCGATCGCCAATTCTCGACGATCCGCTCGACGCCTCGCAATCTCCGCGTTCGTCGTTTCCAGAACGAAAGCGAGGGTAACGGAGCTGGTCAACGTTCGCCAGCGCGAACGACTCGTCTCACGGGTGAACCAAAATGGCGGACTCGAGAGTCGGGGCGCGCGGAGAGGCGGCTGAGAATTTCTTAATCGAACGCTGGACGACGGGGGAAAGAGAGAAACTGCACGGTTTCCCGTTTTCGAACGGAGCCAGGCGCTCGATCGACGAAACGAGCTTCCGGTCCCGGCAGGCCGCCCCGTCGAAATTGAATATATGAATGCGAAATTCCAGCGGCGCTCAGGCCCGTCGAGAGTTCGACTTTCGAATCGGCGGAAAATAGCGACTCGTTAGGCGAGGACGCGTCCGCGGAGGAGCACGGCCGAGCGAATTTTAATTAGGACGCGACAAGTGGCGGGAAATTCGCGATTGTCCGAGCGCGAAGGTGAAAGCTGGCTTGATTACATCTCTCGAGCGAGTTTCAAGAAACGCCTTGCTGGAAATTGAACGATCGACGCAACATGTTTTCGGTATCGCGCGTGCTCGATTAACCACCGCGTTACAATTTGATTAGACTGGTTCCCGAGGTGTCGTGGAATCGTTGGTGGACGAACGATCGTTCGACGGCGAATCGACGGTCTACGAAATCGATTTTTCGACGAGCAAGCTTATCCTCGATCGGAAAAATCCGTCATCCGCGTTTCTTCGGCACGGTTCATAGGCCAGCGGAACGCGATCGCTCCGCGTCGCTCGTCGGAGCGTGCGGTAGGCCGTTTCGCTCGAATCAATCACCCGACGGAACATCGATACGCGGGTAATCGCTGGATTAAAGGATAACCAAGGATAATTACTCGCCGTTCGATCCGGATGCAATCAATTCTCGATGCGTTATAGTTCGCGTTACCCTCGCCCCTTCGCTCGTGCCTGTCTCCGCGATCCACCACATCCGTCTTCCGCTTCGATGATTTTTTTCTCGCCCCCAACAGGCTTGACCCGCCGCCTCGCGTCCAACCTGACGCGAGATCGTCCATTCGCTGCAACGAGTGCGTCACGATGTTTCGAGGAAAGTTGACTTTCGTTCGAACAGTCGAGTCGATATCGATCTTCCGTGGACGTTTCAAATTTTTATCGCCAAACCTCGCACTGTTTCATCAAAAAGAGCGAAACGTCGGTGCAACCGGTGCGCGAGGCGCGCATTTTTACGCGAGACTGTTCCGCGAAGATTTACAGCCGCTAAAACGGCGCATATTTACCACCGCCGCTGGAATTATGCTGACCATAGTTTTGTTCCTGTTAACGGGTGGCAACTCGTCCATCCGTCAAGCATGAGTTACGACGGTCTACGTGGAAACGCGTGTCCGCGGCGTTTCGAAACCGTCTTCGCCGCGCTCCTCTTACGTCCGCAATTTCGCACGCTCGCGCGGAAACCTGAAATTATCCGGCGAATTCTGCTCGTCCAGAAGCGGGAGTAACGAGAGCTCGTAAATTTTTCGCGCCCCGCGGCTGGCGAAAGTTCGCCGCGGAACCGATCGGACGCGTAATATCGCGGGCGCATCTCCCGTTTCCTGGCCGGACTTATCACCGTGAAACTTTAATTTAATTTCGTCCCCAGATCCCCTCATTTCCGTCCCGTCCCGGCTCCGTGCCGGTTTCCACGGTATCTTTGCATATTATTTCTCGAGCCGCCGGATTCCGAACTTTAATCCCGTCGAGAGCCCGCGCGCAACTTTTCGACCGGAATCCGCGTATCTCGCGCGGGGTGGAGGCTCGTTCTCGGCTGGGAACGGAATAAACCGTCGATAAATTCAGCGACCACCAGCTTCTTTCCTGTTCGCCACGCTTCCGTTCCGCGCGTTTCCATAAGGACGCTGTTCTCGTTCGAAAGCGTTCAGAAACGTTGCGTAGAATTTTATAATCGCATCTCCCTGCGAGACATTAGGAGACAAACGTGGATACTCACGATCGTGGTCGTCCGTTTGGTTCCTCTTGTGGTGAATCCTGTGTTGGGGTCCTCCAGGGACAGGGATCTGCTTGAGGGTAACCAGATCGCGGTGCTCGGCGTCGATCAGCGGGTTCTCCACCTGCGACTCGATCAGCTCGAAGCTGGTGGAGTTGTCCGGATGCGAGATGACCTTCACTGTAAACGAGCAAACGTAACGGAGCATGGAGGAAACCGTTGCGTGCGTCTGATCGTCGATCCTAACCGCGGCTCTCGATCGCGACTACCGACGCGGGAAAATCGATCCCTCCGAACGGTTCCCTCGACGGTCCATGAAACTCGTCGTCGCGGTGATCGAAGGAATTCTACGAGAACGATCGAGGATCGAGTTCCTCGACTTCCGTCGAATCTTCTTCGATCGACGAAGAGCGAGCGGGACGCGCGTAAAGAATAGAGAAAAAAAAAAAGATAGATACGCGCGTACGAGGGACGAGTGGGTGGATATCAGTCTCCGGAGCACCCTGCTGCGGCTGAGCCCTCGTCCGGATGATCCAGATCGTCGTGGCCAGCTTCCGAATTAGCAAGCTGTCGATGGCGAGCAACGGTAAATCGCAAACGGCTGAAGGGTCGATCTCGCGTGCTCGACAACTCGCTGCGCTCTGGAACCTCTTCGAATCGTCGCGGATCGTTGTGCGGCGTTCTTGAAAATGGCAAGTCGCTCCGCGATGGACGGTCTCTCTGTTTTTTTTTTTTTTTTTTTATCATCCATCCATAAACGATTCCGTAGAATAGGATAAAAGAAAAAAAGATAAAGCTCGAGCGGCGAGCAGGTAGACGCGGAGGGCGACTCGCTATTTTCGACGCGTCAGGTGTCTCGAAGGGCGGCGATCGATGGTGTCTGGGCGCACCTCGACACCGGTGTACGAACCTTGGTCGACGAACCCTTCGAAGGCCTCGCGGAGATCGAAGAGCCGGTCGACTGGCAGCGCGCCGATCCTGAACTCGTGGTCATCGAGGTCGTCGTCGGCGCGATCGAAGATCGCCCGGTGCTCGTAGGTGGGCCTCGGTGCGAATTTCTTCGGCTGCACCAGATCAGGTCTCTCGATACGTTTCGTCTCGTCCACGGTAGGCGTTGGACGAGCCGCCGGCGGATAACTCGACCACGACGACGACGACGATGATAACGACGACGACGACGACGACGACGACGAAGACGACGACGACGACGATGACGACGACGTCGCGACGGCGGACGGTGGTGCGGGTGGTGCAGGGTGGTGCTGGTGATGGTGATGATGGTGCAGGTGCGCGTCATGCTCGCTTTGGGAGTGCCTTGGCTGCAGGTGCACTGTGCTGGAGGCACGATCATGCTTGGACAACGTGGAAGAAGAAGAAGAAGAAGATGAAGAAGAAGAAGAAGAGGAAGAAGAAGAAGAAGAAGAAGAGGAAGAAGAAGAAGAAGAAGAAGAAGAGGAAGAAGACGAAGAAGAGCCGCGATCATAGAAGCTCCCAGGTCCCTCCGTTTCACGATCGTCCTCATCTTTCCCCCTGTTGTAGACAGGCCGATGCTCGTCGTCGGTACCAGCACGAGCCTCCTGCCGGTTCCCGTGTTCACCAGCACGAGGATCGTACGTCTCGACCACGAGTACACCGGGCCTGCCGGGCAACTCCGGTGCTTCCTGATGACGGCCGCCGTGCTGATGCCGATGGCCGTGTTGGCGCCTCTGCCCCGGTTCCTGGACGTCGTACGTGCTCTCGTGGTCGTAGTACGAGGTGCGCGCGGCCCCGGGGAACAGAAAATAGGGGTACATACTGGTCGGCGGTAACCAGATCTCCTGGTAGCTCTCCTGCTGCGGGTCGAACGGATACAGGGCCGAGTCCGTGCCCGACAGGTCTACGGAGGTGGAGGAGGGCAGGAACTCTGTAACACAGAAGCAGAGACGCGGACGAGAACGGGGTGAGTGGGGTGCGTGATCGCATCGGTACACGTGCACGGCCTGACGGGTTTCGCGTGCTACGTGCTACTCTTGTGGTCGTGGTTTACACGGTGATATATGGCGGTGGTGGTGGTGGTGGTGGTGGTGGTGGTGGTGGTGGTAGTGGTGATTGTGACGGTGGTGGTGGGCGGTGAACCAGTTTTATGGAGCGCAGAGCCACGTTTACAATTTTTACCGTTCGCAAACCGTTCTACGCGCCAGAATGCCCTGAAACTGTATACTTTGCATACTCGCCACACTTTTTGCAATCGTGCACAGTTTCGAATGCATTCCGCGCGATTGTTAACCAGGTAATAAACCTTGAACGGATGCATATTGGGAACGAAAACGCGACGGTCCTTTATGGGAGACGCTAATCCGCAAATTACTCCAGCGACATGGTCTCTGTCGGGGGCCATTATCGTTCTCCAGCCGTTGCAAAAGCCGATCAAGCCCGTGGCGGGCAAAAAGGATGAATCTCCCTTTCTCTCTCTCTCTCTCTCTCTCTCTCCAGAGGATAGTCGCTCGAACTCGAGAGAGCGTTTGCTTTGGCGCTCGTCGCTCGGTGGAGTTGGCAAGGAACGTAGCAAAAGGGAGCCTCGAGGTCGACCGTCGATTCCGATTACGACTTGGTTCGTTTAACCCTCGACTCCTGGCTTCTTCGCGACGCCACGCGGTCCCGCGCGGGACCAGTCGAGGCGGAAACGAAAATATTGGCGCCGTCTCGGGAGTCTCTCCATGGCCGTGCAACTCGCAGCGAACTGCTTCGAGCTGTTCAACCGAACGCATCGGTGCGTGCTGGCAAGTTTAAAGGCCGGGTCAGGCCGTGTTGTTGGCTGACAAGTCTATTCGAAGCTACCCTTTACGACGGGAATAAACAGGAAGCAGCGAGGGTGGAGTTGTTTCCTGACATTCGAATGTCATCTTCGACCTTGACCCGCTCGCTGGAGTAACTCGTGGATGGTGGCGAAACGTTCGGTGCCTCTGTGCTGCCTCGTTACTTATTTTGTCGCAATCAACGTAATACCTAAAGGAAATTCGACTGGTGCGACGGTACCTAGATCGAAAGAGGGGGAGTAGAGGGAAGCGAGTAGTAGTGAGTCGAGTAACAGAGAGTAAATAGAGAGTCCTAGTGGGCGATTAATTGATAGGCATGCGCATTTCAGATAGAAGTAGAAAAATACAGAGCGTGCAGGCTGAGAACGTGCACGAGCACTAGGTAAAAGAAGAAAAAGAAAAAAATGAGACGAGTCCCTCGTGCAAAAGTACGACATGCGGTGCATAATCTCCTTTGCGTTCGCGCTCGAAGGCTTTCGAGTTCTTATCCGCATCCGTTGAACCTCCTTTCGCCTCCGCTCGAAAAAAAGAGAGGAAAACGGAACGCGAAAATCTTTTCGAAGCTGTCCATCATCGATAAGACGCGCAATTACGAAACCTCTGCTCGCGAATTCTCTGTATCCGACGTTCGCGAAAGGCAACGAAAAGGCGGAGAGAAAAATCCGAGGAGGATCGATCGAATCGACGCCAGCCGCCCCATTTGATCCGTATCGATGGCTCGGCGTTTAAAAAGAACGAAAGGTCGGCAATAAAAATAACAACGCGGCGCAATAAAACCCGACCCGTGGCGGGGTTGAAGGGGGCGAGGCGGAGGGTATGCTAATTTCTGCCGGCGTCGTTGGCCTCGCGTGTTCCTTTCGATACCCACGGACCGATTCAGGAATTCCCCCCCCCCCCTGAGGAGGGGTCGTTCGCGGTGACCCGGTTCGGATTGGACGATCGGAGACGCGTGCGAGGGGATGAAAAGAGGCGAGGACGCGGCGAGATTGCGGAGGACCCCCCCGTTTCTAACCAGGAGGAATCGCGCGCGGATCGATCTCGAAATGCGGATCCTTCGGGCGGAATGCGTACTTGGGGGGTGAGTGCTGGTGCTCTCTCGTGCACACGTTCCATCACGTTCGAGGATCTCGAGGTCGGATCCAGGCCTCTCTTTGCTCTCTCCCGTCTCGTCGTCCCGCAGATATCCGGCTGGCGAGTCGTTTCTTTCTCTTTCTCTCTTTTCGGTACCACGATCCGTCCAGGATCCTCGGTTTTCCTCCTCTTGCTGCTCGCCCGGACGATCGAGGGACGATCCTTCGATCCGTCGTTAATCTTTTCGTAAATGAACGCGCGCGACAGGCCTGGTTTCTCTTCGGTTCACGATAGAGCGCGCAGTCTGTGAATCGATGTCGCGTTGAAGATTCGAAACGGAATGGAGGACGGAAGGCTTTGCGAAGGCTGCGGCGCTCGTGAGACTTCGTACGGATCGAAACTCGTTACTCTCTCGGTTGCTTGGAAGGCTGCGATTGCGTTTTAATCCGAAGTTGTTCGATTTCCGTCAGCAGCGTCATTGGATTCGTTAAACGAAGCCTGGAACAGCGCGCTTACGCTCGATTTAACACACCTCCCTACTTCGAGGAGAGCTGTTTGCGCGAGATGCTTTATTGCGAACCGGGTTCGACTGCTACTTTAAACGCCGGTTTATTCTTATCCCGACAGACCGCGCGACGACACGGTTCGACTCCTCGAACCTGAAACGTAGAAAGTTCGTTGCGCACCGGTCACGGGCCAATCGTCTGTTCAGCAACGACAATCACTTCTCGCACTGGCAAATACGCACACTTAGAGGAAGAGTAAAAGTAACATACGCTTGCACGTCGCACATGCGCCCCGTGTGGCTCCTGTGTACTTACGTAGCGGCGCCGAACGCGCTCTGAAACGCAACCCCCTGTTTATTCGAGGTGGTCCTCGAGCTCGCGAATCAGTACCCTGTCGATCGTGGACACGCTGAGCGTCTCGAACAAAATTTTACGATATCTTCTCGAGCCGATCTATCGACAACCCGCGAGGCAACTTCGTTTCAACCCCTGCGACCGACGACTAAGAAACTCCGCGCGATCTCTGCGCGAGTCGCGAGCCACGTAGACGCACAAAGGGCGTCTCTGGTCCCGATCCGACCAAGTGGGCGAAGGTACGCACTCGATCGAAGGGTAGAACGCGCCTAATCGCGGCGGCGACCTTCGATCTGACCGAGCGGCTCGCGATCGGGCACGCAAAAAGGGGTGGCGCGTTTTTCAGGGGCGAGTCGACGAGAGGCGGGGCTAAAAGTACCCCAGCGAAGCGTCGTTAGGCTACGTAGGGACGGAAGAAGAGAGATGTCGCCGCGCGAAGGGGATTTCAATGAAATTAAGGTCGGGCTCGCCACGCGATGAAATCCTTATCTACATCTCGATACCGGTTGGCCTTTGGTTAATTAAGGAGAAAGGAGCTTATCCGAAGGAGGCTATAACGTCGTCCCACGAGCCTTAAACACCCGCGGTATCGCTCAGAGTAATTGCTCCACGTCGGAGGTTCGCCCTCGTACCTTTTCCTTCGACGTCGACGCGGTCGTGGGAAATAACGAGCCCGGAAACGATCTCCGCTCGACTATCTCTCCGCTCCTCTCGGGGCTTGTTTACGACGCGACCGTACGACCGAACTTCCCGTCGTTCCTCGCGTTTCGGTTCTTCTCCGGGAGAGTTCCTGGGTGAGAACGAGCTGGTCACTCGACGACAAGCGGGAGACGACCGTTCCCGACGGAGACAGGCCCGGTTTTAATCGTTCGAACGACTCGAGAAACTCGAGGATCCACCGATCGACAGGGTGCCGGATCCTCCGTGAGCGCACACATCGATCGAAAGTGTTAACAGACTAAAGAAACGTATACACTCGGTGACAAGATACAGACAAACAGGTACAGAACGGGGACGAGCAATCGTACCTCGCAATGTAAAAAAAGGTAACAGAATCTGTAGAGCGTCATGTCCATGAAACAAGAGAAACGAAGGCGAGAGACAAGTAAAGTAAAATGGATGGTACAATACACACGTTTACTTCACAACACCAAAGAAAAAAAAAAAAAAAAATAAAGAAAACACAATCGTCTTCCACAGGGGTGCGCTAAAGTAGTAATTACGTATTAATCAACGTTCACGACGTGTACTCGCCCATACAAGACCAGAAAGCGCGGCCGCCGCGACGGCGGCTCGCTCAACGAAACAGAGAAATTATAATCGACAGAAGCGAGTAATAAAAAACTTGTATCTCGTGTGTTCGCGCGGATGTTACGGATGCCTGTATATAGATCGTACCCACGTGTACATTTACAGATAGAGACACATGTAGAGAAGAGATCTCGGGTGCCGCGAGAAATCGGCCCGGTTCTTTCTACTCACCGACGCACGGATTGTGGTTCACCATCGAGAAGATCCTGTCGCAGCGCCTCTTCATGTGGTTGTTCGGGCAGATGCAGCCGAACATCGGCGACAGTCGTAGCTGGGTCCAGGAATCGTGGCAGGCGTTCCTAGAAAATGGAAAACGAAGGAAAATTAACATTGTTTGGAACTCTGGTGGAACGTTTCATAGTCACGAAACATGGATGTCCATGGATCCATTCTTGTTTCAACGAGTACAAAGCTCGAACCAACGGGTTCTTATTCGATAACGAAGTCAGCTGCAGTAGCGATCGTTAAGGGTACTAAAAATATGCTAAACAAAGGGAAATCTTGAAATGCATATCTTCCGACAATCCGTAAACAGAAGATCTCGAAACAGTTCTCGAGAGCACGCAACAATGGCGAAACTTCGCAGTCAAAGAAAGCAAAGTCCGTTAACTGTTCCCGAGTAAACGCGTTCGAGTTCGAAAGTCAATCGACGGAGCTCGCGTAAACTTTCGTTCGCACGTTCGCGTTGGAAAAAGAGCAAGCTGGTTTCAACGCTTGATCGCCTTTCAGAGACACCGGACGGGGTAGTCCGTGCAGCTGCGATCGGCTGCCGCCATTTTCGCGAGAACCGTTCCGAACGAAGCATCGAAATATCGATAAAAATTAGAAAAAGGCAGCGTGGACGAATGGAAGCGTGAATATTGGTCGAAAGGAACTGAGAAAAGAGGGCGACTCCGATGTTTAGATGAATGAAATCCTGGCGGAAAATGAAAGGCTTTGACAGGACGGAGGTCGACGCGTTTAAAAATGACGCGGGGAACGATAACATTTCAATCAAATTGCGAACGTTACCCGTCATTTGATCGAACGTTATAATAATAACGTTTCTCCGATCTGTTTTCCAAATTAATTGAATATTAGCTGACATATCGGGGGAGAATTTTCTGACGAACGACCCAGTCGAAAATTTCTGCCGCGAGGTCAACCGTTAAATCGCTGGATAGTTTTCGCGCGTTGTCAACAATGGCGGATCGCAAATAATGCAACATGTGTACGTACCTGTGTACGAACCTCTGAAAAATGCATCGAGAAAACAGTTGGTCGATCGAACTAATTTAATTAAGACGTCGTTATCGTTCGCCAATTTAGAAACCATGCCACTCGACCATCGCTAATAGCTTCGATTTGGTAATCTTCGCGAACACCGTTTCCGTAATCGTCGCTGATTGTTTTATTGAAACTCGATAGATATTCTTGGGCAGTGTACGTAATTATCGTTAGATTTCGGCTAATTTTGATCGACGGCGAAACAAATCGGGGTGAACGTTTTCCAGTACGAATATGACGCGTCTCAAAGAAAGCTAAACGCGAAACAATAAACGATAACGAACGAAATGACGAAACATCGCGGTGACATCTATTAAATCGCAGCTAAGTTTGGGATCTTCATGTAAAATCCATTTCGCCTGCCACTTTGATTGAATAAGAAAAAACGGTTGAATAGAAGTCGACGAAGAAACGAAATTCACCGCTCCACTTGCACGACTGGCGTCTCTCGACTACGATTAACCGGTTGAATTTTTCACGACGTTTTCATGGAACTCGAAAGAACCGGGATTAACGGATAAATATTTTGCCACCGTCTAGAGCGTGCATAATTTATCCGGCTAAAAATGACGGAACCATCGTCCCATATTTTATTTTCATTTAATCAAGAGCTATTCGATTAGTCGAACACCAATTATGCGAGAACTGGTGAAATAACCCGAGGAGTATTAACGTTTGCTATTTAACTTTTCCCTTAACGAGGTTCGTAATTGGTGCTGAATAACGGATAAGGTGCTCGCGATCGTTTCCCTCGCAGTTTCAGTCGGATCGAAAATGGACCAAGGCACGTCCCTCGAAAATTAGAAACATCCCAACTGGATGGATCTATAAGCGTGCGCAAAAAATGGCGGCAAAAAATAGCCGTACTTTCCGACCAGCAGCTTTTTTAATCGGGTTCTACATTTTTCATTTCGTTGACCGTACCGTCCCGATCGATCTTGCTGTTCCGATACCCCAGGAGTTTCTGAAACCGGCGGGGAGAAATTTTTTCCACCGATCGTTCACTCGAAACTGAAAGAAAACATACATTTCCAGCGAAGCCATTTATGCGATTTAAAAAGTTTACCT
The DNA here is from genome assembly GCA_963969225.1 of Xylocopa violacea. Taxonomy (NCBI): domain Eukaryota; kingdom Metazoa; phylum Arthropoda; class Insecta; order Hymenoptera; family Apidae; genus Xylocopa; species Xylocopa violacea. The sequence goes on along the minus strand of CAXAJV010000006.1, from coordinate 30,619,710 downwards.
ATAACTCCCATCTCCGATGGGTGGTTCGATAAAAATTCCCGCCGGTTTTAGCAAAAAGTCCGTCGTTTGTCCCGAGGAGGATCCAACTGTTTGGCAAGAAACGAGATCGACGGAGAACCGGAGGAGAAGCTGGAACTCTTCCTTAAAGGGTGGGCGCCGCCCCTTGGAATTATTTGGGTTAATGGCACACAGGGTGCCGTGGCTCGCGCTCTTGGCGAATCAGAGGGCAAACGAAGCAAAACGAAACACGAAACCGAAGGCGGAGTAAAAGCGACGCGGCTGGCCACCCTCGAAGACGAGCCCTGTCGGGAACGAGACGATTCGTGGTTTTGCAGCAATCATCGATACTTATTCCGACGTATGCGTTACGACTCCATAAACTTTCTCATCCCACCAGTCTTGAAAGACTTCCCACGCTCCCCAAGAAGCCCCGCGACCGAAATTCATCCTCGTCGAGTTCGAAACTCGCCCCGAATCTCGTACGGATTCGCAACAACCCCCAAAACAAGGGTCCCATCGACGTGTCGTTAAACGAAACCCTCGTATTTCTTCCCCAAAAAATTTGCTCGACGAACACCAAGGCGCAGACGATCCGATCCGATCTTCGTCGGTCGAGGAAGGCTAAATTCGTCGTCAGCGGGTTAAACGACGGTCTCGAGAGGGTGTCCAATGAAATTATGGTTTCGTCTGGCGGCGACGACGATTTTCATCGTCGGTGTGTCGGTGACAGCCATCCAAAATGCAGTCTGCTCGAGGAACGAGCCTCGTCGTGCGGTCTGGCCGCACATCGAACGCGGTCTCCAGCGACGAGCATCAGCGCGGCAACTTTAAGCCGCCATCCGAGGGATTTATAGCGGGCAGCATCGCGCGGACGGTCGTTGCTCTTCCGCTTCTTGCGTCGTCGACCGCTCTTTTCCGATCTTGCGAAGCTGCGACGACCGCGAACGAAAGAGCAACGCTCTGTCTTCAACTCCTGGTTTGTTTAAACTCGCGAAACGGTCTCGAATTAAGAATAAATCGTGACATCGTTCTTCGAATACCGCGGGAGTCGCGTGAATTTTAATCCAAACTACCGTCGCGACGTGAATATTTATTTTACGATTATTTCGGGGCTCCTTAGTCTTTCGGATTCCAATCTTGTATTTAATTTACGAATGGAAAAGTAAACTCTCTTATCGATTTATATTTCGAATTACCCTCGACTTAACGATATCTCATCGATACTACATCTCGCATTTGTCTCTGCTCGGATATTTAATTTCAAGTTCTTGAATAATTTCAATCCATTTTGCAATTTTCGTCCGCGAAATTGAGAATAAACGATATCGTTCCTCGGATAGTCGCGCGTTTCTGTCGCGAAATCGAAGAGGAAACGCTGCTATTTTTCGACCCTCCGAAGTGTGCGATCGATTTTACGTCGTGGATCTTGGGGTTGTTACGTTTTCGAGAGACTTCGATGGGACTAGGTGACCCGTCACCTTCGCCTAACGATTCCTCCGTCGGAATCGATGTAACCCATTCTCGAGCGGCGGCTCAAGAGCGTATGAATAATTCAAGGGCGCGCGAGAAAACCGGCTGTTCGGGGGTTAATGAATGCCAGATAAGAAGGTGGCTCTGTTTAATTTACGCGGTGGCTGCAGGCGGATGGTTATTAGCGGAGTCAAAGGTGCGTCTGCGGCGAAAGTGACGAGTTTCTTCTCACGTATGCTAATCAACGTTAGCGAAAGTTATTAATTGGCCGGAGGAATTTAATCTCGCGGTCGGACCGCGCGCGAGGGTTGGTTACGCGAGCCTTGGCCAACTCTCGTGCTTCTCTTTGGCGAGACGCGGCCTTTGGACACGCGGACTTTGCCAATTTCCCGCTACGATGCGATCAAACGCGACGTAAGAACGTGGCTGTCGTCTCCTCTTCTGTTTTTAAGAGAAAATCGCGAAAACAGAAATGCTAGAAAACAGCCCCGTTGCGGGTTGGAAATTTCGCTCCCGCGCTTCGATTTCATCTGAATTCCCGGAGACAAAATCTTTTATTGCTCGGCGACGCGTTTTTCAGCGCTCTCCGGTTGGCCGCTCCTTTTTTCCCCTTTTCCACGCGTGTCTCGCGTTCGATTGCCAAGCCGTGCCACGAGCTTCGATTACAAAGCGGCAGGTTATCCGATGCCTTTCGAGAGGCAAAGGTAGCGTCGGGCAGGGTCGTGAAAGGAAAAGGTTATAGGGAGCTCGCGGACGGACGTTCGCGGAGATTGAAAATCGCGCGCAATGAAATATACGCTCCGCTCTGTCGAACCGTCGACTTTACTGGCGTGGTTCGAGCCACGGCCAGCGATTTCCGTCATAAATTTCTCCCCACGCTGACCTCGACACGGCCGACTCGAAATGGACAAATTCGGCCGCCGATTCTGTCCGCCTCTCGGAGACATCCAAGTTTAATCGGCTTCGGTCGCTTCCGAGCAAGAAATCGATAGAAAATTGGCGAGACAGTCGCTACGCCGATGATCGCGTCCGGAGAATCCTTGAAACACCGTTGGCAACGCGTGGTCTGTAAAACGCGAATAGACTCGGGGCAGGAACTCGAAAACCCACTCGGTTACTTTCGTTTTCCGACAAAGCCAAATGTCAGCGTGTCGCGGCTGAAAAATTAACCAGCCCTGAATGAAACCACGCGCGGAGGCCGTGAGAGAACAGGCTGCGAAATAAAAAATTCATCTCGTCGAAGAGAGAAGAAGAGGTAGAGAGAGAGAGAGAACGGGAGAGCCGCGAAATAATCCGTAAATCTCGTTTTTATCGCGGTGGCGCCGCGAACGAGGAGAGGGACGCCGGCTGAGCGTGAAAGAACAAAGAGGAAACTGGGGCCAGGGGGTCGTTGGCAGAGTGGGACGCACGGCTGTGGAGTGGGTCGCGCGGGAGACCTGGATGCTGGACGACCGTAGGAAGAAAGCTGGATGGAAAGAGAGAGTGTAAAACAACGAGAGCGGCGCGCTCCCACGTACGTACGGTCGGGCGATAATTTACAGGCGTGTAGGTACGTCTGAAGGATCCGGTACGTGCCGGTCGAGTGGTCTTGCACAGTCGGGGGTGCTAAGTACGCCTACGTGTGCGCTGACGCACCCTCGCAACACCCCTTGGCGAGCCACCGCGCGACAACTTTTACTCACCGTCGATCGATCGATCCCCGTCGACCTTTTCGCCCACGACCTCCCTCACGATCGACGTCGCCTCGAGTTCGACTCGATATCGTTACGTCACGAGAATTAGTCTCGCCGCTACCACGCGCGACTCGTAATCTCTACGTTCCCTCGGTTTACTTCCTTCTTTCGAGAGCATTCAATCGGAACTATCCTCCGAGAACTGTGCAAACAGTCGATCGTTATTGGAGATTTCCATTTCCCACAATCCGACGCGTCTCTTTGCTCGCGAGAATAGAATAAATAACGAGTCCCCGCTGGATTTTCACGAACAACCACCGCTCGCTCCCGCCGTTTCACGACGTACGCGGCGCACACGCGCGCGCCCTTTCCCCCGTTTCGACTTTTTTCCTCCCAGTTTTCTGGGATCGTTCGTGCGCTGACCCATTCCCAAGAAAGCGGCGCGTGAACATCGACAAAAGTTATGCATAGCCGGGCGTCGGGACGCCTCTGAATAATGTATGCGCCTATACCGACCGCCCAAGAATGATTAACGACGCTGACCCGCTTGCAACTTCCGAAAACTTCCCGCCGCGTTTTTTACGCTTCTTCACCTTGGCTCCGCTCGCCGTTCCGACCACGAGCACGTTTTATTTATCAGCCGCTTATGAATCATACCTTCGCCTCGCCCTTCGATGTTCCACAAATACCAGCCGCCAGTCATCGTAGAACCGAGAAACCAGCAATTAATCGTACGCCACGCTTCGCGCGCGTGCTGATTCTATTTATCGAGATCCGCGCGACGCGGACGCCGGACGCGGAGCGACGCGCTCCTGGTAAGAATTACGCGCGACGTTGAGGCATTACTTCCCCCGGAATAAATCAATTACCGCGTTAATGAAGCGGATCAGCGCTTGACTCGTTGAACCAACGCGTCTCGAACGCCCTCGCATTTTACTCGACGCCTGCCATTCCTCGAAGATAGCCACCACAGATTCCCTTCGAGCGATCGAACGACGCCCCGCATCGATCCTCGTTGCGGATGTTCGAAAAATCCACGGGACGGTTGCCCGCGAAATTTGATTTATCCTCGAACGACTGCGGCTATCCGCCGTGCAACCACGATTTGTCATTGGAGCGAACCTCCTTCCCATTTCGTGCGTGTACGCACGCGACCCATGCAAGATTCATGGCCCGACCCGCGAGCGCGCTCATCTCGTAGACGCGTCGCGGTGGGACGACACGGCGATATCGCGTAATCTACGCAAACTCGACGCCAGCGTCGCTCGACAGCGTCGATAAATAACGAACGCGGTAACCGACTTACGGGGTTCGAACGTGGTTCGATCGAGGAACGCTTCCACCCCGGAAGCGGCCCCGTTGATGGACTACGAGGCTGGTGTAATAATAGAGGGATGCGGTCGGAAATGGACGAATCTTAAACGCGTCAACCCCTAATCGCGCCGCGTGCTACGCTATCGATTGTTGGCCCAGGTAATGGGTTCGCAGTCGCAGAATTGGGTCACGGTGCCGAATCGCGTCGCAGTTTCGACTTGGTGCGCAAATTTTTACCACCCTACGTCGCAAGCCAAACCGCGGAGACGTTTAACGAAGCGCCCTGGGCGCTTATTAAAGCGGATTTCTTCGACGCAGATTATTTACTCGATACAAGTAACGGAGATGTAGATCGAAACAAATATTTAAACAAATATTTAGCGGGAATTAGCTGGTACCTTCGAGGGAACGCGATTTCTTCATTTAGCGTTTTATTACGTCCCAGGGATTCTTGTTTGACTGGGGATAATGCGAACTGGTTTCAGTGAACGTCTGCTAAGTAATCACGTAATCGAGGTTCCATTTACATAAATCGAGACGCGCAGCAGCGAGCATCGAGTCGCGGAATAAAAATCGCGGAAAGCACCCTCGCTTCGCGCACCCCTGTCTCTCCGTACAATCGCGTATTTAAAATCCATTTATCCCCCGAACTCCGCGATAAAATGTATTCAGTTCGCAGAGTAAATAACGATGAAACGAGGCGACGGGAGGCGCGCAGAGGGACGGGGTTCTCGCAGAAACGCGGATATCCGTCATGGAGGTAAGCGCGCGGCGAAATCGAGCGGCTCGCGCGAGGTGTCTGAGATGCATGTGTGCATCCGGGAGCGTCTATAAATATATGATGCGCGGCTCGTTCAGGCCCGTGGGGTGCTAAAGTGGGAATGGGCGAGTCGCCTTATGAATTTTAATGACGCGTGTCGTCACGTGATAGGAAGAAGGGCTGGTTCGTGCCCGCCACCCTTGCGGACGCTCCGCGCGAGGTCCTCGAGGAACTTTCGACGAGCCGCTCGCAGGTTCTTGCGGGACTGCGACGAACGGACGCCAGAGGAGGACTCTGTTACCGTGGCAGTTAGCTTTTCTCGCTGGTTCGACGACAGCCACAGCGTTTCGTGGACTTTCGAGCGCGAATTCGAGTGCACAACGAATAACGAACGGCAGCGGAATGTTATTTCGCATAAACGCGATCATTTTTTCCCAGCCAGGAAGTTATGCGCGGCAAATTGTTCGATTCGTTACCGCGTCGTTCACGCATTCAAAACGCGATGCACGGTTGGGAATTATATTGAAATTCTCGCGCGGATCGTTCGATTTTATTATTATTTTTTTTTTTTTCGCTCTCCATCGACTGTTAATAGGGTTTTAACGACTGGCAGGCTGCTTTAAAATTCGACGGTTCGTCTGCGAATTAGACGGAGAGGGTAGGGGTGACGTGGATCTCGCGAGGAGCTGCTGTGGCCGACGATCAGGGGAAATTATATTCCTGTTTGGAGTGGCTGCTGTTTTACGATGCAATCTCCGTCGACTCCATAGGCGAGCAAAAATTCTAATCGCGAGAAGCGTGGCGGCGTCGAATTTCGACTCGCGTGCCAAGAAAAATGCCAGCGGACAACCGTATGAATAATTAAACTGGCGAGGAATTCCGATACGGAGAGGCTCGTTTCGCGAGAGGAAGATCCGCGAGCGAGACGAAGAGTATCGAACGGGGGTGCAACCGGTGGAGGAACGTTCGCGCGCGAGCCGCGAGAAATTGAATTCATTTTCGACTTGCGAGTCCCCTCGTTCCGCTTCAACAACAGATTTTCGCGGAACTGGAGGGCGAGAACGGTGGCAAGAACAGTGGAAGCGGCGGAGGAAACGGAGGGACGAATTGCGGTTCAGCGTCCGGAATATCCTCCGAGTCTCTGGCGCAATAACAACGTCAGAAGGGGGAGAAGGAAAAAAGAAAAACAGACGCTCGGTGGACGGGATTCCTCTTCCTCGGTGGAAGCGTTGAATAATTACTCGAGATCGCATCCAACAATAAGAAAGATACGTTTCTATCTTTATCCGGGAGCGTCGAGTTGTTCCTCCGCTCGCCTCCTCGTTGCTTCCTTCCACCCTTCGCACTGGGAAGGATTTTTAACCGGCGTTCCATCGAGTTATCGATCAGCCGCGAGTGTTCTTTCGTCCCTCCGCGTATCCGCGCGGGGACGCCGCGCAGATCGAATCTTCGCCTTCTTACCTCCTCGTTTATATTTAAACTTTTTCATCTCCAGCGGGGCTCGCTTTATTTTCCGTTCGTCACCCTCGAAACGGTCCGGCGACGAGATTAATTTTTAATCGAGATTACCTCGCACCTCCGTGCGGCTCGAGTTTGAATTTTAATTTCAATCGGAGAACGGCTCCGCTCTGATAGCCGCTCGTTGTCCCGATGAGAAAGTGACCGCGGACACGAACGGACGGCTGCGGGCGGAGCGTTTTCGATGCTCTCGAGGAGAGGAACCGCGGCTGGGACCATTACGCGAGCCTTCCAGCCGCGAAATGAAAGAGAAACAAAATTTCGCAGTCGAAACGGCCGGCGCCAATGTAAATCGCGGCCGGTCGAATTGAAAACAAATTTCAATATTTCACCAAACATCCGCTCGGCCGAATTTTTTCCCACATTTCTCCCCGCCCCGCGGAAGTAATGCGATCACGTAGTCGTCGCGTTCGCGCGTGCATCGACTGTGAACCGCCACGGCACGGCGACTATCGATGAAGTCGGATTATGAATGTTAATTTCGAGACCCCCGATTATATCTATTATCCGCTGAGAATCATCCGCCGCGGGAAAATTCAGCTACCGCGGTTTTTGCTGCGATTTATCAGCGCCGCATTTTAAAAGAACCACTCGCGAGGCGACGCTGTTCGACGAGGCGATCGTCGACGCGAAGTCGTACGAATTCGACGAGCCACTTTCGAATTTTGGATAATTGGTTTCCATCGTGGACAACGGCACTAATCGCGGAGCTCTGGATTAATTTCGACAGCTCGAATCGGCTCCGATTGTAGTTACGTCAAGATAATTAACTACCACCACGACCACATTTAATTAGAATTCCTGCCGTCGAAGTAGCTCTATTGTCTTATTCTATTCGGAATTGATAATGTTGGACGTGACAGGAGAATTGTAACGCGGGATACGTAAGTAAACTCCAGTCCACCGGATGGAAATTTACATTGGACGACGGTTCCACACCCAGTCGCGTCGTGACTGTATTATTGCGTTGAACAAAATTTTTAACAACCAATCTCGTTGACGAGTGAAAAATTATTCAGCTCGCAATTATCGATCGTTCGACGTCTCACCCCCTTGGACCAGGAATCGGCTCGATCTCGAGTGGATAAAGTGGACGAAAAACGCCCTGTTCGTCGCGTCGATCGAAGCAACCCTTAAATTCGAGGACGGAATTCCTGAAGGTAAATAATTCCCCGTAATAAGCGCACGCGAGAGACGTCGCGATGATTTACAGGATTCTTTTCACCGGCGATAATTAACGCCCTAAATCACCGCGATGGCGACTATTGTTAACCAGGTAGTCGCTCGCGGATTCTAATTTTTTCTCATCCGATCAGCCTGGCGCGTTTATTAAATACCACGTCGGGGTTTCGAGCAGCGTGGTTCGGGTAATCGGTTTCTCTGGTTATCGTTGCTCGATCGCGGGCGGCGGGGTTAATTGTCGGCGTAACGCGGCGATGGCGAAACGTCCGGCTACGAATGTTCAGGGTAGTTGATTGCCGTCATAACCCACCGACGACGAAACATTTCCTTAAGACATTGGCTGGTGATAAAGGGAACGGACGTGGCCGTCGCGCGGGATCGATCGCGCGTCCTCGCGTTGCTCTCGCCCCCTACAGATCGATGCAAAAGTGGCGCGACTCGAACTTTCGAACGTTTCGAACTCGCGATTCCAGCCAGTTGCTTCGATTTTCATCGACGTCCACCTTTAATTCGGTGCCGCGTGTGGCGCGCTTGAACTATACCGTCGTGGGTTCACGGTCGACGTTATCGCACACGAAGGACTCTGGATGACCTTCGGTCGAATCACGCGGATCGTCGACGCGTTCCACGGCAATTTTCATTCATAACGAGGCAAAGTGTCCGCGGCAGGTTGAAAAAGGTCATCGATTAATGGTCGCAGCCAGCGGCGTTAAAGGGCGCGCGCGTGCATCGCGTTCGCCGCAATCGACGGGGCGATAAGCATCGTTTCTCCTTGGCGGCAGACGCTCGTGCTAAAACCGCCGAAAATCCTATTACGGAGTCGGCTTGTAATTACGAGGGCGGCGTCTCGTACGTGCTCCCACGTGCCTCGTAACACGCGGCTCGTTCGAGTGGCGCGCGCGTACGCGCCCCCGTGCATCCGGCGTAATTTATTCCGCGCCCGCGAGGGCTCGCGACCCCCTCCCCCTCCCGCACCCCTCAACTACCTCGTTTCTCCTCGGTTTCGCCGCGTTTCTTTTATTACCGCCACCTTTACGACGACGCCGCCGCTTCGTTACGCCCCTAATACAGTTGTCGAGCACGCGATACCGCTCGTCCAGTACTTTTCGCTAGATTTTCCTGCGAAACGCGCCTTAAACGCGCGTTCCCCTCCATTCTCCGCGTTAGATCTCCAGCGACGGTCGCTTAACGTCCGGAAGTTACCGTGATTCTTATTATTCGATGTATCGCGTGTAAAATAGGGTAATGGCGCGCTAGGAACGCGCCATCGCGCATTGGACGAAGGGTGCCAACGTTTGGGCGGCGAAATTCATCGACTCTTCCTTCGACAGGATCTCTTATTAAATCCACAGACCGAAATCTGGTTGTCTCGCGGTTTCCTCGTGCAACGCGACTCGCTGCGAAGATTTTTCGATAGCAACCCCTCGCGTACAACGGGGCGAGCGTTGCGTGGATTTCGGTGGAATCTGGATGGCTGGCTTTTTGCGATTAATTCGACGCGATAGCCAGACGAATGGCAATCGCGGCGATTCTGATAGCTTGTCACGGGGCGGTCCCGTTTTTATTTCACGATCGGTAATCATGCGAGCCAGGGGTGGATTTTTCGCGCGAACGCATCGACGAGGGACCGTTCCGCGCGCCCATCGCCCGGGGCTGCGCTCCCTTTCCCGCGATTTTCAAACGATCGCCGCTGCATTTTTTTTATCGAACGCTCGCGCGTAGACACGGCCAAACAGGCTGGCGTCGTTTATTTTCGGGACGGCGTTAATTCATTTTCGTCGCTCGGCGGCTTGGCCAATGGTGTCTCTAATGGACGCTGCATCCGCGTCCGTTACACTAATAAGAGACGCGATACGTTCCTGTTATTCCTACGCGGATGGGCGCACTTTTTTCCGTCGCTTCGCTTGCGAAATTTAAATCCACACGGGCCTCGATCGAGCCGCAGATCCTCGTTCAGTCGAAATTCAAGCGAGCATTGATTCCAGTCATTAATTACATCGTAAGAGGGCTAAACACAGAGGGCAAGCATTTTGACGGCACGTTTGTTACGTAATTAATTGGACTCGAACCGGTCGGTCACGTTGCAGCTCGCACAAGTGCTTCCACGCGGTGGTTGCCGATTGACCGTCGTCGAACATCTTTCCAAACTACTCGAGCGAATGATAATTGCGCTAAACGACGCCGTTGCGACTGAAGCGTCACCGTGTTGGTGGGGCTGAACGCCTTGCTTCAATTATTGTCGCTGTCAAGAGAAAACGTGTGAGGGTAGGAAGGAAAAAGAGAGGGAAGAACGTTTCGTCCTGGGCCTGCTAGTGGACTCATCCCTGCCTTAGACGCTGGGATGGTAGGGATAGGTCAGAATTTCTATTATATAGAGACGGTGTAGGACATGGAGTGCTCACTGACGAGAAACTGACGAGAGTGCTGTCCCTCTAGTGGCGAGATGCCAGACTCCATAAACCAGAGATTTTCGAAGGGTCCAATGTTTTCAAGGGTCCATGGTACAGGTATCAGGCCCAATGGAGATGTCGCTACATTACCAAATATGGTGAAGCGTCACTGTGTTGGTGGGGCTGAACGCCTCGCTTCAATAGTTGGGCTGTAATGTGTGCGTGAGAGAGGGTAGAAAGGAAAAAGAGAGAGAAGAACGTTTCATTCTGGGCCTGCTAGTGGACTCATCCCTGCCTTAGACGCTGGGATGGTAGGGATAGGTCAGAATTTCTATTATATAGAAAAAAAGTAGGACATGGAGTGCTCGCGGGAAACTGACGAGCGTGCTGTCTCCCTAGTGGCGAAGACCGCCACGCGACAACAGTTTACGTCTCGTTACGAGTGCTCGTTCGCGAGTTGTCGGATCTGAATCGACGGCGCCTAATTTCTTACGTTCACCCTTTGCGTGCTCGCGAATCGAAGAGCCGATTCAACCAACCGTTGCAACGAATATTCCAACGCCGCTGCTGTTTCAGACCGTTGCACATCGGAAGGAATTACGGAATCGTACGCGTCTCCACGGGGGATGGGAAGATCGAAAGCGCCTAGGTGGAAACGAGCTGCATTCGGTATGCCGTCTGCCAGCGGTGCTAGCCGCGCTGAATTACCGCGCCGCGAGAGCTTGTAATCCGCCGGATCCGCGGCTAACACGCGAATTAGCGCTTCGTTTGGCTCGACCAGCCAATTTCTTTCGCGGCTCGGGCAACCCCCGTGTAAATAAATTAGCATCGGTCGCGCGTTCCATTTCGCAGCCGCGGCGGAGCCCGTCGGGGGCTCGCAAACACGTCCGCGATTCCCTATGCATTACCAACCGAGAGTTTACCCCGTCGTTTTCTTCCCCCCACCCCCTTCAATCTCAGCTTTTTTTCCAGCGGACAAATTCACACGTTTCAGCGCCATCTTTTTCATTCACTTCATTCTTAATCTAACGTAAAAGGTACTCCTTTCTTCCGTCGCGTACAGGCGTCATCGAAGTCGAGAAACGCGAACAAGCGTATCTCATTTTTTCGCGTCTCGTTCGTCGTTGATAAGAAAACGGGGACAGCCGATAAAATTCCGAACGAACGATCGCCGGCGAATTTTATTCGGACACTCGAAGTCCGTTCTAACCCCCGCGTCCGCCAGCAAATCCCCTCGTCGCGAGCATGCACGAAACGGCGGACTCGCTCATAAATTAACGCTCTCCTCGGCCGCGCGGCGTCGTAACACAATTTCTGCAAAATAGCCACAATAGGAATCCCAATATAAATAACTTATCACCCGGATGAATGCGCCCTCAGCCGTTCTCCGCATCCACGCGCTATTTCAACCGTCTACCGGTAATCCTCGCTGCGGTTACGCGCCCCAGACGCCCTCCTCCCTCACCCTGCCGTTCTATAAATTAACGTCTCTATCCGAAATTTTCCGACTCTCTTCCGTCGAGGCGAATCGAGCATCTGCCACGGACGCGGCTCTCTTCGTTGGAAATTGTTACTTCTGCCTCCTGAACGCTGCGTTGGGTGCACGCGAGGGGGATGCTCGCGTCGCCAGCGCGCTGGCAGGGTTTTTTGCAAAGATCGCGATGTGTACGGGTGAGAAGGGGACGTAGGAACGCTCGCGGAACCCCGTAATTTATTACTGGCTAGCACAAAGAGTAGGTTCGCGTATTTACGATTTCAACGAGTCTCTTTTCGAATAGACACGCGGAAGGGGTGGATTCATCTGCACGCGGCGCGCTCCCGGTTGCAATTTTAACCAGCTGGATTACCGCGAGCGTCTTCTGCTGGTCTCGAGGCTGCTTTCATCGCCCTGCGTAACTTGTTCTCCAACACCGCCATCGAAGGCGGTCAGACGCACCATCGACGAAACAAAAACCATCGCGTCGCTGGATTCTTCGACAATATTCGAACCCAGCTATCATCTTCTTCCATTATCGTCGTTTCTCGAGATAATTACACCTCGAAAGCTAGCTAAGATGTTCTACACTCACAGTGGATCGGTAATTAACTCGTACTTTCACCAGAATCGATAACACTCGGAAGCGAAACTTGGTACCCCGGAGACCGCGATGCGAGAAACCTCGCGTCGGAATTAAAAAGTCTGGGGTTGCCTCGGAGCAGCGAGGGCTCGTCATTAGGGAGACCCTTAAGGGTGGTTCATAAATTTTTTTACCGCGGAAAGTTGGCGAATACGATGCGTCTAGTCGCACGGACGATCGGCGGAAGATAGTCGGTGAGGAACGGTTGGAGGGTCGGAAGGGGTTGGAGGGCTGGAATGGAGGCGCGGGCAGGCATCGGGAACGGGTGAAAAGAGAGAAACCTCGCGGCGGGGTGTAGGTACCAAGCCTGAACCGCATTGCAGAATTACCCGGCCGAGTTCCCGGCCAGAGAGCATAAAACAACCGGCTGCTGGCCGCGGGGCGAATTTATGACGCGCTTATACGCCGAAATAGAAACGCCGCCTCCTCGTGGATCGAACGGATCCGCCTGTGCGGTTCCGCGGAGGAATCCTTTGAAATATTCGCAAATGCACGTAGTCGAACGCGAGCGAGCGACGCAGAGGGAATCGGCGATTCCGTCGGCTCGGTTGAACGCGGAGTATCGCGAGGCAGGATCGATCGGAGCTGCGTCGGTCCGCCGCGAAAAGTGGCGAAAGCACCAGCCAACGCTAATTACCAGTCCATCGTGCCCCGCGAACAAGTTTGTCCGCTCGTAACGGACTAAATTATAATTGATTACCGTTTTTTACTCGAACGAATCTAATAAGGAGCCGGGTAGTTTTCTCATTAGCTTAATCGTTGCAGCTCGCATTTTTCCGCGGACGAGGAACGGGAAGTTTTATTCGCCCCCTGTTTTGGTGTTCTCCTCCGCTCTTATTAAACTTGAAAAGTTAAATTGCCATCTGGTAATGGGTTAAGTAATTTTTTGGTGCTCGCGTAGCTGCACGGACGGAACAGGTTGCAGTTCCCAAGTCGCGTAACTTTCGGCCCCGCGAAGCTATTAAAATTTGATTAAAAAACGTGTCCGCGAGGCGGCGAACGCGACGGCCCGGCCGGTTCGTTTGGAAAATCAGCGAAATTAGGAGCAACTTGGCCGCGGTCACGGATTACAATTTGGCAGAAATTTCGCGACAACCCAGCCGCCGGTCGTATGTATATTAATTGCTACATTTACAAGTTCGGCGGTAACTCTGAATTGTTCGTGGCGCGGTAATTTCGAGGGGCCGCGAAAATCCCGGTTCCGTTCGGTCAACTTTTATCCCGGCTGAGCCGCAGCGGACGTCTCGTCGACGGAAAAGTTGCGCTCGCGGTGCACCGAATTCTTCAACCCCCGTCGACCAGCGCGCGCCTGCAATTGTTGCGCGACCAACGTTCCCAGTCGCGTGCGTTTCGAGTTTCCCAGCGACGGAACGGTGAATGTTTAACGCGTCGCGTCGCTGGCCACGGTCGCTTTTCGTTTCGTTTCCCGTTACCTGTTCAATATCGAATGAGCACGCATGACGAATCGTTTTTGCGCGCCGGCGAAGCGCGCGCAAAGAGTCACGGAACTCCTTTGCAGCGATTTCCAGGGCAAAGACGCGAGAACGAACCCGCCTCATTACCAAGACGCAAAGGCGCTTTGCGCGGGGATACTGTCCACCTGGAAATGGCGGCGCATGCGAACGTAATTTCCATGCGTCCAGTTTATGAAACGCTAAGGGAAGATTTACTTTTGGTCCGGTTATTCGCGTTTCCGCTTTGTTTGCTCGCGTTTGTCGTCGCCCGCGTCGACGTGAAACGCGTTCAAGGGACGTCTGTCCGCGAATCGGGCGACGGGACGCGGGAAGAGAGCGCGTCGCGGGGCCGCCGATTTCCGGGGTCGTCGAAAGAACGTCGAGGCGAGATTCCGCTCGAGTCTAGGGATATTCGGACGTAGATAGAAACGAAGGACGCAGAGGGTGGGCGCGTGCCTCTCCAGGGACGTCGCATTCGAGAAACTGATACGAACGTGATCGCGTTTCCAGTCTCGAAACGACATCGACGTAACACGCGCGGCGACGAGCGGACGAAAATTCGGAGCAGCTTGCGAAAAAAGAGCGAGACGGAGGAAACGGACGAAGAAAGAGGCGAAAGTGGCGATTCCAAAGGGCGTTGCGAGGAAAATCAGAAAAAGATTACCACCAAGGAGGACAGAGACGCCAAGAAACCCCTGAATACGAGAATCATCTTGGAAAGAAGGATGCCAAGGGCACCGTTCTCGACAGGACTCGTCGAGAACGCGACAAGGATGGGCAGCGAGGCGGAATGGGTGGATGCTCGCAACAGGCCATCAAAGCCAGATGCGAATCGCGTATCCGGTCGGTCGTTAAATAGCAAAGTTTCGGCGTTCCGCGACGGTTCGTCGTCTGAGAGTGGCTGTGCTCGTAGTCGATGGAGACGTGACCGCGCGAGAGGGGGTTGGCTGGATGGCGATATTCCATCGTGGATATCTATTTTCATGCTCGCGAGATACGCCGGGTCGACTCGACTCGAATCGATAGGGAAACAACTGTTTCGGGACGCGCGTAAGTTTCGGACTCGGGCTTTCATCTCCTTGGGCGTAGCGTCCCGATGGAAGTCGGATCTTCCCCCTCTGTCCCGGCTGTTTATCCTTTGCGCGTCGCTCCTCTGTCTCTGCGTTCTCGATAGATCTAAACCGACGCGAGTGGACCGGCTAACCTGATCAGCCGTGTTCGCTTTGGAGTTGTCCGATCGACGCGACGCGTTCGAATACCGCTGTCGATCTTGGGTCGTTCGAATCGTCTTCGAAAAAAGATGCGACGAAAAGATGCGACGGCCCAGTCGTCGGTCCCGCGGATTTACAGCCGAGTAAATCGCGGCTTTCGAAAGGGGAACGGCTGGGAATACGATCGTCTGGCAATAACGAGGGTCGATTGAAAAATTGCAAGACGAGACCGCTCGTAAACACAGGCTTTTGTTCTTTCGTGGGTGCTCGGGGGAGCGGGCGCTTGGTGCTGGTGGTAAAAGTTCGCGAGTGTGCCGACTTTAATTAAGGTCGATCGATGTCAAGTAGTTAGCGGTTAGAGGCGCGCTGAAACGCGTCGCCGCGCAGGCGCGGCAGACATTTCGTAGCCGGCGGTTCAACCAACTTTGTTTCAGACTTCGATGACGTTGATTGAATCAGACCAGAGCTTACAGCCACTTCGCTTGTTCCGCTTGGTTCAGCCCCTCGTGTAATAACAATAATTTCGTAACAGCCGCCGCGCTCGAATTTCCCTGCATTAGCGCTCGTTACCGGATCAACGCGCGCGATTCCAATTCCACCGACGCCGATGGAACTTCCGTTCCCGGTTCTCGTTCTAACGTGGATAAAGGAAGCTGCGCGCGTTACGTCCGAGCGATCATCCCTTAAGCGGCCAGTGGACAGGCGCGCGCGTAACCCGTGCGAACGTCGGCCCACTTATTAATTCGAACCGTCTCGTCCGCGAAACTTTTCATTTTCCAGAGTGCTCTGGAATATTTCGAGCCGCGGCGCGGTTCGCATTTTTCGTGGCGGCGTAAAACCGTTCCACGAGTCCTCCAGAGGATTCGGAAGTTACTATTACGGTTATTACTCGTCGTTCAATTAAACCGGATGCTACGCGGATAACAGAGGCCTGGGAGTCGTCTCGGGTTGTTCGTCTCAGAGCTGGAGAAACACAGGTACAATCGAGAGAGAGAGAGAGGAAGCTGGAGGAGGTCGAAATGCGACGCACGAGAAAGCGCATAAGCGAGGGTTCGACGTGCATATACGTGCACTATCGGGATTCTGCAGTGCAGGTGCTGGGAAATGTGGGGCACGGCGCGCGACGTTGCGCGGCCTGGCTAACGTGGGAAGCGCAGATAACTCGAAGCGACTGGTAATGCGAGGCTCATGCCTGTATGGTTAAGGCCAAAGGTGGCCCAATAGCGGCTGATGGCCTTTACCGGCAACGGCAATCGCCCTTTCCAACCCTACCCGCTGCCAGATATCGCCAGCCGCACCAACTCCGACCCCTTCCGCGACTAATACCATTACCCTGTCAGAATCGAAAAGGAACAGCCAGTTCGATGACGCCGCCTATCTCCGCAAGATTGAATTGCCCGCCACCGACTCTCAACCCTCGCCCGTTTTTGTCCTTCGAGCCCCGCGCCGCGCCCCCTTCGTCCACTCTCGGTCGTTTAGCTTTATCAGGGAATAGTTTAGGCGGCGAGACAAGTCGCGAGTTCGAAACTCCAAGTTTCCAGAGCTTCCGCATCCATCTGCCTCCTTCCGTTTCACCCCTGCCGCGTCCCCGCGAGCGTCACAATTAAGGGAGCCACGCGTTCCGTCCTCGATACGATACTCCGTATCGCTTCTCGTTTCTCTTGCGTTTCCGTTCGCGTCGCCATCTCTCAATTTTTACGCGTGTCGCGAAGTTCGACGGTCGACGTCGCTCCGCTTCTGGCTCCCGCGGGATTCCTCCTAGGCGCAACCCCTACGAACGAGCGTTTCGCGATGCTGCACGCGTGTTCAGGGTCCGCGATCGCGGGACGAGGCGGAATGTCGCGCGGAATGAGGCTGGCAGGTGGCGCGTAATTATAGGACGACTGGCAATGGAACGGCGTGTCCTGGAATCCTGTCTCTGGCGGGGGATACTCCATGTTCGGAGGTCATTTCCCCTCGTCACTTCCGGGCAGGCGGCTCGCCGGGATTTCTATGGGTGAAGGGGCGTGTAAAATCCGGGAGTTGCGGCCGTTAGAACGGCTTCCGGATTCCTGAGTATAATCAGCCGCGGCGCAGCGTAATCAGTGTTTACCCAGTAATTATCGTGCAACGCGGCGGCGTGAGTCACGGAGCAATTAAGACAACGAACAGCCCCCACCGCTGCGCCAGCGTTTTTCCCTCCCCCGGCCTCGCGTAAATCCGTTTCGAGAATTGGCACTTTTCAGACGGAATTCGTCGACCTCTCGACCGCACTCGCGCGATATTAGAAGGGTAACGGTTACCGCGCGGTGGCTAACGCGAAAGAAAAATTGCAATTAAGCGGACCGAACGGCACAATTAAGCTCGCGCGATCGTTCCGCCTTTCGCCGCGAACGAGCGCTGTTTCGCTCGCGCACCCTTCGAGACACCCTTTCTTAATTAAGCGTTTCAAGTTTGCCTCGATCCGTTTTTCGTCGCATCCGATTTTCGAGCGTAACGCAGGATTTACCGGGGATTATCGGACGCGACGTACAGCGGCGATTCCAGTCGTGGGTTGTTATAGAAAAGCAACGATCGATCCGGCTCGTAAAAGTCCGGCCAGGAGAAACGGTGGATTATATCTGGGCCAAGTTTCGGGTCGCGTCCGGATTATTTTTGCCAATACAGAAAGGGACGGGCACGAGCGGAATCGAAAGATCCTCGCCAGTGAAGCTTCGCGTCGGTCTTGCGGGAAATCAGCGAAGGTTAAAGCAGATTTTTACCCTCGACGTCGCCTATGGACTGCGGAAGGTTCCGTCGCGGGGCTAACGCAAATCGAACGAGCAGCGGCATAAGGGATCGATCGAGGGCCGCGTGTACCTTCGACTCGTTCTATCTGAGAAATAAATCAGCCGGATTGGGGCGGTCGAGGAGGAGAGCGAGAGAGAAACAGAAAGAAGTACGGTGTAAATTTCGCGGAAATTTTGGCACGGTCTCAACCGAGTTTTAGTGCCAACCAGAACAAAGTCACGCCAGTGGCTGGCGGGAATTTATGCTCGTTATCGTGGCGTTTCAATCGAAATCGAACGACTCTGCGCGGCCGCGAACGACGCCCGGTCAGTCTGGCAAAAAATTAGACGGGAACGCGGAAGAAAAGAGGGGCAGGAGATCGAGAGGTCGATCAGAAGCGTCGCTCGCGGCGATCTCTGGCTCGCGGCTATTTCATCGCGTCTTAACGACGCGTCGAGCAGAGTCGAGGAGACTTTCGTCGACGCTCCCCTTGATTCCACCTTCGAGCGTAGCCTTGACTTCGACTGGTGCCCGCGCCTCTTCCGTCCTTTCGTTCCCCGTTTCCCGATCGCTCGTTCGAGGCGCGTCGCGACCACCCCGTTATCGACGCGAGACAAATTAAATCACTGTCTAATTTCGCCGGACGTTAATTAAATGAAACGTGTTTATAATCAGCGGCTGAAACCGGGTACCGTCGTTCCGTGCGCGGCCAGAAACGTAAATGATCGATACCGCGCCGGACGAATTTTCGTTTTATCATCCGGCCGCGCATTAAATTAACGAGCATTAATCTCCCGGTGAAATTACGCCGGGGCTGGCTGCTCGTGAGCTACGTCTTTACACCGTGGTCGCAGAGCGTGGAGTCGGCCCGTCGGTGTTCCGCGAGCACACCGTCGACGACGTGGACGCTGGTGTGCGCCTGCTACCGGAGTGGAGCAATGTCGTTGCTGGAATAAAGTCACGCGACTCTTGCGTCGCGACAAGCGTCCCCGTGAGCGATAACTATGCCCGTTTCCGGCGACTTTAGTTTACGGCCGCGTCACGGAATCGCTCGATCGCGGCGTGCTTTATTAACTTCAATTTTAATCCGCCCACTTCGCGTTCGACGGAGCGATGGAACGATTTCCGCGTCATTTTTAGGTAATGCCTGTCTCTACGCAAACGGAAGTTATTCGTGTCTTTCAATTCTCTTCTGGATGCTTTTAACTTCGATCCGAAATAAAACGGGCTTTGATTTCTATATAGAGTTTGCTATTATTCTGGTTTATAGATCTGGGCGTTTAGGAGATTCGACGAAGGCGGTTTTAGAAGAAGACACGGTTGCTAATTAAAAGCTAGTCTATTCTAAAGTTCTCACGACTTATTTTGAAATCGCTATTCAAATCTCTGTTAGAGTAAGAATAAGAGTTAGAATAAGACAAGTCAGATTAAGACAACGTCAGAGAAGCATCCACGAATCTTTGATTCCTCTTAATTCTTTGGTTCCTCGTTCAAAGCGTCTTTACGTTGAGCACGGAAGTAGCACGGATCGATAATGACATTGTCCCGCACGTCTAAAGTGATCACGTCTGATGCAACGCGAATTAATAATCTTTTCGCATAGCTATTCCAGGCGACGTATAGCCAGGTGTAACTTTTACGACCGTCGATGTCTGCTGCTTCATAGATCGATACTACTTCGCCGCGTACATCCAAAGGTATCACTACTGGCACCGACTCCTCGCGTCTGACGTCGCAACGGTTACATCTACTTCCTCTTACGGAATATTGCGCATTTATATTTTATAAAAATTCACGAATCGCGTCGAGCGAGATGCGACGCGTACAATATTAACAACAACTGATATCCACTGGTATCAAAAATTGAAGAAAATGTTTAAATATAGGTGGAGTGAATGTTTGAATCGAACGAGATATGGATGTTTGTAATTGCGAAGATGTAATTGTGAATATTCGCGAATAAGAGCGTGTGTGTGCGGGTACATTAGTGTCTGGGAAAACAAGGGAATGCACGAAAATCCGGGTAAAAGACTCGAAAATGTTCGATGAGTTTAGTTTAAGAAGAGCAACGGTGTGCTGTCTTTAATAAAAATAATATTCACTTTTCAATTCTCACGGATACCATATCGCAAATTTCTACAATTCATACGAGAATCTCCGCGAATTTAGTTTAAGAAGAGCAACGGTGTGCTGTCTTTAATAAAAATAATATTCACTTTTCAATTCTCATGGATACCACATCGCAAATTTCTACAATTCAGAGTTAGAATAAGACAAGTTAGATTAAGACAACGCGAATCTCCGCGAGTTTAATTTAAGAGGAGCAACAGTGTGCTTTAATAAAAATAATATTCACTTTTCAATTGTCACGGATACCATATCGCAAATTTTTACAATTCATACGAGAATCTCCGCGAGTTTAGTTTAAGAATAGCAACGGTGTGCTGTCTTTAATAAAAATAATATTCACTTTTCAATTCGCACGGACCACATCACAAATTTCTACAATTCAGAGTTAGGATAAGACAAGTTAGATTAAGACAACGCGAATCTCCGCGAGTTTAGTTTAAGAAGAGCAACGGTGTGCTGTCTTTAATAAAAATAATATTCACTTTTCAATTCTCACGGATACCATATCGCAAATTTCTACAAATCATACACGAATCTCCGCGAGTTTAGTTTAAGAAGAGCAACGATGTGCTGTCTTTAATAAAAATAATATTCATTTTTCAATTCTCACGGATACCATATCGCAAATTTCTACAATTCATACGAGCATCTCCGCGAGTTTCGATATTGTTCTTTCCACCGTTCCGCATCGCGACCGAAGCAACATCCCGCGAACTCTGACCGTGCGCCAGCAGCGTTCCGCGGTGTCCGAAAAGTGAATCGGCGCGTGAACGCCCGGCTTTTCCCTCCTTAATCCAACGACAACCGGTCGAAATCTGTTCGCGGTTCCGCCGCTGGAATACGCGCCGCGTCCGATTAGCATCCATCCGAATTTCGAGCCCAGCGATACCCCTTCGGACGCTCGCGAGTGCGCGCTTTCATACGCGATTACGCGCTGCCCGTTGGCCAGCTGCGGCCGAATTAGAGGAAGGGTGCAGGCTCGCGTGCATGCGTGCCCGAAATCCGCGATCACGCGTCTCTGCACGCGTGCACGCGGCGCGCGGACATCCGAGCCGAGGGCGTACGTCGACGGTTATTAAAAACGTAACGCCGACTGGAACGCGAGCATTTCGAACGTGACCCTCGTTCCATCCACGGAACGGAACGCAGTCGTTTGCGAATGCGAGGCGCCTTTCGAGCGAGCTCTTTCGTCGCCGATTTAATAAACGACGAGGCTTGGACTCGTCTGCGAATCTTTGGCCGCTCGTTCGACGTATTGTTCCCTCGTGAACGAGGGCTGGGAGCGTAAACTCGCTTTCCTTGAGAGCTTCTAGCTGCCGAGGGAAGGTTAACCCACCCCTACGCGTGCTTCTCGGTTCTGCGTCCTTCGTTTCGGCGATGCGAAATTGTAGGACCTGATTCGAGATTTTTGCGAGTCACTCTCGTGGATCATTATTTCTGCAATTTTTGGAAAAAATACGAGGATTCAAGGTGAACAGTGCAAGAAGTGTCAACCGCCTCGCAAAAACGCGCGCGCTTCGTTAAGGAGGGCTTCATCCGCGCGGTTCGTTTCATCGGGTTTCAGACGTGAGCGGCATCGCTCGCTGTTGTAATTGCTGCCGCTGGTCCCGAAAAAAAAACCCCCGTTAATTAACCGAAATACCAGTTTTCGAAACGCGCGCCTCCTCTACCCGCTGCGCGGCCTCGAGGCGTAACAGGCGACGAACCGTCGACCCCGTCGCGATATTCAGGCGACGCGGAACGTAAAAAATTGCTCCCGCATGTCGACTGCATGGGAATCGCGTTCGTTCCTTATTCTAATCTCTTATCGTCGCTACGGGGACGGAATCGGGAATCGTTCCCGCGTCGTTTCCCATTCAAGCCCCGCGCGTACGAGGAAAAGGTTAACACCCTCGTTACACGTCGAATCGCGGAGTCTCGACGTGGAAAAATAATAAATTCGAGCGTCGCGCGAGCTGCGCATTTAACCGTCCACGTTCCCGTGAAATTTTATCGCCACGCGTACAGCGATTTTCAATCAGAGACAGATAAAGGACGGCTCGACTGGGTTAAATTACCACGATGGTGAACTGCGAGATTGAGAAGCACTCGCGAGATATTGTTAGGCGAAGTGCAACAGAGGATCATCAGTACGGCGGTAGAGCAAACATGTCGCGATCAGACGAACGGTGTCTTATTGGAACATTAATCTTCGAGTATCGCGAGGCCATCGTTAAGCGCGCGTCAGCGGTGATGGAAGGAATAGATGAATCGTGTCTGTCGATTACTCTTCGGCTGGGAAATTGTTAGGAAAAACACTACCGCCACGTACGCCTCTGCTTTGCATATAAAACTGTCGTTGTGAGAGATAAAACGGAAGGCGAAGATAAAACAAGCTTGATCTGTGCCGACCCTATTCAGAGTTCCAAATTGGCCGCGGTTTCGCCTGGCGAAAATTAATTTCAACCGTGACCGGATTCAAGGATCCATCGGGGCGTGGCCCCATGATTCTACCCCTTAATTCTTTCCTCAAATAGCTTGTCGTATTCTCGAAGGGATTGCCGCACTGTCGGAGGGGCTAATCTTCGACTCGAACGAGGCTAAGTCCGGAATAAAGCGCGCGGCGGTCTCGTTTAAATCTAGCCCGCGCTTTTATCTCCTCGAGGAGGCGTACGAATCGTGGAAACGCGAATAAACTTCGTCCGTTTCTTCAGAGAATCGGTCGCTGAATTTTTGCGAATTGCGATCGAACGCGATCGACGCGATTTTTCGCGGAACCGCTCGCGATACCATCGTGCCTGTTGTCTCTAATGGAATCCCAAGATCGAACCGACACAGTGATGCATTACGCTGATCAAATTAGGGCGAGGGCTGTTCAGTCACACAGAACAATTTAGGATAGATTAAACATCCACGAAAATTAAAGCCATTACTTTAGAGTCAAGGTTTAGCCCTCATCCTTTCCTACATATGTCTGCCTTTTTTCGTTTTCACTTTCCAATCTATTGTTCCGTTGTTACATTGTTCGAGTCAAGGCGCTTTTTGGGTTTATTACTTGCTATGGTCGAAGGTTAGGACACACTCAAGGGTACCCTCTGGTTTGTGGCGGACACTTTACCATTTCTCTTACATTTTCATCCAATTAGCTTAGACGTCCGCTTCCCTCACCAATTTCGTAAAATGACAATTCACGAATCCGCTTGTCCTTCCGAAAAAAACACGCACTCTCTTTTTCCCATTTTTTCTAAAACACACAGTCACCATCAGCATCAACAAATTCACCGAACCGAAAACATCAACCATCCTTAGTGTATATATTGTATAAAATAAGCTATTTATTCGTGAACCGACCCACCAATCAGTTATTAAACATTAAAGTTGTTCTCAGTCGTGCCGTGCGGATATCTTGTCAAATTTTTGAGACACGAACTATTCGATCGGTACAAGGGCCAGCGCAGGGATCGTTCAGTGAAACGTGGAACCAAAGTTATCAACGACGCTCGTGGCGAAAGTAGTCGCGGGACCTACATTCCGCGACAACCCGTTAATAAACTTTACGGCCTGTACAGCGGGTATCATATTCGCGATTCAGATCGCGCGATGAAACGTAACGCGGCTGGATAAAATTATCGCCCTGTGCGGTCGTTAAAATAAGACACGGATCCCGGTAATTTATCGTTCAGAGGGCGGCAGCGGGGCGGAAACGGCGACGAGAGGAGCGTGGGAAACGCGGTGAAAATCTGCTCCAGCGGCCGCGCATCGGCGGGACCGGAAATAAATCAAATTGCAAATGCATCCGACGCGGGGCCAGATTGCAAAGTTCTACGCGGAATTGGCCGGAAGCCTCTGGGTTCCCGCATCGATCAGAGGATTCTCGAGACGCGCGAGTCCCGCGCGGTTCCCGCGTCGCGCCACGCGGAAATGTAAACGCCGCCGTTTCGCACCCCATTCGTTATATCCCCGCGCCCCCTTTTACATAATACACGATCCGCGTCGATCCGTGGCATTCGCGGCAATTTTGCCAGTTTATGCGACAGCGCGCGCCATAAAATCGCCTGGCCGTCGTTGCTCGATCCCGCCGCGCGAATCCTGACGATTGCCGCGTTCCATTTACCCGACGCTTGTCACGACGATCGACGGATACTCTTTCGAGGGCGTCGCGCGGCCCGCCGCGAGGAAATAAAACGCGAACGCGCCGATTACGAGTCGGCACGAAATAACGAGTTATCCGAAAGGCTGAAACCGAGGACCGCGAGTTATAAATTCGGCCATTGTTGTCGGGACGCAGCAGTTATTGTTATAAATCGCGATTCGAAAGCTGTCGGGCCGAGCGGGCGCATCAACCCCGACGCTTTTCAGATACTCCGCCTGAACGGGGTCCCGCGTGGCCCCGGCGCGCGCAGCTCGCGAAAACAACGCCGTCGACATTACGACAGCCAAGAATAACGGGGTGATTGATCGATCGATTAATCGATCAATCGATTAGCGACGTCGGGCCTCGGACAGGCCGCCGGCAACAATGCAGTTACTCGCTGGGCCGCGATATACCATTCTTAACAGACCGGACAGCCGATGACGCGTTTCAAACAAGAAAAACCGCGTACGGGGGTGGAAAAATAAACGAGGGAGCCGCGCGCGATATACCCGTGGCTCGCGAATTTTCGATAATGCGTCTCTTCGAGGACGTGACCGGTTTGACAGAGCAGCCTCGCGACGTCCCCTATCAAACTCCGCGCGCCTTTACCCGGAATCTTCGTCGAGTTTCATTTATATCCGCGGATCAGCCGCGCCGAACGTCACGAACGAACGTTCCGCAGTCCCTGGCAGCGAAGGGACATCGATCCTGGGCGGTCGCAGGCTCGAGGCGATCGATCGGTTCGTCTCGATGCAAGACGGACGCAAGGGTCGAAGCGTACGGGGGTTGCATCGCGCGAGTTAGAACGAAGTCATCGCAAGGTTAACGGACGTGGCGGAGAGACAACGCAGCGACTCTTCGAGCGACCGCAACGCTTCTCGGAAAAACAGCCTTCGGTCGTGGATCGCGCGCGAGCTGCGGTCGAGGTTTCGAGGAATCGCGAGATCGATAGTCGGCTGGGAGGCGCTGCGACACGCGACGAGAAGGGTTGCAGCCGCCTGAAATAATAATCCAGAGATACGGAGTCCCCCCCAAAAGCCTTAATCGCGGCTACGACGAAATTGGCCGCTGGGAAACAAGGCGTGGAACGTCGTTACGATAGCCTCCGGTACGCGCGTTTTGGGCGGCCCGATTTCAAACGCGGGGATGGAAAAACGTTCTCTTAAAGAAGCCTTTTCCCGTGCGATAAACTTTGAAACGCGCGGTTAATGAAAAGGTCGGGGGTTTAATTAAAACGAAAAATGTAAATAAAGCCTGTTAAGCAAACAATTCCATTTGAACGCCCGCGGTTGGGAACCGCGAAAGAAATGGCTCTCGAGCGAAATGCAGAACTTAAAGCTGCATTCTTCATCGCTTCCGCGCCCGGTTCCTTCGTTCTCCTTTCGTTTCTCGCTCCATCGAAACGGACGTCTCAACGGTTGCGTAATTACGCCTGATGACGTCATCCTGTAGCGTCGACGTTCCACGGGTTTATGGCACACTTTTACGGAGTCTGGTCGGAACAGATTCGATTATCGTCCATCGTCTTCTGCGAAGCGTTCGAGGGCGGCGGTCGCGGTGATGCGCGACGTGTAAACCGCGTCCCTAACGATATTTACCGAGGTCCGTGGCAGAAACGAAGTGCAACGCCTAAATATACCCGGCTTACCGGTATAATTAAAAGCAAACTCTCCTCCGGCGAGAAAAGTGGGGCAGGTCGCCATTTTCGAGGCAGTTACGTAAGGAGCCATCGAAGTTCCTCGCGTCCGATGGCTCAAGGACGCGTAAATCTCCTCGACGAAGACCGTAGCCGGACTCGTGTCGTCAGCGGGAGACCGCTGGCCTGCGTTACACGTGTGCCACCGGCGAACGAATCGATAAAGGGACACGTAGCCGCGCCACCCACACCCAGGTGCGCACCCTGGCTTCCTTAGGCCGCTCGCTCTATTTGTGTCGCGAGCAGTCGCGTGCATCCCGCGGCCGCTTTTCTATTTTCGACCTTTGCCCTAAGCGAGCGGCCCCCAGGCACGCTCGAATGTCAAGGTCGGATCCCCGATAATGGCGCGGGACCGGATGGCCGTGGCGAAAAGTAACCGCCCGGAACCGGACCGGAACCATCGCGAGAACGAGGTCTCTCGGGCGTTTGGTCGAGGGTGTTCGAATGCCTCGTCGATTCGTGATTGCGCAGGGGTGTCTCAGTCTTGCGCGACGCGTAAAATGTATATTTAAAAATTTGAGCTGCAGACAGATTTCTTTCAAAATTGCGACTACGAGCACCACGTTTTACCATGGTAATGCGAACGCTGCTTCCCCCGCGTAAAAGCCGAAACGAGTCCCGTTCCATCGGAGTTCGTAACCGGAGGTTAACCTCGAGGAAGGGGTCTCGCCCGACGCGGCGCTAAACATTCATCTCAGCGGAGTAGCTGGGCGCGATTGATGCTCGCCATAATGCAAACTAAATTGCCACAGGGCCACTCGTTCCCGCGGTTACGCGGCGTTCCCCATTTTTCACAATTCCCTGGGCCCGCGACAGGCTTCGTCGCGAGGCATCCGGAATCGGTAAGTGGGCGCCCACCCCTTCTGAATATAAATTAATTTTTCCCGCGCCACCGCGGCCGTATCTCGCTCCCCTTCCGTTTTAACGTACGAAAGACGATGACTCGAAGCTAGGCGCATCGAACTAGCTTCCATTCGCTATTTTTGACTGTAAACTATTCCGTAATTCCTGACGACGATCACCAAGTCTGACCTCGACTGAAACGGGGACAGGATTCGATGGTTTTCGCTATTTTTTATTGTAAACTATTCCGTAATTCCTGTCGACGATCACAAGTCTGACCTCAACTGAAACAAGAACAGGATTCGATGATTTTCGAGCCGTAACTTGCGCCACTTCCGTTTTAACGTACGGAAAACAGTGACTCGAAGCTAGGCGCATCGAACTAGCTTCCACTCGCTATTTTTTATTGTAAACTATTCCATAATTCCTGTCGACGATCACCAAGTCTGACCTCGACTGAAACAAGGACAGGATTCGATGGTTTTCGAGCCCTAACTCGCGCCACTTCCGTTTTAACGTACGGAAGACGGTGATTCGAAGCTAGGCGCATCGAACTAGCTTTCACTCGCTATTTTTTATTGTAAACTATTCCGTAATTCCTGACGACGATCACAAGTCTGACCTCGACTGAAACAAGAACAGGATTCGATGGTTTTCGAGCCGTAATTCGCGCCTCTTCCGTTTTAACGTACGAAAGAGGGTGATTCGAAGCTAGGCGCACCGAACTAGCTTCCATTCGCTATTTTTTACTGTAAACCATTCCGTAATTCCTGACGACGATCACCAAGTCTGACCTCGACTGAAACAGGGACAGGATTCGATGGTTTTCAAGCCATAACTCGCACCATTTCCGTTTTAACGTACGGAAGACGATGACTCAAAGCTAGGCGCATCGAACTAGCTTCCACTTACTATTTTTTATTGTAAACCATTCCGTAATTCTTGTCGACGATCACCAAGTCTGACCTCGACTGAAACAGGGACAGGACTCAATGGTTTTCGAGCAGGTTTGGATAGACGCGCGCTGGACGTTCGAATGGAGAGGGTCAACCCCGAGGGCGGCGCGGCTGTATAAATTAAACAGGACATCGTCTACCCCTGCTCGCGGCCGTACGAACATCGCCAGGTGCAAAGTCACGACAGGATGATATCGCGTATAAAGTAAGCGACACAGCCTCCGGCCACCTCCAGACAGAATTAACGCTGCGGTGAGTTTGCAGGCTAGTTACTAAAGGTAACTCGGCGTATCTGCGACGATAAGTTACCGAGTGAGCGAGAGAATGGGACGGTTGTTGCACGCAAACGGAAGGGACGCGAGCGAGAGCCTCGAACGAAGGGTTGAAGGGCGATAGAGGGAGAGAGAGAGAGAGAGAGATGGAGGGACGGTGTTACCAGCCAGTTACCAGGACCAGGTATTTACTTTCTATTTTGTCGTTGAATTTATACGCCGGCATTTTGCAACTTTATAGCATTCGTTATCCGTTGATGCGCCTCGATAGGGGGAGAGAGAAGGGTTGAAGCAGTTTTAAATAATTAAGTGTGCCGCCTGCGGCGGTTTTCGAGCCGCCCCGGGACGGCGTATACAAATTGCGAGCATCTCCGCGGCGAAATACACCGGCGAAACTTTCCATCGTTCGTTGATAAATGTTTAATACACTTAAATATTTGAACCGTTACACGCTGGATAATCGTTACGCGGAATTTCGCGCTGGTTACGCGTCTCGTTTCCGAGCACCGTGCGTTGCACCCTCGCGTAAGACGCAACGACCGATGGTAATCGAGTCTCTTTTATTCCGCTAATTTTTTTCCACGAATTTCTCTCGCTCCCGCGAGCTGGTTTCTGAATGATAAACTCCCCGGTGCCAAGTTCAACGTCCCAACAATTGTGGACGTCTGCAGTCGTCTAATTAAGGTCGAAGTGAAACGCGCGAGCACGTCGGTTCGTTCCAGCGGTTGCGCCTTCGCCTCGGAATTCCGCGGCCATTCGTCGCGTAGCAGGCAGTCATATTTATCCCCGAGTAAAGAATCGCGATTCGGCCAGGGTGCGACGTCCTTGCGAGGATGACGAAGGGCTCTGGTCGCGACGCAACTGGGACGCGCTCTGTCAAAGTGCCCGTGCCGCGTTGCGCTTCGTGCGTCGCGACGTACTCGTCGTTGATGATCGCGAACGAAGACGGACCTGGCGCGTCGGAGGACGAGAAGCGGAGGATCGAAAGTAGGATCGAGAGAAACGAAGAAATGTCCGAGGAGGCGAGCCACTCCCCGCCTGGACAAATTGAGTTTCCTCGCGGTGGTCCTGCCTCGACTTTCCTCCTTCTTTCGCCAGGAGAACCGACGGGCACGAACGGCTGTGAAAACGGAAACGAGATTTCGGAACGCTTTCTCTCCACCCCCTCGACTATTCCGAGCCCGCTCTCGATCCGATCTAACGGATAGACCCGTTACCCGTTCCCAGCTAGAAAGTCGATCGCATTAATCGTTAGACAAGGAGAGGTTGGACCCTCGATCGTTGCTGGGGTGTACGCCGCGTCCTCGCGGAAGAGTTACCCCTATCTCGCGAGGGGGATTAATATCCTTGTACCTTCGCGTGGATTAGATCTGCGAAATCTCCGATCAGAAGCTGGAACTGTCCGGGAACTGACACGACTTCTCGCGA
Source organism: Xylocopa violacea (assembly GCA_963969225.1). Classification (NCBI taxonomy): domain Eukaryota; kingdom Metazoa; phylum Arthropoda; class Insecta; order Hymenoptera; family Apidae; genus Xylocopa; species Xylocopa violacea. Next base: position 30,590,434 of record CAXAJV010000006.1, on the reverse strand, counting down.
ATTCTCGACGACAGCTCGCGCTTCTGAATCCGTGAAACGATAGACCCCTTACCTGTTCCCAGCTAGAAAGTCGATCGCATTAATCGTTAGACAAGGAGAGGTTGGACCCTCGATCGTTGCTGGGGTGTACGCCGCGACCTCGCGGAAGAGTTATCCCTATCTCGCGAGGGGGATTAATATCCTTGTACCTTCGCGTGGATTAGATCTGCGAAATCTCCGATCAGAAGCTGGAACTGTCCGGGAACCGACACGACTTCTCGCGAACTCTCGACGACAGCTCGCGCTTCTGAATTCTTGGAACGATAGCAAGGGGATGAAAATTGCTCGGTACAGTCTCGCCAGGTAAACGACCGAAGACGGAACGTTGAATAAAACGGCGCCTCACTTTTCTAAATACGTTCGCGGCGCTCTATTCTTTTAATAGCCTCGTCGCCTCCGCGAAATTGTCTCCAGGCAAACGGAGAAACCGGTCTCGTTAAGGAGTAACCGTCGCGAGGCGGGGAGGCGGAATGAATTTGCCCGTCCGAGGTAACGCGTCGCGATTTTGCCGAGCGCAGAAGTGGAAGTCACGCCGAGGAAACTATTAAGCGGGACAGTTTACGCGACTGGCGCGGAATAATTGAACGGTTCGAGGGGAGGGAGGGGGGTTAAAAATGGGAAATCCGGTCACACGAGGAGACGCAGCGCTAAGAGGGACCAAGGGGGTGGGCGGGCGGGGCAAATCAGGGAAGGTGCGAGCGCGATATTTTCTTGGAAACACCAAACAGTGGAAGAAATAGGTTGCCGTGGACGGGAGGGGGTTGCAACGAGCGGCGCGGCGATTGCACAGCCGGAACGGGGTGGCTCGCGTGTACACGATGGAAATTGCATTGTGCAATATTGAGAATGGAGCGGCACGGCTATTTCTAGGCGAAACGCGGCACCCGTGAGCCGCCGGGTCGCCGATCGTCCCGTCTGCTTTAAACAGTTATACTTTACGGCCGTTCGCCCGTGGGACCGCAGTATTCCATCGAAAAACTCGGGACACCGCAGCCGGCCGAAAAACCGTGCGACCGCCTGGAAAAGTTCGATGGCGGTTCTTTATTTTACACCCGCCGTTTAACTTTTCACCGCGTTCGCTCGCGTTAAGGTTAACCGCGTCGCGCGTGCACATCGGCCGCCCCGATTGCCGACCATTTGCCTTCCGCCGCCAGCTTAAATACGCGCCACCCCGGAACGTTTACGGGACCGCGTTCGCGTGCGCTCTTAATTGCAACGTCCGCGAGTGGACGTCCGCGGAGGTTAAGCGCGCTCCGCGTCGTTAGGGCTGTGAAAAGGGACTTAAAAATGTTCTCCACGGTACCGTCACTTCGACAGCGGGTACGAGAGTACGGAAGTTGCGTCGAGCGACACAATTTTCACGCGGGAGAGACGTCGTTTCTTTGAGACTCGCCGAGCGGATTGACGCGGTTAGCAGACGGTTGAACGACAAGCGTGCGCGTGACCGTGGAACGCGCGACTCCGCGCGAGCTCCGCGAATCCACCCCCGCGGATAATTCCCCTTTAAAAAGCGGGAACGCGGGAAAAACGGCGCGGCACGCGAACTTCCGCCCCGGAAATCTCGTCGGCGAGCAGTCGAATTTATTCCGTAACTTTCGAATCGCGTCTTCCCGAACGTATCGCGGGGCTTTCTCTTCCGCTCGTCGGCGTTTGTTCGACGAATTTAAATTCCATCCGTCTCCCCTCGACTTTAAATCTTGTATCCCCCTGTCCGCGGTTTATTCAACGAATTTCGGCCCGGCGGAACCGTTTCGGGGAATTAAATTCCGCGGCAACTTCGCGCGGCGGTTTCGCGCCATTACGGAAACTTTGACGAGCTGATCGCGCGTGCTGCAATTTTCGCCACTTCGCGTCGCGTTCGTCCATTTTAATCGCCACGAGAGCGAAAAGTACAGGTTAGAGAGAGACAGAGAGAGAGAGAGAGAGGTGAAACGTTGACAATGAATCGGCATCGATCCCTCGTACGACCTCGTTCCCAATAATTCAGACCGACGTCTGTGGAGACCGATCGATGTATCGTCGCCCGACGCTCGTTAAATATTTCAAAATGGTCGCTGATCTTCGTCTCGTAGCCCGACAACCCTCGCGCGCATCGCTCGAATCGACGTCACTGAGCGAGCGTCGTCGATCGATCTGCCACGATGGTAATTTTAAGCAAACTCGTGCTACCGCGTCGCGCGAAGATGTCGATGACCTTGAGCAAGTCGTGTGCATCGAACGAGGAGGAATAATTGATGCGCCTCTAGTCGAGGAGGGACCCTTAACGGAAGAAACGTTGCAACGGAAACGATCGCGCGAACCGCAACCAAATAAATAAATCTTACACGACGTCTTCGTGAAAAAGATGTTACAATGATGTTTTTAGTTAGACGAAGGTGACCTAGGATGGTCTCTAAGCGGCTCGACCTTCAAATATAAATGATACACGAGCGACCTTCGGCAATACTCATCCTGAACGGCCTTAAATTGCCTCAAATTGCCCTGTACGATCTCAAACGACTTTAAATAGACTCGAACGACTCCCAAACGACCTTCGAGTGACTTTCAAATACCGTGGAGTGGGTTTCCTTGGCATTTAACGACACCGCCGCACCCTTTTTTTCTCGCGCGACCGCAAATAATTTTCCGCGATGCCCAAGTCGACCTTTCCCCCGTCTGCCTTCCAGACTGGTTCAACTTCGAGGGGATCGATGTTCTAAAAGCCGTCCTGCATTTAGAGGAAGCAAGGAAGCGGCTCGAGTATGCGATTCGTCGCGGTGGATGGTTAAAAAAGGGATTTCGGGGCAAATAAAAACGACGAAAGAACCGTCACTTGAATGGTGGAGAGGGGTATTCAGTGGACCGGAAGTTGGATGGCTCCGCGCGAGGAATGACGATGGAAAGATGCCGCCGCGATATTTCAGACGCTGCTGCGTCGATACGTTGCCCCGACGATGCGAAAAACTACCCCTAAAATCGTCGACAGAGAAACGTGCCTCGGCGAAAATCCGTTTCTTTGTCCGCTAGAAAAATCACGGCGTCGATCACCGGGAAACGAACCGCGATTTCTGCGCGCACCTAGGCGCTCTTTGATTTCACCCGCCTCGTCGTCGAATTCCGCGAGAAGTTCGCCGATCGGCGAAACAGAGGGGTGCGAAGGGGCTGGGTACGCGAACCGTGTGTCGCGCCTCGCTTATCGAACACCGTTCGAGCTCGTAAATACGGCCTGACTCGAAATGAGCGGCACGAAAGCTCGTATACACACGTTCGCCGACTCGGCGGAACGTTCGAACGCGCGCCACCCCCCCGCGTTCGCGGATTGTTAAATAAATAGCGAGCTTCGACAGGGGCAAAAATCGGAAAGGATGCAGGTTCGACGAGGGGGATGGGGCGAGTTTCACGGGGCTATTTGGAGAACGCGTCGACGATCGTTTCGACGGAGAGCGGTTCATAAATACGAACGCGCGTTACTATCGCGTTACGGTGTTTTTAACCGGCGAATTCACGAGCGGAGACGACTCGCGACATGGTCACCGCGCGTTGTTGAATCGTTTCCACTTGGCGTTTCACCAGTTTCTCCGGGAACTCCGAACGACGGAGGACGGGGCGAGGGTGGAGAACGAGGCTGGCGGATGGCGCGGGGCAATCGGCGTGCATTTGCTCCGCGTCGGAACTCCCTCGGGAGGAAACGGGGATTTAAGTTCCGTCTGATTCCGCGTCGACGCATCTCGAATTTAAGATCGCCGGGAGGAAATCTGCTCGTTACACTGGGGGCCCTCGCGAACAGACGAGTAGAGGAGAGGGCCAGAGAGAGAGAGAGAGAGAGAGAGGGAGGGCCACGGTCTCTGGGTAACGATCGATCTCTTAATTATTCGCCAGCTCTTGACCGTGCTCCCTTGTGACCAACGAAAATACCGGTTTGCGCGGAGATCGAACTATTCGAAGGGATCCCTTTCGAAGCTGATTCGGTTCGACCAAGCATTGACTGGTCTACTGCTAACGATACTCGAAACAATAAACCGTTGTTCAACGTTCCACCGATACGACGCGATATTACGGATCTTATTACGTAGAACCAAGTAAAAGTGTACTTGATTTGAAAATGTATAAAGTGGAAGTTATAATTTGAGAAGGTGAATATATCACGCTCCATGCTCCATCGCGAGATTTATGCCACGGTCAAAGTAACAGCTACTTTTGAGAAACGTCTTTAGTTTCTTCCTGGATGCCAAAGCTTAGATGGTACGTGACTTAACGCGTATCAATTTCCCGTTTTCCAACGCGAGCGTCCTGCGGATTCTCCGCTTCGATCTGTCCGCTTTAAAATCAAGACCAACGGAAATCGTTCGCTCGTAACCTCTCATCAGAGGTCCTTTGATTTCTCCCCTCCGCGAGCCGACTGCTACGCGTACCACCCATCCGGTTGTTCGATTTATTCTCGTTCGAGTTCCTCTCGAGGAACCGGTAAATCTTGTCGCTTTTCGTGCTCCGCTCTCTGGCAAACGGCACGGAGAGGGTGGAGTGACTGGGAGGGGTTGGAAAAATAAAAGGGGACCGTCGTAGTCGCGGGCGAAAGAAAAGGGAGCCCGGCTGAAAGTCGGGTTAAAAGGCGGAACGGAGACGGAGAGCGCGCGAGACGAAAGGAATCGTCGTCGCAGTCGTCGAGTTCGCGCGGAGCAAAAGTTGGCCATTTTACATTTGCACGAGCATTCCTGTGTACGTTCGCTTTGTGCCGACGGTTGTGTTTACTCGCCGCGGACACACGCTCGCGCGAGCATGCACCGTGCAAACACGGAGAGCGACGTGCATTCGAAGACAGTCGTTTTCGTGGAAAAATGTAAACTGTCTCGCAAAGAGAGAGAGAGAGAGAGGTAGAGTTGTCCGAAAGCAAATGTCACCGTAGTCGAGGAGCGCGCAGATCCGCTCGAATTAACGATCTTTTACCAAATCCGTCGAAGTGGATGTCCGCCTGTCTGGAAGATCGACAACTCGATTGACGCGCGTCGTTCTCGCGGACGAAATCGAGCCGTTCCCATTCCGACAACGTTTCGAGGGACCCATCGAAAGTCATAATCCGAAGTGCATCTAAAGTGCAGCTTCATCTCGCGAGAACGATGACAATTTTTTCCTATAACGAACCACGTTTGACGTTGCTGCGCCGATCTAAACACGAACGCTCCTTTCCCCGGTTTTCCGCACCGTCGACGCTCTCGATGAAAATAAAATCGGTCTCGCGTTCGCAAGGGATGTCAGCGGAGCGTGCACGCGGAGTCGAAACGCGTAAACCCGTGGGGGGAAAAAAAGAAAAGAAAAAAAAAAATGAAGAAAACCGCGGTCGCGAGCGGGAAACGCGAGCGGTTGTTGGACGTCGTTGGCGACGACGAGACGACGGGGCAATCGTTTAATCGAGATATCGGCTCTTCCCTTCCGGCTCGATCCACCTCGAGCCGGCTCTCCCACGATTCCCCAAGTTATTTCGAGGGTTTTCCGGCTCGGTTCCCGGGGTAATACATAGCCGTACACCGAGGAAGAAAGGGGATCCTGGTCTCGTTCCGGCGGAACCTTCCATCCGCAAATCGGGTTAAAGCTCGCAGCTTTCGCGGTGATCCACTTCGATTTCCGCGGGGACCATCCGACCGCCGGTTTCCTTTTTCACCCTTTTACCACCGGCAAACGATCAACTGCTTCGCGATGATACATCGTGCCCCGTTTCGCTGCCCGTTACGCGGCACGTCTGACCGTTGATTGCTTTCTACTACTTAAATTTCCTCGCCAGAACAGGATCGAAGTCGATACATCGCTCGATGGATCCACGAGAGGCGAAGAGTTCGCCGTCCGCGAGAGATCTCTGACCCTTCGAAAATCTCCTTATCCGCGATTCGATCGGTCGAAATTCGAAGCGAACTTTGATCTGCACGTTCTTCTCGAACCGAATTATAAGATCGAGAAACAAGAGGCTTCTTCGATCCGTTTTCCAAACGACGACTCATCGATCTGCTGCTCCACCGTGGGAATCTCGGTGCGTCTGTTTCTCTCGAACGAAGTTTGCTAATCGTTCGAAGGGTGAGCTCGTCGATCCCTCGATCCGTCGTTCGCGCGAATTCACGTGTCCTCTTCGAGAGCTGTCTTCCCTCTAGACAATAACTTGCCAACGGTTCGTCGCGTCGTTTAACTCGACCGTCTCTTAAATGCAAATGGAAAACTTTTAACGAAAGCCATCGCCGTGCCCCTCGTTTCGGCCGAGGAGGGGAGAAAGAAACCCGTCGTTACTATAAACTCCGCCCGGGCGAGAATAATAAGAAGGCATTTGCATCGTCCGGCACGCTCGACGATTATTTACTCTTGCTCTTTGTTTCGCGGGGAATAATCGCCCGTTTTCCGTCCGACGCCTCGACGCTGGTTGCCGGAAGAATTGGCACCTCCGTTCTCCGACAATAACGAATCCTTGATCGTCTTCGTCGTTTTAATTGTCCCGCTCGCGGAACGAAAACTCGTTCAACCCTTTCGAACGGAGGATGGGACGATTAAACGAAGCCCAGGCTCGATACGTCTTGTCGTTTGCATCGATTATGTCCGAGGATTAAGAGGAAGCTACGCGGAGCGCCTTTGCGCGCGCGTTCTTTCCTTCTCGCGATCGATTCGAACGCTCCTATGAATTGCAAATCGACTCTAAATGGACAGTACGCGATACATTATCCACCGTGGATCGCAAAACGACGCGCACGAGGTGAACGATCCGAGAACGAGCCGTCGAACGGCGCTAAGCTGTTGACGTTACGTCCGCTTTCACCCGCCGGTTTAACTTCCACTGCGTGTTTATGCTCGTTAAGCTGACATTTCACTTGTTTCTAACCGCTGATGCCGCGGTTCACCCCGATCTTGTTGGTACGAACGCGGTCGAGCGTTTTCTAAAAATTACCCTCGAAACCGGGACCCAGGTGGTATTGATTTTCATCGACCCGGTACGAATGCCGCTGCGAACAGCCCTGGTTAGCGTGTTTTCATATTACCGCGACGAACCATGGCCGACGAACGGACGCCAGACCCGACAAATATTGGCCCCCCGTGACAAAGGACTAATCAGAGGCGAGGCGAGCGCGAAACGTGTCGCCCGTTGTGAACGCGGACTCTCGACCGTGCCGATCCCACCCCCGCTGTTATTCTTCCGCTTCGAACTCGAGGCGGAAGGATCCGCCGCCCTTTTGAAACTCGTAATTGCAGCCAGAATAAGGCAAAGGGAATCAACTCGACGGGGGCAAAGGTCGAACGGGCCGCGCTCGGACCATTTAGTTAATGGAAACCAATCGCGTGATCGACAAAGTCACACGATATTCCCTGATTAATTAACATCGTGATCCATCGAAATTACGAAACCGATACATCCTGCCGTAATTCTATCCGGCGGAGTGCATAAGCGAGCTCGTTTCACTTTTGGCCGGGCGCTACGCGAGCTCGTCGAGCCGCTCGATCCCATCGACGTTTCTATCGGCGATCGATCGAAAGATCCGACGTGCGGTGGGTCCAGCATCGCCGAAATCCAGCCGAGCGCGTCGTCTCGTCTCTCTTCGATTTCGACCCACCCCGCGTCGCCGCCGCCCGCTCGAGAATTGACCTAAGCGCGTGTGCGGCACCGTGCGTGTGCCTCTATTCGAGAGGATTTCCGTGTCACCGGCACGCACCCCTTCCCGTCGCATCCCCCTGCGCCCACGCACACGCTCTATCTACTATTACGATATTAACGACCGATCGAATTGCTTTCCAGCTAAGCTTCCCGGCTCCCGTTTGACCGAGTTCGCGGCCATTACCTGCGTTACGCCGGTGGAAACGCTCGAAACAAAGGGAGTATCGCGCTCTTTCGCGTTCTATGGGCGCATCCCGCCGTTTCCTTTACACAAATTCCCAGCTCGATGCGTTCAGGGGCTGTAACGCGATCCATTCCGCGGAGTAACCGCTCCGCGCTGAACGAATTCGCGTTCGAATTTACTCCCTCTGCTTACTCTGGTCGCTTAGATTTCATAATTTAGATCGCGAACGCGCGATTCAGCGTGGCACACGTCAGAATCGACGATAAACGAGAGGAAGAGCGTCGTGGACGGACGCGTTGACCGAGAAACCAAACGTCTCCATTCGGGATCTACGTTTAATATCCCTCGACACGGTCCACCCCGCGGGTAAGCTGTTCCCCTGTTCGCGGGAGCGGAGATAAATCTCGCGTCGTTCCATTCGATTCGCAATTTTCCCGCGCGAGAAGAGCCGGCCACGGGAATAAAGTATCCAACGGAATCGCTAATCCGGCTGCAAACACGCCCGATATTGAGCCACCTGTTTGCGCCGGCCGCAATGTTTACGATGCGCCGCCCAAGAGAACCGCGCCGCGATTGGTTCGACGGTATTTTTAATAAAGAACACAGAGCCGGGTGCATCGTACGCGCGACACGGAGGGCGAGGCTGTTCCGCGGTCGCGTTTCCACCCTTCGCCCCTTTTTTTTTTTTTTTTCTCTCTCTCTTTATCGTCCTCCGTCGCGCCGTGCGTTAAAGCAGTAAAAGGGGCTGCACGTGTGGAATGCGACCTAAGTACGTTGAAACGAATGCACGCGTCACGCCGCCTCTCGCGTGTATCTTTTACTGCTTCCTTATCGCCCGCCTGGTTATTGTACACGCGCCCCCTAAAAATGTTCCCCGCGTATTTTTTAACACCCCGTATAATGGCGCTTTTAGAGGCACTAAAATCTCTGGCAAAAATTGTAGCCGAAACCGCTCGTTTTTTTCAACGATCTCGGTTCCCCGCCCACCCGAAACGCGAGGGTGACGCGCGAGTATTAATCAGCGACGAAATGACGCCGCCATCGGACAGAACGGTTCCTGTTTAATGTGCCATTATCCAGTCGAACGCGGGGGGGGAAAGAAGGAGGCTGACGGTCTCGCGGACGCGCGGCGATCGATCGTTTTCGAAAGAAAAGCGATATTTCATCGTTATCGCTTTATTGTTTCCTCCGCGCCGGCAACGGCGGTTCGCCATTTCCAAACGCGGTTACGCGCCCGCGTTATCGTTAATCTATATTCCGCCGTGGCGGGCGCCGAAAACGGAGAACGATGCGTGCATTTCCGTGGGCGGGGCGGGATGGTCGAGACTAATATTCGAGCGGAATAATATTCCCCGAGCGGCGCGTTAACGATGTTTTACTAAATACTTGCGCAATGGAAGCCGGCTGCGTAAAAACACCGACAAATTTCGACGGCTCGTTGCGTTCCGTGGTGGCGTCGATGCCCGGGCAAACAATGCCGGCTACGAAATTCCTGTTTGTTAACCAGTTGGATGGAAAACTCGCGCGGTGTTTAAAGACGAGAAATTATAGTTCCGCTCTGATACGATGGAATATTTATTTATCTATTTACTCGTGGGAGATGACGCCTCCCAGGTCCCTGCATCGATGTTCTCTTGTTTTTTCAGCGTTCTTGGGGCAGCGTTGAAGTCAAACTGTTGCGATCGCCTGCACATCGAAGCCACGTTGCGTCATCGAGCGCAAAAATTAACAGGGTTGTGTTCACTTAGAACTCGTTTCGACGTCGCTACTCGGTAGAAGATCGTACACCAACGCTCGAATGCGTAGGTACACGCGCGAAGGGTGGGAAGAGCCGCGTGTAAGCTCGAGGGGGTGGTACCCGCGGTCGTGTGCGTCGCCAGGGGCTCCCGAGGAGGGTGGCTCGAAGAATTGTAGATTTAAGTCGTGTCTTATCGCGTGGAAGTAGTAGCCCGCGGCTCGCCGTTGAACCTCGTCACGACCCGCCTCGAAGACGCGGCTCCGTGGCTCCGTTTCGAGCGTTCTGCCGCGTGTGCAATATTAAAGGCCGCCTTAAAAACGGGCGCCGCGCCGCGCCGCGTCGACACTGGCGTAGGGCTCGCCCCTTTCCGTTGGATTAATGGAAACGGCGTCGAAAGCCTCGCGATCGTGCGCGCACGTACTATGTCGCGAATAACATACGCTCGACGCTATTAGTTGAGTTCATTACGGGCGGACTGGAGGCCGTTCGAGGCGATAGAACGGCAAGTGTAACGGAGTCGCGCGGTCTTTTGATGGACAGCTGATAAATCGTAACGCGAACGCGGCGACACGAACGGCACACGGAGCGATACACGCGGGTACCTCTGGTAATTTCAACGCGGATAACGCATCGATAACGTCGGGACTCGAGTGACCGCGATTACCGCGATCGCGCGGAATCGAACCGCGTCGCGCGGCACAAAGGCTCGCGCGATCGATTGTTCCGCGACGACGATTATCGTCACCGCGGTTCCGTAATTAAAGGAACTCGAAGGGCACGAGTATCGGTATCAGCGCGGGCAAAGTGCTCGCGATGTCGTGGAGTGGCCACTTTAAAAACAACCGGCGCTACGACACGCCAGGTCGAACGCAGCGGCGTAGCCACCCGGGGCTGGTTCCTCCGCCCATCTTTCGACCGGCCCGTTATATCCGATTTAACCAGAGCCCTGTTCGTTACGCGTCGAAAGCGACCCGCTTTTTTCTCCTACGAGCACAACAGTTTCGTTTCCACGTCACGTTGTGAAAAGGCACGATCACTGAAAAGGCGACGGGCCGAGCTGGACGTTGGACGTGGACGAGGGAGACCGTTCGCGAGAGGAAGAATCAGAATTCAATGGATGTCTACGCTATTGGCCGGCCTTCCTGTTCTGCCTGGCCGCCTTATATATACCGTGGCTGGTTCCCTGCGCGGCTGACTCGTGGCTGACTCTCGTGCCTGGCTATGCCTGAATACCCGGCAGGCTCGGCGCGGCGGGCAACTGCATTGCAGTACCTCCTCCATATGCCAGGCAGCGTGCGCTCCGAGAAGGAGCCCACCGCCGCCGGAAAGGGACGGAGCGAGCCAACCCCGCGATTTATCGAGCTCTCCAATTTTCACCGCGGATCGTCCGCGGCTGGCTCCCTCGCCGCGCGACTAATTGATATAATTAACCCTCCGCTGCCCAACGGAACCTTCCACTCCCGTACTCCCTGGTCGATTAAACTTTCGTTACGCGAGCGCGTTCACCGGGACGAAAAATCTCCGAAGATGAAGGGTATCCACTCCGAGAAGAACGACGTCGTCGTCGATAATAAGTCGAACGGTTCACGCGCCAAGTAAACGTGATGGCGATCTACTCGAACGTTACTTCGCTTTCCCTGGCGAGACAACGGCGTTACATTTTCCGCGTAACGCGAACGCTGGATCCTCTGCTCGAATTCCGAAGGGGTGTCGCTCCGAGATAAGGGGTTGAAGGATATCTTCTCGGTTTCGAAAGATAGGCGAACGCGTTGCAAAGGGAGATACTAGGGCGGCATGGGAGGATGGGAGAAATAGAGACGAGGAAGGGGACGAGGGCGGGCTGAAGGTGATACATACTTTCCCGGGGCAACGCTGGCCCGTGGCAATTTTGCCACGCGTGTTTTTCTCAAGATTTATGCCCGGCCGTGCCACCGTTTAACGACGTCTCCCGCCTCCTACGGTTATTATCGCGCGCCGGCGATGCGCCACCCCTAAAGTTATCATCCGATAACCGTCCGGTCTTTTCGGCATCTGCGCGACGCTAGACGAAAATTCCAACGGCGGATGTTCTTTCCTGCTGAATCCGCCGCTCCTGGCAGCTCCTTTCAGCGACATATCTTCCTTGCCCCCGGCTCCGGAGCCAGCCGCGCACGTCGCGGAGGATATTAAAAATAGAACGCGCGAATTTACGATCGTCCTCCCGGCTCGTCGACCGTTAAATTTCCTCGTGGCCGTGCCGCGAGACGAGTAACCGCGTCCCGTCCGCCTGATTCGACGAATTTAGATTGGCCAGCCGCCCCGCGTTGCTTAAAACGAACGCGGAAGAGCGCGATGGCCGACGAGCCGCCTTCCGTCGAAGGGATAACGAGGCTCGTTAAACCGAGGCGAGCCGCGAGGTGGAATAACGCGAGGATAAACGGGTAAATTGACAGGGGTATCGTGCCGCGTTCGGAGTTATTATTCCACTTGTCGGGCACGTGACACGGGCACGCCTGACTTCCGTCGTTCGCGGGACATCGAGCTTGGTAAGCACCGACGACGACGTCTACTCGGACGCGTGGCAAGACGCTTCCTACGATCGTCCTCGAGACGCCGTGGCGAGACGACCGAGCGATTCGCGTCCGAAAGACGCTTCCGACCTCGAATTATCCGGCTAACGGTCCTGAGCGCGCGACGACGCTAAACTCCGCCGTTTCGCGCGGTTTTACGACGCGGGATAACGTCGTGGAGCCCGAGCCGGGTCACGTTCAATTTATCGCTTATCGTTCGCCGAATTTTACGGCCGTTCGCGAATTAAACTAAATCGCGAGATGGCATTACGCGGCGCACCAAAACCGGGCCGCTCTCCTCCGACCTTCCAACCCTTCCTTTTTATTCCGCGCGGCGAGCTGCCGTTTGTAAAAGTTTGCCCGGCTACGCGGAATTTCTATTTCCCCTGTTTGCCTAAATCCCCGTAAAAAATTACGAGCAGTCGTTAGCGAAGTAACACGGCCGCGGTTTAAAGTGCCGAGGTTACAAAAATGAGCGAATGTGGGATCCCTGGGGGAGTCGAGGAGGGTGGATCGTCCCGTCTCGCTTCTCGTGGCCGGTTCCGCGCGCCTCGTCGAGGCGGCGTTCCCGACTGCTCGCGAAATTTTATTCTCCCCTTCTCAATATTACCAGAGATAACGCGCTGAAATAACGATATTCGCGTTGCAAAGTTCGCGCCACCCCTCGCCCCAGAAACCGACCTCCCGGATTGGCTTTCGAACCGCAAGTTTCTCGAGCAACACCGCTAGGCCGTTCGCGCGTCGACGAACAACGTAACCGGTCAATTATTAACCACGATCCATTGTTGCTCGCTGCGCGAGACCGTAACTTTTAATTCTTCACCGACCCCTGTTTCTATGCGAGACGCCATTGCGTGCGCGTACGCAGACGGGGTGAAAACGAACGAGGAACACTCGCAGAGGCACGCGGAGTCGCAGGGTCAGCGCTTTGACTGTCGAATTTGCGAGTCGATCCGAAAGAACGGTTTTTCTTCGCCGGAAGGGAAGGCGTCTGAGCGGCGGAAGGGCAATTTCAACGGCCGGCAACTTCGACCGGCGCTGAGTCCTCGGTTCTCGTCGTCGCCGAGGTAATTGCGTGTTTATCTGCTCGGCTTAATTACGTGTCCGCTTGTCCAGCTGCGAGTGGTAAATTTCGTCCACCCCCTTTACCACACCCCGGTGTTCGTGTCCGCGGTAGACGTCGGACGTCCGCCATTTTGCGCCGACTGCGAAGCCTCGAGTCGGCTCTACTTTCCAGTTGCCCGTTCGTCCCGCGATATCAATTCGATTCTGGCGTTGATCGACCGCGGATCGAGCTCGAACGCCTCGACGGAAGTCGAGGACTCGCGCGTTCGATCGTTTCGTCGAACGAGAAACGATCGACGAGAGCGTCGCACGCGCGCGAGATGCGACTGGGAAATTTCGAAAGCTTCATCGTCCAAGATCGCTGGCAGCGTTTCATAATTCGATATCGGGCTTCCGTTTCAAACGGTTACGATTACAAGGCGCTGGTGTCAAAGGAAATGCCGGGCGTCGCTGGAATCCGTTCGAATTCTTGAGGGTTGCCTCCCCTGTAAGATGAACTGTTGCGTTCCGCCAACGTTACCGCATTATCGAGGTAATGCTAACGCGTAGACGCTTCGCGCGCATTATCGTGTTTCGCGTGGCTTCTCTCGCGTTTTAATGAAACATTTTGAACGCGACATTGGTACGCCGCATCGTTTCGTTGCCTGGAGAAAAAGAGCACACGGCGATGATACCGGGTTATTAAAAGGAAAGAAGTCCGCGAACGACAATTGAGAAACTTAATCCCGGGTTAACAAGTAACGAAACGTTGAATGGAGAAGCGAGCTCCACTCTCCGGCGACTCGAGGCATTATCGGGGCCGGATAATTGAGACAAAGAGCGATAACAAATACCGGATGGAAGGCGGAACAGCTACTTTCGCGCTCTTTCAGGGACGAAATAAGGAACTCTCGAAATTCGCTCGCGCAAGAACTTTTTCTTTTCACGTGGATTCGCCGTGCAAGTTTTTCAATGAACTTTAAAGCGCTTGCCCTAATTTCCCGGTGAATGGGGGACCGCATGAAAGCGGCCCCGACCCGCTTTATTTTTTCCCTTCCCAGAGTCCAGATCCTCCCCCTCTCCCTTTCTTTCTCTCTCTCTCTCTCTTTTCTTTTCTTTCTCCTTTCTTCCCGCTCGCGATCCTCAAACGTCGCGTTGCACGTACGCGTGCAACCGCGGCGCGGGAACAAATAAAAAGAATCGGGGCTGAAAAGAAGCCGGGGCGCGCGGCAAGCTCCCGCTACCAGCTGACAATCCGTTCCCACCGTCGCCGCCGGAACTTTCGAATAAGAGGCAACAATGTGCGAATTTTTACGCGAGATAAAACCGCGGAAGCCACAAAGCTGCCTTGTCCTTTTCATTCTTTTCCGCCCGCGCGACGCCCCGTCCACCCCATTAAAGGCGAGGCTGGAGAAAGGGTGAGAGGGCACCGCGTTCGATCTCGCCTCCGTCGTCCGCGAATGGAAAGCTTCTCGCGCCTTTTTCGCTCCGCGTCGAGCAACGCGGGTGGGGAATTAACGACGAATCCCGCGCCCTTTCGTTTATTAAAGTAACAAACTGAACAGAGCGGCGATAATCTGGCTCGATTTATTAATAACGGGGCGGAGCAATGGGCGCTGAACAAAGAGGAAAATGGAGAGAACCAGGGGAATGAAAATGGAGCAACTTCTCTTCTTCGACCGTGGCGAAGATTCTTTCAACAAAGTGGTCGGAAGGATCGCTGGAGGGGGCTGGCGCCGTTCGAAGTAACGAGGAACAGGCTGCGTACGTACGGTTTAAAGGCCGCGCCGAGAAAAACGACGGCCGGAGCGGTTTAATTACTTCGGAACTGGTGCGCTCGGTCCAGAAAGTTGGATCTCCCTTGTTAATGGAAGGGTAAATATCAAGAGGCGGGCGAGCATCACGAACCCGTTAAAGATTCAGTCCCGTCGGAGTGGTTCAACTTTTAAGTGCTCGCGCCGCGACATAATCCGACGTTTTGTATCACCGCGCGGTCTCTAACAATGTTTGCGGACGATCATCCACCGAAGAACCTTCTTCCGCCCCCTCTCGCGACGTTCTATTTGCGTAGGCCATCAACTTCTAGCCGGTGAGACACGACGAATATCAATCGTTCCACCCGCGCTTTGTTTCCACCCTCTTTGAGAGCCGTCTCGTTCGAACGGACGACGGTTTATACCGTAGGAACGAGTCGATTTCACAGGATTTCCTGTTAAACCGTCCCGGTTCTGGCGAGCCGGATATATCAACCGGGGCTCGTCCAGGCCGCGAGTCGTTCCCCGGAAATTTCGCGAGTACGTCGAGAACAAAAGGCGCGCGAGGTGAATTCTGTCTACCAGTCGGTGAAATCCAGCAGCGCGAAGGGGATGATGCTCCTCTTGGGTTTCCGGATACTGGAAATTTTTTACGTCCCCGTACAATGAAACCAAATCCCCACCTTTTTAAACGTATTCTAAACACGCGCCATTCCGACGCTTTTAGACCGGTCAGACGTAGAACCCCTGGCGAGGAATTCTTCGTGCTTCTCGAATTTTGTAACGGAAGCCGCGGTGCTTCGCGTCAGATTTCATAATAAGCTGCCAGCGGTTTGTACCCCGCAACAACGTGGTAATTAAACATTTGAAGAACCTCGATGGTTCGCAACGAGTCCTTAATTAAGAATTTGTGCCTTGGTACGTCTCCAGAAGCGTAGCCGCGTCGAGAGGGGTATCGCGTCGGTGCGGTAACGGGACACGAGCATATTGCCTCCGTCGTAAGTCCCTATTAAGACCCTCGAGGACTCAATAAGCGGCCGGCAGGATTGTCCTCTTTTGAGAATTGGAACTTCCGCAGTAATCGTGTTCGCAGAGAAAATAAACGAACACCGTCAGGAGGGGGGGGGGGGGGAGCTCATCTCGAGAGCGTTCCTCGAGAAATAATCGCCCCGCCGCCCCCGCCGCTTCGATCCGCCTTGGTTCCCGATATAACTTGAAACTGCTATAATTTCAGCCGGCGAGTTTTACGCCCGAACTTTTATGGGAAGTGTCGCGCGGAAATTTTCATTCAGCATAATTCATAGCGCCTTTATAGATCAGCCGAAGAGGGGGTGAATTCCGCGCGAACTTTCCACCGAACGATTCTCGATCAACGTCCAGGAAGCGGTACTTCCATTCCCACCCTCTCACTCGTAATTTCATCGTCAACGAGCGAAACTGTCCATCCAATTAAAGACAGGCGTCTAATGAATATTCCTGACGTTTTCTTTCGTCGTTTCGCTTCATCGCGTTGAGACAGCCGCCTTCAGTTCGCTGGACAACGTAAAAATAAGGGCGTTCTCGGTGTAACAGAGTTCAACCGACTCGCTCGTCCGAGAGAAAATCGGCTCACCGACGATTACACGCGTACGCGTCAGCGAGGGTTGGCTGGCGGTGGTTGTTTCTGAACGGACGTCCGTTACAAACTGGGCCTAAGAGAATCGAGTCTCTACGTCTATCCGTGGCAACGGTTTCAGAGACGTCAAGAACATTGCCGGGAGAAAGAGCAGTGACGTGGGCGCGAGCGAGAGACGGGTTGGGTAACCGGGGGTTGGCCGTGGGTGGGCCTTTGCGGGCGTGCAACTCGAGTAACGCGGGCAAAGTTGCCAACGCGTCGGTTCTCTGTCGGGTCAGTGTATACAACATCGACGAGTTTCCGTGCGAGGATCATGAACCAACTCTGGCCGGGGTTCATTAAGCGAGATAAGACCGAGGGAGAAACGGAACGGGTCTCTTTCATCCGCCCGTCGCTGTTTCCTCGATGCACGCGCGAGGACTCCATTTTAATCGTCCGCGGGGGATCTCCCGTCGCTAATTTATTTAACGTTCCCGTCGACGTCGGAAGACCGCGTTCCTCGTTCTCGATGCGTGAAATATTAGCCGCCGTCCGTCCGTCCGAATCCATCATCCCACCCCGTCTATACACTTGACTCGCAGAGTCGATGGACGATCTATAGTTGAAGTTAGGGATCTGATACACCTCTGACCGATACCGTTGCCGGCTCGTCGCCATTAGGGCGTAATTGAGAATCGATACTCGATCATCCCGCCGACCTGCTATCGGCTCTCTACTGATTTTAATAAGGTGACGCCATCACGGCCCAGGCTACCCTTCTTCCTCATTTATATACGCCAGCACGCTCGTATGCTCCTCGCGCGGGCAGGTTATTCCGAGCGAACCTTGTTTCGCTGAAATTTCCCGGCGCGCGGCTCGTAAATTGAAAAATCAACGATACACCGTGCGCCAGGGCCTCGTCTTATTGTTTCCCCATTGCGTTTCCCGCGCGACAGCTGGAAAATTCTGGCGCCAGCGGTTCGTACGCGTTCGACCACCGCGTCGAATCAACTTTATCGCGCGTAACGATTAGCACGAATATTCGAATTGTCCAACGAAAATGCAAGCGAAACTGGCATCGAAGCACTCGAGGGTGGCTTTCGTCACCTCGAAGCCGAGCGGACAAGGGAAAGCGATAGACGCCAAGGGGGTGTCATAAATTAGGCCCTTTCCGATGCTTCGTCGTGGAAGGAGGGCCTGACCGCGCGTCCGCGGTGCGAGGACATTTCACTCTCTCTGAGAACGTCCGTCGTGACAACGACTCAGCGATTTTATATTGTATTTTAGCGATATTTTCTGTCGAAGGAAAATAAAGTAGAGCGTTTACTCTTACAAAAAGACCTCGAATTCCCATCGGAACCCCGAAGGGTGAATTTTCGACGCCACGAACCTACGATCTACTCTGATCGGTGTAATTTCAGTTTCATAAATAAATTTTAACGAATCTAAGCGAACAAATGAATATACGCGGAGCAATAACAATATCGATTAAATAATTGCATCAACGGTATGAATAATTCGTACGGGTCAAACGTTTCGTTATAAAATAGAGCGGGATAGACGGGTACGGAATAATCGGCGAATGTATAAATTGTACGCGGCCGAATTATAATAAACGAAAAGCCGGACGCGATCCAGCCGCGTTGTCCCTTACGTTTAGCAGCTGACACGCGGCAATAAGTTAAGCTTCCGCGCTGGCACGCGAAAAATCCGTCCCAGGGAATACGAAATGAGACGGCAGATCGAGCGATATTTCATCGTCCCGCCCGCGCATTATCGATTCCGATGCACTTATTAAACGCTTATTGAGCCGAATGTTTTATACGCGTCGCCGGATGAAATATGCAGTCCGCTCGCCTCGACGTTAACGAACGACTGACGAACCGATATATTCCCCGGGAATTTATCGCACTCGACGCCGAAAACGCTGGATACAGCTACCATTCCAAGCATGATTCATGGCGAGCCCATCTCGTCCACGATGCGCGACTCTTCGCGATGGTACAGTTTGTAAACGGTTAAAGAGCCGACTCTCTCCGCAAACAGAGGCGAGCCTTCGTCGCTCGCGACCCAACGTTTATCGATATTGCGTGTACCGTCGAACATCGCGTCCAATTAAAAAGCACCGTTCGCTGGTACGTTTATGAAACCGCGGCTAAGTAAAGACCCTCGAAAGTCGAAGTTCCGCGGATCCTGGTGGAAGTGACGTTAAACTTTCTTCGATTGCTCGCGGAGGGCAGCCTCGTTACGGCCAAAAGTAGGTACGTCAGTCCCTCGGAATTGCTGGGCGATCGCGAACGTTTCCCCGGGGAATTAAGAAGACCATGGAACATTGATACGCCCCCGTAACTTGCCCGACCGTTTTCGCCAGCCAACTTTATGGACTTTTCCAATAATGAGGAATTCTCGTGGATATCGAATGGTCTAGCGGTACGTTCGCCCGCAAAGCTGGCTTGACTCGCGCCACAACCCCTTCGAAGCGTCGGAATTCAGCGGACCCGGAGACGCGAACGTCTCTGAATCGATGAATTAATATCAGCCCTTTTATCGACTCCATCTTGTAGGAAATAAATAAAGCGACTGCGCGCGATCGAGTTCGAGAGGCCAAGCGACAGGATCGTGTGACTGAGAGTGATCAGGGTGGCGTGGATGTGACCGCGAGCGATTGAGAAATGCATGGGGAACAGGGTGAATCTTTGGAGCGAATGAATTCGGTTAAAACCGAGCAGTGAGAGGTTTGATTTTCTTAATTTAATAAAGTATCCATATGTATATATATTAGTAGACGTTATCGATTTTTAAATATTTTAGAACACACTCGTCACCAACGTACGTCGAGAGGCGCACGTCGAAAGAAGTCGTTGAGAAAGTATCATCCTCCTAGGGATCGCTGTCGCGTGGACCACTTTGGGAGAACTGCTCCGTGTGTTGGCGCAGGGGACGCGTGACTTCCTTCGAGGAGGAAGGATCAATCGAGTGGCGAGATCCGGTGGGAAAAACCACTGGCAAACAGTCGGAACACGTTTGAGGAATCGGTACGTCGACCGACTAATTAGACGCGATAGCCATTACGGGGACGAAAAGCCTTTTACAGGGTGGCGGGCAGGGGTTGGGCGCTGGTCGAACGAGGGCAAAAGGAGGAAACAAGCGTACGAGACGAATCGGCCCGTGATTTGTAAGCACTGGGCGATCGTCCGCGCCGGCAGGCGCCTCGATCCTCGTTGAAATTCCGCGGGCGCGCGGCAACTTTACAAAAGAGACCGAAGAAAGAGCCGCGCTTCGAAACTTCCACCGCGTCCCCGCCCCCTCGACAGTGTCTTATTCTCTCAATTAACGCTTTCGAGTCGCGTCGAGTGTCGACGCCTAGGAGAACAGGGGCGGACGCTCGTCCGCGGAAATTCTCGAGGAAGATTCGACGTTAACGACGCGCGAGAGTTCGCAGGCGGACGCGGAGCAAACGTGAGAAAAAACGGGGGTGGAGATTAAGCTCGATCTCACGGTTCAACGAATAACTACGAGGCGAGTAACTTTGACTCCTGCCAACGCCTCGATGCGAGAATTTGGTTAACGCGTCGCGAGGATGCGTGGATACGTTAAATTGAACGCGCTGTTCGTGAAAATGGCCAAGGTGACGGGATACGGTGGTCGGGTGGTGGCTCGTAAATGTTGACGAGTTCGCAACAAAATTACATCGCCGTCGGAGCAACGCGGCGCGCCTTGTTACTGTCATTACGTCTAAACGATCTATCGTGCCTGAAAATGGTTTCGAGGGTAGCTAAATTGATAATTGTTCCGAGGAGATTACGTTGATACGCCCTGGCGAACTTCACCGCCTCGCGCACCGCGAGTTTCGCCCCGATTCGTTTCCGCCAGCGTCTGCGTTCGACTTTAACCATCCGTTTCCAAACCCAGTTCACCCTCTTCAACAATTAATTAATCATATCCTTCCGCTCCAATGTTTCCGCACGCGGAAGAACAATAGCCAATTGCGCGTCTCTTCCGCTCTGGCGTTGCATCTAATTGCGACGAGGAACAGGCACAACTTACTCCATTTATGCAGAGGCACCCTCTACGCCCGTCGCTATCGGTCCACGATCTCTCGTTATACCGGAAATATAAATTTAATTATCGGTCGTCCGTTCGAGGCTGCGCTTCGTTTGTCGTCCTCTCGAACTTTCCATGCATCGACCATGCCTGCGACCTGTTCACGGGTCGTGAAAAGGTCGTCACCTCTGCCGTGACGGTGCTTCTCGTCGGCCGTTCGCGAACGCATCGATGCGCTCGTTAGTCCGCGCTCGTACCCGCTGAATAAATTAACGCGGAGTCGCGCGGCACGTGCCGTTCCGCGGATCTTTACCCTCAGCAAGATTCTCAGCGAGATTCCTATATATTTATAATACGCAACAACTCTACGGCAGATGTTGCGCCGCGACTGCACCCCGTGCTTGTTCGCGTTCGAATCGTGTTAGCCCCGCGCGTCCGCCCTTCCGCCTAGCGCAGTTTAAACGCGTTACTGCTGACGTTTCGCTCGACTCCCCGTGTAAACGTATCTCGCTGCGCGCGGCAACTCTCGCCTTTTCCACGGCCAACTTCCCGCCGCGGCATCCAACTCGGATTACGACTTATTGTTGGCCAAACAATCCCAGCCCCGGATTAATGACGCCGACTCTTGCGCGTAACTCGAGCGACGCGAGGATCCAGCCGCCCTTAGCGTTCCGCGCGAGCGAGGATGATCGATCGAGAACGGTCGAAGCACGGCCAGCTCGCTGGGAAATTCGAGGCGCGAGTGTCAAGCGTGGACAAATTGACGGGACTGAACGAGACGCCTCGCGTTCATCGCGCGGGCGCTCGCGAACGGCGTCGAAAGGGGTGAGCGAGCGCGCGCCAATCGAACTTGTAATCCCTGGCAATTCGTTCGTGCGCCAACTTCTGTGCCAACTTCTTGACGACCTCTCTTTTTTAGTATTCGAAGAACCCTCCGATGAATGTTCGCCAGGACGAACCGCGAAACGCGAGCGGCCACGCGTCGCGGTAATTTCCTCGTCGCGTGTTACATTTATACGGGGCTGTTCGTTGAACTACGGCAGGATGTCCCGGAATGACATTTAATGCGGACCGGGAGAGCGGGTCGGGCCTCGACCCGCGCAAAAATTCGCGTCAAAGGCCCGGCAAATTGCGATTGTCGGAGCATGAAGTTAACCCACATTTCCGTCAGTTTGCGATACAATTTCATTGTGCCCGGGCTCGCGCTTCGCTGGCTCGATTCCGTGTTCAAACAACCGGCGGAACGGCTCGGCTCGCGCCGCCATCCCGAGATCCCGACCAATATTTTAATTGACTCTGCGTCGCGTTTCCTGCTCGCGCGCGCCGCGGCGAACAACCTGTAGCGGCCAGCAACGGGGCACAATAGAAGGCCTCTCGGTTTATGGTACGCGCGATAATCAAACCATTTTTCAGGAACCGTTTTAAGCGTTTAATATTTTACGGGCGTGCGGTAATTAACTTGAAGCGATTGCTGAACGCCTCGTTTGTGAAAGAGAATGTGAGAGGGTAGGAAGGAAAAGAGAGGGAAGAACGTTTCGTCCTGGGCCTGCTAGTGGACTCATCCCTGCCTTAGACGCTGGGATGGCAGGGATAGGTCAGAATTTCTATTATATAGAGACGATGTAGGACATGGAGTGCTCACTGACGAGAAACTGACGAGAGTGTTGTCCCTTTAGTGGCGAGATGCCAGACGCCATAAACCGGAGATTTTCGAAGGGTTCAATGTTTTCAAGGGTCCATGGTACAGGTATCAGGCCCAATGGAGATCTCGCTACATTACCAAATATGGTGAAGCGTCACTGTGTTGGTGGAGCTGAACGCCTCGCTTCAATAGTTGGGCTGTAATGTGTGCGTGAGAGAGGGTAGGAAGGAAAAAGAGAGGGAAGAACGTTTCATCCTGGGCCTGCTAGTGGACTCATCCCTGACTTAGACGCTGGGATGGTAGGGATAGATCAGAATTTCTATTATATAGAGACGGTGTAAGACATGGAGTGCTCACTGACGAGAAACTGACGAGAGTGCTGTCCCTTTAGTGGCGAGATGCCAGACGCCATAAACCAGAGATTTTCAAATGGTCCAACGTTTTCAAGGGTCCACGGTACAGGTATGAGGCCCAGTGGAGATCTCGCTATACTATCAAATATGGTAAAAAGCTAAAAGCTTGCCCTAACAAAGACATCACCACCCTTCCTTAAAAAGGTAACAGATCTCAGTCTCAGTGGAGAAGTCACCTAAAATGCAGCAAAATAAAGCTCGAAAAACAACTTTAAAGACTGTGCACCCTGTGTCTGAATCACTTTGAGCAAGCTGATCTATAGACACAGTCATCACCCTTCAAAACGATCGATCGACGTGGATTTCAAGCCATTTCGATAGTAGACGAAACTACGACGTAGTAAGAGTCTGAAAATACGACGCGCGGAAGGGAATGCATTATACCGAATGATTCTTTGAATGAACCGCGCCACTTAAGGCGCGTGCAAAATTGACGAACACCGGAGGAACCGGGTCAGACGTTCAGCTCGTCCCGATTGTAATCTTAATTAACGAATGCAATTACCCCGAGCCTGGAGTGGCTCGTTGCACGCGCGTGTGCGTCGCGTTGTAACGGTGTCGGCCGAGTTAATTGCTTAAATTCGAAAGTCCCGTTCCGGTTTCTTTGTTTTGTTGGAACCGCTTCTCTGGCGGACCGCGAGCTTTGCTCGCCTCGATGAACGTTTGTCAACCCAGAAACCGTCCATCTCCTCGTCCCCACGGACAAAAATATTGCAAGCAAGAGCATCCGTGGACTGAAAACGGATCGATTTTATCGGTTACGAATCGATCGGAGGCGGAATTACGAACGAACGAGACTGCGGGTTACTTTTTTGCTGGTCAGAGTATTAAAATTGACTTTGGTTGATCGAAAGTAAAATGGAGGCAATGCATATTTCAGTGTCTACAAGCGCCAGACGTCACAGAAATCGACGACACGCGAATGACGGTAATTCGGGGGTGGGAAAGGCCTGGATCGATGAGAGGAACGCGCTCGACTGTTCTCCCCGTATCGACTCCATCGCGGATCCCGAAGATCGAGCGCGGACATAAATTCGCCTCGGCTCGAACGGAAAAAGGATTCCGCCGGAGGACTGCGACTGATATTTCCGAAAGGCGAGAATCGATGGCCGACGATTCTGCGAATCTCCATGCAGACGCGTCCGCCGCGCCAAACTTTTTCCCGGTCTTCGACAACTTTCCGCTCGAAATGAATGCGGGGGATGAAGAAGAGCCTCCGCGGTGGGAAAAAAAACCGGGGTACGCGGCATCCCTCTTCGTCGGGTAATATATCCTCGACGTTTTTTCCCCGCTAGCGGGACTTAAAAGTTGAAAATAAACGCGGCTCGCGGCTGAAATTCGATTCCCGATCGACGTTACCCAGTTGACGAATGAACTTCCATCCAGTTCCGGCGAACGCCGTCGAGCGAGGTAGGGCGAAACAAAATCCGGCCTGCCCGTTCTCCGAATAGAGTCATCGGCAATGCTGTTGTCTTTTTTCCTTCGCCTCGCATGCCAGGAACAATCGAGGTCGCGGCCGTTCCCCGGCGCTCGAGCTTTCGAGCTTCCCTCCGCGCAGCGACTCGAACGGGGCGCTAATTTCGCGCGCGCGAATCCACCGTAACTGCCGACCTCCTCCGCGTCCGGCGAAAATTCGACGCCGCGCCAAAACAATCGGACGTACGCGAAAACTGCATCAGACGCGGAATTCACGGTAATTGCTCCGACCGGTCCTTTTCGCGCTACCGTTCCGCTAAACGCCATCTCTCCTTTCTCCGCCGTTCCCGCGAGTCCTCGCGTCCCGACTACAATATGGCGATGATTACAGAAACGGTCGCAATTTCGCGATTCCACACGGGGGACCCTGTTCTTTCGCCGCGCGCTTAATCGCCACGCTGGATCCACGGACGATTATACGCCGACTCCTGAACGGCCGTGACGCCACGCGATCGTTCCGACGCGAGCACGGTTCCATTTATATTCCGGGGCGCGATTCGCGCGTGTTTTTCAGAGGCGGCTCGTCGACGGAGCGTTCACCGGAGCGCGACGGCGCCAGGATTCTAATATCGGTCGATGGAAACGTCCCGCGCGAATTTCCGTATCGAGATGAATGATCGTTACAATTACACCGTGACGGAGATATCCTCCGGAGCTGCAAAATAAACTCTGCAACGCGGCAACCCCGTCCGATCCGCGGGAATTTATTTGGCTGGCCCCGCGTGCGCATCCCCTATATTTCTCTCGCACGCCAGCCTGCTTCGCTTCCTCCGCCCCGCTACTTCGCCCGTTCTTACCCCGCGCAAGAAACACAGAGCTCGCCTTACCGGCTCCAGCTTGCTCGTCTCTCGCTCTCCTCGTCATTTTCATCCCGCTCCAACCACCCTGTCCCCCATCGAGCCCTCCTCCTCGCCACCGTTGACGTAACAAGAGGAAACGCTGGCCGCGTTTCATATTTATAAAACGGTTAATATTTATCCGACCCCCCCGCCCCTCCCCAGGTGGATTGCATTTTACTCGCCCACTTTCCATTCCTGTTTCTATTTCCACGAACGCTACCGGCACCCCGCTGCACCCTTCTCTCGCGCGCGCAACGTTTCCTCGGTTTCCTCCACTCGGCTCCCGCGAATTGAAACGCCGCGTTTCGTCGGTTTAATAGCTTCATCGACATGGCGAGGAGTCTAAAAACGGCTAGATATCAAAGGGTTAATTGTTTCCTTTAAGCCGTGCGATCGACTAGTCACCGGGAACCGTTTAAATTACCGGTGGAAATGCAATACGCGCAAGGTCCAGGGCAGCCATTGCGTTCATTATCATTTTACCTTCCGTCGAGTGTGTTAAAGGACCGGAGCCTGTTATGACAATTCTGTCCTTCTCTATCCCCGGTTTTCGCGTATCTCGCGCACACTTCGCCAATTACGTTATCCTTCCGATTGGTTTCCAATAACGCATTTATCCACTCGGATGAACCCTCTGTGGGTTATCAAATGTATCAGTTTTCAAGTGCACGCGGCCCGCGCAGCGAAACATTTCACCGATCGCGTATTATTCACCGGCGCCCGCTTTCTTCCCCCGTTCTGAATTATTCACCGACGCGCGAATATTCATACCCTTCGAGCGAGCCGCGTTTTATCGCGGAATCGTCGCGGAATCGTCGCGGAATCGTCGCGGAATCGTCGCGGACTGCGCTTCGATCGCTCGTAAACGTAAACCGTCCGCGCCAGAAGGAACCTGCGAGCCTGTCCCTCCATCAATCGGTCCACGCGACGTTAATCTCTGCGACTAATCGCCGAGACTTAATTACGCGCGCGCTACACCCGCGCGCAATAATTTCAGCCGAGCGTCCGCGTCACAATTTATCGATGCGCGTTCGTTTCCATCGACGGAATAATCCGCTTCCCGTCGTCGAGATCTTCGAGCGATGGACGCATCGATGATCGATCGCGATTCGTATCGAAATAGCGGCGCAAAGAAGAACAACTCTGAACCACGCGCGCCCCTCGTCGTGTCGCGCGCACCCCAGACAAGGGTGGTGGCAGCAGTTGCGAGGAATTTTAGTCGGTCGACGCCTCGAGCGCGGGGAGATCGTTCGAGCGGAATGGGCAAGGGGTGAGGTTCGATGTCAAGACGATCTCGTTTCCAACCCTCTGCCATTTCCAAGTGGGATCACCGAACACTGATCGGCGATTGTTTCAATCGGCTTTAGCCACCGGCGCTTCCCGACTTCCATCCCCTTACTTTCTCTCTCCCTCTCTCTCTTTCTCTCTCTCTTTCCACCATTCTTATCCGGTCGGGTCTCGATACAATTCGACTCGACTTCTGTCCGACGGAGATACCGGTGGCCCGGATTGGCGAGCGCGCGAGAAAAGTCTGTCGTGACATTTCCATACACAGTGGAAACTTCGCGCGAGTATCAGCGTCCCGGGAGTATTTATTGAAATCTGTTTCCGAGAGACACGCGAGGGTTTAACCGTGCGCGGAGAGTTTATTTCGAGTGGCGAAACAAGATCGAGACGTGGAAAATTAACAAGGTTTCTTCTCTTTCATCCTTGACCCTATAAGCCACGCGGATACAACGTTATTCCGAGCTATTTCGTTCGATCTCGTATTATCGGAGGGCGACGAGGAATGTTAATCGTAATCGCGTCGCGACGAACGGGGAAAACAGGCCCTACGAAACAGCGACTCAAAGGAATCACTCTGGGGTTTCTCGCGCGAGGCAAATATCCGGACGTATCCCGTGGAATATCGCGGAACGCGATTCTGTATCGATGCACTTTTGCACTTCCGCCCGCGGAATCCCGGATTCGATTTACTTGGCCGCGAGAGCCCTTTTATCCTATCCTCCTTGTACGGCTGCCAACGTTTTATTTGCAGCTAACCTATTCACGCGGGAACACGTATACACGTTCGGTGCGCGCGTCAAAGGGTTGAGAGCCCGGCGAAACCTCGAAGAATGGGAAAAATGGAAGGCAAGATCGTGCAACGCGCCACGACGCCGCCCCTCTCTCTCTCCCTTCCTCGTTCGAAATTACTTTCATCCGGAGGTTCGAGGGCGCACGGCGCAAGGGGGAGGCAGGGAAGTACGGGTTAGGGGTTTCTTTTGTCTGGAGGATCTCTCTCGGTTATCAAGCCGAACGGGAGGAGAAATTCACCGGCAATTTCACACCGGTTCAACTTCCCGGAACGAAAGAGAGGCGGTTTGATTCCGAAGTCGCTGGCCCGCGCTCGAAGCGAAGCGGTACATCGTCATTTCCGGCGAAGTTGGACCTCGTTAGCCGTTCATCGAGCACTTCGATTCCCTCCGCCATCCCTCTCCTCGCCCTTTTCACTTTCCCCTTCCTCTTTTTTTCTCCCTTCTCCAACCCCACCCCACAGAAATAAGCTCCGTTCGCCTCTCCTCCGGAAGATTAAAGGATCGAAAAGCCGGGTAGCAATCTTATTTTCCACTTCTCCTTCTTATCGGCAGAAATAAATATCGAGGTTTTTTATCGAGTCCCGAGATAACTTCCCTTCCCCGCTAGGCGACACCCCGACCACGCCACCCCGTCGAGCCGTCTTCGACTCGATTCGTGACTCCTGCCTATTTCTCCTATTCCTGGTCTTAATATCCGCGAGGCGCCATGTTGGCGGCCCCCTGTGACTTATATATTAATATCGACGGGACAAAAGAATAACAGGTTGCCCCTCGGCTGGTCTAGAAAAATAGTCCTTCCAACGCGACTCGTAAGCGAATTTTTACGCGGAGGCAGTTACGATTGGATTGATACCACTCGGAAGGATAGCGAGGAGATAAGTGGAGAGATAACGGAGGGGAATAATTCGTCGGAAACGATAGCGTGACCACGTGATAGAGATATGGAAATATTTGGAATATATCCCTCGTTAAGGTTGTACACGATTTCCATCGTATCGTGCGGCCTGATTTTTTTCCCCCTCCTCCCCATTACCAAGACATTCCTGACGCGAAATTCCGCTGGAGAAACGGCGACGACGAAACGGACCCCTTTTTAATCGCTCTAATGTAAGGTAAAGTTCGTAAGAAATATACTAGGTGTATATTCGACTGTAAGCTGCGTTTATTAGACTTGCTTGCAACCCTTCAACCCAGAATGCCTTCTTAGGCCACTCGTATTAGCCTCGAGGACACTCCCAACGCCATGGCCCGTCCAAATGTTTAGGCAAGGCCCCGGAGAGGGATGATGCCGCACAGGAATGCACGTGGCCCTCCTCGACCCAATATTCTTACACTAAGAACATTCGTTCCGTCTGTCGCGGACTCTTTTAAGCGCGCGCGCGCGCGCGTCCTTTATTAAAATAGTTTATCAAACACGCTCGGTGGCGATCTCTATTTATATTGGACTGCGCGCCTCGAATGAAGTGTCGAAAGAGCCGGGAACATTTGTCACGCGCGACCGTTTCGAGTATTCGCGGATAACTCGACAGCGGGGCACCGGTCCCGGTCGATGGAATCCATTCGTTTTCAAACGTCAACTCCTTCGTCAGGGGCCGACGGTATCGTCGACACGTCGGTAATTATCTACGCTTTCCTATCCCTTGGGAAGTTCGTGGCAGCGCTAATTAACGCGCTACACAGCTCGGCCATTTGGCGACGTGAATATTTTCGACGCGACGTATCGCGTCACGGCGTATCTCTGTTACCCGTTTTTCCAGCTCTCCCCTTTTTTTTTCTCTCCCCCACCCCAATCGCCGCGCCATAACTCATCCTAATTTCCCGTTCTCGGTCGCGCGCGCGCGCGCGTACAGCCCGTACGAAATTTAATTTAATAAAAACCCGACTCCTCGTCGCGCTTAATTACTCGCGCTCGTCGTCGACATTTTTCGGCCGGAGATCGATCCCAGCCGACCGTTTCCGGTTTCATTACTCGAGCCAGCCGCTCCTTCGTTCGGCAACTTCGAGATTCCACCGGAAAGTTTCGAACCCCCGGGAAGGCTACATATTGACGTTCAGTTTTTCGAAACGGTCGTCATCGCCCGTTACTTCGCCGCGCACGAGATTCCAACGGAACGAAAGTTCCACCAGGAACCGGCTACTTTTCTTGTCCCCCCCTTGTAACTACTTCCGGATCGATAGCGCGAAAGTTCGCCCACCAACCCCCACCGACTTGATTTAAATTAAATGTCAACAGCTTGTACGCGACGCTGGTTTACCAACTTCTCCATCGCGGCGTCCCTCTCGACTCTTCTCTCTTCTTCTTGCCGCGTGAATTTATTCATACCTGTCGCTTTATTGTTTCGTACGATTTCCCGTGCGGGAGGATCGACGAATTCAGTCTGTGGCGACCACCGTAGTCGCGGTGCACCCCGTGGTGCAAGGCGGAAAGGCATAATTGACCCTCGAAGCGAGGAGACCGGAGACAATAAACATATGTTTCGTCTCCAAACTTTCTCCTCGTCTTCGAGGGTTAAGAGCCGCATTTTTGGCGATTTCCACCCTCTATTTCGACAGTGAAATGAGGGGGTGGAAAGGGAAGTTAATATCTAGCGAGCATCGGACATACACGCTCTACTCATAGATTATATCCTTTGCTTTTCGTTGATTAAATTATCTGTTACAAAAACGACTTCAACATTCAATTCACCACGTACCGTTCCCAAAAGTCTAATTTAGAATCAACCCGCGCGATTATCGATGCGAGTCGCACTCACGATTCAGAATCGCGACATTGGCGGACGAATTCGCGATCGAAAGTCGAAGGCGCGTCGTTTCGAAGGGGTGGTTTCGTGGCGTCTGGCGCCGTTGGTGGCGTTGGGTGCAGGGTGCATTAACTGGCAGGTCTGGGGCACGTTTTCATTAGCACGTGCTGGCAGTATCGCCCGCGGCGTACCGAAGATAAGTGGTTATCTTTCGTTTCTCTTTCCTTCCACGGTTTCTGGAGAGGCGGCATCCGAGCCGCTCGCGAACGGGCAGAGCGCGGGCACCGCGGAAGGCAGGTTTGTCTTCGTCAAGACAGACGAAAGGAGCGGGGAAGTGGTAGCTTTTTAGAAAGCGCATTCTCCTGTCCGTCCTCTCGTGGAAACGATCCACTCCGCGGCGGAAAAGATGGTGCACCGCCGCTTGAAAAATGAATATCCTCGACCGACGCAGGGCTGGGGGTGAAAAAAAAACCCACCACCCCCGCGTCGACTCGCTACGTTCGCCTCTTTCTAATAAAACGTCATACGAGAATTTATTCACCGCCCTGTTTCCAGCCCCTGGCGTCGTTTCGAATCCACTTCGACGTACGGCGTTGCACGTCCTTCCCTTATTTAGCGGAACGCGTAAGATTAACTCGGAGATTAATTGTCGACAACAATTCGCATCAGCCAACAATTTACCGTTCTGACCGCGGAGCTTGAACTTCCGTCGACGATGAATATTTAAATTCCATCGACACGCTGTACGTCCCGCTCCGGAAGCTGCGCGTTGCGCTCGAAACGGAGAACGGAAGAACGCACACTCGCGATTCGCAGCCTGTCGACTATAATCCTCGACGAGATTCGTTTGCGTTTGATTCTGACCGTTGTGAAGCTGTCCGAAATCCGCTCAGACCCGACAGAAACCGACGGAAACCCACTCAGACCCAAATCGAAACTAAACAAAACCCACTCGGACCAAACCAAAACTGGGGAGCACCTTCTTAATGGATACATCTCGCGGCGTTTCCCTCGCCGCCTGTAACCTGTAATGATACTTGTGTCAGGGGTAGTATCGGACGAGAGACAGGGGGGTTGACGGGGGGTGAAAATCAGCTCCTGTCTGTGCCCGCGGGAGCCGAAGTTTCCGGGAACACGTAAATGGATAGTTAAGCCAGCCAGATCAGCCTGTCGGGGTGCCCGGATGCAACGCATCGCCCTAATTAATACCAATTTTGTTAACCGCGCGTCTGTCGTCTTGTCGTTTAATCGAAAATGCACCAGTTCCCGTCTGCACGCTTTCTTCCATTCTATGCGTAATCATTTTAGAAGCCACCATTGACCCAACCGTGCAATGGTCACGAATTCGCAGCGTACTTTCCGACAAATGCACGACGATTTAATATCTCCAGAGGGCCTCTCAGCGGCCAAGACCGCGGCGCTCGAGGAACGTCTGCTCGTCGTATTTAACGGGTATTGTTGTCCCCGTTCGTCGCGAAACGCACCAAGCCTGCTGCTACCGCGTACCACCGCGGCACGCATTAATTAATTTAA
Source organism: Xylocopa violacea (assembly GCA_963969225.1). Classification (NCBI taxonomy): domain Eukaryota; kingdom Metazoa; phylum Arthropoda; class Insecta; order Hymenoptera; family Apidae; genus Xylocopa; species Xylocopa violacea. Next base: position 30,559,166 of record CAXAJV010000006.1, on the reverse strand, counting down.
CACGATCATTAATCGCGCGCTGCTCGAGCGTTTTGCGTCCCACGCGGCGCTAGTAAATCCTCGGCAAACGGCGCGGCGCTCCGTCGTTTTTCTTTTCCGCCTCCACGGCCAGAGGGGTGGGAGAGCAGCGTCGAGCCAGCCATAGATCGAGCCCTGATCCCTATCATATCGAGAGCGGGCTCCGCGGCGATTTATTCGCGGGAATAAGGGACGCAAGCGGCGCTAACTTGGTCGAATTTATTTTAGAGGCGGCTAGGAAACCGGGAAACTTCCTTGCCCCCGGCTGAATTACTCTTGCCGAACAAACGACGTTGAATCCAATGGTACACAGATGTTTCGGACTGTCGCAAGTTCGCGTTCACCCCCGAGTTTCGCGGCGCGTACGCGTTTTCCGCGTGTCATCGGGAAGGAATCGTCGCTCGAAGGTAGAACCGATCTTCCTCGCTGCTTCTTCCTTTCTCTTCCCGATGACAGATCGCGAATAACGTAGAAATGCTTCTAACAACTGGCGCCAGCCAAGTAACGCGAATAATCTTCGAGCGCGGAAGGCTGCTCGAAGCGATCGCGAGTCGCGTCACGTGCGTGTTTTTAAATTCAAAAGAAATCCGTAATGTTTCGCGGCAGCACCCCCGCGACCCGTAATATCGACGTTTCCACGGTCCTGGTTCGTAATAACATTGAAATTCAATCCACCGTGCCGTCCCATAAAAGTAAACCCAGCGACGACGACGACGACGACGACGACGACGACGACGACGACGACGGAGCGTATCACCGATCGTCGTCCCTCAGGCTTGTTCCAATTTTCCCTTAATCTGTGATCCTACGTCCGAATAAAACGGCTAAACCGGAAGCAGATAACGCTCGTTCGTCCGGAGGCTTTTACAATAGGAGCAGCCCCGATCGTCGCGATATCGCGGATTCCTCCACGGTCGTTTAATCCCCTCGAATAAGGCGCGTCAAGGCTGCGGACGTAACGAAGAACGGGTGTATCTATCAAATTGTTGATAGAAAGTGGAACGGCGGTCTTATTGCGGCTGGCAGTTCAATTAGCAGAATCGAGAACATGTCGATGAAAGGATGTACAGCGGTCTCTGGACCTAACTTACTTTCAACCGTCCGTTTCTTTCCCTTTAGAGAGCATTTCGAAATCTTCTTTATGCTGCGCATCGTGGTAACGTTAGAGAAATTCTACTAGAGAAAGGAGACAGTTTTTAATGTTGTAACGAGAGAGCGGCTTGTTTCTTTGCCAGTGGCCGCGTCGCGAGGCTACCTTTTCGTAGCCACCCTTTTAGCGACAGCTGCTTTCAGAGAACAGCCTCGAAACGTTCGATCTCTAAAGGAAATACATCTGGGAATGTTCAACGAGAACGTTCCAGCTGTGATAAATGTAATTTTCAGACGCGTCGAACTCGAGACTCGACCGCGAACCACCCACCCTCTCCAAGCTAGCGTCTCCTCGTTACTCGCGATTTAAACGCGGCTCATTCGCCGCGAAGCACCAGGAATTATCGTTGCGAACGCGCGTCGCATTGTTTCGACGCTCGTAACGTCCCGACGTTGCTCGACGAGCGAAGCGAAACGTCGATTCGCTTCGTTCGCAGGTCGCGAAAAAAGTTCGACCAGCTTTCAGCGCGTCGAGTCGCGGCGCAACGTTCTACGGGTCCCGTCGCGATCGTTTTCGACGCGTACGTAAACGAGTTTCCGCTCGCGTACTCCTCGAGTGGCGGTGGGAAACGCGCGTCGGTTATAAACGATGGCGGGTGCCTCGCGTAGCGGCTGCACGAAGGAATTACCGTAGACGGTCGCGTGCAACGCGGATCGGGTCTGCTCGCATTCCCGCGCGCGTTCTCCACCGCGCCATTTGCGTCGTTTCCCTAAATATCGTTTTTCTCGCGAGAACGAACCGCCTTTCAACGAGGAAAAAATGCGACGCGACGCGGGCCAAACAGCGTACTCGTTTTTCCATCGTCGAACGCGTCCGTTCTCTTAGCGGACAATTTCGAGCTGCTGGCGCATCGTTTCTACCTGGAAATCGTTCCTAAGAAGTAATCCCCGACAAAAATATCGCCGTTACTCCCCTGGTTTTTACACTCTGCCCTCCCCATCGCGCGTAGGTCGGTTTTTATATTTTCTTTTTATTATTTTCGGTCGCGGGGTCCCAGTAATGGCAATAGTCATATCAGAGGCGGCGCGTCGGGGGATAAAAGTGACAAGAGAAATACGAGGCCATTACTCGGGAGGAGAGATCGCGACGGCGCTCGTAAACTTCCGACACGCGAGCTGCTTTCGTAATTAAAAGTGCGTGGACGCGCGGCCGCTCGTTAATGGGTTTACTACGCGCGAAGGGGAGAACGACGGGTGAAAAAAAAGTCGTCGCGTGTTCGAAATCTTGAGGAAACGCGGTCGCAGAGCCGGGACAAAAGCGTGGCTGCAACGTTGTTCGGTTTCGTTAACGTACAGACACGCGCCGCGTAGTCTCGTCGGGGGACATAGTTCGAAACGTATTCTTCCCCTCGAAGAAATCCCTTCGAAGTCCTCCAACTATCCAGCCTCCCTCGTACCATCCCCCATTGTGCCACGTCTATGATCCCGGTTTAATTGGGTCGAGACAAAGTGGCTGGATGAGTTTCGCCGCGATGAAATCGAGTAACGCGAGCGCAAACCAGCGTGCGGAGCAAGTTTAAAATTATGTCAGACTGGCAGCCAGTCGGCAACGGAAACTTCGTCCCGAACTCCGCGTTAACTTTCCGATACCGCCGTCGAACGTTCGATACCTCGATACAGCGATACTCGTCGAGTATTAAAACCGTGAAATTATGCTCGTAAAACGTCTACCAAGGGGCGATCGTTTACCTCCGTCGCGGGGGTGGTGGGGAAAAAAAAAAGGAGAGTATCGCCGCTTTCGCCCGTCTGGCAAAAATCTCGAGGAAAACCGGGCGTGGATCGCGGGGGCTGCCAGTGGGGTTGCGAGGCATTAAATTCGCCGCGTTGTGGCTCGGCTGACATTGAAAAAGGAGCAGGTTATATCCCGCGTTTGAAAGTTGGAACGGTGAATAGGCGGCGGAGTACAGAGGCGTAAGAACGAAATTCAACGCGCGGCAGAGAAATTTACTTCTTTGATTGACATTCAAAAGGAACACTCCGCGCTTCCTTTAACTTGAATTATGAATAGGAAAACGCGATGGTAGAAGAGGAAGGGGAGGGGGAGGAGGGGGTAGCGTGTGTGCGCGCTTGCGAAAATCCCTCGGAAACATTTTTACGCGAGAAGAGGTAGACGTAAATATTGACTTCCGGGCCCGTCTGCGCGGGGTACCGGAAACGGCGGGGCGACGCGCGCGCGATCGCCGCCGCGCCCCCCCCCGGAAGTAGAATAAACTATGGTAATGATGCAACGTTTTCACTCACCGGCTCTCCATCCTGCACTTGCCCTCCCGCGCTTTGCAGTTGCTTTTGAAGTCCTCGAAAATCTGGCTGCACGGCTTGCCGCGTAAACAGACGCTCAGGGCATGATTGCAGGTCGGCAGCGCCTCGACGGGGTACGGATCCTTCTCTGGAAACGCGGAACGAGCGGTTAATACAATTTTTGCCGACCGAATTTCCATTGAAACGCGGCTCCGCGCGCGGGGAGAATATCCACGGTAAGTGCGCGACGCACGGTTCGTCTGGGCTCCCAGTGTGTTTCCTTGGCCCCTCTTTCACCCTTTCGACCAGCAGCGGGAAGTACTTTATCCGAACGGAACGCGAACCCAAAGATTCGAGCGAAACAGTTCCTCCAGGAAGCTGAAAGCGAACGAGAACGCGCGCGGGGCCGATCCGCATCGAGCTCCGTTACAGGTTGATTCCGTATCCGTATTTGACAGACGTTGCGGCGGCTAGACGGTTAATTAAAAGACTGCTCGAACGAAGCCACCGTTCGTTAATAACCGCCGGAAATTCACCGCGTCGCTGGGAAGCGCGGTGGTGAAATAATTGCCTGTCTCGCCGAGCGAGGTACCCCGAGGACGTGAAAATAATAACGAAAAGACGCGTCCGCGATGGACCCGATGTGAAATAAGACAATAAAGAGTCGCCGGCGACTGGCGCCGGACCGATGTAAAGGGAGTGGCCGTGATATAATAAAGGTATTCTCTTATCAAAGAGTGAAAGGAGCGGTGGGTCCGGTGTGTTAAGAGGCGGGGAGAGATAAAGATTTCTCGCGGACAAAGCGAAGAGGATCGGAAAATTTCCCCTGAATAATTTCAAAGCCCATCCACCCCCCCTCCTCCTCCCTCTCCCTCTCCTGCTCGCGAATTTTTCGACGATGAAAACGGTCGCAATTAAACGGCGGGATAATTCGCTTATCAGTGGGTGCCTAGACGGGGCGGCTGCCAGAGAGAAGGGTGCGCGAGGAAGGAGCAGGATGAAGCGGGGAGGCAGGCGGATCGAGTGACGAATATTATACGATTTATTTTGATAAATTAATCGAGATAGGGAGACAGGGAGATAGGGGAGCCATTGGCGGAGATGCGCGCGTGAAATATATAAACAAAAGGCTCCGTGGAGTAAGGATAATGGGAGATGAAAGGGTGGATGGGTTAGGAGTGGGTGGGGGTTAGATGGGAAAAGGGTTTCTTTGGCGGAATCGACAGGTTACGGGTAGGAGGGGGGGGCAGCCATTCTCTTAGCATCGGTAAGAGCCAAGACGGAAAAAAGGGAGAATACGGGGGTAGGGGACAGAGCGAGAAATGCCGCGAGAGATGGGGGCGGGTAACAGGCGAAAAAAGATCGCGGTTGGAACAGGCAGCGCGGGTGAAAAGAGGCGCATTGGGAATTATCCGTGAATCGTTCGAAAAATGCTCAAAAGACTCGACGGCCCGGACGAGCGAGCCCTCGGGAGAATGAACAATGGGGATCGTAGGAGAAGCCGCAATGGCGCGGAGGTTATATAAGGGGCCGCAGTCAAAGATATCGCGATCCCCTTTGTTTCTTCCACGAGGGCCGCGACCGAGCCCCTCTTTTCACCGCGAGGAAATGCCCGGCTGAGTGGCGTCTCGATCAAATTTTCCTGTGCCGCGCCACCCTCGATCCACCCCCCAACGGTGTCGCCGACAACCCTCGAGATAACTTTCTTCCCGTTAACGCGGCCGGATACGTCGCGAGCAGGTCGCGATTACGCGCGATCGAGCGTTCGAATTGCTCGATCCACGAAAGATGAAGAGTGATAAAAATAAGCGGGTAACCACTGTGAAAGTTCATCGAGGACGCGCGCGCTAATGATAGAAGTCAATTATTACCGCGACGTACGACGCGCGACCGCGTCAATCGACGGACGTTGAAAGGGCATTTTTATCGAACACCAGGTCCACGATACGTCGAACGTTTTGTACGCGCGTCTCTGGCGCATCCGTTTTCGAAGTTGAAAGAGATGATCGAAGGGACTAAATATCGACGAGCGACTCGATTAATATTAATCCGTGTTCGACGCGATTCCATAATACACGCGCGTATCAAACTGTCGAAGGTATGATTTTATCAGAAATTGACAATGATGTATTAGCGAGTGGGTTCGTTTCGTATCGAGCGATCCCCATTAGACGGGAGATAAAATATCCATTAATAATTGACGCGCGAACACGGAGGAGCGTGGACGAGGGGTGGATCGCGGGGGCGTTGGGGCGGAGAAGAACCGTTGGTATTCGCAGAAGATTAAAATTTTAATCTCGAAAGGAAAACACGAGTGTCTTGAGGAGGAAGCAATTAAGGAAGAAAATAAATTAAGCTCACGTTCCGGGATTCCGGTGTTCGTGCGCTCTCCTGTGTTTGAAATATAATTTCAGGATTAACAGAAGAAAGAAGGGAAGGATGCAATTAGGACGACTCGAATGAACGTTTCATTTCGCACCTGGTCCACTGCGCGTTTCGCAACCGTTCGACCCGCCACCGGAAACGACTCGTCCGATCGAGGGCGAGGAGTCGAATGGCGAGCGATCGAGGAGGTCGCTGATCGGGAATGGAATCGAAGGGGACGCGATCTGTCGCGACTCCCTGGCGAGCCGTAAGGAGCCGCGAGGCTGAGAGATATAATTCGAGAGTAATGAGCCAAGCAATTAGAAGAGTTTGGCCAGAAGCTTAATTACATTTATCTCGGTGTATAAGCCGCCACGGTCGGTTGAAAGCCGGTCATACGGGGTAGGCAGCGCGGATAATGAAAGCTCCGCGGCGCAGCCGCTACGAAAACCAGGAAGCTTCGGCACTTAATGAGATTAAATTCGCTCTCGTGCTTCAAAAAAAAAAAAAAAAAGGAAAAAAAAAGGAAACGAGGGAAAAGGAAAACTGGCGGCTGGACGGGGGTGGACTGGATGGCGAGAGGGAGAGAAAGACAGAGGGCCCACGCGTCTCTCCCCTTCGCTCTATCAAACGCGCAAAGATCCGCGCGTTTCCCTCCTCTCGAAGTCAACGTCAGCTTCAGAGATCGCTGAAAGGCAACGCGTAGTAACTTATGCAACCGGCGCCTTTGAAGTTTCCGGCTAGCCGTGGAAAGATCGCAACGGGCAGAAAGAAGAAATCGCTCGCGAGGGGTTACTTTGATTCGGTTCGTTTCATCGCGACTCTTAACAGCCGTTTACGCGCTGTACAGAATAATAACCAGCGCGTCTGATTGTCCGTGGTTTCTACTGGGAATTTTTCGAACGCGATACGAATCGCTTTCGTCGAGCGACACCGCCAGCAAAGGAACGCGATTTTTCACCACCGTCGAACGTTGTGAAAGAATTCAACGACCGTGGTCGATGAATTAGAACGGTGAATAGCGGAGCCAAGCGGTGAATCGACCCAGTTACGAGTAACCAGAGTGACGAGGGGCGCGGGGGAAAGAAATAAGAATAATTCCATTCCCGATGCTGCACGCTCGGGAGATCTGACGGTCGCAAAAAGGGGTTGAAACGGAGAATAATTCCGCGCGCGTAGTCACCGGAAGGGCTAAAGGGACAGGGACCAGGTGGCGTCGTGAAAAGAAGATTCGTGGATCCGCGGATGGGTTCGAGTGCGTGTCGCGTCGGGCGGAAGTTAAGGTTAAACAAGAAACGAGGGTGCGCGAGAACGGGCGGGATTATCGGGAGCGTCGCGAGCGCTCGCGACTCGTTAAAAGTTTCCGAGCGCCGGGGCGTCGGTCGAGAGGCATTTCCTCGTCGCGACGCCCGAGCGGAATCCCTCGTTACAATCGCGGCTCGCGATTAAACGCTTGTTAGAGGATTAACGCGTGTCCGGCTCGATCCCCTTTTTCACGCCGACTAGATTGATCTTAATTGATTTTCCCTGTCCCGGGTTATCGATCGTATTTTACGACGGGGGAAAAAAAGTTCGAACGATCCAGCTCGTCGAGAGACGAGTATAATTGTAGTAGGCTCGATCGCTTCGACCCTCCGCGCGAACAATCGTGCCCTCGTTTATCCGAGGAATATCTCTAGAGTTTCTTTAGATGTACAAGCAAAAGTTTAGCGATTATACTAAAAGAAATATGTAAATTAATAAAAGCAGCGTACGAAATAACAGTGCGGTATTCTCCGCACTCTGTGTGCCGGATTCTCTAAAACTCAATTGTGGTACTCAGGGTCCCTTCTTCCTTGGGTCGTTCCGGGGAAAATGGTTGTAAATTATGCAAAAGATCCTTGAATGGGTCTTTAGCCGCCGCCATTGTATTTCCAACGGCGTATAAACGCGCTGCTATTGTTACTCACAGTTGTGCAAATTGATTCGCGCAACGATACCGCGGTTTCTTTCTCGAAATAGAGACAACACTTAAGGAAGAAGTAACCGAGTCGGAGACACGATTCGAAACTTACCCTTCTTCGAGACGTAGATGCAGGGGTGGTCGAAGAGGAAGTTCTGGAAACTGTTGCAGTCCGGGTCTACGTGCGGCTCCCTGCAGAGGCACGTGGGTCGGAAGAAAGGGAAAGCCTGTAGAGTGTGGAGGGCCGCTTGACACTTAGTCACTGTCACCGTCGAACAAGCCACTGTAACAGTTAAATTATTATTAAACGGCGTCGCGCATCGCCGTCGACAAATGCGCCTCCTTAGCGCGGACGCGTTGATAAATTCCGCGGATCCCTCACGCGGCTGAGTCGCGTCTCGTAAACACGTCGACGTAACGCGTTCGAAAATGGAAGACGGCTTTTGCGAGGGTGCGAGCGAGGCCGCGGCGAAATTCAGCCCTCTGATTACCGCGCGAAACCGGAAAAACGGAGACAGCGGCGAGTCGAATCGACGGATCCGTCCGGAATTACGCGACACCGTGTAATAATCGGCGAAAGGCGTGGTCGACGGACGTAGACGACGCTCGGATACCAGGGACCGCGAAATACCATCGAGAAATTCGGTGTAACGAGAGCCGGAAGGCTCGACGGGGAGATTATCGCGCAAGAATGGAAAGCTCGCGTTACACCACAGGGAGCAATGGGAAGTCCTACGGTCGGGAAACCGACGATAACGCTCGAGGTTCCTCGATCGTTTCACCAACAACGGCTAAACCGCCTGTGCAAGCGCGCTCTGGCTCTCCCTCGTCGTCGCGACCGCAGGATCGACCGCCACCGCCGATGTCTCGCTCCAAGGATATCTTTATGCCTGGAAAAATGTTGCTCCACGGGGATGTTGGAATTCCACGCGTGTTATCCGCGTGCATTTTCATTACGGAATTGTTTAACGCGAACAATGGCGGATCGTTTCGAGATCTACTTCGGGGCGCGTCGTAAAGTTTAGCGAGCCGAAGCGTTCTCCGCCGACTCGGCGGAGAACAACTTCCGTAAAAGATGATAGAAAGATAGCAAACGAGCCGGTACTCTTCCTAAATTAAACATTAACTTCCAGCTGCCGGGGGAGTTTCGTTTCTCGCTTCGCAGGCTCGCCAGCGAGCGGCACCCTTATTTCCTCGTCGACGGGACGCCGAAATTGGGTCGCGACGGCGGCCATCGGCTCGCTGGAAGGAATCGAAACGAGTGGCGACGAGTTCTGTAAAAATTCCGTTGATCGAACGAAGGTCATCGATCTGGACGAATCGACGTTCGCGAGAGAGAGAGAGAGAGAGAGAGAGATGCTCGTCGCGAGGAATAGGCGAAATGGGTCACGACACCTAACGGGTTAACAACCCTTCGCGAGGGTTCGCCGTGCGAGCTCCATCGCGGTTCGTTATCGAGCGAAATCGAGATCACGAAATCGAACGACAGAGCCGCGCTGGCGTTCAGTTCGCTGGTCGAAAAACGCGATCGAAACTTCCGCTTTGCCCGTCATTTTTCAATCCGACGTTCGACGCCGTCGCGACGACATCTGGATTCATTACTCACACTCCGCCGCCGCTGCCGCTCGGTTATTACGAAACTTACGGTGTCTTGGAATAGTAATTAAGGCGCCCTCTCGTTCCCATTCTTTCTCCGAACGACGCTGTACTAATTAATCTGCGTGCAGGGGAATCTCAAGCTCGTGGAGGGGGAGGGGAAGGGTGGAAGAAGCGAGCTGAAACTGTTTTAACGAGGAAACACTTCGACTCCGAAAATCGTCGCGCTGGCCAATTACCATCGTTGCCCCGTCTGTTCTCGCGAGGCCGATCGACGGTTCGAATCGCAATGGCGGCGAATAAATTTCGCACGCGAGGCTGACCTCCCTCGAAAATTGGGTTCCCAGTGACGTCACGCAGGAACACCGACCGAGGCTCCGAACGCTTCTGAAGCTAATCCAGAAAATTGAAGTTGCACTTTGTCTTTGGAGGACTTCAGCCGATCCGATACCTCGCGCTTTGATATTTAAATCTGTCGATTTAGTACCACTTTGCAGTAATTGCATCGATCCACCACCTGCTTTGAAACACAACCGCCATTGCTCGTCGCGATAGTCGGAAACGACAAGATATAAAGCTAAAAGAGACCATTATTCAGCTAATGAATGAAGCTCGTCGAAAATCGAGTCGATGATCGTGTAAAAGACCCGTAGAACTCGCGCAAAGACCGATCGAATCGTCGGTGTTGCGCGAAACGTAGGATCTGGCAGCTACACCAGCTGCACCACCGCTGATATCGTCCAGCCTGTCCCGTTTAATGCTTTCGTACCACGCCTATGGACCACGAGGACTCGCATGGGCATTGCTAGATAGCGACCTTGGGGAACGACGGAGAAAGCGCAGCAGAGAGAGGGAGAACGCGGCTGGAGATCATACGTACATACGTTTGTTCAATTGCTCGGCGGCCATCTGCATTCTGGGAGCTGGACCACCGACCGAAACACTCCGTCCAACCCCTATGGAACGCGCAGGTGATGTCACCACCTGTATTCAAACCTATCTCTCGTGTTCGACTCTCCCCTTTCACTGAACGGCGTCGAAATTCCGATGGCGGTGAATGGAACACCTTTCCGCCTTTTCATAATTTTTCCCAATGCGGATCGACGATCTTCGATGACCCGGATGACCGACGATTGACAAAATGTGGTGGCTCGGTAAGGGAAAATTCGGTCGAAACCATTCGAGCAACCAGTTCTCCGCTGCCAGAGGAAGAATACGTTCTTCGTGACCATCGCTGGATCATTAGTCTCGCTAAATGAATGTTCTTTCGTCGTTGCGAGGGAACTCTAACGTTGCAAGAAGGCTGCTGTTCTTTTCTTTCTTTTTTTCCGACGATTCTTAGAACCGTGGGGGAAATCATTGTTCGGGGAGAAAACATTTCCCGCAGGAGTATCCTTAAAATAGGTGTATTATTTCGTAACGGGCATTTTTCTGGAGATAACGACCCGATTATATCGAGATCACGGCGAGCGAGCACTCCTGGCCCTGTATCGCGAAACGTTGCGAACAATACACGGTGGGAGATTCGAACGCGATAGTTCTGCTTTGTATTCAACGCGGCGCTCCGCATACGCGTCACGCGCGTCGGGTAAAAAAGGAAACCGTTCTCTCGTTCCGTGCGAGCAAGGTGGTAGACGATCGCAAACAGCTAATTAATGTCTCCGCTTTTGAGAATTGATCGCGACAGAGTTCTTGCGCCCAGTTTTACCGTCGTTCGATTTCGTTTTCGATGCTCGACGGGAAATAGGAAATGGGACACTTTTAGCTCGACTCGTCCGTCGCGAAACATAAATCGGAGAACTGGAAACGCTGCTGGAGAAAATAAATCCTCGCGGAACAAATATACACACCACTTACGACCGTGAATGAATTGATCGATACTCGTGCAATCGCGTCTTCCGTCGACGGAACAGAATCGCTTTGCCGCTGGTTTCATCCGGACCCATCGGTCAGCTAATTTACCAAAACCTCTCCGAATGAAAACGCGGCTGTACGCAATATTCCGTGGGAGTAGCAAAAATCATAGAACCGTATCGTCGACTATCGGGGTTCGTTACATCAAAGCCGAATCGAGCGATTAAAGCGACGCGAAAATGTGAAACGATTTCAAAGGACGCTAGCGATAATGTCCGGACGTTCGAAATAAAACAGCAGGAAGGAAGGGTATTTCAATTTTTTATTAAACAGCCACAGGAAAAGGCTCCGATGCGTCTGGTTACAAAGCGTGCGACATCGACATTTGATTGCGCGGCGTCCCCATTGTCCCCATCCCCGTTTCATTTATCCATAATGACCAGGAAAAAATCCCCGCCGCCCCTTTTCATACGGCTTTATTTCATGCGCCATATTGTTTGCCTCGAAATGCTTCAGTCATCGCGGGAGCCGAAAAAAAGAGGAGGCATTAAATTGGCAGTATTTTATTCCCATCTCCGCGTCGCTCCCTTCTCATCATCGACGGGTTCCACCCCCTGGTCGCTCGTCCGCGTTCGACGTCGCGCTTTAATTATCGGAACGCGCGACGACGAAGAGGGGTCGCGCGGTGATAAAAAGCGCGACCGATCGCGGGCAGGCCCCGCTGGCCCTCGGTTATAATTCATCGATGGCCGGAAAAGGGGTGAAAAGGGGAGAACGGGCGACTGGAGGAACGCGCGGGCAAAAAGATGCGCGCGCCAAGCGGATGGCTCGCGGTCCAGGCGTCCTCCCGGTTCTTCGCTCGAGCCATCTCCTTTTTTCTCCGACGCCTGCTCACCTGGGGAACACGGACGCGGACACGTGCGCGCGGAGGGCCCTGTACAGCCATACAATTTTCCCTTCTCCGTCGCGCTATCTTTCTCCCGGGCCATTGTACTCGCGAACGGCGCCCAGCGCTTTGCCGTAACAACGTACATTGTATTTTCGAACAATGGGATCCTTCCGCCGCCTCCGTCACCCTTTCTCGCCCTCTCTTTACCGGCGTATCGGTCCTGTTCTCTTTTTTCTTCCTCTTCCCTTCTTTTTTTTTTTTTCTCGCGCGGCAAGACCACGCTTCCCGCGCTTATTAATGGCGACAAACCACCCCTGAGCCTCGATTCCCGATCGCGTTCTATGTATCCCCGGCTGCTCGATCCTCTTTTGAGTTATTATCCTCCACCTTCGATAGATTTCCCGGGGATTGTTTGTTACTCGTCCCGACGTCAATAGCCGAGATTGCTCTTTTCCTACGGCGGGGGGTACTTGCTCTTTGTCGCCTTCAATTACGCCTTCGACGAGGCTCCCGATGCATCGTCCTCTCCACGCTCCTTTGTTCGATTAAACAAATAACCGGCCCCGTTAATCGACGACGTCGTTATTTCGCTGCCGCGACACGTAACGCTCTTCCCCCGCCCCTCGTCGCGATCGGCTCGCTCGAAACGGACGGATTATCCGTCGTCCCTTTGATCGATCAGGCCGATCGCCTTCCCTCTCGATCGCCTTCCCTCTCGATCGCCTTCCCTCTCGATCGCCAGGGAGGATCGCGCGAGGCGGGCCAGCTTCCGCGAGCCGATTAAAAAGTTACAAAACGCGAAAGTATAAAAGCGGCGCAAGGAAACGTCCTCGATAATGTTTCGCTGGAACGCGACGAAACTTCGTAAACTTCCCTTCCGCCCCGCTTGCGTTCCGCCCGCTTAAAAGTAAACGGCTGTCCCTCGCGAAGTTCAGCCGGCGAAATAATTAACCGTTTCATCGCGGCGGAAAGTCCGCGCGGATTCGATGGAAGCTCTCAAGTCGAATCGAGGCGGGATTGCCTCGCGTTTCTAACCCCGCGGGACAAAACGACGAAACGAGCGGCTTGTTCCTCGTCCCGTCCGTGATTTGCGACCAACGAGCCGATCGCCAACTTCGCGTTCGTCTTTAATCGAGTCCCCTTCGAGGAACTTTCGAGGCTGGAAGTAACGCGCGACGACGTCGTCCCGATCCGCGATTTCTTTCAGCCACGCGATCGAAGGGCGGCTGCTCCTCGTTGGGACGCCTCTGTCGCGTGTAAGCGTCGCTCGCAACCATGAACAGCGCTACGCAACGCGCTCCGCGCTCGTTCGCAAAGTGATTTTCGTTCGTGCGCATAATAACCAACGGCAGAGGCGGAATTTAGCCCCGAACGAGCGCCATAGAGCGAGAGAGAGAGAGAGAGGGTTGAACGGAAGGGTGGTTTGTCTACCCGGTTGCCATAACAAGGGACGAGAAGCGGCCGGCTCGTATATTCCGGATCATTTTACCGTATAAACGTTTAAGCAGCAAATTGATTGCCCCTACGGCTCACGCTAAACCCAATAAATGTAATCATGCTCACCGATTATATCGTTGCGGAATCGCGCGGGCGGCCGCGATCGCGCGCGTAATCAAACGCGTAAATTTCTAACGCGGCGACACCGTACAATTAAACAATACCTCCCCCTCGCGCGTTACCGTGCTCGAGGATAAGCTGTTTTAAGTTGGCTCGTTATCAGGTAATTCGAGGTCCGATCTGTCCGGCTTTGCCTCGAGTTGTCGCTTTTTCGCAACGAGAAACCGATCGCGAACGATTGCTCGCGCCGCTTTTGCGGGCTGACGTCCAGCGACACGCAACCCTTTAGTTGAGAATTTTTTTCTCCCCCGTCGACGAACGGTTCCGCGTGCACCGATTTCAGGAGGCGGGCGAAGAGGCCAGGAAAAAGTGGCGAACACGGCCAAGACGGAATTAAACCGGTCCGCCCATTTTCTCAGCCAGTTTCTTTATCGATAAGCTGTTAACGAGATAATCCAGCCGGCAACGAAATTACGTTTACAGGGGATTTTTACGTTAAAGCGCCTCGGCTAACGACATTCGCCGCGTCGCGGCGGCGCGGCGATCTTTTTCCTCGGGTTTCCCATGAAAACCGAACGATCGACGGAACGTTGCGAAAAAGATTCTCGAGAGCAGAGGCTCTGATAGCGGCTAAATGAAAATGGCTTCTTCATGACCCGCGCGCAACCCCGTAAAAAGGATCCTGCTCGTGAACGCGAGCGCTGAAAAAGTTTCCCCGCTGTTCCGAACGACCTCGATCCCTGGAACTGGTTGCGTTGGCAACTAATTTTTCAGGAACTTCGTCCGATCTTGATCTCGCGTACACACGTACGATTGTGCAAGCACGAAACGTGGCAGCGAGAAGAAAAAGGAGGAGAAAAAAGGCTCCGTTGAACGCTGGAAACGTTCGTCGAACGCGGCTGTCGTGGAAGACGATTTTGCACCCTTTGCCGTGGATTTCATCCCGCTGTTGCGTCCCGCTGAAACCGTAGATGGAATTCGCGGGCGGGGCACAGGCGTGTTTCTAAATTGAAAATTCGCGCGGAATTCCTCCCCTCCATCAATCGCCGTTATCCTCGGCCTCGGAGAGGAAATTACACCCTAAGCTCCGGTTGCTGAAACCCGAGGCTAAAGCTAACGAAGCGCGCCGCCAGCCACGCGTCTGTTAATCAAAGAAATTCCCGTCGGGAAAGAGCCTGGCATCGCTGCCTCCGACCGATCGCTTTTTATCCCGTTTCCGTTCAAACGAAACTGGGAACGATTCTTCGCGAGTAGAAAGAAGAAAAAAAGAAAAATTCGATTCAGGGCTGCTTTCCATCCTCCCCCCTTTCGAATTTCTCGTTTTAAAAAAAGCGAAAAGGATACGGAGGATAAAGGGAGGGCTGGCGACAACAAAGAAACGGAGGACGAGTGGCGGTTTCAAAGGGTCGACCGGGCACTGTTTCGTTTTTACAGGATTAATTTGGCAGCAGGTTACAGGGGAGTAAATTCGTTTATACCCCCGGGCGTAATCGATGATTTGGCCCCGGCCCAAACGATCAATCATCCGCTCGGCCAACTGTTGACCAAACGAAAGCGTTATTTCAAATGACGCGCGCGGCTCGCCCGGTTTTACCCTTTAACCGGACTGTCGAATATGGGACGGGCAACATAAACTCCACTGCGGCGCAGTTACGCGACCGACCCCCTTCGCACCCCCTCCGATTTACACGCGGTATTTACCAAAAGCATAAATAACACGGCGACTCGCAGTTGCCGTTAATTATGACAATCATTTGAACCGGCTGATTGTTCGGACGATCGTGTTCCAGCGAAATTGCTGAGCGGCGTTGTTGGAATTCAATGAAATCTTGCGAAACGCTATTGCGCCACCCCCCTCGTTTGTTCGCGCAATGTTAGAAAGAAAGGATCGTTATTTGCGATGGCGCGTAGCTCTCGCGGGGTCACTGATAAACCCTGAAAGCAGTCGGATCGGTACACGGCGATAAATCGGAATTAATTCGAACGTCGGCGCGTTTAACGTCGAGTTCTACTTGGTCGACAAAGCGGGGGCTCGAGGAAAGAGACCGCAAGAGTCGAAACTGGGGATGCAAAGGCGATAGGACGGCGGAGGAGAGGGCGGAGAAGTCGAGGAAGATTCATAAATCCAAATAAACGTTTGGAACCTCCTCTGCCTTGCAGATTTCAAACGATCGCGAGCCCAAAGCGAATTCGAAAATCCCCTTCTCCATTCGGTTAATATTCTCTTCCACGTTATTCATTGTCCCGACGTATGATCCAACGGAGGCGCAGAACAAGGGTCCTTTAACCGCGGCTTGACATTTGAATTTTAAAGTAAATCGAGTCGGTTCCATTAATACGCGGACGACAGGTAATTTCTGCCCGGCTACAGCGGAGAGCCTGCAAACGTTGCAGCCGAAAATTAACCGATGGACTACGATAATTTGTAGTCGTCGAACCGTTTGATCGTTTACCATCGAGCGACTCGTAATAAAAACTACGACTCGTCTAATATCGTTCGCTGTATCCAAACTACTTATACGAACATCGTAATTTTCGCAATTGGAGTTTCCTCGATTCCAAGAAAAACGCTACAAAAAACCTAAACGTCCACGATTTCTATATCCACGACCTTTGAATTCTACAAATTTCCCAACAGCCGACTACAAAGCACCCGAAGCGGAGAGCCGTCGTCCCGATAAAGATACCATCCGCGTGCACAGAAGTCGACGTTCCACGAGATCGCAGAGAGGGAGCGAAAAAGAAGCCACTAAGGTGGGATCCAGACGGCGCTGCCAAGGGGTTCCCTCCAAAGCGTTCCGCGTCGAGGGTCGTTATTTATAGGCGTAAGTAGTGCCGACCCCGAACTGCCACCAAAAGCCTTTTAATAAGGGAGTCTTCCCGTGGCATATCCTTCGGCCGACACGTTATTACTTCGGATACCTGAATACTTGGAACGCCTCGACCCCTGCCCGTCCCTTCTCGAGGCTCCTCGAGACGCAACCCTTCCTCGAGGTCGCAGGACACACACGCGAGGCGCGTAACTACGGATAGACGGCTCGGAAAAGAGCCCTCGAGCGGGACGAGCGGTTCAAATAAAGTTCACGCGAGTACGCGGAGCGTCTACGAAATCTCGCATCGACCGATAAACCACCCCTATCGCGTCTCGCCCTTCGAACGATTCTCTGGACGAACCCTTTCACCGAGAAGCAACCGTCAAAAGCACAATCCGACGGAGAATTCGAAAGGTACACGCTCGCGAGATTTCAATTCGCGCTGGCAAGTGGAAACCGAATCCAGCTTGCTCGAACGACCGAGTACAGCCTCCACCCTGCTGATTTGTCACGGACCTCCGCTACTGCGCCAACTGGATAACGAGGCTGCGTTTACCAGCCGTTTCGCGAATAGGATGGGCTTCTGCCTACGATTTCGGCTGATGGAATCGACAGAGTTTCGACGTGCAGTGGTAAATTTCGCAAACCTCGAGTATGTAATAGAGTTTATTGATACCAAGAGCGGAGCGTGCGGTCGTATTTACGCCAACTGCTGCGAGAGTCGATCGCGCAAAAACGACGCCGTGGGCGCCAAGGTTCGTTCTTTGAGCGTCTTGATCAACGATAACAAAATGAAACACCGAGAAGCGCAACAGAGGAATATCGAATCGAACCACCCATTGGTAACGCGAATCGTTCCTCTGCTCGTCGCTCGAGTAACGATTCGGTGTTATTTTCGAGCTTCGTTAATCAATTACGCGAATTAAAATTGAGCCAGCCGTTGCAGCAGAAAACGGGACCGTCCGGATCGCGATCGAGTCGCGCCATTAAACGATGAGAATCGGCGATATCGAACGGGGAGACATTAAATCGAGCAAGGTGCACCCTTGTCGCAGCTCGTCGAGAGGACGGATAAGCTTTAAGCGAGAGGATCACCGTTGAAAGCGGTTCGCGAAATAACACCGCGCTATCTCGAAAGATTCCCGCGCGCGAGCGATCATTTTCATCGATAAGACCGTCGCGAAATGGGGGTCCGCTATGGTCGACAATATTCATCGTATGGGGTACTAGCGTGCGAAATAAGGGTCGCGGATAAGATTACACCGGCTACAGCGGTTGCTCGGGGGGATGTTAACGATCTGGAGAACCGCTGGCGCCAAAGGCGCGGCGCGTTTCTTGCGCTTCTTATCCCAGCTTTCCCCACGACTCGGGACGATTCCATGGAATCGCTCGTTCGATTGATATTGCATCTTTTACGCGCGCCTCCGGATCTGTTATTCCGCGACGAGCAAATTCCGTGCGATCGACGACGTAAAAATAGAATTTCCACCCTGTCCATCGGGAGTGGAAAACGCAAGGTCGTCGATTCCGTTTCGAAGCGATCGTTCGTCTCGTCGAGATCGTGCGCGATCGACGATCGTGATCGCGGCGACGAAACGACGGGTCGCAAGCTGGTCTAAGAGGAAGAGCAACGAGGACGCGTCGAGTGTATCGACAACTTCCGGCTGACCTATCTCCGCGCGTTTCGCGGCCGAAATTTCGGCTCGCAGCGATTGCAGGGAGCCACGGCTCGGGTCGATATCCCGATTCGTGTTTCAGGGGCCGCGCTCTGTTCATGGATGGATGATTACGAGCTCGATGAACGTCCATCGCCGGGTCCAACGAGCCAGCGAACACGCGAATACTATAAACGCCGGAATATTGCCGGGCGATTGTAAATTTCTCGTTATTTACAATAATAACCCGGATCGCCGCACGGGCCACTATCTCTCGTAGTTATGAATAACAATATTCTAATTACGCCTGCTCGCTCGCGTTGCGCGCTGCGACGAGCACGCGCGCGGGTAGCGGCTCTGAAACTGGGCGGCTGGCGGAAAAGTGCACGGCGGAAACGGTCCATAAAAATTGTCAGGCTAACTCGCAATAAAAGGTGAAACGGCCAGGTTCGAGGAGGAGAGAAAGACACGCGGCGGATCCGGCTTTCACCTGAATTTCCCAGGGGTATTCAGAAAATGATCAGAGTCCCAGAATTTTCGGCCTGGGGAATTTACGCGAGCCTCCCCACCGATACGCCCGCGCGGAAGTCGATACTGCTTGCTCCGTTCTTATCCGGCGAATCTCTTTCCGCCTTGAAATATCGAAACTACGTGCGCGCTCGATCGCACGCGTGCGTTCCGCCCCTGGAAATATCACTGGGTAACCCAGCTATTACCCAGACCCGCCCTACTATCGCGCGATCGACCGACAGCAACGTTGAACGTTAAATTTCTAATCGACCAATGATCCAGAGTAGGCGTCGATCCGATCGCAGCTGTCCGAAAGACGCCAGGTTCCTTCGTTTCGAAGCTTCGCTGCGAGAGATCGGCCGTTCACGCGAAATTCGCGACCGAACGCAGCGCCGGTTCGACCCTTTTTAAAAGGACTCAAAGGAAATTTTATCGACCGTTCGAATCGTTTGACTCCGCTACTTTAGCGGTGGTGAAACCAGCGCAAACCACGGGTGCGGTTTACTGAATAGTCGACCAACCGATTGATCCTGTTCCTTCTCGAAGTTGAATTAAATGGCGGATGACTGTTCTTTGAGGCCTTCGAAGCGAAACGCTTTTCACCAGATTTTTTTACCGCGAGCATCGGTCGCGCTGCAACGTAAACCGCGCGTGGAAAGCTCGACGATGTAAGCGATAAGCGAGAGTATCGAGGCAGACGAGAATGTGGCAGTCCGCGTATTCGAAATCGCGAATTGAAAATTACAGTGTCGGACGATTCTTTTCTCGCCACGTGCGTCAGCTGAATCGAGAATTGTTAATTTCGACCCGAATCCTTTCCGACCAGCTGCAGTTCTCCGAGCGAGATAAAAAGCTCTGATTAATTCGGCTGGAGCACTAATTTGGAAAATAAACCCGCTGTCGACGCTTCCTTCTCGCTGTGTTTCACTCGGCTGCGCTCTGTCTGTTTTATATTTACGAAGATCGTTTCGCTTTTAAGGGGACGGGGTGTTCCACGCCCGAAACAGATCGAAATTTCTATCGTCGAGTCGAGGTTCGATAATAAATCTGGATAGAACCGCGAGACTCCGGTCAGTGGGAATCGCTCGGTTCTCCCTCGACGCTTCGTATCAATTTCCGGGAAAATACGATGGCTCCGCCGGCGAAACGCACGCTGAAAGAACTGAAAGAAGTCGCGCAGAATTCGAAACCCGGCGATTTCACTTTTTCAGTCGGCTGCGTTCTCGTTTTTTTTAATTACGCGTCATTCACGCGCGGGATAAGTTTGCCCGCTCGTGTTCGCGTCGCGCGCGTTACACCGACACGGTTCCAGCCTCGTTCGCTCGGTAAATTAAATACAAATTAATCCCATCCACCGCGGAGACGCGTTGCGAAAGAGCACGCTTTAACGGCCGTTCCCCGCGTTTTACTTTCGTTCGCGCGAAACGCGTCTAATTCCATTATCACGAGGCTTTTTGTTCCGCGAGCGTCCCCTTTTTTCGCTGGCTACGTTCACGGCCGCGCTCAGTCCCGATTTTCGGGCCCACGCGAGGAAAAACTGCGCGGTGTAACGCAGTTATTCAACTCGTAAAACTGCGGCCCCTGCGTCGAGGAGCGAGCGTTGGAAAAAGAAAAGGAGGGAACGCGGGAGCAGCTGATTAGGGGAGTTATATTCAGGAAATTCGAGATTCAATCCGGCCGCGGGGCGGATTTAATTACTCGCTGAACACGGACGAGGAGCCTGAAAAAGGAAGTCGCCGCGGACGCGCGCGAATCGAAGCGACAACGCTCGGAGAATGCGGATATGAAACCATGTATCTGCGTTTCTTTGCTAATTATCAACGTCCGATCGCGCGAAGTTTTATACTTAGACCGCGGATCTCGAATAGAGCCAACGATTTTCTAATATCATCGCGTCGATCACGCAGATCGTCGAAAAATTCAACGAGTGGTATTATTTAGACGCAATTATCGAGAGCGGCTACTTTCAGACTTACCAGACGAGATATCGAAGTCGAAATAGTTCTTGTAATTTTAGACAAGATTCGACGATACGAGGTTCGCGCGAAATTATAGGTCACGCGTTTAGTTCACGTTCGACACTTGGTGCGAATTTACGATTCTCGTCTCGATTAAGAACACAGTTACCAGTAATAACACAGAAAGAGTGGGAAATCAGTTCTTATTAGATTAAGAATTTCCTGTTTCTACTTAAAGAGAGTTCGACGAAGAGGAGGCGGAGAGGAAGCATTCGAAAAGAAGAAGGTCGTCGACCGTAGCCCCGAAACCAGCCACACCATTACTCGACACCTTTCGACCTCACCAGCCCCTGGCCCGATCCAATCGCGCCCTCGAGAGCAATTATTTAAATCAAGGAAAACACTAGAGGTACTCTAACGATTTTCCCGAGTTTCGAGCCGGAGGAAAAATCGATCACCGCCTCCGACGGAAACGGACAGGTTCTACGAATTGATCGCGGCTAATAAAAACGCTTGCTCGCCTCCTCGCACGTCGAGAGGAGGCGCAAAAGAACGAAGTCTCGCGGTACTCACCCAGTTCCGGACCGCAGACCCTCGGTATGATCTCCAAAATGGCGCTGCAGGATGGATCCTCGAAGCACAATTGACGCGCGTAGAGACAGTTGAGTATGGCGACCGGTACCTTGATGTCCGAGCCTGGAAGCAGAAATAAAGGAGGCGATGAAGCATCGTTTTATGGACGAGCCGTGGCGAGATCTCGATGCTTCCGCGCGCGCGTCGATCGGAAACGTCGAGAGCGGAAACGTCGAGAGGGGACAAAGCACTTTTTATTATTTACGGACAGAGCGACGGCATTAACGGAGTAATTCAGTGACGAAAAATCGCGTTTATTCGCCGAGTGAATCGATAATGTAAACAATTGATACGACCATCGCAAACAGAGGAATTATTTTTATTTCACGTGGCTCGACCGCGACGCGCTGATCGAGATAAACGAATAATTGATATAGCGAAAGCCAGCCAGCGTTCGAACGCGTTCGAAGATCCGGTTACGCGAAACAATTTCGTTACTCCGTAAGCCTCCGCCACGGCGGTGAAATAAACCAACCGCCCCTGGTTCCTGTGATTACTGGTACGTGTAACGCTGCGATAAAAGTATGCCCGGGCAAATGGAAGTGAGGGACGCGTCTATAGCCGGGTACGTGAAAGCGAAGCGATCGCGATTTTCCGTTCGAGCGAATTGTCCTTTGCGATCAACTGCCTCGACGCTATTCATTTGCCGCTGACGTATTTACATCGCGACGGGCTGATAAAAAAAGCTCGTGACGGCGTTTAAAAGCGGCAATCGTAGCCAGGAGAGCGAAAGACGGCGGCGACGGGAAGGAGGGGGCGGCGGGCGGAGGCGGAAAATGGAGCGACGGGGAAACTGCGCGCGGACTTTCACGGATTTTTACGAGCCACTCGCGAAACGGAAGTCGATAAAAGAAGAGAGCGCGCCCCGCCGCTGTAATTAATTACGAAACGTTCACTGCCGTTGGAAACAGGCATAAAAGAAGAGAAAAAAAAAAATGAAAGTTCGCTATCTCGTATATATATATATACATATTGCCTCTCTCGTGGCAGTCGTCCGTGCATATAGCGGCACGAAAGATGGACGGACTTTTCGAATCGTAAATCGAGTTCGAGCCTTTTAACACGGCGCCACTCCATCGAGTTCGACCGGGCTAAAGATCGCCACTTCCGCTCCCGATTTCACTACTTTTACATTTTTCACTCATCGATCTCGCTCTCTCCCTCTCTCTCCCTCCTCGTTCCATCGACAGAGGTGCTTCAAAATTAACCGCACTCGATAGATTCCGAATACGAGCAGTCAAAGCGCATGAGAAATGCTCTCACCAGAGGCGCACCGTCAGACGTAGACGCACGACCGACGCTCGCGAGCCACGCGGCCATTATGGTATCGCTGGCCGTCAAGATACAATAACGACCTCGGAATACGGACTTGCGTCTAGTAAACACGACGTTGTTGTTGCATCCCATGCCACGAGCGTAGCCGAGCGTGCTTCTAGCACGACTGCGAACGAGGCCAAACAAACGCAGCAATTTCCTTCTTTCCATTGTCCCGAGCCGCGGGACGCCGAAATGTACTTTCAGCGGAATATTTCATACGCGCGAGAAAACACGAACGTTTAACAGCGTGCACGGGGCACCACGCTTCTAAGAAAACTCGCAGCGGATCGCGAGGGAAACGCGTCCGCGTCTTTAAGGGATGAAATTTCACGGCTCGACTCGAAGCTTCGGTCTCCGTTGCGGGCTCTTTTTCGACGATGTAATTTTTGAACGTTTCGCGACAGCGTTTCAGGTCGTGCAGCGAATCGAACGCGGAATCTAACACCGCGCGGAGTTAATTTCGTGCCGCGGAACCGCTCCCAGTGGAGCGCTAACTTCCTCCACTCGCGTCATATCATTTCGCGAGTTTCAACTATAAATCTATTTCTCGTTCCGTGGCTGCACGTTTACTGCTTCCCGTTGGAACGTACGGTAGGTCGCGTTTTTCGAATTTCCCCGGGACGAAGGAACAGACGTCGCTATCGATCGCTGAAATTCCTGTCAACCGCACGGTGGTATTTAACAAGAATAACAACCGAGCGGTTAGCGCGAGGCGCGTTACCCGGATAAAACAATATTTCCGTTCGACTTTCGCGTCTCGGTTCCTTTCAGCCGGATAATTATTCCTACCTAGCAGCGACGTCATTTTTTCGACGCGCTGCCTCGTAGGCGAACGTTGGTTTTAAACGCGCGGGGCGGAAAAAAAAGCCCCCGTTCCCGTGCCGCCCCTGCGTGACAGGCGTTCGCTCGTTCAAAGGAAACGCGAGGGCGGAGAGAGGATAAACCTCGAACGAGGAAAAATGAAACGTCGCGGGCGAACGAGCCGCGTGACACCCAATCGCGTCGCCCCGCTCGCTGGTAACGCGTGCTCGTGACCCACATCGATCGACGATTCGCGAAACCAGCCCATCGATCACGCAGCCGAGCGTCGATGTCTCGGGGAGAATTTTTTACGACGCTCCACGTGAATTAACGACTCGCGCTGCTTCGAGTAAATTGCACCCGTCGAAGGATCCGCGTCACCCCCTATAATCGTCGCCAGGTTTCATACGAACGCGGCCGCGTTTCCATCGACGCCCGCCCCTTTCGCTCCGACGAGCGTAGCGGCGCGATAAAGCGCGAGCGCGGCTAGACGCCACTGGCGCGTAACAAGCGGAGAGATACGAGGCTGGCGTGTAATCGCGAGTTATAACGTTACATTAATTTCGTGACTTACGCGGGAACGTCCGTGAAATTGCGATTAATCGTGATTTACCCGGCGCCGTATCGCTCGAACCGACCGCCGCCTCCGTATCGTTACCACCGTGCCAGCCGAAAAATCTATACGGATCGCGTTATTCGCGCGGAATACTGACGCGGTACGTACGATCGCGTTACTTAACGGAACCGTGCACCGTTCGATGATATCGGTAATATTCGGCCAGCGTAACGCGATATTGCCGTGCTCCAGATACGGAGCGCTATTATCAGCGACGCGCTAATACAATCCGCGGAGTAATTCCGACGGAGTTCGTTAATTGCCGCGCGGTGCCGAATTTGATACGATGAATTTGATGAATCCCGATACGGAGCCCGTCCCGGTCCGGCAACAGCTCGCTCTCGATGGGTCTCGAAATTCCGTCACGAGTTTCCCTTCGCTGAACGTTCGAACGAGAAATCTTCGTGAAGAAACCTCGACGAATCTGTGGAGCGAAGAGAGTTTGATCGGGGGTGGAACGATCCGCATGGACGCGATGATCGCTGAGACGATGAACCATTGCCACTGGTACAACCGTAATCTGGTTCGTATCGACGAGGCTGCTCGGATAGTAACGCGTTACGAGTGACCAGATAGCGAGTAATCACCCCTGGTTAGGGTAGTTTCAGGTTGGGTAATTAACGCGGCGTTGTAATAACGATCGATGACGAGTAGCGTTCCGTTGTCGCGCGGATCTATTAGCGGAGAGGTGATTAACGGAGAGCATCGAGCACTTTTATGGACGCCATAACGTTTCCAGCGTCTTTCAAGGATAATTCGATTGGTACTGTAAGAATATCGGGCCATGTGCATTCCCCATCACCCCTCTCTGGGGCCTTGCCTAAACATTCGGATGAGCTATGGCGTCGGGGGTGTGTCCTCGAGGCTAATACGAGTGGCCTAAGAAGGCATTCTCGAACGAACCTCTGGGTTGCAAACAAGTCTAATAAACGTCCTTACAGTCGAATATACACCTAGCATATTTCTCACGAACTTTCCTTACAGTACCATTGAACGAAACCGGACGCGGAAATAGAAAATGTTACTTGGTCGAACGGTCGGTCGGTATTCAGATCTGATCCCGAAAAGCTCGAGCCGCGCGAATTCTAGCGGAACTTCCCTTGAATAAATTAAAAAGTCGTGGACCCCCTACGGACTCCGAAAGGGTGGCGTATTACTAATTTCTGACCGACCGCGCCGGCTTTGAAATACGTGCCTGGCCTTCGAATCGGACACAGTTTCAGAAATCCACCGCTCCTTCCCGAGGACGTCAACTCTGTTTGCTTTCATTACGTCGCGCGCGAGTCGACCGTGCTCGAGAGAGCCTCGACGCGATCGCCGCGTCGAACGTTGGATTCAAACCCTTCGGCCATTAGCGAGGCGGAAAAACGGCGGTAAAATTCGAAGACGTTTCCCGTGTCGACGAGGGAGCCCGGAGAAGGACGGGACCCCGCTCTTATCAAAGATGGTTTTGCGAATTAAGTGGACGGGAACAAGGTCCCAAAGCACCTGGTTGTCGCAGTGCCGTGGCGCAAGCCGTGTCGCGCTATGCGGCATAATAATTATCGTCCTTCGTTCGTGGGCTAACTTCACCGAGTGGAAGTTCGCGCGGCTAATCCAATTGCGAGGAGGGTTGGGGGGAGGCGAGGAACGAGCGAGTGGAAAGAAGCAGGGGAAGGAGGAAGAAAAAAAAAAGTGAAACTTAATGGCACCTCCCGAGAGGGCGGCGGCCCTTGCGACAATTTCCTAAAGCGGCGCTCTCTCCTCGCGCCTAAGCACGGTCTGCGCCGGTGAATTTCCCCGCGTTCGCCCATAAATCGGATTTGTCGAAGCGCAAAATTATTACCTCGTTGCACGGTCTCTTTCGACCAGCCTCCCGCAGTCGCCTTCGCGCGCCCCGGGAAATTAGAACAGCTATTTTCCTACGGCCGACAAACAGTTCGTTATGGGGAAGAAGCGAACGGGATTGCGCGCGGAACACCCGCGAGCGGACCCCGTCGGAACTTTCATCGACGCGTACGCACGCGGTGCAAACGTGGAAAAACGAAGCAGCGTTCGATTAGAATCCGCTGACCTCGTCGAACCGTTTGGATCGGGTGCCCGCGGTTTTCGAACTTTCTGGAGAACGTGTCCCTCGCTCGGAATCGAACGCTTTTATTCAAAGTAAACACCGCGATGTTGTCGATGTTTGTCCAGCGCGCGTATCGATCCTGGTTAACGATCGAATCGCCGCGAGTAGCTCCAGTAAACCAGCTTCCAACTTCTTCTCGAATCCACCGCGGACCGACAGACAGTTTCCCAGAGGGTTTCGATAATTTCTCGCGAACGGATACATATTCCGGGAACGTATCGCGAGGGGTTAAGGGTCGGTGCTTATCGATCGGGCCTCGAGATTGCGGTAATAAGGCGGACTAACGCGCGAAGACAGGCGGGCGGGAACTTTTTCCCTCCAATTCGGAGCGCAGTCTGACGGCGGAAAATCCTTTATCGCCGGCTGGTCCGTTCGGAGGAAATCCATTTGGGCACTCCGGTGCGCGGGATATATTTAATTATCTCGACGATGGTGGACGAAAGGTGGCAGAGATAATTCCGGACGGGTGTCGGGAAGGGGGTTAGCCGGTGGGGTGGGTCGAAACTTTTGCACTCGAACCGTGTTACGACGCCCGGCAGAAAGTATAACTCTCCTGTCTTATTAAATATAGATCTAGCTGGCAATTGGAACTTCCGCCCGAGCAGTTACTTCCGCCCGTCCTCTGGGTGGCGCGCGCGCGCGCGCTCGCGCCTCCTATCCCGTTGTTCGGCCGGCTTTACCAGCCCCCTTCTTCATCCCCCACGGATCCGGCTAGCCGCGCTTAAGCGAGTCGATATTACACGTTCCGCGTCGCGTTTCTTTCTTTTCCCGGACGAAATGGATTCCCTCCACGGCGGATGCTATCGGAAACGCTCGCTGGGTCTACGGTTCCGCCGTCTGCTCGATGCCCCGCGATACGCGCGATGCAATAACGATAACAAACGTATCCCACGGAGCAACAGCTACCTCTCGAACGTATTTAAAGCTTACCACCGACACTTTTACTTCCTACAGGTATCGCGCAACGAACGGACGGTCGTTGGAAATGCTTTGAAACGGTTTGCGAGTTGGTAACGCATGGCGAGGCGGACACAAGTTCCACGTCGAACGAGCTCGATAATCGGATCGCGCGATAATTATGCCGATGAAAATCGGTTATTGTCCGGTCTCGGCGCAAAATCACCGAACGAGTACAGAAACGATCGCGTCCCCCTTCATTTACGCGTATGATCCGCCTTGCTGGCCGGGTTATCGCGATGCGGTCGAACAATAGACAATTTAATAAACCGATGCCCTTTAATTATTTACGTTGTACGAACGACGCAGTCATTATCGCGCGTTTCACGTTGATACGGGCGAGCAGGCGGCCAGCGATCCTCTCGTTTGCCCGTTCGAGCGCAGCCAGAAAAAGAATTTTATATTAATCAACAGGCGCGGCGTATTGAATATGTATCGCAAAAGTGGCCCGATAAATACCAGAAATACCGTCGGTAATTAAAACGATATCCACCAGGAGAGCCGGGAACCGCCTGACCGTTCGATTCGTTCCCAGAGAATCGAATTACAGGCTCAATTTGTGCCTGAAAACGCGGACGCTCTCTTCGTTTCGATCGTGCCTGTTCTTCCACGTGCACGTGCTCGATCGGTTAATGGATAAATATCGCGGCTGCGGAGTGTTTCGAGTGACCTGCGAATTCCTTTAAACACGGCAATCCTAGTAGTTTCCTCTTTGATATTGACAGTGCGCAAAGAACAATCTTTATCTTTTGATTTCGCAAGCATCGACACTCGCTGATACGTCGATCGCGCGTGTTAAATTTAAGAGATTTCTTTAATACGTCGTTGGAACGCCATTTTCCAATTCATCCCGCAGATACGTTCCGCAAGCGAGACGGAAGTAACCGTTCGCTGTCCAGCGAGCACGATCGCGGCGTACGAAACGAGCGGAGCGCTTATTTCGGAGGAAACTCCGGTTTTTATCGAATTTCTTTCACATCGGACTCCCGAAACGGAGGACGTTAATGCGAGCGACGGGATCCGATTTAATTCAGACACAGGGCGCGAGCATCGAATCGACGACACGCGAAAAAACCGGTGGACGATTAACGACTAATCTTCCCTTCCAATTATGAACGACAGGTTCGCCCGTTTCCGTGGAAACGCGCGGCGTACCTCGCAAAGCTGTCAAGAATTTCCATCGATCCGACGATGCAATTTCGCATCATTTTTTCCGACAATCTTTCGTCGAACGCGGGGAGTTCGATGCAATCTGTCGTTCCTTTGATAACATCAACGGACGGAAACCGCCCTCCGCCCGCCAGCTCCCGCAACTTCGTTATTCCGATTTTCGTCCCAGCTTTGTGCCCGTTTTCGTTCCCCTTTTATCGAGCGTGATTCGTTTTTGTAACCTGCCGCGCCGCGGAACGGCCCCCTGTATTACATCTCGTAACCCGCCGGTAGGTCGCCGCGTCGTCCGTTTAATAAACAAATAAAACGAGCCGAAAAATTCGAGCGAAAACTCGCGACACTGTTTACCAGCCGGCGGACGGTCAGTCGATCGAGCGAAGGGTGGCGATGCGACGGGAGCAAAGAGGGTGCGCCGGAGGGTGGCTCGACGGAGCCTCCGCGTTCGCCAGCGTACGGTCCTGCGAATCGATATGTGGGACAGTGATTTTCAATTATCGGTTCGGCAGGGAACTCGTACGCCACCGCTGTTCATCGTACGCTGACCAGCGGATCATGAGATGTTGTCGTTCTCGGCTGGACGCGAGTATGCTCGAACGTCGACGGAATTCGCCGGTGGATTTTCCGCCTGAATTTCACGCTCGACCGTCACACGCCCCGTTCGAGTCTCGCAGTCGCGAACCGCCGCAGCGCATCGAGCCGAGATCCGCAACCGGATTCCGGATGGAATCGGTTCAGCGAGGGCGACCAGCTTCCACGTTTGTCGAGCAGATTTTTCAGAGCGATCCGCGCGACGCTCGACCGGCTGAAATCGGCTTCGTTCGTTAAGCGCGGATAGCGGGGCGAGCGCGCGGTCACTCTGCGCGACTTTCAACGCGCGGATTTTCCATAAACCGATATTTCCTTTGACTTTGTCACGCCCGCGGCGATTTGTCGCGTACTCTGTATCCGGATCGAATTAATCGTACGTACCGCGGTCGATGCGTACCAGCCCCCTTTCCAAGGGGCTAAAGGGCATCGAACCGCGTATTTTCGGCTTTTCGACGGCCGCTGCGAGCTTCCCGAAGAACGGTGCGGCGAGTTTCCCCGGAGGGCTGCATTTAAATCAATTATCATTAACGCGCAGCCTCGTGGCGGATATTTCTGCGCGTAAAAAGCCCCTGTAAAATAGCTGGCTGCGCGTTAATTAAAGGCAACGCTTTAATCGACCACAGGGTTCGATTAAAAGTTGAGCGAAAATTCGTATTCGACGAATCGCGCCCAAACCACCCTCGACGAGACGCGCGACGCCCGCTCGAAGCGGATGGAACCCGTCGACGCGCGATTGCTAAGAACTGGCACGGCGAAAGTCCGTGGTCGACACGGTGTTACGTCGTCGATCCGGTCGTTGTCGAAGGAATCGCGTACAACGGGAATCCGGGAAGGAGCATCGGGATTATCGTTTCGACGCGTGCACTGGCGCGAAAAATCACTGTCCCGGTGTACGCGCCTCACGGATTCGCAACGGATTTCCCGTGGAATTCGCTGAAACGCGATTAAAATGTTCGCCAACGGAAAGATAGACAGAGAGAGGGAGGAAGAGGAGCGAACAGGCGCAGTGTAACACACGCGGCGCGGACACGAGCGCAAAGGGGGTCAACGGGCACGCGAAATCCCCCGTTTAATTTCGACAGACGGTCGTGTAAGCCCCGCTGTCTCGCCGGAATAAATCCAGATCCCGTTGCGAAGTATGATCGCCACGCTGATGATGTTATCGTGCTCAGCTAATCATCCGGCATAATCGCATTTCGCGAAACAACGGGATTCCTCCGGGCGGAACGAAAAAAAAAAAAAAAAAAGAATCGCTGGCTCTCGCGATCGGTCCGCGGTTCATCCCTTCTATGGCGGCGGCGTTGCGGGAAAAAAGGTACTAATATACCTCTGCGCGTCGACGATAGTTATTAATGCGTTTCGCTCGTTCCTCTCGGAGCTCCTCGTTTTTCCATGCTTTTTTTCCCGCCATCCCCTTTGTGACGATGGAGCCGGTTTTGCGTAGACAGTGCGAATTCGCTGCGATCGGGGCTGTCAATTGCGTCGAAAATTTAATTTCGATAGAATTCCGATCGCGCGTTGATGCACGCTCGGATAAATCGGGATTACAGCGCGAACGGACCCGAGCACGCGTCGACGATGATACATCGTTGAATTCAATTAAACCGAAAGTAGTTTAGCTTTGCTTCTGCCTTTGTTCTGGCGAGCCGCGTCGGGACTTGGCGAGACGATTGCTTTATTTGCGAACGTTCGACGATCGTTCGGTCGATGGCGAAGGTGCGCGGATCCGCCTCCCCAGCGAGGGGTCGAGGAGAGGACGCGCGCGTCGCGTCGTTAGCTCGATGCTTGAAAAATGGCCCAATTAATTTCTCGCGCGAAATTTCCGTGGCGTCCGCGTCTGGTTCGCCCTGGTTCGATGTTGAATCGGAGTCGACGTTTCGAAAAATCGCGGCTACGACCTTATCGAGGCACGACGAGACGGGGTGAAAGACCTCCCCGGATAACGAAGGCACGTGTAAGCTTCCGACTGAAAAGCGTTCGCCCGTTCAGCCGTGCCTGTTATCGCAGCCCACGGAGTTAGGTCAGCCACGGTTATTATTTCGACGATATAATCGTCCAAAAGAGAATTCGCAGCCGTACGCCGATAACGAGACGCGTTACGCTCGAGCGAACGGTGCGCGTCTCTCGATCCATTTAAATTGGCCCGAACAGGTAGAAAAAGCCGTCGCGAGCGCGGTGGAATCCGCCTGAAAATCGGTATTGGGCTGATTAACTTTGAAAATCGCTCGCATTAACGGACGCGGCGACTTTTCGTGTCTCCTGTCGATGTTTAAAGAAAAGAGAAATTTTTAATCCGGACTAATGGACGAATAAATGAACGACGCGCGCAGACGAAGGGGTGCGCGTTTGAATACCAGCCCGCGCAAAGAAAAATCGATTATTTATATACTTTTCAATAAGAACGAACCTATTTAACCGACTCAACGACCCGACGGCGGGTTGAATAATTCAAGAGACGGTCGGATTTGGAAGTAACCCATGCGATACGCCGAATTTGGTAAACAGAGGCCGGAATATCGAGACAGGCCGTAATAATAATTTACAGGCATGAATAATTGCCGGCTCGCGAGGCTCCGGTTCTGGCCAAAGACAATGCATTATTTATGAAATCGCGCGGTTGATTGGAAGATTAAGTAGTTTCGCGCGGTGAATACACCGTTTGGGTGGAAATATTTCACGCGCGATTCCTCTGGTTCTCCAAACGCTCTCAAAAATAAAGAGCGAAAGGGTAGCGACACGGATACAGTTTTTCGTCGCGCTTATGCACGTTTCGTTATTGCAACGCAACGAGACGTTGCCCGATACGTTCGAATAAAAACCATCGCGAGAGGGGGTTGTTTGACGCCGGCGGGGCCAATCACGGCCCAGATAATGATCGCATCTAGGCACACGCCAACGTGGAAGACTTTAATTGCCAGGCACGAATCGATTTGTCGCCGCCGTGCCACGGGGGGAACCTATCGTGTGCACGAACGACTTTCCACCCTATTTTTACCCTCCGTGCCTCCTCTCTACCCTCGTCAGTTTTCGGGTTACGAGAACCAGCTCAACGCCGTCGCTTACGGAGGTATATATAAACGTTGATCTATACCGCTGCTTTAAACGGATGTTCCATTAAATTCTGATCGATCCGATGGATTTTTCCCGTAGAATGGAACCACTCGCGTTTACGCCGTCGACTGGAGACTCGAGGCGAGGCGGGAGGAATTCTGGGACCCCGCAGGATAATGCATCCGGCGCGCAAACGTCTGGATGCTCCGCATGAAAAAGGGGAACAGTTTCCGGTCGAAAGTTCGCCCATATCGCTATCGAGAAGTCTGCGAGGCGGTCCGCGGCGGGCGCAGGAAAGGGTGCGACGGTTCCGTAAGTTAGTTTCGGCCTGTGGGGACGTTTTTAAAAGTTGGCTGGCGCCCGGAACTCGGCTTCGCCTCGAGTTTCCGCGGGGGACGACGCGGAGGGCCTTCCCGCCTGCTCCTGTTATTTCTCCCGGTCGCACTTTGTCTCCTTAACAGCTTTTATCTCGCGACGATTCGCGCACGAGCGTATCCCATTATCGATTTCACTTCGTTTCGTTTCACGGCCGCTGTTTCCGCGGTGAGACGGCGGGCGAGCGTCGTCGAAGGAACGCGGGGCATTCCAGGCCGGACGATAGACGGTTATTCGAGTCTCTCCTCGAGGCAATCTGCTTCTTCGAGGGGCGGTGACGAAGAGGACGACGGGAACCGATCGCGTTCGCAAATTGCGCGCGATAACGAAACGGCTCGACGATTGCCCCTTCGTTTTCCTCCGCGGGTCCACTGCCGGTTCCTGGCTCGAGGAATCTGTTCCGCGCGTTGTCGATCGCTGGAAAAACATCGTCGACGGATCACTTTCGCTCTTCGACTCGTCTCGCTCGATCTCGTAAGCGAAGAGTAACCCAGTTCGAACCCCCCCGAGTGACAATAATCCCGAAATCAATGACGGAAAAATCCAATCGGGGGACACGGACGACCACCCCGTCGATTCACGAGGACGACGTTCCATTAATAATAAAATTCTGCCGCTTCCGCTCGGTTCCACGGGATGGAAATCGCCCAGCCGACTTCCAAGTGCTCTCTCGATGCGATCGCGAGCTGCGCCAGGGTTTGCGCGGACGAGAGGAATGCCAGCGCTGGTACGCGTACGGCTCTCCGACGACGGGATCCAGTTA
This sequence comes from Xylocopa violacea, assembly GCA_963969225.1. Taxonomy (NCBI): domain Eukaryota; kingdom Metazoa; phylum Arthropoda; class Insecta; order Hymenoptera; family Apidae; genus Xylocopa; species Xylocopa violacea. Next base: position 30,526,242 of record CAXAJV010000006.1, on the reverse strand, counting down.
AATTGCACGTGAAAATCCTTAAACCGGAAGCGCAGCCGCGTTTCGTCTCCGAGTTGTTCCTCCGGTCTCATCTCGGCCCAGCTATTTACGATGGATTTGCCGTAATGCGATGTCTCTTAAACGCGCCGTGCTCCTCGGTACACCAGCCAATGGCCAGAGTCTTAAACTCGATCCCATGCACCATTTCTTGTCCAACCAGCCTCTACTTCCGACCATCCTCCAGCTGTTTTCATCGACGAGTAGCAACTCGACTGCTTAAATAATGCACCGTCACTTAGAGGCGCTCCGCTTCGCGGTATTTTTCATCCCCCTCGAACGGTGCTCTCTCATTGTACCGCACTTCCTAGCGATTTACTTTCATTAAATCCCCACCATTAGCGTGGCTTTCGCGGTGTGGTAATTTTCGTAAACGTTCGCTTTGCAACGTCATTCTCGACCGGAATAAAACAAAGGCGAAACTTCGCTGTGCGCTCGAATCGAAAGTAGCGTTCATCGTTCGTCACGCGTACGAATCGATGGAACGACTCGACGATCGGCCTCGATCTCGCTAACCGTTCGACGACTCGATCGAAAAGTTAACTCGTGGTTCGATCCAACGTCGACCCTCCACCGCGCCAACGCGACATTCCCATCGGGGTACGTGAAATTTTGAAACGCGCGATCAGGATGCAGACGCGTCGCGATATAAAATTAATATGTACGAGGCTGGTGCTCTCCGATCCGTTCGTTCAGCGTAAATCATTAATTACGATGATTAATCCATGCGCACGCTGGGGCCCCGTCCCCTGTGCTGATTTATGGCGCCGATTAATGGCCGCGTTTCGCTGACGGTCATCGAAATTCTTGAAATCTGCTCGGATTCGACGCGTGGCGCGATTCGCGAAACGCTTTCGCGTCGCCTCGTCGCGCGGGGATGAAAGTTTGATACGCGCGTAAAAACGCTCGCGAACGGAGGCGGATTGGAATTATTAACCGGTGCGCGTAACTGCTCGAGCTCTTTTAAGCGTCCAATTTGTAAGACCGGTACGCGAAAAACAAAGGGCTGCCGGTCAGCCGCGGGGTGGACGAGGGGGTTTCATTTAATTCTCGCGACCGAGCGGAACACGCGATCGCGATGAGCTAGCTGCCTCTTCTTTGCGTGGCCCTGCGAAGAAAACCGTAGTAAATCACTCGAACTAATGAACGACGTCGGCGGGCGCGCTGCTCTCCGTCCACCACCCTCTCGAGGTAGCATGAAAACAAGGAGGAGCTCGAAAGAGATCCTGCCGGAGGACGCCCGGCACGGAGCGTGGAACGAAGGGAACAATTTAATTGCGGAGCACGACAAAAGCTGGCTACGATACAGACACGAGCGCGCGCGTACACTCGCTACTTCCCGCTCCGTCCCGCGCGCTTCCGGTTATTTTCAGAGCCCGCGAGATTTAATATCGCATGATGGATCGTTCGCCGTGGTTATTTCAATCGGAGAAAAATACACAGGCAGCGACAATAAACGAATTTCGACGTGAAAAGCGAGCCAACGTGCCCCGCGACGAAATTGCGCGCGATGATCCACCCGCCGGATTAACTAAGGATTCAAATTAATTTGTCAGCGAGGAAAGAACGACGACGCGCGAGCCGCCCGTCGGACGTTTCGATGGTCGCGAAAAAGCGCTGGGAAATCGACGACTGAATTCATGGCGAAGGAAATCCGTCGACCCGCTCGAGGAAGAACAGTTTGCGCTTCTTCGCCGTTCGAACGACACTCTTAACCCTTCGAAAGCACTCGTCGCCGAGCGAGGAAGAGAGATCGATCCCGTTGCCTCCCAACGCGAGATAAGACGCTCCCGGAGAGCTTCTACACTTGTCGGAACGGAGCTTAAACGAATTTGAATGACGACCAGGACAATTCGATCCTGCCGGATGACGCGCCCCTAACCCCTTCCTGTACGAGGCGCTTCAACCAGCCGCGGAACCACCCCTCGTCGACGTCTTCGTATCAGCGTTAGGATAAAGAGCCTGACGCGTTCCCTCGGTCCAACCCGCTGGATAACGCCAGTTCTTTCAGCGAGACGGATGTGCGAACGATAAACTCGATCGTCGTCGAAAACGACGTGGAGAAAAAATGTCTACGATCGTCCGTAGGATTCGCAGAATTCCCACCCTCGTCTCGCACGCCACGCAGCTACTTCGAGGAGCTTAGGTAGCCGCTTAGGCTGTCCGCGAGCGCGAAAGTAAACGCGTAACATCGTCGACTGGACGAGAGCCATCCATCCGAAGCGGCGGTCGCGTGGAGCAAGTTTTTCGCCGTCGAGGAACGCGGACGTTCGGCTATCAGTCGACGGATAACAATCCGAGCGCGCCCTGCACAGCCAGCCCGATGGCCACGACGGTTTTTTGCCTCAGTCGGGGCTCTGCTATCCGTGGATAACAACCCAGGAAGCGTGTCGCTGTTTTTGTCAGCGGAGGATTTCGCGGTGACCGAGGAGTGGCGGAAGAAAGCCGCGTCGAGCGGAACGGGGGATGAAAGATGCCGCTTGGAAACGAAGAACGAACGTCAGGGAACGCGGACGTTTCCCGGGGCTTCGAGCTGAGACGGGGTTTGATATACCGTAAGATTGATTGGACAGGGGGTTACTTTCGCACTTGTCTTACTCACGCCGATCGACGTTTCGCTTAGGCGGCTGTCCCGGTTAGGAGCGACGTGACTGGCCACGGGGGCGTCGTGAAAAATTTTCGAAAAATTGCTTCCGAATCTCCTGTCCTCCCGTGCCGACGTCTGAGCCGCCCTGGAAGACACTTTCGGAGTTCCTCGACGTTTCGATGGGGAACGGAATTGGCACGCGATCTCGATTTCAAGCAGACAATCTGAACGTCTCGAGAGGTTCGCGTCTCCGATAGGATAAGTTGCAGAGGGTGGTCACGAAAATTAGCACCGCTTGAAAGTGTACGCACGGTGTAATCGTGTTTTCGTTAGCACGCGAGCAGAAAAGGGGATTTTTATTAGACTAGATCGGTAACCAGAAAACAAGACCCCGTCTCTAATTTGCAGTCCACTTTCCGTGGTCGATGTTAAGCAGCTACGCTCGGTGACGCGTCACGTCGAAAGTTGGCTGGGAAAGTTCTCGCACGCCAGGACGAAGTTCCATAAGCGCGGGGTGGCACACGGTGAAAAATTCCTCTTCCGTTTCTTGCCAGTGGCAGTAATGGCCGAGAGCGCGGTACTCAAAGTCTCGGAGGAAACGTCGGGACAGAGGTGTCCCTTCTGTCTCGAGAATTATTACCCACTTCCCTCTGTTTTATTATTGCCGTTCGCGACGCGGGGCTTTTCATAAACGTCCCGTCGCGGCCATTCTCGTAATTGCTTTTTGACACTGTACCGTCCCGCGTTCGGCTCGTATCAAAAGAAATTAAAGGGAGAGAGTGAGAGAGAGAGAGAGAGAGGCAGGATGAGCCACGTTGATCCTGTTTACTGCGATCACCTTCGTTTGTCGCGTTGCACCCTTCGTTAAGCGAATAGATCGGAACCGCGACGCGATCGAAATCGGAAAAATTGCAGACGCTCGTCAGCGCGCGACCGTTTTCCGTCGCCACCCCTTCCTGCCACAGCGCTGGGCGTCGTAAATTTTTTTAGAGTTCCTTCGCGCCCCGTTACGGCGCGACGTAAAAATCTTGACGGGGAAATTGCCGGCGCTGTTGCGCCGCTTATAAGAAAATGATCGAGCCCGCGTTCTTTCTCCAGTAAACGCTTTCGCAACGATTTCACGGCGTACTCTTGAGAGCCCCGTCGCAAACAGTCGCTTCTATCGGGCTTTTTACCATCATCGTTCGCGAGATTAATTCCTCTGGAGGGTGTAACGTTTAATCGGCACTTGAAAACTCCAGATTTCGAGCACGCTTTCGTAAACGTGTCGTTCGACGATGTTGCGGGGGCGGTTTATAATTTCCACGTTAGTTTACATGGTAATCGGTGTAATTAATTCCACAGCGGTTCACGGTATCGCTGGTGAAACCTTTCTTGGACTTCGTGTCGGAAAGAATTAAAGGTGCGTCTCCCTGTCAACGAGCGCTCGTTTACAAGCGGTGAAACGAGCGACGACGGATCGATGACGGACGTCGGCCGGCGTTAACCTTAATTAATTTCGTTTACAAACGCTTTGACGCGCAAGGAAATTACGCGAACAATGGGCCGCTCGAACACGCGCGGATATATTTTTCAGCGCTGGCCAGTGTTTCGTTTAAAAAACAAAAAAAAAAACGGTAAAGAGCCTCGTTTTAATTACGCTCAAAAATTGCGCGAAAACCGACACGTCGCCGCGCTTGATCTCGCGTTTCAACCCCCGCGAGGGTGAGTAATTGCGTGCAGCGCGCGCTTACGCGGTCTTTGCTCGTTTCGCGCGTCCCCAGCGTCGAATGCCTGGAATTTCTTTCACCTTTCGCCGCTTCTTGGAACAGCGCGTAGGTGTTATCGCGACGGGGAAATCCGCGAGGAACGCCCGTTTCGTTTCGCGAAACTTCGAGAGGACGGAATCACTCTCGTCGCATCTTAATTACAATTGCGACGAATTCCGTTCAGGGGCCTGCATAATCACGGCTAATTACACGATCCGAGCGCCAGCGTCGCCGGGAATCTTTCAGCGAAACTTTATCGCTATAATCAGCGTCGAGCGTGGATCGCATCTCTCTAATTAGGGTGGACATCGATCTCGCGGCCGGGTTTCACGTGACGTTCCCAGGCGCATTTCCAACGGAGTTTCCGCGCGAGGCAAAAAGGACCGTCCCGTCCAGTTGGCTCCGTCGTGGATCCATAAAGTCGCTCGGCATATTGCCATAAATGCCCGGAAGACGCTCGACCCTGCGAAACTCCGGGACAGCGGGGGTGGAAGGGCGATGGAAGGGCGGTGGAAGGACGATGGAAGGGCGGCGGGTCCCCCTGTGTGCCGTGTGCTTTCAATCGCGTCGTGGAACCGGCCAAAGAACCGGGCAGGAATGCACGGAGAAATACTCCTATTGTGATGCGTCCACGTACGGGCATCGGAGTGATTCGGAGAATTTATGGCCGTGCCGAGCGCGTCCTTTTCCGATACGAACGGGCGCCCTTTGAATAAACCGAATAAACCCGATTAGAATCGAAATGCCCGTCGAACTTGAAATAGCGGCATTTAATTTCCCCGTATTTTCTATCAACGTTCAATTTTATATTCCAGCTGCGCGCGACGAGCACGCGGCTCCCTAATCGAAAGAGTAGAGGCGGACGGAAACTTTCCATCCCGCTTTCCCGCTGAACTTCGCCCGGCGAGGAAAGAACAACGCGGCACGAAACGAGGGCGCCGCGGCGGTCTCCGCGAGCTCGATGAGGAGGAGCGAGGAGGAACACGCGGTCCAGGTATCCGAGTTCGGGATGAACCGAAATCTAGGGGAAAATTTTATCGTATATTCAAGACGTGTTTCGACTTACAAACGCCCGCTCGCCGGCAATAAGGATGAAATAGTGGAACGTAAGCTGATGCAGGCTGCACTGGGGAGGACGCCGCGGCGTCGCTGGACGCGCACAAGGGAAATCGTTGGATTTTATTGCCGGCTTAAAGGGTTCGCGGTCGAACGCACGACGCGGCCGGATATTACGCAGCTCACGTGCCGATTTCCATATTTTAGCCGCCCACGGAAACTCTGTCCAGCATCGCGGGACTCTCGCTGCGCCGTTTCGAAACGAATTTTGGGAAAATCCGTTTCGAAACCGTGGCCAGAGAAGGGACGAGCCGGGACGAGCTTTAATCTCGCCGAAAGCTCGTCGTGGCTGGATGCGTCCGCGGATGGAAGATCCTCCGAGGCAACCTTCCGAGAAACGAGCGCACATTCGAGCGAACGGTCGACTCGACGGAACACAACCGGTCGAATAAATTGTAAGAAACAGCGGGCGACTCGCGGAGCCGCCGACTTTCCTTTACGAGGCCATTCCAGCTGGCTTTTTACGAGCTTCCGCGGGAAATCGTGTCGTACGTTCGCGCGTACTCGCGGCGAAACTTCTCTCTCCGTTCTAATCAACGGGGATCGGACGTTTTAAGTCGCGAAACACCAACTACCGCGGAAACAGTCCTCGATGCTCCCCGTAGCCGTCCGACAGCGCGTCTGGCAATGAGTTTTGGGGGTAAATATTCATTACGAGAGGAACGAAGCAATCGCGAACTCGAAGAAGCGGCGCGAGCGCCCCGTTAAGCTCCGCTCGCGACATCGACGTTTCGTTTAACAATGCGGAAAAATATAAAGCGCGATATTAAACCGGTTCGCCTCGCGATGCACGTGGAACGTGCGCTCGTTCCGGTTGGCCCTCCCGTCCACGGGAGTTCCCTTAATAATGCAGCAAGTTCGTAGAAGGGAGTCGCGGGAGAACGTAAAGTATTTAAGGGCTGTATCAAATTCTTTCAAAGCCCCGCTTCGTTTCAAACGATCATTCAAAGGGGCGGAATAGGAGATGAACGTCGTTCGTTTCATTAAACTAGTGCAGAGGGACTAGCACGAAAAATGCAGAACGTAAAATAGTCGAGACGAAGAGGGACGTAAATATTAAGCTGTTCTCGAGCTTCCTTCGTTCGAAATGACAACGTCGCACCCGCTTTACAGCATACCCGACCCACCCCTTCCCACCCTCGAAACGATTATCGACGAGCTTTTTAGACGCGCGAGTCCTCGATTTTTCCTCATTCGTAGCGTTCTCGCGTACAAGTTTCGCGTATTTTTCCATGGTCGACCACGTTAACAACCCATCCGCGTACGCTTCGCTTTGTACCGAGGCAAACACGAGTAATCGTTCTAATAGAAGGCATTATTCATACGACCGAGCGAGCGCTTTAGAGTAGCTTCTGTCGCCGCAGCTTAAATAATCCGACAGCCCCGCAAATATCACCGTCGACGCCCCGCCGATTCGACCACCCCTCGATCGCCAGCCAATCGAAATCCACCCTGCACACCGCGCGAGAAATTGCGGAATACAAATTTCACCCGCGACCTAAACGACGCTCGACGGTGGAGTCGTTCGAACGAGTTCATCCTACGAGATAGGGGCTGCTGCGGAAACGGGTGGAAATCTTACGACCCCTTTGTCGCCCGGAGCTCTTAGAGACCGCGGGATAATTCGCAGCGTCCTCCCCTTCCTCGCGTGCGGCTGGAATTTTTCCGTGAATCTCTCTCGCGTTGGCAATTCGCTGGAAACACCGCGTAAACCGTACGTACAAGGTGACGAGCGTTTGGCTCCGTGGCTGCTTTTACAGCGTTCGTCGACGAGGCCCGCGAGAGACGGACCAGAAGAGACGAGATGCCGGTGTTTTCGGAGGGGAACGTGACTTCTAGTAGGTTCGTTGATATCGCGGATACAGCTGACTTTGCGGTGGATAACGGGAGACACGAGGTAACCGCGTGATAAACTGGAAGGCTCTCGCGTGACGCAGGATTAGCGAGGGCGACGCGTAGTTTCCGCGCGCATAAAAATCATTTACGCCGCTTGGTTGAACTTCGCTAATCACCTTCGATGGTCTGGCTCGCCGCGCGGATTCGTCGAGGCAGATGTATGGGTATTTGTAACGGACTCGTTGGGAATTAATCGAGCGCGCTGTCCGACTCGCTGAAAGCTGCAAAGAGATCGGGGCGTATGGTTATTACGCGGAGGCGTCTCATCGAAATCGCGTTTAACGCTCGGCTTGGTCGGGCCGGTTGTAAACGCGCGATCGAACGAGCCGAAACTGGCGGCGGAGATCGTGAAAGAAGGGAATAAAAAAGAGGGAAAAAAAAAAAAATATGGCGGTCCGCTCGTAAAAGCAATTACGCGATAAACTGCCGCGCGAGTGCGTCGCTCGGCCCGATCGCATCGCGCTCCGAAGTATTCACGCGAGGTTCGATACTTTATTGCGTAGCCCGTGCCGTTTAATATCCCTATCGCTATCGCGAAATCTGCTCACGAAGGATACAGAGGATTACGTCACTGGTCGTCGGAGGGCGGGCGGGGGTAGCAATTTCCTGCACGACGTGTGCCATTCGAGGAAAACAACGTTCGAGGTCCCCGGCAAGAGGCCGGAAAATCAGCCCCCGCCGAACTCGCCTCTTTCGCCACCGCCCCCACCTTCCAATCTTGTCCCCGCTTGAGAAAACGGAACACGCGTCGCCGGGGAAAATCGAAATATTAACGTTCGCGATGGGGCTGGCGGTCCGAATTGCCGGCATCAAAGACCCTGCGGAACGATGGCTTCCCTCTTATTTCTGTTTTCGTGACGTTCCATCGTATCGGAGGATTTGTCGCGAGCCGCGTCGACGTGCTCCATCGATCGACAACCGATGCACACGTGCGCCAGCGTCTAAGGAATCGGTCGGATGCAAAACTCTGCCCGCTCGACGAGCGAGGAACGGCTATTTTCCGCGCTGGAGCGAGATGGCGGCGGTCGACGGCGGGGGTGGCGAACGACGCGACGTGATCGAAATCACGCGACGCCTGCCAGTTTCAGGATTAATGGCCGAATAACGGCCGGTTGTGTATCGAAATTTCACGTGATCACGCGGGGCGGCTCGAAAGTCCGTGCGCGGCGTTTATTGTAGGACGGTTGCGATATCGAAGTTCGATCGTTCCTTCGCCCGATGTTGTATGCAGATCGCGTACGCGGTTCAACGCGAGCATTGCTCTCGCGCGTATGCAAATTATCGCGCGCCGCTATTAGATTAATTAAACATAATTGGAGCAAGTGTGGCGGCGAGTGTGCCTGATATTCTAATTGCTGCCTCTCACCCAGCCCCCCTCCCCCCCCCCCTGCCTCCCTGTTTACAGCCTTTCTCGAACGCTCGTCTCGTTCGAGCGAGATGGACGAGCAGCGTGCTCGAGGGTTCGCGCGGAATTCGTCTCGACCGACCGATCGAAACGGGACTTCAAAATCGACACGGGGAATCATCTCCTGTATCACTCGACCGCGATCCAACGAACGAAATCTCCATCCCCATCTCCGAGGACAGAAAAGTTGGGCCAACGCGTAACTTCCCTCATTTATATGTCGCCCTATCGAGCGCGAGAATTTTTATTTTCACCTCGAATTCCCATCTAACTTTCCTAATTTCCAAAACGTCCGAGCCCGGCGAAGCCCGGGGAGAGGAGACCCGGCTCGTTCTCCGAGGCGAGCCCTCGTCGTCGCCTTCCTCCTCGAGAGCACGTATCAAGGAACGTCCTCGAGGGCCCTCGGCTGGGTAACGAAGCGAATTATTGGCACGGTCGCCCTATCGAACCAATTCCAATTTTCTGGCTACCTGGCCCCCGACCTCTATATATATGTAATCACCCTGTCCCCGACGATATATCATCGTTCCCGTCGATAATTATTCAAAAGTTTACCCCGTCCAGCGACCGTCTTAACCCTGTCGACTTCCGCTCGACACCCGGCTGCGCTGTATCGAACGAGAGACCCCGCGGGTCGACACAGCGATCCCCGCCTACGCGAGGGATACAGTAGTCCCAGCAGTTAAAGATAATGGAACGAAGTTCCCGCGCGTATATTTCCGCGCGATGCTCTCCGGCGGCCCGTTCCTAAGTTACAGCCAATTGTGCCGTTGCAATTGGCCAGGCTAAGCTAACCCAGGCCACCCCAGTTACCCTTAACTGTTTACAAACACTGTTTGATCCCGCTGACTGTTCCGTAAGCACGATACCGGCGCGCTGCGAGCTACCCGCTGCGGTGTTACCACCGTTTTCTGCTGCCGCGCGTTCCACGCCACCTGAATAAGCAATCCTGCTCGTCGAACGGAGAAAGGTCAGGGGGTGAGTCTGTACGAAAGCGCGAGACAGGCGAGGGCGCGATCAAACGTCCAGGAGGGACGATCGACGGTGAATCCCGCGGACTGGATGGCAATTTTTCACGCCAGCCGAACGCCAGCGTCGATTTTTCAGCCGATCGTGGAACTGAAATTTCTTGGGACGCGGCGTTGCTCGATCGCCAGCCGCCTTCCTCGCCGATCGGCGCAGATATCATCGTTCCCACCACGGAGCGCGTCAACCCTTCCATCCCCGCCAGTTCCAGCAGGGATCAGCCGCCTCGGAAACTTCTCGACATATTTCTCAAGACTTTCCTCTCCCTCTTTGTTATCCGTGACACGATCGTGACCATGATTTATTCTCGAGGACGAACGTCGAGGAATCCCTCCAGGCAGGATCAGCAGAGGGGGTTGACGTCGACCCAGGAACGCTCCTCTCCGTGGCCTGGCGACAGCTACGTGATGTACTTCCGTGTATCGCGACGGTTAACCGAATCTCGAGATCATCCGACCGACTCGCTTTTGTTCCACGACGCGCGCTTGTTAAGTCCCCAGGTTGATCTGGAGATCTTTCTGGGTTGGCGGGTATTTGTGCGCCGAGGAATCGCGTTCGAAGGACCACTTTAAGTTCGAGGAACGCGTAGGATAATCGAACTAATTTAAGGTTGTCGCAGACTACTTTATTCTCTGCGCAACGACGAGTTTTTATTCTATGCGCAGTGTCCAATGCAGTTTATCCGATGATGAATTTGACACGATACGCTTCAATTTGCGCGTCGAACCGCTTACGCAAATTTATACTGATTACAAGAGTCAAGTTTCGGTATCGTCGAGAGTTAATGGCGGTTTAGCGAGTACTCGATCGAGTACGCTCGAGCAGGATCCATCGACAACCCTTTCGAACCTGGGGATAATACTTTCAGCCGGAATTTTCATCGCCCTCGTCAGGCTTCTCTCGCGACGATTTACGTCGGCTCGTCGAGAGAAGCCGCGAAAGTTTCCGCATAAATTTATCGCCGCTTCCAGGCGCCACCTGCATCGACACCCCAGGGTGCAACCGGAACACGCCGCTACAAGAATCAGATCCCCTCAAAAGGATGTCTCCGTCGAAGGAACAAGACTCTGCATCCTAAAGTTTTCAGTTCCCCGTTTCATCGATTCGCGCTCACGATCGATCTGCTCGTCGACCAACCGCTCTCTTCCTCTCCTGGCTAACCGTATCGCTCCGCCATTGTTACGAGAGAGGAAAAAAGAGGTAACACGAGCGAACCGTGGTGGAAACAAAAGCGAAAAAGGAAAATTTGAAGCCTCGTTACGCCGGTTAAGTAGTTCCAATAACGGGCTCGTTAATCAACTGCAGTTTCCCGCGAACGAACGAACGGACACGGAGCTTCCGGTTCCTCCTTTTTCGAAAGCTTCCTGGCGTTTTCAGAGGGCCGTTGCACGCATCGACCAGCGAACAAAAACCGCCGCAAATCGCGAATTTCCACGGCTGCGTGGAACGCTTCTGATATTATTCCGGGTAACTCGCCTTCTAAATTTCGCAGCGTTCCTACCCTCGCGACCACCCCCTCCACGCTACGAAGATCCGATAACGCGATACGATTCTCTCGTGACGAGGAATTGTATCGACGATATCGTCGATTTTTTCTCGCTCTCGAATCGTCACGCCGTTGGAAAAACACCGGGAACATCGTTTTCCCTTCGACGAGGCCCCTCGCGAAAGCTCGCGAGATCGTCCGCGTAAATTTCCCAGCGTCGTTCTTCCGCGTTTATACGAAGCTTCCCCCTTTCACGAGTCAACGGACGATCGAACCTTTTTATTCGACTGGCGATGAAAATCGTGGGCGCCACGATCGACGGGACTAGGGCGAGAAGAAACGAAGCCAGGGGCGGGTACAAATAAGAGGTTGTTTGGCAGTTACTTCGTTGAGTCGGAGGGTGGGTGGGGCCAGGAATGAAAAGGATTGGGAGCCGTTTCCAAGGGTTGCGAGCGGAGCAATTAAACGGAATTCCTTCGATCGTTTGTCTCGGCCGAATAACTGGGAATGGAGCTCTGTCCCGGAAAATAGCGGGAGATACCAGTCTCGTAAAACTGTGACGAGCAGTGCGTGGAGGAGGAAGGATCAATCGCGCGCTGTCCAACTCGGTGAATAACGGCAGAACGAATCTCTCGAGGAGGATTACCACGTTCCGATCATACATAAAACGGTTCGCAGACGTTTGTCCTTAAAATTCGATCTCGATTTATCGTTGCTCCTGAATACTTTATGCACGATCGACGAGACTGTGGTCCGAGCGGGCGTTCATCTCACCGGAAGCGACCTCTCCTCGCTTTTTTGGCGTCCGCGTAAGTTTAAAAACGAGCTCGAGACGACCCAAGGGGATCGACTCGATGGATTAACGCGATTTCAGCCGTCGCACGTCGCGGAGAACGCGTCCCTCGTCGCGTAGACGTCGAGCGGAGACGAGTACTTCCACCGGAAGTGGAAGGTGTCTGAATCGAAACAATTATCGAGGCTGGCGTGCTGGAAGAGTCGCGAGTTAACGATGCAATCGGATACGTGGAGATTGTCGCGAGACGGTAGACCGTCTAAGCCGACGGCTGATTAGACGCTAACGAGGGGGCGAGCGGTTGGCAGGGCTTAATGGGATATTAGCCGACGAATTGGAACGCGGGTGGTGGAAATTAGAAAATTAGCCCGCCAGTATTCGTCGGGAGTCGATCGAGCCGCCGTTCGCCGGAACGTCGAACACCCTCGCCCCCTCGTCTTTCATTAAGACCAATCGAGAGCGTCGACGTCCGCCCCCTTGTTTTCTCTAGTCGCGACGTTACGTCGGGACGTTATTTGCCCGCGATCCAGCCTCTCTCACGGCCATCGCGGTCGTCTCGAGCCAAGAATTATCTTGTTAATTAATGTTTTCATACGGCCATTAACCCGTCAACTTGCCAGGGCTCGCCTCGGGCGGCCAACTCTTGTAGACTTTCCGAATTTCCAATTAAAACTCTGCTCGAACTGTGCATTATATTTATACGAATTCGCGTTCATAGCGAACCAGTCGAGAGTTGAAGCGTTTAGAGAGTCGAAAGTTTGAGACGCTTCGAAGGAGACGGGACGGATCGGATTCCTCGCGAGGGGACGTGTTTATCGTTGCGAAATTTAAAAGGCTCGCTGCGCGACTGGGAGCTCCTCGCGGAGGAATACCGCCGCGATCGATCCGCCGCGACGTCGGGACGGGTTTCCTGGCGGCTTCTTCGCGCTGTCGCTATTGGGCTCGTTGTCGTCGGCGTTCCCGTTCGATTCACCCCTTTCGCCGCGATCACGCGAACGACGTATCAATCAAACGCCGCCGTACAGCGATAATCGCGCTTTCGACGGATACGAATATATTTCCCCGCCAACGGCTGCGCTCGATCGCCTCGATTCCAGCAGCGTTCGCCAGCGTGGCTGCGCAACCTTCGAGCGGGGCCGCGAAAGGCGCGTCGCGCACGCAGAGATTCGATAGGAATCGATAGGAATGGCGTCCGCTTGTGCGGTAACAAAATCGATCCGAATGGCGATCGCGTTACACCCAGAGAGGTAATCAAACTTCTCACCGAGGGCAAGACGCGGTAATCAGAAAGGCCAGACACCCGACCGCCCTTCCGCAATTTTTTTCTCCTTTTCCACCCTCGCGTCTGCCAGGAGATCGATTCCTGACTTACGGTCTGTGTGCGTGTGCACGAGGTGGCCAAACGTTTCTGACCTGCCGGCAGTTACGACGGCTTTAATCCCGCCGATAAGAATCTGTAATCCCCCGATTAGTTTTGCGCCGACTTACACGGCACCGCTCGAGTTCACGCGACTCCACGGCCCGCTCGTACCGCGCGCCCGAATTTAGGCGTCGCTAATGATCCAGCCGTGGCTGTAATTTCTGACGGCGACCCCGCGCGACCAGGGTGCACGCGCACCCTCCTTAGACACGGTCCCGCGAGTTTTTAACGTCGTTTCGTGACAGCTCGCTGCCGCTGGATCGCGTATCGACGCGAAGAAACCGGAGCAGAACGCCGCTTGTTCGTTGTTCCACGGTTCAACCTTTTAACCCACTCACAGTCAACCACGAGATCTCTAGCAGCTCGATTCGTCGCGAAGTAAGTATAAACTTGAAATACGATCGTAGCGCCCAGGGTGTGCCCAGTGAATGGGTTGAGAGAGCTGCGACAGCGCCTCGTCGAAATGACTCGCGGTTCAAGTATGAACTTGATCATCGAGACACCCGGTACGCGAGATGCTCTGCATCAATCCCAGATTAAGGACGAGCCGTCGCCTCTTTGGAGAGGCACGATTAATTACCAACGAGCACGGACAACGGGGTCGATTGTTAATTAAAAAGTAATCGCGATGTTTGCCGTACAAATCGCGTCCCCGATCGTCCATCTTGGACGGTTGATGTCCGGAATGGCGGCGCGAGCTTGGGGCGCATTTCCCTGGTAGCGCGCCTTAAATTGTTATCTACGATCGATTGTCCATAATGGTGATATTATCCGTGGGAAGGGGACACGGCGGCGCGAGGTCGTGAGTCAAGTGCATAATGTGGCCGCGTTGATAAACGAGCACCGCCGTAATGGTCTCTTCCCCCTGGCGCGGTCTCTCCCAGGCCCCCAGCCTCGTTAAGATTCAAAATTTGTATAATCGAACGCCGCTGTTTGCTCGACGGAAAGAAAGAGGGGGAGAAAAGAACGGGACAGCAGCCTCGTCGACGAACGCAATTTCCACGGGGCGCGCGTCGTTCGCAGCGACGAAGTGCATTGATGAAATTTTATTACGCGCGCCTGGGTATGCGTGGAAACTTAGGGTAACAGGATGCTTGGAAGGGAATAAATAGAGTGACCGTGTGCGATCGAGTTCGAGAGATAAAAAAGGAGAGTGTTTGGAACCGAACAACAGGATCGTGTGACTGAGAATGATAAGGGTGGCGTGGATGTGACCGCGAACGTTCGAGGAACGGATGCATGGAGAAGAGGGTGAATGAATCGAGAGCGAACAGCGAGAAAGTGACCAACGATAGAGTTAATAGCGACTGTTAATTTAATAAAGTAGTAGACGTGGAATTATTTCTCTCGAGTAACGCAGTGGTGCAATATGGCTGCTATAGAAAATAAATAGAGTGACCGTGTGCGATCGAGTTCGAGAGCTGCGAAAGAAGAGTGTTTGGAACCGAACAACAGGATCGTGTGACTGAGAATGATAAGGGTGGCGTGGACGTGACCGCGAACGTTCGAGGAACGGATGCATGAAGAAGAGGGTGAATGAATCGAGAGCGAACAGCGAGAAAGTGACCAACGATAGAGTTAATAGCGACTGTTAATTTAATAAAGTAGTGGACGTGGAATTATTTCTCTCGTGTAACGCAGTGCTGCAATATCGCTGCTATAAAAAATAAATAAAGTGACCGTGTGCGATCGAGTTCAAAAGCTGCGAAAGGAGAGTATTTGGAACTGAACAACAGGATGGCTGTTGATTCTCAGGCTGAGAATGATAAGGGTGGCGTGGACGTGACCGCGAACGTTCGAGGAACGGATGCATGGGTGAAGAGGGTGAATGAATCGAGAACGAACAGCGAGAAAGTGACCAGCGATAGATAGAGTTAATAGCGACTGTTAATTTAATAAAGTAGTGGACGTGGAATTATTTCTCTCGAGTAACGCAGTGCTGCAATATCGCTGCTATAGAAAATACGTACAGCGGCTGGGGTGCGGGAACGATGAAAAATCGACGGGGAATGCAACGGGACGGCGGGAATCCCGAAGACGTTTAACGTTTCATAACCCGATTTTTCTTCGCCAGGCGCAAAAACAAATATCGCGGTTGATCGCGGTCTTCCGTCCGGACGAGAGAAATAGAAATTAATGCCCACCGGAAATACCGGCGAACGCGCGGAGATTTATGAAATGTTAACGCACGCGAGTGTAACCTCGGGGTTACACGGTGTAGAGAGGATTGAATCGTCCGCGTTCCGCCCCCGAAATTCGCTAACAATGAAATATCGCCAGGCGCGCAGTATTTTATTGCGAAACATCGAGCCGCTAAAAGGCGCGGCTTTTTATTAATACGGACGCTATTTACCGATGAATCATCACCGATAGCGAATGATCCTCGAGTGGCATCTTTTTTCACCTGAAACAGAACTCGCCCTTCGCAAAGAACGCCCTAGAAACAGGGTTGAACGATCGAGTTGAAAATTTCACGGACGTCGATGCAACCGTTGAATTCGATCGACGCATCCCTCGAAGCGTTTTCGTTCTCCTAATTCGATTCGCGGATGAAACGGGCATCGGAGGACCGATGAAAAATTCGCGCCACTCTGCACGCGCACGTTGCAACCCATTCGTTGTAAAACGAACGAGGAACGTTGAGAAACGGAGAAACGAACGAGGCGAGGAGAGGCTGGCGATCATTGAGAGAACGCCTAGCTTACGCGTCTAATAGCGGGTCACACCTCGGCTTAGGGTAACGAGCTCCACGGAGGCGGGGGTGCAGATTTGTAGGACAACGGCGGAATGTACACAGAGAACGAGCGTTCCGAGCCGGTATCCGCTCCGACGTCCCGATATCCTCCGCAGGGATTTGCCGGGACAGCGGAACTCCATCCGAAACTCGGCGAGTCTAGCGTCGAGCGGGAAACGAGTTTCGGTTGAATTTCAACCGAAATAATACCCGGCGAAGGGTGCCGCGCTCCGCTTGTTCCTGCCAGCGATTCCGTCTAAGACCGACTGCCGTCTCTTCCCCTGACTTAATCTCGAAGAAACTTTAAGGACGCCCCGATTCGATTCTCGTATCGCCTGCCTCGAGGCGAGCTGCCTTCCGCGTCTGAGCCGCGAGCAACGCCAACGACTCCCGCTGTTCCTCCAACGATTCCCACCCTCCTCGAGGTTGCCTGTAAGAGGCGGGTGCCGAATCGACGCGACGTATCTCTCCTCGAAACGGAAACGGTAAATTCATTACGAGCCACCGAGCTGTGCGACGACGAGGAAGCGTCGGTCCTGTCGAAGGCGGATAGCGGCTCGCGATCAGCTTCCAAGGACCGAGCTATCGGAAAATACGAGACGCGGGCACGTTTCGAGCCGCGGTTCTCTCCTCCGGGGTATCGTCTTCGATCGTGGACCAGCCGCGGAGCGCAATCCCGGTTAAACAATTACGAGCGGTACGAACTTGCTTGGTTCCGTGATTTCGCTACGGTTCCGCAGGTAGTTAGCGGTCCTGGTTCACGGCGCGAGGGGGAATCACCCGCTCACCCCTCGGGACTGCAGATGACCAACAGTTTAACCAGAAATTCGATCAGTTTGTCAACGCGCGAGCGCTTAAACTACGTCGACAAACATTAGATTGCTGTTCCCCGCTTAAGTAGCCGCATTGTTTATGTTCGCCACTCGATGAGGATGGTACCGCCGCGAGATTCGAACGGGCGATTGGAGTTTTAAACGGAAATCGAGTCGAATCGTTCGATGATAGGCTGAAGATGGAACCTTTCTTAAAAGAGAAACCTCGATTTAATGGTGCAAGCTCGAAGATTTAAACGCTCGCTCGCTTCTTCGACCTTACGCTCGGCGCGTCGTTTGGCACGGGGGTTGCTTTTACGTGGCGCTTTTCGAGCCAGCGAATAAGTGGCTAACCCACGTGTCTGTCGCGGCGCGTCACACTCTGACTGGAGGTTAACGAGGTTCGCTCTGCTTCCGGTTACGCCGCTAATGCGGCGGTCTGACGCCTCCGAGTTTCTAACTGCGTTTAGAAACCGCGTCCACGAAACACTCTCTCCCTCTCTCCCTCTCTGCCGTCTATACGCGTCGATTCTCCATAACCGACGGACGCAAACGGAGCAGATTGGCCGTAAAAATGTCACGCTGGAACGTGACTCCTGGAGAATTCGGGAGATTTCGAATACAAACTATGCGCTCTGAACCGTGCCAGGCGAAAGTGAAGTTCCACGGTTCGAACAGAACCGAAATGCCACGACTTGGAGTTAACGAGATTTAGGTCTGGCCTCGGTTACAGTTACGGTATCGCGGTTACCCCGTCCGTGCCGCCCTTAGCGACGTTTTAACCGGGAAGACCGTTCGAACACTCGCGAACAAGTTTCATCGACTGGTCCCACCGGTCAGTTCCGTCGAGTTCCGTTCGACTGAACTTTCGCCTTGTCGCGACGCGGACGATCCCACGATTCCGACTCCGTGTCGAGACAAACAGTTTTCTATAACGAGACGCACGGACCATCGACTTCTATCAGAGAAACGAGACGCAACGCGCGGGTCTGCGAGATCGATACGAGCTGTTGCGGGAAACAAATCGCTATTGAAATGCAGATTCCAGTCGGCAGAGAATCCGTGCGTTCTTCCAGAGTTTCGTGCCACTGAAAGGATCCGTTCCGTCGAAGCGCTCGCACATCCAACCGCGCAGCGCTGCTTCGAGATCGCCGCGATACCCAGCGAGGATTTTCAATTATTCCTAATTGCGAGCGGGCTCCATCGTATCTCGAGGCGCCCGCCCAAGCCCCCGGCGACCCTTGAATTATTTCTCGCTTACGTGTTTAATAATCGGCCGAGTGCTGGTAATAATGGCCCGCCTCGCGTTTCCATTTCGAGTGTAACAACCAGGTTCGCCCCGTGCCCCGTCGCGAGCCTAATTAAGGTCGTCCATTGCCGGGCGCGACGATCCAGAATGATTTACCGCCGCTTCGGACAAGATACAAACACGATAAATGCCTCGAGCGCTGTCTGTCGCCCTTTTATTCGCCCCGACTAAAACTTCCCTCGAATTCAATTTCCAGCCGAACGTTTTACCGCCTCCCTGTTTCGACTGCGAACCGCGCGATACGCAGTTGAAGGTAACCGAACGAGGAGTCGGAAAGGTATCGCGAATGCCTGGGTCGCGTCAATCAGGAATAAATTAACCGGGATCTCCGCGATTACCCGCGATTCTTCTCTCTTTCTGGGAATAACGATGGGAGTAACGATGGACGCGCGTTGCGAGAGCTCGTTCCATTTGAACCGCGGCATGGATTGAACCGAGCACCGGAAAACTTTCCACGAGGCGGGGGTAAAAAGCGGTACAAAGGAAGGTAAGAAGCGCTGGGCGCGTGGCTACGGTCCGTCTACGAAGCCTCCGTCAAAGCGTCCCGGGTCTTTTGTACGCGGGACGTTGAATCCGTTTACGACGTTACGATTTAATTGAACTCCGGCTAATCGAGCTGTTCGAGCCGAGCCGGACGTTCCGCTCGGGTGTCGTCGAGGAACGTCGAGCTCCTCGCGAGCTGCGCGACGCGTTACGCCTCCGTCCGACGCGCCTTTGATCCCCGTCCACGGATTAATAAAACGACCGGATCAGGGCCGTTGATCTCGTTAGCCTCCCTCGACCCGTCGTGCTACCGCCAAGACTGGGCCCAGCTTCATAACCGAGCGTTTAACGCGCCGAGCCCCGACATTTTTCAGAGACACCGCCGCGCGCGTGACGCGCCTTCCTAATACACGCCCTGTTCCGCGTGACAATAGCAAATGCCTCGGGTTTGGAGCGAATTTATCTCCTGCCACGGCCCAGCGGAATGTCTCGAATTCTTAACGAAACGCTGGCTACGCGACGCGAGCTGCAGGCGTCTTTAACGTCACGCGTGGTGGGCGAACGTTCGACCGTCTCGACGAACTCGTGCCTTGCCAACGATTGTCGAAAACGAGCGTCGGATCTTTCAAAGTGGCTGCGAGAGGAAAGGATGGCTGTTTCTACAGGGTAGAGCGAAATGTCACGAATTCTTAACGAAACGCGACGCGAGCAGGAGACGTCTTTAACGTCGCGCGTCGTGGGCGAACGTTGGACCGTCTCGACGAACTCGTGTCTTGCCAATGACGGCTCGAAAACGAACGTCACATCTTTAAAAGTGGCTACGAGAAGGAACGTGTGGCCGTTTTTATCCGGCTCGTATCGAAACGACCGGTTAACGAAAAATTAAGAGCAGCCGCGGGAACTGCGAGACGATCTCGACGATTATAGCTACAGAAACGACGATTGACACCCATGTTTCAATTTGCAATCCGATTTCGCAGCTCGTTTCGCAGAGGAATTTCGCTAAACGTACAATATAAGGTTACCAGGGTTTATTTCCGAATCGTCGAATATCAGGTTGCCAGTTAATTTAGACGGTAATTTAAACTGAATTTGAATCCACTTAGTGCCTAGCATCCGATTGGTCGTTCGAAACGTGAAATAGTTCGGCTATTTCGAAATCGCCGACGAGTTTGTGCGGGCGCGAGCCCGCTCGAACGATTTAATTCCATCGAGTGAATCATTTAGCGCCGACAGACGATTTATTCGACATCGGCCGATGGTTATTTAACGAGGGACACGTGGAACGTCCCGTTTGAAAAAGGGGAGCCTGTAAAACCCGTTGTTTCCTTTTTATCGCGCCGCCCCGAGCCGGTAGCTCGTCCAGCGATTAGCTGGTTAATGGAAAATTAATACGGAGCCGCGCTCCCCTCGTAAGCAGCGAGAAAAATAACCGTTCCCCCGTTTACGACGGCTTTTTGCGAATTTTCGCGCTGCAAAATGAACCCCGTCGCTGGAGAACAGGGTCGAGGGCTGCGCGACGTCGCGGACGCCTTGCGAATCCGCTAATCGACCGCCGCAATTAACGCGCGCTGGCAGTTTATCTCGCGTTGAAATCACCGCGAAAATAATTAAAATCTCCTCGCGCTCGCGACTGTAACGGCGGAATTATGTCCACCCGTTGGACCGCGAACGAACAAATCGCCCTCGCGTGCAAACGCGCCCAGCTTCGACGAGAAACCATCGCGTACCACCGCGTTTTCAACTACCCTACTCGCCGCTCGTCGACCATTTTTTCTCCGCGCGCTCGCATCGCGATAGCTTTGTTATCCGGCATCCAATTTCGTTTTTTACCCGGATGTTTCCGACGCTCTAATTATTCATTGTCTGCTACAGGCTGTCGAGAGCCGCGCGCATATTTTCCGGCTAAAGTCAAGACGCGTTCCCCCATCAGTACCGCGTCCTTATTTTCTTCCCTCAAACAGAATCCTCTCCGAGTTCCCGTAATTTACTTCTCTCGCATCTCTTTCCTCTATTTTCTTTCAATCTTCATACATTACCCGCATCTCGCGCGCGTTTGCTCGCGTCTCGCGACTACGTCGAGTTACCGCCGCGACGATAAATACGATGCCACCCCAGGAACCGTGTTGGTTACAGCTCGAAACGAACGTCCGAGTCGACGGGGCGTAACTCGAGGTAACAGTGTTAAGGCCGTCGATCGCCTCGTAATCTCGCTTTAACGACGGCCATTTGAATAACAATCGGAATAAGCAGTCAGAGCGCGAGGGAGGAACGCCCGATCGTTCGTCGACGCTGCAACTTGTACCCAAGGGGGTGGGACCTGGTCTCATTCGATTGTGTACCGAAGCCACTATTTTACAGCGGGTCACTCGGTTCTTTAACGACTTCCGCGAACTTTCTTCGCGCCGCGGCAGCCGCTGCACGAAGCTGGAGGTATCTCGACGGTATCTCGCGGGTTAAAACGTCGAGGAACCCTCCCGACCCTCGCAGCCAGCAGTTTCCCACGACCGCGCGACTGCGTCGGCTTAAACCAACTCTCCGTCCCTCTCCCTGGCCGCGAACTCGTTCAAGACACCAATACGTACGCCTCCCGTTTTCGAAATCCTCGTCGTTTAAAGCGCGGCGCGGCTCAAACGATTTAATCGAAATGTTCGATTAATTGGGAAAGTTGCTTGGCCCGCGGTCGAGGCTTGTTTTACGCCCCGATTTCACCAAGTCCCCCTTCTTGTCCCGCCGCAGTCGTGCGCCGTTTTTGCGCCGCCTGGCCGCGACAAACGATGCCTCGACTTCGATTAAACTTCCGACAGCGGCGGCGCGGGCAATCAGTTAATTCGCGGCGGCGATAAAAACGGCACGGTTTATTCCGCGTGTAATGAACCGCGAGCTCAGCCGGCGGCAGCCATTACGGAGAACTCTCGCCAGCCCCTCGCTCGTCCCTCCGGCCTCGGCGAAGTTCGTTCAATTATGCGAATCGGGACGCGGAATCGTTCCGCGCGCGCCCGCGGAGTGTCACTCATCTCCGACTTGCGGCAACTTTGTCCATCAACGAAATTGAATCCGCGGAATTCTTCGTGCAGCCATCAAAATTGCATTTCCGCCACGGGCGCTCTTTTAACCCCGTCGACGGGGAGCCCTCCGCGCGGATTAAAGCACAGCACTGGGAACCGTCGATCCCGGTTGTTGCCGTTTCGTCGATCTCGCGAAACGCTCCCCGTTTAACGATCCTGCCAGCCTTTTTTTACGCTCCCAGTTAGCCCTAGAGCGGCAGTTCGATTTAATCGCGCCTTTGACAGGGGAATGTAAATAGGAATCGCTCTCGTCTCGAATCGAGCAATCGCGGAACGCTCCGTTAGCCAGCGCTTTGGAAATTTTCTGAATAAACTGCCGCTCGACGCGCCCCTCGGACTTGATCCACCGAAATGGCTTCCAAAAGTAGTCCAGCTCCGTTCACGGCCGTCCAGCAATTCGGAATCGTTTCTGCGCCCGCTCGAGGAAACAAAAGCGACGGACGCGTGCTCGCTAAACTGGAATCCGGGCTCGTAGCGAGTTTCTTTGACGCGATGTTTCGAATACACAGCCTGATAGTCCTAGCTGCCTTAACTTACGAGAAGTTGGCTGGAAGTTCGCGCGTTCCAATGGAAAATCCGGACGAATTTGTCCGAATTAGGCGACGCGTGGGCGAAAGTTGTCC
Organism: Xylocopa violacea; assembly: GCA_963969225.1. NCBI lineage: Eukaryota > Metazoa > Arthropoda > Insecta > Hymenoptera > Apidae > Xylocopa > Xylocopa violacea. Next base: position 30,503,700 of record CAXAJV010000006.1, on the reverse strand, counting down.
CGATCTGGGACGTCGATCGCAGTAATTCGAGGCTTCCTGCTTTTATTTCCAGTCGTGGCGATCGAAGAAGCTCGCAGAACGGTCGACGATTCTGTTCGTCGAAATTCCCGCGGAATGAAAGAGAACGAGGGCAGCTCGAATAATTCAAAACGACGCGATTCGAAAATGCGCAGGGTGAAACGGGAACACCGAGCATGTGCGTCGAGCATGCTGTTTGCACGTCGCGGGAACGCTTGCTACCGTCGATCGCCAAACGAACGTTTGATTGGTCGAGATACACATCGACGCTGTTCATCTTTCTCGAATCAAGGAAAGGGTTGCGAGCGCGCGAAAAAAATTCCTAGCGAAGAGGGATCGCGATGGATAGTAAGGTGTCGAATTCGTTCTCGCGGGAAAACCGATAACGATTTTTCCCCGCAGCTTCTGTTTGCCTCTCGCGGCTTGACTTTTTTTTCGCGGGGCGGCTGGATTATCCGGGACTGCGCGCGGAATCAAAAAAAAAAAAAAAAAAAATAGTACAGAGGATGGAAAAAGAACGGCGGACAGATTTCAGCGTGTTCCGCCGTACGACCGTGACCGGTTTTCGAGCGAAGCGACAGTGACGGATCGTTCGCGGTGGCGATAATGAAATAAAAACGAATGGCAAAAATCGAGTGCTCGCAGGAAATTGATGCATCGGGGTGTCCTTTGTCTCGGAATCGAGTGGAACGCGCGACTTATTACCCGTGAAAATTAGCGAGCGACGTCGAAGCGGCGGAAGAAATACGAACGAACGGAATCCAACGAGTCCAGGCGTCCTCGATCGGACCTATTTCTCGCCTCGAGTTAAGAAGCGTCGAACCGCGGAAACGGAAACTGCAGAGCCATCCGACATCGACTGCTTGGCGCCCGGCGAAACCGGGTCGCGCCGATGGAAATCGTTAAGACGGTGGGATCGGAGTGACGCAACATCCTGCAGCCAGAGGAGCACGAATTAATTCATAATGCCCGGTGCAATTAAGGTTGCTCGCGAATTCAGCAACGTTGTTACGGGGCAGGAATTCGCCTGCGCGCCCCCAGCCGAGGAGCGCTCGCCCAGGAACTTCTTGACACAACAGAAACTTTAAAGTCAGCTTAGCGCTTAAGTCCGAGGAAAACTCTGTCCCCTTTACCCAACCTCCGCCACCATTTAACCCGGCGTCGAGCGGACTGTCTGCCGCGTTCCATCGCCCTCGCAGCCCTCCGACTGTCCGAGAACGCCCCGCGTTTCCAGGCGAGTCGAGGCGCGAGCTGCGACAGAGGGGGCAGGAAAAACTACCCCGGAAGCTTTACGGGCGACTTAACGACGGAAGTTCTCGCGGGCCGACGTCGGGAAAAATTAGACTCGTCGTCCCTCGGCTCGCGCGATTTCTCGCTCGCCATCCGCGCCACTTAAGGACCACCCCTTTCGCGCAGATCCCCCTCGCAGATTTACACAGGAGGAACGCGTCGGATGGCAGTTCCGCTCGGGAATTCCCACTTACTTAGCGGATGTGCCGTGAACAAAATATTCATCAGCAAATGTTTGGCCTCGTGGCAGCCTGGAGTCGAGGGTTGCGCGGCCGCCTACGCGCTCAACTTCGAGGAGCCGAAGGGGCGAAAGGATAGGAGCAGAGTCGAGCATTTCCACGCGGTCCCATTAATCATCATTTGTCGAAGCAAACGGCGGGGCTCGGGAGATCGAATCGTTTTCACGATTAATCACGATATCGCCAGCTCTGGCCGAGATAAAGGCGGCAGCCTGCGGGATTCCACGGCGAAGAAAGCACCGTTCCCTTTGCTATTTGTCCGCCGATATCGCCGCGAAATTTATTCATTCGCCTTTCCCGTGCCTTTCCGCTCCTCCTTCTCGAACGATCTCCTTCGCGCATCCTCGAACGCTTTTAAAGATGACGCGCTAGAACAAGATCCGAGATTCCGCGCGAACCGTTCGTTTCTCCGCACGATTTCCATCCCTCCGCGTAGATCGAACGCGAAACTTTCGAGATTGTCAAAGGTTCGTCTCGTAGCGGCTAGCAACGAAATAAGATGGGAGGCTTTTTCGCTACAAGCAGCTAACGCTAATTACCGCGTTCGTGCAAATCCACGATTGTTAACGTCGACTCGAATTATCTTCGGTTAATCGAGATCAATGTCGACGATCCTTCGAGGCGCACGGGCGAGAATCGACAACGCTTCCGACGCTCGTCGTGCAAATAATTACAGCTAATGGAACGCCATACCGAAATCTGTGATCAACATTAGCCTTCGGGTCGGACGTATCCCCGGAACGGTGTGCTAAATGCGGCGGCGGGATCGATGGAACGTTCCCCGGCAGTGTCTTGCGACCGCAGATTTCGACTGTCAGGTTATGGGTCATTCAGCCACGATGCCATTCAATCGCGACGCTATTTTGCTCCGATGACCCAGCGGGATCGACGCGCGTATCCGCCGCTGGAGGAGCCCGGGGAGATCCGGAGGACGCGGCGAATAGAGGGAAAAAAAGAGGGGAAAAAAGTGGCCAAGGGGATGTGTCGCGAGGAACGCGTGCCCCTGGTATTGTTCGATTTTGATTAAACCCCGCGACCGTGACGGAACGAGCCGCCTCCTCCTCCTCCTCCTCTCTATTTGCCGCTGCGTTTGATTGTTACCGCCGCGCGGATGCCCATTGTCGCTGAATGAACCTGCGATGCTTATGATTTCGGGGCTATTGTGAGGCTGCGATCGGTGGGATAAAAACGCGAACGACCCAGGACCGGCTCTTCATGCCCGATACGGAGCACGGAAAAAAGTTGGAATTATTAGAAATCGCGAATCGAAGGGTCTCCCCTCATCGCGAACGGTCGGTAAACGGCGACAGTCGCGTAGAGAGCTCGAAATCGCTGGCGTGACTAATCGTAATCCCTTTTGTCTTGCCGCGTCTGTTCGCCGGTTTCAAGGGTGCTCGACAAAGTCGTGACGGGGGCGAGACCTCCGCCCATAGAAAACCGTTCGACTCTGCGTCGAACAATGCGTGAGACCTCCGCCTCGACTCGCTCGCGTCGCTGTGTATGGCACTCGAGCCGATTCTTCCAGGAGTTCCTCCTCCGTACCTTCGTCGTGTCTCTCCGCGAGCCCTCGAACCCATCCTAACCTCCTCGCTGTCCGTTGTCGTCGTTGACCGTCGTCTGCTCCCCCCCTCCCCTCTCCCAGCCTCGCTCGCGCGCCTTTTGCCCCATTGTCTGACGACGTTGCTTTGATTCATCGTCATCGAGAGGGTTGCCCCGTGGCGCGCGCTCTCGAGCACCGGCCAAGTGATTTTCAACCCCGTCGCGCGACCCTTTCCCAGCCTCTTTTCTCGTTTCTGTATACACCCGGACACGCCCCCCGCCCTCGCGACGCGACTACCTTCCGGACGAGGATTCCACCACCGCGAGGGACCGTGAAAAGGATCTGCACGGGGATATTGCCGCGTGGGACGAATTTAAACGGCCCCACGGACGTCCGCCGCTTGTTTCTGCCGCTCGTGATTTGCGAGCCAGCCGCGGCTGGATTAAACCCGCGTTGAATTTAATGGGAACCCGTTGAGGTCTCTGTTTTCCGCTTAATCGTACGCCCGCTGAATCTATTTCTTCCGTGGATCCGGCGGAGCGTCTCGCGAAATCCATCCGGGTAACGCGCGTGACCCTGCGGAATTGCTACCGCGGCGGGGTTACGTGACTTCCGAAGTCACGAAACCGCGAGCGCCAGTGGAATCGTACGGACTCGTACGATTTATACATTCGAAACGTCGGGCGTTTCGCAGGAAGAGGAAGCGTCGTCGTGGAAGTTTCGGGGCGCGATAAAGTCGAGGCGCGGAGTTGAACCGCCACGACCGACGCCAACTTCCGAGACGGTTCGGCCGTTTCGCTGGCAAATTATCGCGCCGCGTACCGACGTATCGACGAAACGATCGGTGGACCTTCCGGCGGAGAGGACGTTGGCGGGAAACGCGCGACAGTCGGCTGAAAGTACGCGAGTTCCAAAGGCGGGCGAGCTGCAGCCGTTGAACAAAAAAAGGAAAAAAAAAAGGCGCGTCGCGATTGAATGCGATACTGCGCGAGGACACAAAACCGTCCGTGGCAAAGAGGAGCCGTTTTCAGAGGGATTGAACGGGAGGAAGCGAGACGGAGCGAGAACCCAGAGACGAACGACGGTGGCGAGATGCAAAGGGACGCGAGAGTGGAAAGGGGGTGGAAGCGGAAAAGACGGGCGAAGAAAGGGGAGGCCTTTGGTCGAGAGCCAGCTGAAAAGGGTAGGGAAAAAGGCGACGCGAGTGGAGAAGATGCGGCGAGTCGTACAAAGGAACGAGAAGAGGAAACTGCGAGGAGAGATGCCTCGAACGAAGAGTAACGGCAGGAGGGGCGTAGTGGAGGAACCGGTAAGAAGGAGCAGCGATAGGAAACGGGATTCGTCGGGTAGGCGAGGGAAAAAAAGGTGGAACCGGCGAAACAACCGGGGGTACGTCTCGAGGGGACGTCGAAGGGGAAGTGAGGTGGTCGAGGAGGCCGCGTGCGGAGGAACGCGTGGAAGGGTGGCGCGCGAGGACGTCTGCCAGGAGGCTGTGTAGTTGATATGCGAAAGGCTGCCTTCGCCTCGAGCTCGCGTATCCATCACGCTGGTTCGAACGGGCCTGCCTCTAACCCGCGATAGGACTGGGAGAAGGCAGACGCGACTCGTGCCTCGTCGCTGAGCCACGAACCGACGCGAACCAATCTCTGACAGCCCTCTAACCCAACCCTGTGCACCCCACGGGGTGCATCCACGCCGCGACGTCCGTATCGTTCCTCCTGGAGAAACCGACCGGATTCGAAGCGAACTCGCGACGACTCGTTTCTGATTCCCTTAAATCTCGAGCGGACAACGCAATCCGTTAAGACGCCGAGACCAGCTCGACCGTGCGGCGGGAATTCCGAATGAAGTTTCAAAGAAGCGCGATAAGATGAAAATCGAATCCCCGTCCGTACTCGGGGAGATCCTTCGGCTCGTTGTTTCACGGGGAAGGAAATCTCGAGTGGAACGGATCGTCGAGCGGACATTAAACAGATTCTCGAAGGTCAATATAAGTAAGGTACCTGGAGAGCAGCCACCCTCCGCCTCCGGTTCCATTCCCGACCGCTCGACCTCGTCCGTTTCCTTTTCCGCTTCCGAACTTTTCTCCGCGCTTTTCTCCTTTTCGACCCTCCTCCTCGCCTCTCCGCGTACGTACGTATATCCACCTATTAACCAGGTGTCGCGGTTACGTACGATCTGTACGATAAAAGTGGAACTTCTCCCGCTTTCAGGCTTCCTTTCGCTTGCAAATTAAACAGATTTCGAACAGAGAAAAAAAGCTAATCGCTTTCGGAAACCGAACGCGCGTCTCTCCCGGAGGAAATCGATATCGAGCCGCTGGTGTTTCTCGTTGCCAGTCGACGGGCTTCTTTCGGATCTCGCGGAACGTTTATATTGCAGAAGGTGGCCGAGCCAGACGGTGGATTGCAAATCTTCCAGGAATATCCCGGGACTTCCATCGATATTTATGAACCCGATCGACCGTTCCGCGGCTCTCTCGCCTATCCTTCCGCCGTCCATAGAGGGAGCCTGTCGAACTCGTCTCGAACCAGAAGACGCTCCGTTCCGTTCCGTTCCGTTCCGTTCGTCCGTCTTACTTACTTGGAAATTCATAATTCAGCCGACAGGCCGAGGAGACGCGACGCGATCCGTAGGGTTTCCCAGGGCTGCTCAAAATTCATAGATACCATCGGTTAGCGGTGTCGCGCGGCCGCGGTGTATCGTTATTTTTCACCAGCGTCGCTGGGCGGCCGTTTCCGGTCCTCGATGGCCGATCTCCCCCCGGATTTCGACCATCCCTCCAACTTTACACGCGACAGCGTCAACGAGCAACACAGTTTTTCGTGTCCTAATCTCTCTCGATCTGAATCAGCGTCCCCCAAACGAGTCTCGTCGCTGCACGCTTTTTAAATTCTACAATTTTTAAGGAACGCCATTTTTAGTTATTCCTTTCGAGAGTCGCCTTAAATTGCGTGAAACGCATAAAAGCGGATAATGTTATAAGGGTAAACGCTCTACTTTATTTTCCCTTGACAGAAAATGTCGCTAAAATACAATATAAAATCGCTGAGTCGTCACTAGGACGTTCTCAGAGTGAGTGAAATGTCCTCGCACCACGGACGCGCGGTCAGGCCCTCCTTCCACGACGAAGCATTGAAAAGGGCTTAATTTATGACACCCCCTTAGCGTCTATCGCTTTCCCTTGTCCACTCGGCTTCGAGGTGACGAAAACCAGGCGGCACCCTCGAGCGCTTCGATGCCAGTTTCGCTTACAATGTTTTGTTCTTCTTTAACCAGGATTTCATTGGTTTTTGCGGACCACTTAGGAATTGTCCGCGTAACGCTGATCCCAATCCTCTGGCGATCCCAATCGACGATTCGCGCCGCGAAGAAGCCAGGAAGAGGTGGCCCCTTCCGATCGAATTCCCGGTTCGATCGATTGATTCGCGGGGCGACGAGTGAAAGGGTCGCGGTAGGACGCAGGGGTTTAATTACCCGGGCCGACGCGTCCGGGTGACTAATTAAACAGGCGTTCTTGTTTACAGGCTGCGAGCGGGAACGGCGAAATCGATCCGCGGCGATAAATCGCGGCTCTCCTCGCGCGGGCGACAATAACGGGAACGCGAGCGGATAATAACGGCCGCGTTGCAATCGCGTTTAATCGGATTAAGGGGCCCCAATGAAATGCCATCTGCACGACGACCCGCGAGATCAATCCGCTCGCCCGCGAAACTCCGCGCAACGGCGCCGTACGCGATACTTTCCGCTTCCGGACTGCCACTCGGCTGTCTCTTTACCGCTAAACTATGAAACGGGACGAGAAGAACACCCGTTCCTAGTATTTTTGTGCGGAACGTATTTACTTTACGTCACTTACCATCGCGAAGTCGGCAGAATAAATATCCGACGTTGCTCTCCTACGCGAGGTATTGAATTCTCCGGGTAGACCGCGCGCGGAGATCCTGACCTCGGTCAAGTTAACTCCGCCAAGAGCGTTACAGAGGTTATCCCTTGCACCGGGGAACGACGTGGATTATATTAATTTTCGCCGTGTAAATCGGTCGCGGAAATATGGAAACGAATACGGCGGACGTGGTCGTTCCGTGCAGGATTTTTAAGTAACCTTAAGACCGCGCGTTAATCATCCCCTCTGGTAATGTCCATTTGTATTCGTTTCGTGTACCGCGTCGCACATGTGCTCGCAGAAATGGAGAGGGAGAGAAGAGGAGCGCGAGGTACTCGTGGAAAAAGAAGGCAGACGAAATGGAATTAATTAAACGCCGGAAAAATGACGCTGTCGGGGATTAAAAGCTCGCGAGGCGATCGAGCCCGTCGGTTCCCACCCCTATCTGCGGCTCGATGAAATTCCGCGCGACAACGGGGCGGGCGGAAGATCGGCGAGCGAATGGCGCGTGAATGGAGACGCGCGAGCTTTCAGCCCCGTCGGCTAATTTTCCAGTCGGTGCCCCGATTACGTAAACCCGCGGCGACGTAACACGCGAACCGGGATTTACGTGCGTGGACCAGGGACAAGGGGAATCGGAATCGAATCGGTGTTCCTCGGCCAACCGGAAGCGAGCGGAGCGTAACGGGGCCCCCGCCAGGTCCCTCGCCCCGTCGAGTTCGATCATTCCGTAACAGCCCCGGCTGCTCCGCATTAATTCCGCGGCCAGCCGCTTAAAGAGGAGCGCGGAGGAACGTGGAGCGCGTTTAGGAACGGCTCAATTCCAGAAATTGATTCCCCCGCGTCGTCCAGCAGCTTCGTGACGCGGGTCCCTTATCCCCGTTCCTGCGATCGATTTCTCCTCGACACTCGTTGTTTTCGAAACATCTCGTAGCAACGCAGTGACGGGGAGAGGGTTCCCTGCGGAAATCGAAGGTTAGAGTCTGATCGGGTAATTTGAAACGACGCGGCGCGGCTTCGAAACCGCGAAATTAATTAGCTTATTAATTAAGGGTTCGCAGCGCGAGTTCAGCGGCTGGTCCCGCTATGGTTGGCCTTTGTGAGCGGCCGCGAAACAGGCGTCTAACGTCAGACCGCGATTTGCGAACCGTTCAACGCTGAACCGAGCGCGCTTATCGCGTGTACGACTGGAAAGACACTGGGGAGTACCGATCGTGAGGAGACAAACGACTCGAAAAAGGCTGGGGCAAACAAAGTTGTTCGTGGAGCGAGAAAAAGAAGGAGCGTTGGGGAGAAGATTAAACTAAGCGGTGAACATTTTTATAACCTCGAAGGATTCCTCGTGGGACCGCGATTGACCGGGTCCCTACGCGTACGTCCACGCGAAATTCCTCGTCTCTTATCCGAGTATCTGGCGTTTGGTTCTGGCTTTCGTACCGTTAATCAGGCTCGCTCGAGTTTTTAATTCGTGCGCCGTCAGAGGAGGCGATGGATGCCTGTACACGAACCCGTTCAGCCGGCTAAACCCAGGAACGGTGATCCTTTTCGTCGTTTTGTTGTCACCGCAAGGAGCTTAACCCGCGGGATTAAGGGATGAAGGACCGGGTGTGAGGCGAGGATCAAACGTTTTCGTGGATAAGCCGAGCTCGCAGTTGAAACTTTGCGTCGAGAAATATCAGATCTTGGAACGGGATAACGGACGCTACCGGTTCCGTTCTCCGGCGCCGCGACGAGAAGTCGAGCGGCGTCGCGATCGCAGAGAGAATCCACTCGACGCTGCGCGTCTCCCTATTTCAGTCAGCTTGCCAGTTGAACTCGAAACTCTTTCGCGATTCGTATCACATCCACGGTGGTTCCTCGTTTTCTTCGAGTCGAATAAACAGCGATCGCAGTAATTACGGAAAGAGTAGCCACCGTCGAGCGAGCGGAATTTGTCGGCTTAACGCGATGAATACGAACGCGAACGAAGCGAACTGGAGAAATAGCTTTCCTTCCGTGTATCTCCAACAATTGTAATTACCACGCCATCGTACTTCGATGGAGTAATCCGTTCAGAGAAATCATATCGAACAGCGGGGAGGGCACGGGGCCAATTCGATTTCTCCAATCCGGAAGAACGATCGAGAGAGTGGCTCCTCTCCGTGCTCGAATTACTGGCCGTGTATCCCACAATGGCAGGAATTCGTTTTCCTCGGTTCCTTGTACACCGTACAGTTGCCACAATAGGGAACAATGCCGAAGGGGTTGCCGGTTGGCCCAGCGAGATAGATACAGGTGCGCTCGAGGTAAAAGGAAACGGAAGAATTGCCGAGGAAGACGCGGGAAGTGGTAAATCCCGAGCACGAAGCCGAATCGAACGGAGAGGGCGCGCAAAAGGAATTAGAATCCCTTTCATCGACCGTCGTTACGATCTTCCGAGCAATTCTCGATGCACCGGAATCTCGATCGAGTCGATCGATCGGGAGATCGGCGAATTTCTTCGAAAGATCGGTCAGCTATCGAGGCAACCTCGTCTCTGCCGATCTGTCGAGAATTCAGCTCGCGGACGAACGCGTGTTTGCTCGCGATCGAGCTCGATCGAGCGAACTCGCGCGCATCGGTTACTTCCCTGGAACCGACACGTCCCCGCTGTCTTAGACGCAGCCTCGCGGACAGGCCTGTCAACGTCGCTCGCAACTTCTCTCGACGAACGTCCCGGACACTCGAAATCTCGAGAGTTGCCCGGCTCCCGGCGCCATCGCGAGTTCCAATCGCCAAGTAAGTTTTCCAGCCTCCCAGCCGGAAATTCCGCGACGCCGGTTCGACGGAGAACGGCGTTCGATGCAATTTTACCGGGAGCGCCTCCCCAGTGTCCTTCGTCGGGTGCTTCTGCTCGCCAATCGCCTGCCAGCGATAAATAATATCGCTCCCCTGGCCTCCTGCGACCTCCGACCGCCCCCTAACGCAATTAGCCGGCGTAAGAATATTTTCCGGAGCCCGGTTAATTGCTTTACCGCGACGTTGCTGCGACGTAGCACACGCTGATCCCTGATAAACCGTGGCCCAGGACGCGAGGCAGCGCGAAGAAGTCGCTCGAGGAACCGCCATCCCTTAATTACGCGACTTAAACGAGTTTCGCGAGCCGCAAGAACTTCGTACCGCGCCGCGCGCTCATTTTTATCGTCCACAACGAACGAGAATTGATATTAGAACCGTCGCGTATGACGGTCGGGCAGGGTTCTCGACGGCCAGCCGCTCGTCGAGGCACCGCGTCGTCTTCGACCGACGGGCACTCTGGCCACGCTTCGATAACTACGATAACGAGATGGAAATACAAACAAGGAAAGTTTCCGCGAACAGGGGAAAGGTATCCAAGGCGGAAGCGGAGCATTGGAACGAGGGAACGGTTCGATTCTCGTTCGATCGAACGTCTCCTCCTCTCCCTAACCCCCGTCCGTTGTTTGCCCTTCGATCCACCGCTTGAATTTCGTTAGCCTGCCTCTGGTGCTTCGGCACGGAGACCTCTAATCCACCCCCGAAACCTTCTTCCGCCGCCCAACTCCATCCTAGCTCCGTTCACCCCTGACGACTCTCGAGGAACCTCGAATCCTTCACCTTCCCACGAATCCACCGTTTCCGATCGTCGAGCGACTCGCGGACGAGAACAGAGGATCCTCGACGATGACCTTCCGATAAGACGCCGGGTCGGGATCGGACGAAGCAGCCGCGGGGCGGAGCACGGAGGAGAAAGCGTCGCGGCGTCGCACGGGGGGCCTGGCAGATCGCCGGTGGCTGATAAAATAATCGCTTAGCGAGCCACGACACGCCGCGCGAGTCTGCGGATCTCGACGCTGCGGGCAGATCCTCGCGGATACACGCGGCGCCTCCTACGGCTGAGATTAGACCACGAGCCGGGCGCTCGTTTTTCAACCGCACTTCCTCCTCGTTTGCGGAGGTCAGCAGCGACGTCCTCGATCCGCTTCTCGCAGATGAAAGATTGATAAAGCCTCCTGAATAATGCGCGCCCGGAGGTAAGCCGCAGACGGGCACCGCGTTTCGAGAGGGCGATCTCTGGTGACTTTGCGGAGTCGTCGATGGAAACGTGCCTCTTGGATGCTCGTGACCAAAGTGGAGGTCTTCGTGGGACTCCTCCAGATTCGGAGAGATTTCTTCTAGATCGCGGACGACCACGAACGCGCTTCAGTCGGGGCGCTGAGCGAGATCCTCGCGAGAGTTAAAAAATATTTCGATATCAAACGCGAGATCGTATCGTGCACACACACGCACACACACACGTACGTAGCGTGCACCGGATGCGGCACGTAGAGCGTCGGAGAATTTCAGGTCGAGCTTTCGTTAAACGTTCCATCTCGAAGAGCGTTCCACGGGGCGGCGTCTCTGGCCAAAGGAAATTTATCCATTAAAAAAACATTAACCGCGTTGTCTCTCGGCCTCTCCCTCGTTGCCCCAGTTCCCACTTTCCTCCTTAACGTTTCACAACTTCTCCTTGACTCCCTTCCACCTTTCTTCGCTTCAATCTGACCCGCTTCACCCTCCGCGATGCCGGTGAAATTTTCACGAGCACCCGACTGCATCTCGCCGCCCTCGCTCCCTCCCCCCTCTCTATGATAAGTTCGTTCGCCCTCGATTTTCGATATCCTTGATCTTACCTCGTAATCATTGCCACGATAAAGCTCGCTCCTCGCGAGCGTCGCGGCCGGAGCAGCGAGGAAAAAGTGAAAAGGGGGCGGAGGGGGATTCGAGGGAAAAAAGAAACGACGCGAACTCCGCTCCCGGTAGAACGAGCTCTAAATCGAGCGTCCTCTAACGGACAAGTGGCCTTTATCAAGGAGGTCCCCGCAGAGATCACCTGGCCGATCCCCGCTGCAAATGAGTGGAAGCGAAAAACGAGGTGGCTCTTTGATCAACTTCGCGATCCAATTCCCCGGCAAAGAGCCGTTCGATGTAAGCCGATGAAACGGCGCCGGAGACGCGTCCTCGCGCTTTGCCAGCCGCGGGACTATAAAACATCAACCGTCCTCCAATAATAATTCCCTTTGAGGCGAGCACCGCGGCATCGGGCAAAAGGGTGGCCTCTCGTTAGTCCGACGCGGGCAAGACGGCGTTTCTGTTTCGTCGTCGACACGGGAATCCCGATTTCTTGATAGCCGCGCGTCCGTCTTTCGTCGAGGAAAGAGGAAGAAGCGAGAGGACGGGAGACGCCGCGCGAGGACGGAGGGAAAGGCGAGAAGGCGGAACTCGGTCGTCCGCGTTTCGCGTCCAACCGATTCCGCGCGATAACCTGCGAGGAATATCTCCAACGAACCATCTACGTTGTATGGTAACGCTTAACGACCGAGAGAGCAACTATGGAGGATCGCGGAGCAACCGAACGAAAGGTGTCGAGCGGAGCAACAATGCGTCTGGCAAGTGCCGGAGTAATAACCTCCAGCAGATGTCGGGCGAGTCGAGAACAAGGGGGTGGCGTCGAGATGGACGAGAGACGAGAGGCAGGGAGAGAGGGTGAATCGAAACAAGAAAGATGAGAGTGGCGAAACGCGCTGTGAAAAGATTAAGAAATTGTTCAGACCGTCGTGAAAAGTGGAATTCTAAAAAGAGACCTCCTCTGGAGGGAATTAGATTCGGTTCTATCAAGGACGAAATTGCTTCAGCTCCGCTCGAGATGATCACGGATACGCGTGCCGCTCCCTGATGACCATTTATCTCGACAGAATTGAAGGCTTTCGAACCAGCGTTCACCCTCCTCGCGTTCTCCGCCTCCAGACACCATCTTCGAGCGTGTGCCCCTTCGAGTTTTATCGGCTCTTAAACAGCTTCCGCGTATCGATGCTTACCATCGTTGCACTTTAATCGGATCTTTCCGTCGAATCGTACAAATTTCGACGAGCGTTCGCTCGTTCGAGGGAGCACGCTTGAATCTCTTTGACTCGTAATATTAATCGCACCCAGATTGCGGAGCTACGACGCTCTTAAAAATGCGTTTCACCCTGCGATACTTGCGGAGGATCGTTGTCCAGGCTCGTCGAACCGGGGGCAGCGCTCCCGATTTCCGCGTAAAACCTTCGACACGCGTTACAGAGGGCCTAAGCTCGAAGCTCCCGGACGTCGGATGATCGATCGGGGCAAACATCGGAGCCGATACGGCTGCGGAAAATTGGAAACGCGACCGTGTTTAGTCACTGGACGAGGCTGCGCTGGGCTACGGGCCGATTTATTTCGTTGATTCGGCTGGCGCGCGTTTCCATGGACGTGCAGAGGGGGTGCGCGACGAGCCGCCCGCCGGATCCAACAAATCCATTAACATTATTGAACCGTAACTACGAAAAAACGAACGCCCGGATGGAAATGAAATCCGTCCGTGTAACGAAGATCGAAAGGCATCATCCGCGAGCGGAGAAAAAAACGCGCACACACACACACACACACACACACACACACACACACACACACACACAGAGAGAGACGAACGGACGAGTAATCGCGGAACACGGAAATCTAATCAATTATGCGTGGGAGCACGGAGAGCGAGGGATCGTCTGGCGTCGTCTAGAAAACACAATTTGAATGTTAAATCTTCGGCAAGTTCGACGAAGTTGAAGACGAGAGACCGAGGGAAACGGAGAACGTCGGTGCGCGCCACGATGGGAAACGGGACGCGCCAGAGGGAATATAATTCGCTCTCGCCACCGTGTTTATTCGGCGTCCCCAGCCGCCGCCATTAATCCGTCAATTCTCGTTTCAGCTGTCGTTGCGGACCGGCTCTATAAATCTGGCCGTCCGATCGCGTCTCCGCGAGGACATTTTTTCCGCGTCCGACCGCCTGATACGGTGGCGAGTGTAATTAAAAGGATCAGGACGAGAACGAGGCCGAACGAAACCGAACGAAACCGAACGAGTGCCTCTGCCCTCGTTTTGGTCCGTTGTCGTTCATTATTCCTAGTCGAATGACGAAGTAAACGAACGGAGACGCGACGTGCTGGCTCCAGGGTCGACGAATGCATCGTTCTGGCTACGCTCGGATCGATAACTGAATTACTCGAGTAGACGCTAATAACCGCTGTTTTCGGGCCGGGAAAAAAGTGGATCGAGTGGTGGTTGAACGTCACAGAGCAGAGGGGACAAAGAGCCGGAGTCTGAACTCTCATCGGGGACGCATAAGCGCGATGAAAGTCTGAGCGTTGAAAACAGTCGATCGTATCACTCCGTTACCATGGAATGATCCTGCGAGGCGAGCTAAAAGAGGGTGGGTAAAGGCGGAGCAAGCAGGAATCAGAGGGTAGAAACCGAGAGAGCGAGAGAGACGAACGGATGGAAGAGTGACGGCTTTCTGTGGATAGAAGAAAGCGAGAGGAGGAGGAAAGTAGCAGACAGTGGCACGAGAAGGGTCGAATTCGACGAGCGTGCACAAAGTGCCACGATGGCGAGACGAGGCATCGAGCCAATTAAAGCAGAAAACGATTTAAATCCTGCGCGAGGCGCAGGAGAAACGCTTATTAGCTGGTAGTTGGCATTGTCGTTGGACGTGTTCCGTGCTAGTCACGATTCTAGGACTTTGAAAACGCTTGCGAGACGCGGCCACTTTGATACAACGATCCCCGGGGCGGAATAGAAAGGAAACGTGACGCGCCACGGTGAACGAACGAAACGGGGGGTAGCTTTCGAGGATCCTCATCCTTTGGAACCGCGGACGAACCACGGAAATCGGGTTAAAACGCGAGGCCCGCAAAGATCTCGGGACGCCAGCGTCGTTCTAATTAAGCTGTACCCTCTCTCTCTCTCTCTCTCTACCTCTCTCTTTCTGTCTGCTCTTCACCTCAGTATCGATCATCGTCAGCCAGCTCGATCGACGCTCGATCGACGCTCGATCGACGACTCAGCTCTCGCAACGCTGCTCCGATCCGATAAATAATGAACGAATAATTTATTGGAATAATCGCGAGGACGCAGCGTGGCCGGCGGCAAGCTGGCAATTTGCTCGATAACGATGCCCGCTGCGCGACACGTAACTGTTTCCCATTAATCGAGACGCGCAACCAAGAGCCGGACCAATTTACATTGTTCCTAACCGATAATCTCGCTGGATCCAGCGACCTAATCTGGGGAGACGGACAGCGTCGCGTCGATCAGCTCGAGGGGACGCGTATCGATCGAGGGACCAGTTTCCATGCACGCGGCGAACGTCGATGATAAACGTTCCCTTTCCCTCCCTTCTTCCTGCGTACGCTTGGCTTGCGAATCGAATCGCCTGGCCCATTGTTGGTCGAAGGAGACGCGTCGCTTTCGCTCGAGAATCCGCACCGTCGCGGCAAAAATGACGAAGGCATCGTCCTCGAGCGGTGCGGTTATTAGAACGGGGAACGCGAATTCAAAAAATACACACGGAAACGCTGTGGACCGAGCAATTATTGGCGCGTTTCACAGTCGATCGACCGGGATGATTGAAACGGGAGCCGAGTAATGTTATTCGATATTTCAATCGAGCGTTTCGCGCATGTTAAACATTGACACTGGATTCGCTCGCGGTGAACAGGCTCCCCGCGATTTCTTGCACAGCGTACCCTTTCGCTGTAACGAGAGCAAACGCGTCTGATCTACCTCCTAGGGAAACTCGAAGGGAGCGCGATCGATTTCCGAACGACGCGCCCGCCATTCGTTCGCCACGAATCCCTCAGCGACGCGTTTCGAGGCGCGCGTTACTCCCTCTCTCGATGGCGACGATCCACGGGGCCAAGGATAACGCGCAGAGAACGCTGGACAACGGAGGCATCGAGCGTATCCGTGACCCGGTTTTTCCACGCGGCGTCACCTTTTTGCTCCTTTCGCGTCGCTCCTCGATGCTGGTCGATGCAAGGGCGGCCGGAGAGGGAGAGGCTCGACCGAGGTCGCCTCGCCTTTTGGCCATTCGACGGTCACCCCCTAAATCGAATTTCCATCGGGACGGTAATCACCGGACTTCGATTCGGATTCGTCGTTATCCTGAACGATTTGTTCGCTCACGGCCACCTGTTGCACCCACAGCTGCGCCAGGAAGAAAGACCCGCGATAATTATTATAGCGATTTCGCCATGGCGTCGACTTCGTTCTTCCACCCTCCATCTCCTTCTCGTCCGTTTTCATTCGTCGAGGTTTCTTCTCGCGCGAACGATCGCTACTCTCTCCTCGTAGCTTGCATTCGTAACAGTAGAAATCGTACTCGAAGGAAGAGACGAAGGTGTAAAATGGTCGAAGGTCGACGCATTCTTAATCGCATCACGGCTACGTAAGCGCAAAGTGGAAAATATGTATACGAAGAGCGCGCGACTGCGAGCTTTACGACTTTTCGACAGGCTCTTTAAAACGGCACTTTCTCGCACCCTCGGGGAGAGGCGTCGTAACGATAAAAGCGAAGTTGAACACGGTTTCTCCTTTGAGCGACAAGGAGATCGCGCGTAGGCAGACGAGATCAAAAGGGCGTCGTTCACCGCGGAAGAAACGAAAACTGGGGAAAGAGACAATCGTTTACGCGTTAGGAATCCTCGCGGAAGGGGGCTGTTAACCCTCTGAGAAAAGAGAAAAATCTATTTGAATAAAAAACTTCTGGAAACATGCATTTCATTGGAAACATAATTAATAATTTCTGCATAAATTTAATATAGCGGCTAGCAACGAGGCACAATAAAAGGTCTTCGCTACGAATAGCTAGCACGGTTTATGGTATGCGCGATAAACAAGCCATTTTTGAGGAACCGTTTTAAGCTTTTAATATTTTCCGAGCATGAAGTAATTAACTTTCTCCAACGGCCTCGATGGCACATGCGGACGCCATAAACCGAGGATTTACGAAGGGTTCACCTCTTCAGCGATCCTCGGTCGAACGACGCAGGCCCAGCGGAAATCTCGCTACATGACCAAACATGGTAATTTGCAAAAAAACTGTCTCCTACCTAAGACACCACCACCCTTCCCTAAAAAAGGCGGTGGCATAGGGTCAACTACGTCAACGATTGGCTCGAACGTAAAAAAACCAAAAAACGATAAGAAGCGTCGTGCCAGGACGATCGACGACCGACAGTGAATCTTATCACAGGAGTCTTCGCAAGCAGAACAAATGAAATCGCAAACACAGAACTTTGTGATATTTTTATCATTTACCAAACACTCTGAACACGCAGGCTAAGTTCTAGTCACCAGATTCCTTTATTTAACCATCGTAACCACTAATCAATGCTGATGCCCTCACAGAGGAGACTCTGTCATCCGAGTCCACGTTATCCCATTCGATGAACCAAAAATGTATCGTTTCCACTCGACGTTCCTCTCCAAAATGAAATGGTAAGAAGCGTCGTGCCAGGACGATCGACGACCGACAGTGAATCTTAGCACAGGAGTCCTAGCAAGCAGAACAAATAAAATCGCAAACACGGAACTTCGTGATATTTTTATCATTTACCAAACACCCTGAACACGCAGGCTAAGTTCTAGTCACCACATCCCTTCATTTAACCATCGTAACCACTAATCAATGCTGATGTCCTCACAGAGGAGACTCTGTCATCCGAGTCCACGTTATCCCACTCGATGAACCAAAAATGTATCGTTTCCACTCGACGTTCCTCTCGAAAATGAAATCGCTGCGCGATTCGATCGTCCGACCAACGGAACGACAAGCGAAGTAGATTCGAGTCGTTGTCCAGAGCTCGCTCGCAACGCTCCGCGACGGTAGTAACAGCGAAGAAGCTCGTTTTAATTCCGAAACAGACACGTTACACGAATCCGGGCGGTGGCTGGTGAAGAATCGCCGAAGCTATTTATCCAGCGTCCCTTAAATGAAGAACATTCCCGGGAGTCCCGAGGCGGCTCGCCCGGCATCGAATTCCTTCCACGTAATTGCGCCTCGCTTTCGCCCGGCTCGCAGCCCCGGAAAATTCATTTGTCGCTGCAAAACGCCCTCGAAGGCGAATGCGCGCCGGCTATCCCGCTCGCGTCTTCTTCTTCCCCGCCCGTCGGCTCGCCCCCGATCGCTTCGTCTTCCCCTCGAGTTTCACTTTACCAGCCGCGCAAACGAGCCGCGCGCGAAAGAAAAAGGAGGAGGACGAGGAAGAAGAAGACGCGGGAAGAGGAGGAGCGAGTCGCCGGGAGCGAAACCGATTCGTCGGCTCCCGTTTCTTCTTCGCGGGGCTCGTGGAAATCAATTTAACCGGTTCGTTTCTGCCGCGTTCGCCGCGCGCGGAAAATCAAGAACGGTCCCGAGGAAGCTCGATGACGAGCAGGAATTGCACGAGCCGCGAGACGAGGGGAGGGAAAACTCAATTTCCAGCCGGCTGACAACTCGTCGCGTTTTACGCGCGTCGATGGAACGCGGCGGAATCCCGCGGTAACGATCGAATTCTGACGCGAGCGAAGGTGACGCGCGAGCGGAAGAAGCGTCGCGGAGGCGAGAGACTACGCGCTGCCCGAAACGGCCGACGCGGGGCGAGATCGATCCTCGCGCGGATGGCGCGCTAGCTATGAATATTGCATTCTGGTATCTCGGACACGCCGACTGTCCACGTGGATGCCCAGGGCGGCGTTAATTAGCTGCCAGTTGGAATTCGGAGTACGCCGCGCGCGCGACACCGAGATCGCCCCTTCAATCTGCGATCGATTCGCCCTTCGAGCGATTTTTTTTATCAACGAGACGGGCATCGAAGGAAGGAGCACGATGACGGTGGCTTTGATCGACGTTTAAAGATGCACATAGGATAGACGCGACCTTTCGAACCGCGTCGACGATACTTCCCTCCGTTTGATCTCGTTTTTATTGAACACGCGAGTCCCGCATCTCCGTGGAATCAAAGAGAGATTATCCGAGACGATTTAAAGGTATTTCACCTCGCAGACGGAGGATGTGCCGATTGAAATCATGATTCGTCAAAAGGGGACGACGGATGCCGGTCAGGTGGCGGTTCGTCGCGACTCGAGATGCCACGCGCGGCAGAAATCCGTGGAGAAGTCGCGATTAAGTTATTCCAGCGGACTTGCGGGGGAAAAGCGCGAGCTGCTTCGGTATTCGAGCCACGTAAGACCAGCCAGCGGTTGGCAAGCTTCTCGTTAAGCTCCCCGAATTTCGAAACGAACGATTTTCAATCTCAACGCGCGATATTCCCGCGCGCGTGGCCCCGCTGGCGGAAACACCGCGATCGTTATTCAAAGTGTTCCCCGCGAAACGCTCGCTGGGAACAGAAAAACCGACGACCCCTGTCGAGATAGAATTATACCGTTTGAATAAGTCCGCGGTAAGCTCCTTCGCGGAGCCTCTGGGTAAACCCGTTTCATAATGGCGGAGGTATAAAGCACGGTAAACAGTGGAGTGACACTGGCTCGGTGAGTAATAAGTATTTTAATAAGAAAAGTCAAGTACGCCGCGGGCGAGGCGGAGTCTAACGGCAAATTGGCCCCGTTTCCGAGTTCGCTGAACAATGTTCCCTGCCCAATTATAATCGCGTTACGTTCCTAAGCGTTCCAGTTAACGAGATTCGAGGGCGATCTCGAGGATCGTTTGAAAAAACGTGACGAGACTGCCGCGTAACCACGCGAGACCCAACACCGTTGACAAAGGCGAATATTTCTCGAGGAATCGCGAGGAGATCGAAGAATCGATCTCTCCGCAGTGGAGTAAGTCAACGAATAGTCAGCCGCGTCGATCGTTCGCGCGACTCGACAGCGAAAAAGTAGCTTCCTCGGGAGGAGAGGATCCGCTGAAGCGATAATCGACGTTCCTCCCGCCAAGTTGATCCGAAAATTACGTGGGACGCAATTAATTCTCAAAGTGGAGCGAGTCGTCATTAATCAGACGAGTGCACTCGACTCGAGGCGAAATCAAACCGCCCCGCGAATCGTTTGTGCGAGCTCCGTTCGCTTTGATTACGATCGGCCGAAAAACAATTCGAACAAGTGGAACAAAGGTAAGGACGGGAACGATGGGGAAACAAAACAGCGCAAACAGAGGAGGGCGATCGAAAAAAAAAAAAAAAAAATTGGACGGGAGTTGAAAAATATAGAAACCTTTACCGAAAAACTATTCCACAAAAAACAATCAATTTGCCAGATAGAAACGCGTATAATATAACGGTTCGGTTGAAAAGCTTACACGGTACAAAAATATCGCGACACGGGAACGCTGGAGAGCGAAAAGCGTGCGCGTTTCGCCTCGACAATGCTCTTCGACAAATACGGAGACATATATATTCTCAACAGCCTGACCCTTCGTAATTACGAGCTTACGATTGGAGTCGGTAATTGTGTCGTCCTAGTAATTTCCGAATAACTCGAGTGTGACCACTCGAAACGTTCGCCGTTTGCGCGGCGTGTATAATACCTAATCGATTCGAAGCGTTAGATCGACCGGGGCGGTGGCTCGATCGGTGACTCTTGACGAGGCGATTCAATTTAAACGCGCACGTGTAATTATGCGGGCCAGAATACGCTGCGAGCGTTACAAGCATGGACGTAATTAAAGCGCGAAGTTATCGAGGCATATTTCTGCCGGCTAGTCTGCGCAACTGTTACTGCGAGTCGTGTGATTAACGTTCGCTAACGTTCTAATAACGCGACCCCCCGAAATCTGCGCTTCCGATAGCGTCCGCGGAGCAAACTAGTCGCGTGATCGTTCAAACTGCGATTTTTATGAATTTCTAATCAAATTTTGCTCGTCCAAACCTTGAAGGTGCTCGACGATAGACTCGCGTTCGATTCCATCGCGAATTCTAGCGACTAAACGAATACGACTTGACACGAGTGCGTCAAACTGTTGAGGAGCGTCCGCGGAGCAAACTAGTCGCGTGATCGTTCAAACTGCGATTTTTATGAATTTCTAATCAAATTTTGCTCGTCCAAACCTTGAAGGTGCTCGACGATAGACTCGCGTTCGATTCCATCGCGAATTCTAGCGACTAAACGAATACAACTTGACACGAGCGCGTCAAACTGTTGAGGAGCGTCCGCGGAGCAAACTAGTCGCGTGATCGTCCAAACTGCGATTTTTATGAATTTCTAATCAAATTTTGCTCGTCCAAACCTTGAAGGTGCTCGACGATAGACTCGCGTTCGATTCCATCGCGAATTCTAGCGACTAAACGAATACGACTTGACACGAGCGCGTCAAACTGTTGAGGAGCGTCCGCGGAGAAAACTAGTCGCGTGATCGTCCAAACTGCGATTTTTATGAATCTCAAATAAAATTTTGCTCGTCCAAACCTTGAAGGTGCTCGACGATAGACTCGCGTTCGATTCCATCGCGAATTCTAGCGACTAAACGAATACGACTTGACACGAGTGCGTCAAACTGTTGAGGAGCGTCCGCGGAGCAAACTAGTCGCGTGATCGTCCAAACTGCGATTTTTATGAATCTCAAATAAAATTTTGCTCGTCCAAACCTTGAAGGTGCTCGACGATAGACTCGCGTTCGATTCCATCGCGAATTCTAGCGACTAAACGAACACAACTTGACACGAGCGCGTCAAACTGTTGAGGAGCGTCCAGCGGACGGGGGATGAAACGTGGGAAAGGGTTAATGGATAGTTCGACGCGTCCAAAATGAATCCGCGAAAACGAAACCGGCGACGATGCGAGCGAAAGCGTCGAACGCGATATCCGTGACGATGGCGGCGAGAAAGCGTGCTTTCTTCGGACGGAGAGCACAACGACGCGCAGAGGGTGGAAAGGGACGACGGGTGAAAACGACGTCGCCGGCAAATGGAGGGAAACCATCGAGCTTTTAGACGGAAACCCGAAAAACGTATCCGATTTCGGGTAGACGTGCAACCCCCGTTGTCGCTTTTACGTCCAGTTTACTCTCACGGCGAGTAAACATCCGGCGAGCGGCGAGTAAGTTTCCCGTCGTGTCAGCTCGACAGGAAACGTTTCCGCCAGGCGGCTGACCGTGCCCTCTCTGGGACTGGGGGTGGCGGAAGGAACCAGCACGAGAAACCGCATCTGCTCGACGTCCCTGCGAATTTTCGTTCCTCCTCCACCACCTCCTTCTGCTTCGACGATCGATCGATCCACCGCTATCGAACGTACGCGCGTAACGCGCGCGCGGCGTCGAGCGATTTTTGTCCCAGCTTCGACCAACGGAGCAACTAGAAAATCGCGAGCAGGCGGCGAATCTCTCCTTCCGAGGTTCGACGTTCGAACACGAGTTAGACGAAACGGCCCGTCGCGGGGTGAAAAGCGGGTGGGACGCGTAATCGCGTATCGATCCGTGTCGAATCTCTCGGTAAAAATCGTTACAAGAGCCGGTTCCGTTCGCCGCAAATGAGAAAATAATCTCGTTCCGAGGCTCGAAGGGGTTAGCCGGGTCGCGGTTCAACTTCGTGGATCTTTCAGTGATATCGATTCGGCCGCAAAACACACGAGGGGACCGGTATCCTTTTATCCTGTCCCCAGCCCACGGTCCCGCCCTTCGACAGTCGCGTCCTCGCCGCAGGTTCGCCGCAAACAACCCTCGTTCACCGTTCTCCGTTCCGCTTTCTCCCGCGGCCATTTAAATCGGCGCACCCCGCGAGTTCTGCGCGCTACCGTCGCCTGGACGGGGTGCGCGACCCTGGCGCGTATTTCCCGCCAGTTTCCCATCGACGATTGCTTAATCGTCAGCCGTGGTAATTAAGTGAACCCGCGCGGCACCGTTCCCGCTATGATTACACGATTGCTACCATTCGCGCCACTATTTACATCGCCGCGCGCGCTGCCATTTACTTAACCGGGGACGCCGGTACACGCCACCAGAAGCGGCGTGTAAACGATTATGGTGGCACGGAGGGCATAACGGCGTCGTAAAGGGTACCGGGCGCTAATAGCAGAGCTGGCTGGAGCAATAGCCACGGACGATAACGGCGCCGCTACCCTCGCAGCAAGCAATAGCGTCGTTGATGGCATTAAAAACACGCTCTCCGGCGCATGATAACTCAGCCTTATTGGCACTCTTTCGTCAATAACTTCCCACGGAGGCACGCCGCCTGTGGGAACTCGTTCGTTGCCGCGTTCGAGTGCGGCCGCTCTTCAACCCTTTGCGGTCGGCAGACTTTTCGGATGGCAGTACTGTGGTAGACGAAATTGTACGAAATAAGTTTATTTAAACATAAATCGGAATAGTAACGTTCTCGCACGGCTCTCTCTCTCTCTCTCTCTCTCACGTTGTCACACCCTCTGCACTCCCTCAACTCTCTACTTCTTCATTCGCTCTCGATGCTAATATCATTCATACACTCTCAACCCCCAATCACAGATATTCACACAGACACACACTTTTATCTCGCACAAAGATCCGGAAACACTCTGCTCTCGTTCCTCGAAACCATTCGCTCTTCTAAGATTCGAACTATGACCTAAGTCCCAAACACTCGATATTTATTTTACGCATAGCATTCACTCATCGAGTACTCCATGTCCTACACCGTTTCTATATAATAGAAATTCTGACCTATCCCTACCATCCCAGCGTCCAAGGCAGGGATGAGTCCACTAGCAGGCCCAGGACGAAACGTTCTTCCCTCTCTTTTTCCTTCCTACCCTCTCTCACGTTCTCTTTACAGCACAGCATAACGAAGCAGGCGTTCAGCCCATCAACACACGCTTCAATAGTATTTAACCCTTTTCGCTCATCGCCATTGCGTTTCGTGCGACGACTTTCAAGTTTTTCATCGACTGATTTGAAGTTTCGAAACCCCACAAAGGTGGATTTAGCTCGAGCGAAGGTGTAACTGATTTTCAACTGTTGCAAAACGAGATCGATTGTATTCGTGAAGAAATTAGGGATAGAGAAGATGATGTACGACCGCAAAAGTCGTCGAGTGCAAAGGGTTAATAGTATTTAAACTACATTTTTCTCGATTTCTCTTTCGAGATCTAACGATCATGACAAAATCGCGACATCGAATTCTACGACAATTTCGAAATGTCGCCATTGTGGCCGCATTGACCGCAAAGGGTTAAATAAACCCTCCCGTTTCATCCCTCGACGACTCCATCCAGCGAGCCTCGAACACGAAAGAATGAAAATCGCGCGAGCATTAATTAAAACCGCGAAGCAAACGCGGGAATAAAAACGATACCCCGTTGCGCGCGGAGAGGTGAAAAAATTCGATGCAACAGGCATTCGCGTAATTAAATTGCTTTCCCGCCAAATTATTCCGCCGGAAATATAATCTTATTTAAAAAACGAAAAGAACGCCGCTGTTGGGAAGATTATTACCGACTCTGTTGTTCCGCGGAATCGCACGCATACGATACAAAACTAGCGCACGTTGCGCGAGTACGTTGCGGTAATCAATGGGGAAGAAATTTCGCGGGATTTTTGCAGCAACGACCGCGAGCGTCGTTAACGAATGGTCGCTCGCAGCGAGAATCCGCTAATTTTTAATCACAGCGCCAATGGCGGGGGATGGAAAGAAAAATTGCGACGGTAGGCATCGCGCGAGGGGCGCGTCGGGTGAGCGCGATGGCGCAGACGGGGATGGCGGCAAGAAAATTGCGTTCGCCGAGTATCGGATTATCAGAAAACGCTTTCAGTTGGAAGACGGGAAAAGTTTTCGCCTGGAGGTGGAGATGCGCGTCCGCGAGACGGGATCCGACCGCGAACGACACTCGCGAGCGGAGCCCGTAAAAGGATCGCGCGACGCCGGTGCCCCCAGCGACGCCAGGCTTCTTCGAGCCTCTCGCGAGATTCCGAGTCTGTCGCTGAGAATTCTGATAAACTCGAGTTTACTCGTCGTGCTTCCCGTCGTGCTTCTCGTCGAGCTTCTCGTCGCAACGGAGTCCGCGGAGCGGCGAACGTGCTCAACCGCAATGACGCGGTTCCCCTCCCTCGAAATTAGGGGAACGGCAATAAGAAAATTTGCCAAGTCGTTGAGAGCGTAAGCACGGAACGGCCTGTATAATTTCGGTTATACGAGACGGGAATTACGGGCACGCGAGTAGCGAGCAACGCGACGCTAATGAATATCGCGTTATTATGCCGTCGGGGGCGGCACGGTGGGCGGCGCGGGTAGCGATATTTTTGGGGGGTGTAAATCGAGCACCGGGCATGAAGCGCGAACGAACGCCCGGCTGGGAATTAATTTCGGTCGCGATTTCTGCTCGCCCCGGTAGAATTTAATTATTTCGGCTTACGCGAGCCCGCCCGTCAAAATATTATTTTATTCACCCGCCGCGAAATAAAACCGTATCGCCGCCGCAGGAGCCACCGGCAGGTTCGTTCGAATTAATTCGAACGCGTTCGCGTGTCGGTCATCCGCGTTCCAGCTCGATTATCCGACGACCGGCTGTCCGCATAAATGTCGTTTCGATCGATCAACGGCGTCGATCGTCGTTCAGCTGCGCGCGCGTTCGTCTCCGCCAAGTCGATTCCGCGCGAGCGTCCTCGCGAATATCAACGCTGGCGTGAAAAATCGCTGCCCCGACTGGAACAGGAACCGACACGGTTCCCAGCGTCGGAGCGTTTTTTCACCAGCACGTACGACCGTATCGCGAAACGCACGCGAGCGTTGTCGCAACAGGCGCGACGCGTTTCGAAACGAAATTATGTCCGGAAATAATTCAGGGCAAATGAAGCGATCCGTGCCGGCAGCTCGTTCGCCGCTCGAACGCGATATCAAATGGACGGCGGATGAAGCGCGTCATTTAGTCTATTGTAAAACATCCGAGTTTGTTAGCAGCGGCGACGATGACGAATAACGAGCGTAAATCAATGTAATTCCACGGCGAATAATAACCAGGCGTAGGATCCCCGCATGCTGATTCGACGGCCAGCCACGGCTGACACGGAAACGCTTAATCCTTCTTTGTTTCCTGGGACATCGGCCGGTTCTCTGCCCTCCGAGACGCCATTTGTACTCTCCTCGACTTGCCGCGCGTTGCCAGCGATCACCGCGAGGCCAACTCGCGACTGGATCCGCGCGACGAGGACGCGTCGACGTGCCCTCCTCTGCGGCAATTTTATCGAACACGTTTTCAAAGTCCACGTACGCGATTCAAAGGCGCGCGAGCACTTTCCTGGGCCCTGGGAGCGCGTGCATGCAAAACACGTCGACGGGGGATCCGTTCTGATGACTGAGACCTCTCGCTTAGCGCCTTTTCCCTCGCCCCAGCCGGCTTTTTTCGAGAGACCGCCCTTGCGCCGTTGGAATACGCGAGATACGTGGAATTCTATGGCCGCGAGCCTAAGGCGAGGACCAAGGGAAATTCTCCGACTACCCCCGGCTTTGAGAGTCGACGCGCGTCCCAAACGCAGCCAGCTGCATTCTTCGAAACGAACTCCGCGTCCCCTCGAATCCTCGTCGATAATGTAGTTCGCGAATAATTCTTTGAAAGAGTTACAGAAAGAGCCGCTGTTTGCCCCGACGTTGCGGGGAATAAAACTCGCGAGGGGCCGTTGAGAAGCTTTCAACCCTCCTCCGACGCGTCGTCCCCCAGGGAAACCCTTTCCTCGCTCGCGATCGCGTCCCAAAGACTATTATATTACAACGAACCAGCGGAAACATCAAAGATAACGGGGGAGTGCCGCGGCAGCGTTTGTTCGCCGGTTACACGGCGCAGCAAGGCGTGAGCGCAATAAAAACTGGCGGGTTTAACGCTCGCGGAGCCGCGACGGCGTTACACGTGCCCAGCAATAACCACCGCCGCATAATGCACCCCCGTCCGCGGGGGTTGACGCGTTACGTAGCCGCGTGAACGGTGACACAGCGTCGAGGGCGTACGGGCGGAAAGAGGCCGGATAAAGCTCGAGGGCTGCGAAATATCAGCGGCCACCGACCGCCTAATTGCTCCCGCGCGAACAATTGAATTTCCCCGAAATCCTTTCCGGGTGGCCATCACGGCGTTAACTCTGTCACCTTTCGCGCGCGCGCGCGCGCGTTTCAAACAGCTCTCCTCAGGCGCTTCGCGCCGAGTTAAAGAGCGCTTTTAATTAGCGCGGTGAAAAGAAAATACGCGACAGCCGCTCGTTAAACCTGATGTCCACGGGAATCTTTAACGATCCACCGTGCTGGAAGGAAACGTTGCTGCTTTGCGCGGTATTGTTGAAACATGGCGTCTGTCGGAGGATGGCCAAGTAGCCAGGTTCGAAGCTGATTGGTAAATCAGCGAAACAAGGTCTTCGAGACCTCGCTAACGGTCACGATACCATTCGTAGCGTAGAGTGCGAATTGTTCTATTACGTGCGACTTAGGATGACAGGATGTTAGGAAGGAAATAAATAGAGTGATTGCGTGCGATCGAGTTCCAGGGGCCGAGGTGCGAGAGAAGAGTGTTTAGAAGGAAATAAATAGAGCGATTGCGTGCGATCGAGTTCGATGGGTCGAGGTGCGAAAGGAGAATGTTTGGAACCGAGCGAAAGGCTCTAGCGACAGGATCGTGTGACTGAGGATGATAAGAGCGGCGTGGACGTGACTGAGAGCGTTCGAGGATACGCGAGGAATGCACGGGGAATGAGTTCAGTTAAAAGCGAGTAGCGAGAGACTCGAGAGCGCGCAATGAGAGCACGACTAACGATAGATTGAGTTAATAGCGACTGTTAATTTAATAAAGTATCCATATATATATTAGTGGACGTGCGAATTATTCCTCCTGAATAACATATTCCCACAGTGGTTCCTCTGCGTACCGCGGGATTTCTCCGATAGAACTCCTTGGTTCTTAGCAACGTCGCAGGGTGATACATCCGCGTGATCCCCAGTAATTTTGCGGCCGACTTGTTCCTTTGTCTTATCTACGTTCACGGTCGTTTATTGCGCGGCTGCGTAAAACTTCCCCGTGGCCGTGAAACTCGTCAAACTGCCTCGATAAAGCCTCGGAATTCGGAGCGCAAAGGCGGCCCCCAGCTTCGCGGGGCCTGGTCGTAAAAGTCCCTCGAAATTTATCGCGTCTCCTCGGCAGCCGTCACCGTTCCCTCGATTTCGCGACTGCGATCCGCTCCTGTTCGCGACGTCGCGTCCACGGTCACGAAATTTCAAGCTGTCACGTCGATCGAATCGAATTTCGACGCGACGGATATTTCTGTTTGAATTCAGCGCAGCTGCTTCGAGGAGGACGCGTGCACGAGAGAAACCCGCCGCGATTATTCGATTCGACGCGGCGCGGAAATTTTCAAGCGAACGCGGGGTGCAGGTTCGTTGTATGCGAGATTTCGAATGGACGTTAACTGGCAAAGGGGGGACAATTTAATAAGGGCAATCGGATGAAGTACAACGCTTCGCCCCTGGCGGAATTGGCTTGTTTCGACGAATAAAACATTAGACCGTCCACGCTCGCCAGGGGATGGTCGCACGTGAACTTTATATATCGGCTGGCAAGAAAGCCTCGTAAATGGGTACCGACCTGGGGAACGAGTCGACGATCCTGTGCGCACCAGCAGAATGACTCTAAATTCGTAAAACGAACCTTCTGCATTCACGATTATTGAAGCCAAAAGATGTTTTCGTACCAGTTAACTCGTTCATCGAATTAAGAGAAGTTCGGCAACATTTGCATCGATAGTCGGAAAACGTAGAAACGTTCCAGTGGAGTTTCAGTAACGGTAGAACCCTAGTAGAATAACCGCGCCACTGATCAGACACAGCTACTACTACCCAGACCGTTCCACCGATATCATCGAGTTACAACCGACTTCCCCACAGTAGAATAACTTAAAATAACTCACGCAACAGTAGGAGACCGCCACTGACAGAAAATAATAAATCAAAACCTCCTCAATCTTCAAAAATTGATAAGTCAAAGACATGGATCGTCATCCTCCGTACAAGTTGGAAAGAGCGTCGCGAAGCAGCGTCGGTTCTCAGAGCGGTGGCACGCTCGTTTCTAGGCACGTTTCGGTGATATCCTGGCAGCGAACGAGGCTCCGGATAGAAAGAAGCTTCCACACCGGAAACAGGGTCAAAAGCGAGGGAACGGCGCGATAGAGAGAAAGGAGGAGGCGGTATACCCTTTATCTGGTCGCGAGTTACGAGCGGTTGTTTGGCAGCGGCCATTGTACCGTTTCTATGGTCAAGACACGTAAAGATCCTCGACGTCGAGGTTGGGCTTCCTTCCTCCGCGGGCCGCGCGCCATCCTGGTGATCTCTTCCGAAGAGACGAACGACCCTCGCGTCCGAGGCAAATAACGTTTCGCCTCTTTCAACCCCCGCGCTTTCGCCACGGCGGAAGGAACGCCGATCGTTCGTCAACGTCCAGGCAAATCCGCTCGATCGACCGCGCTCGCGGCCGAATTTATCCGCGGATCTACGCTCGGAAGTTTACGGGGAGCGATCGGAGCTGACTTTAATCAGCCGCTCGCGACGCTGTTCGAAGCGTCGCGTCGGGACTCGCCCTCGAAATTACAGCCCCAAGTTTTCCACCGTGGCTTCGATTACATTATGCCCGACGAACAGCGCGCGGAAAACAAAGGGGCTACGGCTGTTCCTCGAGCGTCGTCTTCGTAGCTAATTAGCAGCCGGAAGTCGCGCCACAGTCGATATATAATTCGCTTCGCGACGTCGAGGTGCGATTGTCACTCGAGCAGTCGCGAAGCGGGAGAACTTGGATCGAGTGTCCTTTAAATGACGAGTACGGGGCAAGACGAGGAGGAAGGAACGCGTAGTCGTCGACGCGTCGAACCGTACTTCGATTCGCTACTTTGTCGCAGGATTTGGTAATGCGTTCAGTCGAGCGAACGCGGAAGCTGTTTAGAAAAACAGCGAAGAGGCCAAGGCGAGCGAGAGGAAAGCCCGCGGAACTTTCCAGCGGGATAAATAGGGCGACGTATTCGTCAAAGTCGCAGGAAGCCGCGAGCGTGCTCCCGACGCGGCTCCCGATGGCGCGTTTTGAAATTTTCAGACGCTCGAACTCTCCACCGGCACGGTCGCCATTCGTCAGAGATGTCCTCGATGAGAAAACGTCACGACGAACGAACTTGCCTGCGTTTCGCGCACTCCGCTCGCAAAGATTCCGCCGCGTGAATTCTTAAAACGGGCGAGGAACCTTTCGCGTCTTGGCGGTTCGAACCTCGCCTGGGAAAATTCTACGTGAATATTCCGCGTCAACTTTCTGCCTTTCGCGAGGCGAAATTAATATTTCAAAGGGGCTGAAAATCGTAGCTGAAAAATCCATTGACAGGCTGCGGAGCGCTGAAAAAATCAGCACTCGGATAGGAGCCATCGAACCCCGAGGGAAAGCGTACGGTGTCGAGGTAAAGGAATTAAACAGGCTCACCTGTTTCGCGTCCACTCGCGGCTGAAGTAAGAGGGAGAAGACGAGAGAGAGAGAAGGGGTGGAAGGGTGGGCTGACAAAAAGAAGCGGTCGAGCAGGCGGTGTTGGGCGAGCAGAGTTTTTTGCCGGCTGTTTTCGCCGCTAATTAGCAGCCGGAAGCGGGCGTTACAGAACCGATGCATATTTCATTGGGCCTGGCGACGCGTCACCGGTTCAATCGCGCGGTCGCGGCCGCAAGTTAGGTCAGGTTAGTTCGAGGCTTGTCCCTCCCCCGTCCAAAGTCCCGGGAATAACAGCCGGATTAGCGCGAGGGGATGCAGCCTTAATGCGAATCGTTGCTCTCCGGGTCCTTGCGCGAGGCCCGGCAAGTTAAACTACTGCCAAAGAAAACAGCGCCGCCTACCGTCGACCAACTTCCGGGTTAAGTCGGGTCGCCGTTCCGGTTTCTCGTGTTTAGATACGTACCAGCCTGCTGGCTCCATTCTTACGGGACAATGGAATGGTAATTCCGCGCGCGTTTCCATGTTTTTAATTACCGTTATTACCCCTCGCACCGTCGTATATTATTAATAACCGTTGATTAGCTGTAATATACAGATTTAGGATTGGCGAGTGGTCGAAGAAACGCGAATGAACGAACCTCGCATCGTCCAAGTCGCCTCGATTCGATTCGACGTGGACGCAGCCACGGTCGATCGTTCCGCGAAAAGAACGACGGCGATTCGTTCCGAAAATTGCCCCCAGGCCGCGTGCTGGCGCGGTTTAATTGGACGATCGGCGGGGAAACAAGAATGCCTCCCGCGGGACCGTCTCGTTCCTCGTTCGGAGAAACGGTCGCGTGCGCGTCGATGCATTTCTAATGCGCGCCCGTTCTGCGGCGGGGCCGAAGACGGAGAAACAGCCGGCAAAGAAAACACCGTCGGACGTGGCCGGGGAAACTTGCGACTTAAGTCTCGGGAGCTTGGCCGCGCTCCGCTCCCGGGGAGCCGTCGCAGTCGCGGCTCGGGTTAGCCCAGCGAAAACAGGATTTCACCCGGTAAGCTCCATTACGCGGCGCGCCCCTCTGCAAATTCCATTCGAAAACGACAGCGCGGCTGCTCCGAGCGAATGCTTATTTAACGCGACCTCGCAACTTGTCGCGATGCAAAATTGAACAGATCTCTCTCTCTCTCTCTCCGTTCATCTACCTTTGTCGTCAGACGCGAAAGGACCATGGAGAGAGTTCCACGGTTGAAAATTCAACCTTCCCTTTTTCCTTCCGCGAGAACGAGTTCCCTACTCACCCTTCCGCGTGTCCTCCCTCTGGACGCGACTTCCGCAGTCGGAGTTCGATCGCGAGCGAGCGGCCGTCGAACTTGCCGGATCGCGAGGAAGATCATTGCGACGATTGTAACTGGAATCGGATTTCGCGTCGCTTTCCGCGCTCGCGGGAAAATCGAATCGCGAGGTGGAAACGCGAAGGATCGATCTTCCAGGGATTCCATCTTAAACCTCCGCGGTGTTTGCGGTCGAACGTGATCGAGAGTCTGACTGCGAGGGGAAGCTGAACTTTTACGAGACGCGAGGAACGATCGCATTTTTTCCAGCTGGTATAAAACGGAAAGAGCGAGGGACCGCGAAAACAAGCGGCGACTTAGATCTGTTCTTTATTTACTAGCCAGTCGCGGATTGCTCGCTCTCCGGGCGAAAATCGAACAGAGGCTAAGCGTATACACGCGACTGAGTCGTTTCCGAGGACAGAGGGGAACCGGTTTCCCTCGTTTCCTTCCTTTTTCATTGCTGTCCACAGGACCTTTCCACTTTTCCCGGCTCTCCTTGACATCCTTTCCGGGTTCTTTCATCTCGAGGGAGACCGATTTCCCTTGGCCCTCTTCATTACGAAGGACAATAAAACTGGAGCCGTACCGCGCGCGCCATATTCATGCTGTATTCGAAGGGAAACTCGTCGAGTTCTGTGACCAGCCGCGTCTGAGAGACACCAGAAGAATTTGCGATCCACGAATTCGCGAAGGAATCTCTCCACGGGGCAGGATTCGCTTTAAAATCGAATCAAAATGTACATTCAACGCTTCGTTCAACCACTCGTCCGCCAGTTTTTTACTTCAATTATGTAACAACGAACCACGCGTCGATGAAACAATTTCGAAGCTTCCGCGATCGATGAAACGAACAGCGATCGTTAACCGATTAATCCAATAAAAAGTTGCGCGGCTCCAATAAAAAGCACGCAAACAAAAACCACCCCAGGGACTGGATCGAACGAACAACGGCCAGCGTCGACCATCTTCCGCCCAGGAAACACTCCGAGCCGTTCGACGTCGATGAATCGAGGCGCATCGAACGAGGGAAAGATTCGAGATCGAGTCCTTAAAGAGCCGATCGGCTGGCTCGATGATCAAAGGGTGTCGGTTCGCGGAAGACGCTCATCCGTCAGCGCCTGGACTGTCGACCTTTATCGAGCCGTTGTTTCGTATCCCCGCGGCGAAATTATACGCGAAACGACGGAATCTCGTGACCTCCGTATCGCGCGGGGCATCGATCGACCCCTTCTGTCCCACGTTTTTCCCGCGAGTTCACGCTTCGAGGTCGAGCGTCCGTTCCGTTCGTGCGTTCTCGACGAGGAGACGGTTCCGTCGAGCGTTTCTAATATCGCGACGATCTCGTTGAAAATTCAAAAAACCGAGACCAGACGAACGGACGCGTCAATTGCCTCGAAAGACGGACCTAGATCGACACGATTTCGAGAGTCGAAGCGGTTAGAACGCTCGAGTAGGGTCGCGGAAAGGGGGTAGCGCCAGGAACGCCGCAGTTAAGCCTGAAATGAACGTCGAGCGAGAGCATCCGGCGTGGAGCTCGTCAAAACGGAGCATCGGGTAATTGCGTCGGTGTCTGAGAAGGTCTGGCGTCGCGCCATGCCCGTGACACGGATCGGTGTCGAAACAAACTCGAAGGGCTAATTCTCGGGCACCGTTGCCTCCCTTGTTTTCTATCCACGGCGGGTACGGCGAGGTTGGAGGCAGCGCGGCAGGGCTTAATTTTATTTGCGTTCCATCTCTTTTCGCAGCGGTAATCCGTCGACAAGCCGCTGTTAAAGAGCTCAACGGTGGCCGGAGGGAAGCCGGGGCGGCTGCAACGTCGAATTAACCGAAGAACAACGCGGAGCTTTTATTAGCGACGGCTCCCTACAGCCCGTCGCTTGCCCACTTGAACTCCTGTAATTCGTAAATCCGGCCTAAGCGCACCGCACGCCTCGCGGACCAGCGTTGAATGCGCGCGGACACCGTGGAACGGTGGTGTTCTCTGTCGCTCGACAGCCAGCCCCGTTTCCATCTGGGTCGTCGTGGTATTACCGGCTGGAAGTTCGCGGAAGCCGAGGGCTCTGGGCATCGATGGAAATTGATCGTTTCCGTTATGATTCGGCCCGTGATCGAGCGTGGATCTTCCGCTCGAGCGAGCCGCGAGGTGAACTTCTGGATCCGGTTCCGCCGTTTAAGAGCTTAACGCGCGGACCACTGCGACTCGAGGCTCGCGGCAACTTGAACGAAATTTACTCGCTCGCGATCGCGCGTTTCGTTAATTATCGCGGCTCCCGACCGCGGAACGATCGACGAGCTCGAGGAAACCGATCGCGCGCGCCGCGAATACTATTTTTGGGAACACGCTGATCCGATCGAGGATTATTTATGATATCCGAGCGTAGCTGAGACTGGCCCTAGGATCGAAGAATTTCTAGCGAGCGGAACGGGGACGCGAGTCGAACGACCTATTAACGTCGCGATTAAGCTGGCGGAGTCCAGTGTCCGCGATCGTTCACCAAATTACGCGACGATAACTTATCGAGACACCGGTTGCGTCCCCGTGCCTCTACGCGGCAAGTCGAGCGAGAGGATCCGCGTTTGATGTATTTTTTCGCGCGCACGGTTCACCGCGGCCGCTCGGTTTCGCGTTTAATTAATTACCAACCGCCTCGCAACGAGCACGGCCAACGCGATGCTTTATTTAAAGCCGCACGCGCGCGCGCGCGCTCGCTCGCGAGTGGTTCGATAATTTAAACGAATCGAACGAACCCGATGAAAGAAAGAAGAGGTCGATGCGCGAAGGGATGAATTTATCATTGACTACGGCGCGCGCGCCTGTATTATTTCATACGAGGGACAGGGAGGGGAAGAACGTCGAGCAGGAGTTGCGTCGATACAATGCCGTTGCGATAACCGCAACGCTAACAAGAATTAATTAAAACGGAATAACAAAAAACCAGAAACCACCGAATAATTGTTAGCCGGGTCCCAGCGTTTTTACAACGAGCCGGCCATTTTATAGCGGACCTGAAAACGCTCTGACCGCCGAGTAAATGCTCGTCGAAGAAGCGGCGAGGGGCGCGAGATGAGGTAGAAAAATGTGTAAATTTCCGCGGAATTGTTTTCCTCCCGTACGGCCGAAAAATTGCTGGCCAACAGCCGCGCGAGCCTGCTCGCGAAATATAAATAACGGCCGGTGTAAATTTTCGACTGAGCGCGGCGTCAGAAAAAAATGTTCACGAGGAGGGGGGAACGCGAATCGAACGGGTGTTTAACGGTGTTCCTCGGGAATCGAAAACGCGGCGGATTCGTAACGAATGGAAACGGGTGGGCGAGATAAACCAGCGTCGAATGGCGAACGGAAACGCGGGTTCCCGCTCTGCGATCCAACGCGTGCGAGTAGATTCGGACGCGACTGGTCGGACCAGCCGTAAGCTTCGTGCGCCACTCCGATCGCTTCTTTAAACGATGCAATTTTTCATATATCCACGACGCGCCGTGTTTCTGTTTGCCAACAGGCGCTCGCGATTGGCCTAATGCATACCTGACGGCTGATAACGGGCACGTACGACGAGCACGTGTGTTCTAAATTACAGAGCACCGCGGCCTCTGCAGCGCGGCCATCGCGAAACGGAATTCCAAATGCGTTGCCTATACGGACAGGGACAGTCCAGGGATCATCGTTGCCTCTTACGTATCGTTAAACCTACGGCGAGTCGATCGAGAAGCGAATCGTTGGGAGAAACGGGGCTGGAAAGGCTCGCATTTTGCATTAAACAACCGAGTGGAAGCGATCAGCCGCGTAGCACGGAACGCAGCGGCGTTTTCACTTTCGTTTCGCGTGCGCGTGGGTTCCTGCGAGGGTGGTCGAGTTCAGAGCCGCATCGCGTGCGATCGCGCGGACATTAAAAATGGAAATACCTCGGAGGCCGCGATTTGTACCCGACTTTATATAAAAGTAAATAAACGCGATCATCGCTGGCCGTCGCGCGCAAACATCGCGCGACTCCTTTTGTAACCAGATTACATTGGAATCGCGATGGCCGCGCGCGACAAACCTCCGCGCGAGATTTATAGCCACGATAAATCGAAGGGTTAAAACTGGCCGTGGTCGCTTTCCGCGCCTTTACGAGCGACGATAGACGCGTGCGTAGAGTCGCGTGGCGTTCTCGCGTGAACGCATTCCTCCGATACGCGCGGGGCGGCAGCAGGCGGCCACTGATTTCCCGTTCGCATGTCGAACTTGGTAACGATGTTCGGAACGGAGGAATCGCGTGCGAGGGCGGTCGCGTGGCGTGCAAATTCGTCGTCATCGAGCGGGGTCCTCGCTCCCCAGTCGGCAGTAAACGGTCAACCATGATTCCCCGGCGATTACGCGGAGGGTGGCGGAAAAATACCAGCCCCGAAACGCTCCACGGGGAAAAGGAATCCTGGAAATTTCCTCCCATCTTCCTCGCGCCCCTTTTTTCCTCCCGTCGGAATAGATAATGGGAGCGAGTTCCGACGAAAGGAACGGTCTGCTCGACCTTTTAATACCCTCGTGGCGTCGAGAAGCGGTATACGAGGACTCCTGCTGGGTAAATCGTCGGAAGAGTGCCGCTATCGATGTCGATGGACGACGGCCAAATCGTTCCAAGCGCCACTTTCTCGACTGGGACCGCTGATTTAGTTACCAGAAATTTTCTAACGATCGCATCGTCCAGCTCGTCGTTCGTCTTTAAATTCATCCGATTCGCGGAGCCATGGCGACCAACGAGAAACGAATACAGGAAGCTTTCGTGGAACGATCGACGCGCGTAAATTGGCGTCGAAAACGGCGACACGTAGCGTTCGGCGGGCGGGAGAGGAAGGTATCCGAGGGCGGGTGAAACGAGGGGCCTCCAGTTCCAAGAATATAAGAGGTAACGGCACGAGAACGAGCAGCCGGCTGGCGAGCGGAGGAAACCAGTCACGATTAGATCTGCCGAGCCGAAGGGTTAAGGTAGGCCAACCCTTTCCGCGATAAGGCCAGCGAACGCGCTCGTTCGCGAAGCTTTCGTGTCGAACATTGGCGCAGGAACGTGGCCACCATCCACCCGCCCCGCGTCCTCCACGCGAGGCCACGGGCCTCCACGACTTCCTGCCTATCGTGTCCAAAGGGAATATTCTCCGTTTCTTTCCACCCCTCTGGTCCGCCCCCAGGCCCTTACACCTGGCAATTTTCCGTGCCCGCTGGCTGCAGCTATTCGACGACAACGACTCGCGACTTCGCGCGGTTCAACGTCGAACTCGATTACGCGCCGATTACGACGCGTTCGCGTAGTACCAGAATTTTAATCGTCCGCCAGCCTCGATAATCTTTCCGACACGCTGGGCCAGGCACGCGCTGGCGTAACCCAACCGCCAGCCAGGTCGGAAATTGCGAGCGACGATCGAAGCACCCCCTCTGGTTACGAACC
The DNA here is from genome assembly GCA_963969225.1 of Xylocopa violacea. Taxonomy (NCBI): domain Eukaryota; kingdom Metazoa; phylum Arthropoda; class Insecta; order Hymenoptera; family Apidae; genus Xylocopa; species Xylocopa violacea. The sequence goes on along the minus strand of CAXAJV010000006.1, from coordinate 30,466,794 downwards.
CCTTCGCGGTCGTATTTTAATCGGACGCGACTCGTTCCTTCGATCCGAATTACAAACGGCCAGCGATTAATACCGTAATCCGACGGAACGAAGATTCCCCGCGGTCGAAACGTAGGAAACGAGCTGCCCGGTGTAATCAATTAACGGAAGCGCGGCGCGCAAGGTGGATTTCGGGGCAGCGCGTTTCTGCGTCGTTAATCGCCGCGGTGTTTCGAACGCGCGCGGTCCGAAATTTCGAAGCGGCCGCGCGTGATTTAATTGCTCGCCCGTACGGAATCCGACTTGCGTGGATCCCGCGCGATCGACGGCATAAACTACGGAATTTCAATAACGCGCCGCGATCCGACCCACCCCCACGGGTTGTTCAATTTTCACAAATCCTTCCAGCTGGACGTAACCGCGTCGCGTAAACAACCCGCGGCTACGGGAAGCTATCAGCCCTGCGTCGTTCAGGCTGCCACGAGACCATGCTCGACGGTTCGAAAAAGATCGCCGGATGAAATTCGCATGAACCGTTGGAAACGCGTTTTTAGCAGGCGATTCGTGGGTGCGTTAAACTTGCATCGCTCGACGAAAGCCGCGATGGTGTCGCGCGGTCGAGGAAACGAGAAAAACGCGGGGAACGTTGACGATAACGTTAAATTAGAGATCGAGCAACCGAGTCGGCGCGGTTGAAATATTCAGTCCGCGGCGCGGTTGGTACATCGCTGGGCGAGTGTCGATGATCGATTATTAAATCCGGTTGCAAAACGAGCCCCGGCTCGTCGGAAAGATATTATTGATGCAGCTGGCGTCGATGTATGCAGATCAAGACGCGAGATACAGAGGGTCGCAGGGGCGTGCTCACGAGCGCCGTGGCTCGCTCGTTACACAAACACGTCAGACACCCGAGGTAATTGCGTTACATAGCCGGCGCGTGTACCGAGGCCGTAGCCTCGTTCGATAAGTCCCACCGAACCGGCTGCGGATATTTACGCCCTGTTTACGCGGCGCTTACCCACGAATCCTCGGGTATAATTCATAATTCGCTGGCTCAGCGACGAGGAGGACGCTGACTTTTCCCCTGGCGCGAGGGTCCGCGCGCATCCGGTCGCGGTCGTTCGAGAACCGCCGGTCAATTCGGGTCGCGGGGGCTATTTTTACCCCCTACGATTCCCCTCCCCCCCCGCCTGTTTCCTCGTTTCGCAACGAGGGAAACGTATGAAAAATTCATGCGACGAGGAACGAAAAAAGGTCGCAGAAAGCTTTTTTCAATTTAAACTCCTTTCGCGTGTCCTAGCCGCGCGTACCCATGTTTATAGCCGCCATCTTGTTGCACGGGAGTATCCTGCGCGCACAAAAGAACGCTTTTAATCGAGCTTAATAGAGCCCCGCGACCGCGACGAAGAATTTTCAGCGGCCAGCAGAGCGGGAGATAGCGGAGGGTGCCGAGGCGCGGTAATTAGGGCAAGGCGGGGAATGAAAACGCGCTAAGTCGACGAGGCAGAAACTCGCGCTACCGTCGGTGCAATTGACAATAGCCGTGAGGCGGAGTCCGGCCACCGGCAAAACGGTTAATTAAATATACTCGCGCGTGCATGTTTGCTCCGATCGTTTATTCGTGTCGATAATTGCGATGCTAATTGCATTTCACAGAAGCGGCGCGCGCGGACGGCCAAAGGCGGCCCCTGGCGTTCGATGCGCCCCGTTAAAGGCGGAGGAATATTCACGCCCTATTTGCTCGCGGATTTATTTAAAAGCCGTGGCCCGCGCGCGTATCGCGCCGGATGCGAGGCGGACGACTGCGACGGTTCCGCGGTGCTCGAACAGCGACGACGATTGCGTCGATTGATCCGCAGGCCTGGCCAATGTCACGGTTTCATTGTTTTCCGCGGCGCTGATCCCTTCGTTAACCCACAAACCCGATAACCTCTATCCGCTCGGCGATCAAAGGATTATTCGCGCGAGTCGCCTGTCACGGTGGACCGTTCGACCTCGAAACACCACTGCGTATTACCTGGCAAACTCGAAATCTCCATCGCGGCGAACAAATTCCAACTGGCTCTGCAACGATACAGCGCGGCCTTAAATTAAAGCGTCGAGTAACAGCGTTAATTGATGCACAGCCGTTCAAGTTCGCCGCGCGCTTCTTAGGACCCAGGAATATCCTCCGTTCGGAGACGCGTTATTAGAAACCCCGCGCGGAATTTTCATTTGCGCCAGCATTATTATTATTACGTCTTCTTGCGACCCGGTGTTATTTTCCATCCCCTTCTCTCTTACTCTACCCTTCTTTGCGCGACGTTGCGCTTGTTATTCCCGTTAGCAAACTTCGCGCTGTTTTTCCCACCCCCGCTTTCAACCCCCATCGCGTTGTTTCCTCCATTACCGTGGGACACTTTTTCGATGTTCTCGCGCCGCGACTCGTCCTTTGGCGCGTCCGCATTACCTTTTAATCCTCGCGAAACTCCTTTTTCGGCGCCCATTCGCAACCCCTTCGCTCCCCGAGTTTCTCCGCGCGCGGACCCGTCGAAACGCTCGAGAAACCTGCGCGAAATCTGGGCGCCGTTTAACCGTGCACGCGAATCAAAGAGCACCGCTCGAAGGAGAAAATAATTGCGTTGCGCGAGCAAACAGTCTCTCTTTGAGCGAGAGGAGCGCTGACGGCCAGCTCAGCCGTGCGAAGAGCGATCGTTTCGGATCTCGATGGGAAGGGGCGATCGCGCGTGCCGAACGATCAGCCATCTCGCGCGCTCGACACGGTTCTACGCGCGTATTTTCGCCGTCCTCGTAAAAAGGAGGGGGAAAAACGGAGCCGCGCGAGGGAGTCCTCGTTTACGAGCCAACATTCCATCGACGAGCTCCTTCGCCACCCCCGCGTTTCTTATCCCCGCAACGTTCGCGCGGCCATTCGTGATCCACCGCGCGAAACGGTGGATCGTAAGCTGCGCGACTGGCTGACTTCCGGTTACGTTTACGAGCCACGACCTAGTTGAACAGTGGAATTATTGAATTCGGATGATGTCTGGCGCGCGGGAACTCTTGGCTACCGCGGCGATTTGTCGCGACGAAGCGACGGCTGTCCGATGAAATATAGAAAGCGCATTAGCTGGTGCGAAGTTTAAGATTTCACGGACGTGGACTCGAGCGAGGTTCGAATCGCAGAGAACGTCGAATACGCGAAACTTCGATGCCCTCTGCCAGCGGTAGCGGGATAAATATTATATCAGAAGTTTGCCCATCGCGGACGAATCCCCGCAACCTGTGGAGCTACGATTCGCGAGCACTTTACGTTGCGGGGAACGTCCGAAATTGGCCGTTTCGTAGCTGCCTGATTTCCCTGTGCAGACGTTCCAGTCGACGGAAGCGGCATCTGGTCGACGAGGAACGCGCGGTCGGCGCCGGAAAGCGTTCGATAGCGGCTCGGGAAAAGCAGCCCGGTCGGAAAAAGCAACGATTTTAATTTTACGCTCGTTGCAGCCGGAATGGGTATTGAATTCACGGTATGGTTTTCAAAATCCAGCGAACAATGGTCGGGAATCAGATCCGTTGTCAATCTCCGTTCCAGCCCCGGGGTAGGTATAATATACGAGGGGGCTGGGAGCCCCGTTGGCTGTTAAAACGGCGGCGAGGGGCGGTGGCGTTTTAAAGAGGAGCTGTCGATCTCGATCGAATCTACCTGATCGATCCTCGACGCCCTGGCTCTGCCGCGCTACGACCGCTCGAATCTGACCCAGGCGACCGAACGAGAGCCAGTTCAGTTCAACTCGATTACCCGGTTCGTTGATGCCTCGTAAATAACGCTGCCAAGTTCGCAGCGATCGCGAAGGCCGTGTGAAAACAGTGCTCTCGCTCGCCCTCTTCGTCGACGATATCCGCGTCGTTAAATACACGCTCGCGCGTCCCCGCGAACATCCGAAGAAACGGACGCTCGATGTTTAATCGTTAACGAGGAAGGGTGGCGAGATTGGAATTCAGCAGGGAGCTTCGTCGAGGATGGTATTTTAGAAAAGGGATGTTCTCGCGAGCCACTTTTACGCGAACAGGATTATCCCCGTCGACTCTATGAATCATTCCCCCATGGAAGTGCAGGCAATTACGCGTAACTACTGCGCGGTGTCCATTAAAATTGCACTCGTTTTGCCGCGTGTCGAACAATAGACACCGTATAAATAGCCCAGCTGTTGTACCAGGAATACACGGTAATAAATCGATCGGATCGCGGGAGGAAAATCCGAGGAGGGGGAAATTACACCCTTTAACTCGACGATGAGGATTAATATTCCCATATAAATATCCATTTCCGCGGGCTACGCGACCAGATTCGCAAACGCGAGTCGTACGATCCTTGGCTGGGGGGTGGACAGAATTTTTCCGCGTAATATCCCCCGGATGATCAATGACAGTTGTGGAAGCTACGGAGCTGATTCCTCTCGTCCTTCCGAGCGAAACACTTTCTCTCGCAGACTCGAGTCTCGAGCGGTAAACTTTTGTCTCCGCAACACCAGGGACCTCGTCGATATTGGTTTCCACGGAACGTTATTTACCTCTTCCCATCGGGCACTTACGTCTACCGGCTCTCCGTTACTTTATTACAGGCGTTCGATGCCCGACAAATCAACTCGACGAGGCCAGAAGATCGACAAATACCCTCGAAGTTGCGAAACGAGATCTCGCTGTCGCGTTTGGCGGGGCGGAAAAATTGCTGAAAACTCGGAGCAGGCGAGTAAATCTCGAACGCGACCACTGCTCGCCGTGCCCATAAGCGGGACGTTTAAATTTGACGGACGTGAAATAGAAGGTCGAAATGGAGCCGCGAGGACACGCGAAGCCGCGATACGCAGCGAGAAAAAGTTCATACGAAACGCGGCCTCCGCTTTACACCGAGGACGTCCGCCCACCAGAGCGTCTGGCCATAACCGTGCTACTCCACTGGCCCACGGTGGAACAACCCGGCAAGGGTCAAACGCGATCCGTGTAATTTCCCATTTCTGTTAATTAATACGAATTTCGCCGGGGGGAAAAAAATTACCTTCCGCCGCGGAGAGGCAGAAATCTGTCTAATTAAAAAGGAAGCGCCCCTGGATTTTGGTTGATGTTCCAGCGGCCGCTGCTTTACCGTTTCCACGTAGAGTGGAACGCGCGGTTACGTACGAGCGATAAAAATCAGAGTCGCCATGTGGGAGCCCCTTGCCGACGGTTTTATCATTTTTCACCCTCTCATTAGCCTCCCGATAGCTACTCGAGCCGCGTAAAAAGGCTCGTTCCGGTCGAACGCAGGCGATCTCGTTGCAGGAGCTTTGGCGAGCGTTCCAAGGGAAGTTTCTAACTGGAGTTGCGCTGTGTAAGAAAGTCGCGAGGGACGCGACCGGTCGACTCGCGTCGACGGAGCGGACGTAAACACTTGTTGGGCCGAGGAAGCTGCGAAAAAGGCCGCGAGAAGCTGGGAGATACCGGTTCGTCGACGAAACGGGGCCAAGAAACTGACTGGCGTAAGGAATGCGGACGCCGCTGAAAGTCAATTCCTCTGACGATGCACGCGAAACGTCATCCCGTGTGATTAACGATCGCGGAATTAATTTCGAGCAGCTGCAGGGCAAATACTTCCGGGATTAAGCGTCCGGAGGCTGTCTTTGTTTTTCCGTTCGGTATTCCGCCGTGAAATATGTATAAAGCGTGTCCTGGTTACCGGTGTCGGGGGGTTGAACAAACCGCGGCAGTCTTCAAGATCGAGGATTAATCAAATACGGTCGCTTAATCAAATCGAGCAGCCCCGATTCCCTTCGTTCCCCGGTTCCTATAATAATATCGGTAAACGAGGTTCCGCCTCTGTCTCCTCCACGATCGCGTAGCCCTCGATGCAGCTACGGAGGGTGTAAAAATACGGAATATCCAGAGCGTTTCGGTGGTATAGGTCGAACACGGATCAACTTGGAACCGCGAGAAGTCGAAAAGAATGAGCAAACGTTGGACCACACGGTGCGAACCTGTCCTCAGCCTGGTATTCCCTCGACAAGCTCGCTCCTTTCTAACGGTGGACGGACCCATGATTGAAAATTCCAGGCGGCATTCGCACGGCGAACGCCGGAAGACGTCGCGGAGACTCGAGGACGGACAAACGTGTCCCGGTTGCGATCGAAAGGCTAACAAGAAGGTTCGCAATCCGTGTCGGTGATTAGGGTCGCGGCGTTGGGTCGAGCTCAAAGGGAAGCGTGTGTATCGGGTCAAGGAGGCGGTGGTTTGCCGGCCAATTAATTAATCATTTCTTTGACGAGGATCCTCGCGATTGAAGGTGTTCCCTTTGCGATACAAGTAGTAATAACGGGGATTCTTCGAACGGGAGGATGGAGCAAAGGGAACGAGGTCGAGGGGTCGCGTCCAGCGCGAACGGTCGAAATGGACGCGCGCGAGAACAATATCCGCGGCGAGTCAATCCGATGTAACGATCGAAAAGCCTCGAATCGAGTATCTGGAAAATGGTGCGCGCATCGACGACGCGCGACGGCGAATTAAAATAAAATGGAGCGCGTAAATTCACCGCGCGATAACCTGATTTACCGCGGGAATCAATCGCTGCTGGGCCGTAACTAAAAGGGACCAGCCTCTCGCGTCGAGGGGGGGGGGGGCGAATTGTAAATATTCCTCTATGAATTAATACACTAACTCGAGCGGGAAAATTTTACGATACGACCGGGCGCAGTATGTTTAGAGCCGTAACGCGGAACGAACGCAACGGCCGCTATCAAAGCGAACAATGACACTCGAATTTATTTCCAATAATGAAATTTCGCCGAATAATTAATTACAGGGGACGGAGGCCGGGGGGACCTGGGAATCAAACTGTTCAGTAATTTAATTGAACCCGTCCGATACCGGGACGCGGAACCGTTTCGCCCCGCGATATCGGACCGTTCTTTTAAATCGCGCACCCCCAGCCTGACTAATGGCATTGCAGCGCGAAAATATGCGCGCGCGTATCCAATTCGGGCTATCGAAAGGGTGAAAGGAGCACCTGATTTCTCTGTACGCGCGCCACCGTTCGAGCGTGCACTTTTCTACGGACTCGCGCCACTTGTTTCAACGAGGACGTCGTTTCATTATGAAATTCCAGGTGCAAAGGCCGCGCAAAATTCTAGAATGCTTTCGCGTTATTATAGTCGCGTGTAATAAACTGCCTCGCGATACGCGCGCGATCAAATTAGTTAATGAACAGTTGGAGCTCGTAGCTTGGCGAGAAACTTTCGTTCGTCGGCAATGACACGCGCGTAGAAATTTAGAAGGGGAACATACGCGATCCGATCTTTCGCCTTCTTTTCGAGGCAATTAATAGCGCCACGATAATCGAACGCGTAGGAAAATTAGCGTTCGATCTTTTGGAACAACAAATTCCAGCCAGAACCGTGGATACAAATAGTCCAGAGGGAGAAACAGATTGCGCGGGCGTAAATAGTAACATAGGATGTATTCGATGTTTCTTCCGCGATTAATTAATCACGCTGGACTATAAATATCCTCGAACGTCTCGACGTGCACGATTCTCTCGTACAAAACCAGATATACGGATTCCGCTGGAAGTTTCGCTTCCCGGGAGATGCGTTCGCCAGTGAGTGATACGTTTCAAAAACAGAATACGCTCGATTAAGGGTTACTTTATTAATCCTCGTCGAACCAAACTTCCATAGAATCGCACGTATCCCGCGGAAGAAGTACCGCGAGTCGTTAAACTCCAAGTAAACCGATTTCGTTCGCACCTTACGTCCGTTACAACGAACGATACGAGGGTAAGAGGTGTGTGTACGTATTCAGCGAGCAAAAACCCTCGCTCGATACGTCTAGGGCGGCGAGAATTGCGGAATCGCAATGGGATAAACCAGCGGAGGTGGTCCAGGGGACTCGAAGTGCCTTCGAATTTATTCGAAAGCAACCTCGTTACGGTGCGGCTGGCAAAGTAGGTCGCATGAAAATAGCGAGGACGTTTAAAAGCGCCTCACCGTGCGATTTAACGTCAATGGGCCACTTCTCGTTGCCCCCCAGCCCCTCCTATTTTTTCCTCTTTCTCCGGGGGTGGGTCGCGGCGGTGGTGCGCCACCTTTTTCTCCCGGGCGCGGCCCGCTTTCTCTCCCTACCGCGTGTCTCTTCCTTCCCTTCTTTTTTTTCCCCCCTCTTTCTCTCCGCGGTCTTTGGCTACGCGACATTTAAGTCGGGAACCGTGGAACGCGGCGGCGTTCGCGAGGCACTTGGAAGAAATCTTTGCCCGCGCTTTGGACGCAACCTAGGCGAACGAGCAGACGCGAGAGCTTTGTGCCTCTCGCGCCTTCTTGCTTCTCTTCCTTCTCTCTTTTTCTTTTCCACTCTTTTCGGGCAGAAGGATTCCTTCTCGACGGGCTGTCGCCTTCTGTTCCGCGCGCTCTCGTGCCTCGATGTTTCGCGGCGAACGCACCCCTTTTCCGTCTACCTGCTTCACCTCCCCAGCCGCGATCTACTCGAGCCTCGTTCTCGATCGACTGCGCTCTGATACGAATTACGGGTCATTATACGCCGGAACGATATTCAGGTCCGGTTAATCGATCCAGCGGCGAAAGTGCGCTCCGGGGAGGGCTGAAAATCGCGTCCCGCTTCTGATCGATAAAGAATATGGTTTTATTCCGCTCGGATTACGACGTTCAAGTTAACCGTCCCGCTTCTTCGAAGTTACGGCCCGAGTCGAATCCAATCTACCACTTACGAAACTCCCACGAGGAATATCGATAGAAGTCCCGATTTCTTTCTACCCGTCGACAACGACTCGATCGCCGCGACCAGCAACGAGAGCAGCAACAAGGTGAAGCGATGCTCGCGGGACGCGGAACCCTCGACCTTCGCTGGGAGCGGAGAAAGAGGCGAAACGAGGAGTATAAAAGCTCGGACAAGCTGATCGTCTTTCATTATTAACGCTCTATGAGCACGTACGCGGTATTTCGTCGGCGTGGAATTCTCGCCGTGGGGCGATGGACGGGGCTGGGCGGTTTAAATGACTTCCACGGTGAAACTTGCCTCGTCTGGCTATAGACGCGGTTGGTAACCTTCGATCGTGGCCGACCTCGATCGAAGTTCATCCCGCGCGAGGGTCGAAACGGCCGCAGACACCGCTTCCTACGACAACGTCGACCGCCAACTCCTCGCGTGTGTCCCGCTAAGTGCCGGTGTCTCCATTAACCCCGTCGAAACCCGGGCTGATTTAAAACTGCGGGGCCACACTCGTGACTTTGGATACCGGGGAAAATAGCCGCTGGTGATCGATGTACTTCGAACAGTTACCCCGTTTGATTACAGCGGGAATACCTTGCTTCTAAACCACCTCGAGTTAACGTATCGTCCTGTTAACGCACCGTACGCGAGCGTTTCTTCGTTAATTTCGCGGTAGTTTGGTCGTTCGATAAAATCGAACGAGACCTTTTTATTCTACGATTAATAAAGTCTTTTATTATGATATCGTCAGAAATTTTGATATTTTTGGCGAGTTCCGTTCTACAGAACGACGTCTAATTTTTACCGTGCAAAGCGTTCAAGCGTCAATAGCAACGATAACCCTTTCGCCTTGCTGAAAAATTTGGAATCGTAGTTCTACGTCGATCCACGATCTATTTGGTAACGCGATATTTATTCCTGTTTCGCGTTCATCGCGAAGTATCAATTAATTGTCGTATACACGAGCCATTAGTCTTTGACATTCTGTTGGCACGGTATTGGATACGATGGATAACGACCTACGTCGATAACGGTTTGCTACACGCACGTACGCGTCCATCGCGGGGAAACGAATTCAATGGAGGGCGTAACGAGAAGGGAAAGGATATTTTCAGAAATTTTTAAGCTAAATACGCGCTCGCGCAGCGTTATTAATATTTAAGCCGAGACGTGGAACCGGAGATCTCGTCAGCGACGAAAAGGTTGCGCTCGCAGGATTACAACGTTACGTCACGGTGAACGTAAAATTTATTTCGAACAGCGGATGTGGGATGTTCGTGCGTTTTGAAAGAAAACAACGAATGGTATAATTAAATACATCGACCGGAAAGGAAGAGAGAACGTTAACAGCGAACGGGGTTTCGGTGCTTTATGTAATAACGAAAAAAGAATCGGAAGAAAAATCCGCGGGGGGCGAAGGATGGAAAGAGAGAAAAAGAGGCGGAGTGTAATCCGCGAATATGAATACCGAACATCCGGTTTGAAAAGAGCGTGGCCCATAAATTCGAGTTAATTAAAGGTATCGATCGAAAAGGCAGACTCAAGAATATTTTCAACCGAGTTCTCGCGGTTGAAAAGCTCCGCCGCCGCTGGTTGGTTCGATGTTTGTTTTAGCATCCGCGACGAGAACGAAGATTAATATGTGGCGCAAAAGTTCCGTCCCCCTCCCCTCCTCCCCCCAGTTAATTAGCGGCAAATCAAGCCGGATGATACCCTTTCCCGTGTCTCCTCGTCGAAGAAATCGAGAACGGAGCGAGATACGCCGTGGCACCCAGTGCAGGGGTCGCCTCGAAAACAGGACCACCCGATTACGCGCTTGTTTCGCCACTTAAATTACCACCGCATTCAGCTCGCGCCGATAAACCGTCGTTGTTGAATTAATAACTGATCCTAATTGAATTAATAATCCCGCTCGTCCCTCCACGGAAATTGTAATAGCTGTTCGGTGGCTAGCAAAATACGGTCAAGCTATACGTACAGTTATTGGTTCCTGTCCAATTATTGGCTTCCCTTCCAGCCCCCTCCCGCCGACGCCGCTGGAATGTTCTATCAAACCACCGACGGAACGAGTGATCCTCCACAAAGAAAACAACCTCCACGGAATATGTATTTACTTGTCGAATATTTCGCGATACCGCACACGGCTTTCCCCTACTTCCGTTTCCGTGTGCGATCGATCCGCGGCGTTAAATTGCACGGGATCCACCTGCGTCGCGGGAAACGATTATGAAAGCGACCTACGACGATCGCGCTGCGCGTGATCGCGTCGAACAACTGAACACAAAGAGTCGAACCGTCGCGTATTTACGAACCAATGTCAACAAAACTGACTCGTCGTCGAACGCTGAGATCGCGACAACGCAAGCCGCGCAAACAATTCGTGACGAACGTTTGTTTCGACGACGCAACTTTCTCACTGGTGGAGAGGTAAAACGTAGAGAGGTAAAGAACGAAACTCACCGCTTCTGCCCGTTGGCGTTGGCGCGGACGTGGATCTTCCGGTTGGCTCCGGGATCGGGAATATCAGGTCGCAGCACTCTCTTTCGGGGAACTCGCTGGCGCGGGCGTACCTGCAGCAGCAGGAGAGCACGACGAGGGCCGCGGCGACGCTCGTCAGCAGCGTCGAGCGCGCGAGCAGCGTCCCGACGACACGTGACATGACTCGTCCCATCAGAGCATGGTACGGGATCGACGGCTGTCTCGAGCTAGCGTTCACCCCAGCCGCAACGCGGTCCTCTTCGACGATCTGCTCGCGGGCCACCGGTGTTCGAGCACCCGGACGACTAAGACGAATCCCGCGGCGTCCGCGCGACATCCTCTCGTCGTCCGTCTCATCGTGCGGTGTCTCCTCCACCTTCGATCCGATCGAACCAACCCGAACACTAGTCGTCGTATCCACGCCTTCCGCCTCCTGTCTCGCTGTTCTCCCTCGATCGCCTCGCCTATTCCTTCTTCTATTGCGTTATCCGACCGCGCACACTTTCATCCGAACTCGGATCCGAATTCTACGATCCTCCGTCGATCCGACACTATCCTATCGCGGTTTCGCGACCGACGCCACCGACTGCGCGGAATTCGCGAACGAACCGGACGGGAGATCTCGAAGAACTGCCGCTCGCGTGGCGTCAGCCGCGTCCCGACGCACCGAACATCCTCCTCCTCCTCCTGCTCCTCCTCCTTCCCTCGAACTTGCGCCCGATCGTTGCCCCGCTCGAAGCAGCGATCGTCGATCGATCACACGCGCGAGCGCCGCGAAAACACCGCGACCCGGGACGAATATCCGCACTGAAACCCCGCGCGATGGCCACGACTTCCGGTTCGACGCGTACTGGGGCTCGAGTGTAACGTGTGCCTGATGACGGTGTGTGCTCGTGTGTGCGTGCGTGTGGCTGGGAAAGTGTGGCTGCAGAAAACGATGCGGCAAAAGTCGCGCACTCGGTCCTCGTGTCCGCGTCTGTCGCACACTTGGCGCGCGCGTGCCCGCCAGTCGAGCGTGCTTCCGAGCCGAGACCGCGTCGCCACGGCGTCCCGACGCCCAATGACGACCGCACCGCCGTTCCAACGACGGCCGCGCGGCTACCACCACCCCTCGTGCCCCCTACCCCTAACGAACCGCCGCTCTACCTGCTCTCTCACCCTCGTACCTCCCGGCAACTTACACACGATAGTTTCTGCGCGAAAGTGTGCGCGTTCCCCGCGTTCCGAAGCCTCCGACACCGGCGTTCTCTGCCCCGTGGCTGTGTGCCCGTCCCGTACGTGTCCTTGCACGCGACGCGTCGCGACGCGGACGCTCGCCCGTGTGCGCAGACCCCTCCGCCACCCTCGTCGCGCCGTGACGCGACGTTCAGGTGCTCGCAGGGGAGCGTACACACCTGCCGCTGCTGGGCTGCTCTCGAGGGTGCGCGCGCGATACGCGTTTCCTGTTCGCAACCTCGCAGGTTGCAACCCTCGCGGGGGGTCACCCTGCTCCGTTTGCCCGCGTGTTCGCGGTTTTTTCTTCCGCTTCTTTCCTCCCCGTAATGATTACAGCGGCGAATTAGCTGATTAACTCGACGGTTTTTAGTTCCCCGTCCGCGCTGCTCGCGGCTGCAACGCGACGACGTAAAAGAACGTCCCCATCAATGAGGATGGGAAACGATACGCGTACCCCACGTGGTCGATCGCGTAGCCGCGCTCGTATGCATTGCGTGTAACTCGCTCGTAAGTTCGTCCTGGTCCAATATCGGGCGCCCGTAGTTATTCGACGTTCGTGTACGTGCCGGCGTCGGTGCGCCCGTGGGGGGTGTCGCGGCGCGTATGTCGCGTACGTGTCGTTGTAACACGATTCCACGGCGGTTCGTGGAAGCGACAACGTCCGAGCGGATCCGAGTTACCCCGAGCGGTGCACCCCCTGGCCTGGGGGGATGGAAAACGGGCGGCTCGACCAGCCACCGGCCCATCGACGACCCTCGTTCCTCGTACGCGCCGTTCCTGACCTCGTTTCCCTCGGTTTCCCGAGGTCGGTTACACGGAAATACCCGCCAGGCCCCGTCGCAACCGTCCATCCCTGAACACTGCCGCGACCCTTAACCCTTATACTCGTCTCTCTTCTTTAAAGCTGAATAATTTCGCTTGTTCGCGAATCAAAAGGGTGGACGCGTCGAAAATTGCGACGCTCCGCGGTGGTAATAGGGGCTGGCGTTGATCGCGGTAATCCAAGACGAACTTGCGGCCGTTCTCGAGTAACGTTTCAAATCTGTTCTCAGCCGCGACGTAGCCGAAACCGTGCTCAATCTGCGGAGGATCGTGAAATTTTCATCGCCGCGGAGGCGACCCGGGTCGTATCCGCGTTGAAAATTTCACGAGCGCATCGTCCCGAGTTTCGCGGCGGCCCGGATCTTAATAAACGATAGCGGTTGTTAAGGATCGTGAGTGGCTCGTTAAAGGATCTCCCCGACGGATATGAATGGCGAACAAATTGGCAAAGTTGCGCGGCCACGAGCGGGGACGCGACGCGACGGACTTCCGCGGGGGGTGGGTCGCGATAGGCGAGGCGTCGGTTGCCGCGCGCGTTATCGTTCGTGAATCAGGCATTATCAATTAGGAGGGGTGATTACCGGAATTCACGGGGGCGACGGACGATCGAGATGCGCCGCATAATGCCGGGGCAAACAGTATTATTAATTCCCATCGCGACGTCCCGAAAATTCGATATTCCCCACCGACGGCGGAAAAACGCGGCCGTCTGCGTCCACGGTTGTCCGCATAATCGCGATTCGATTGGTCCCGTTAAATAGGACCAGTCTAATATTGACGTGTAATATTAATCGAGTTTTATGCCTGCGCCGCGTAATTATTTCATTGGATCCGAGCTCCCCGAGTGCACTCGTCGCCGATCGACCGATTAACGCGATGGTACGTTTTCGTACAAAACGATAAACTCTAGCGAATTACGTGAGTTGAAGGAAAATCTACTTTGTTTCGGTCGGTTAGATTCCACGATGCTACCAACAAGTTCGACAGGTTTCACTGACGAAGCTGAATCGCTGGTCAGACAGGTTAACCGGAGTCGGTGGAACGAGCGCGCCACTAGTCAGACGGGCTAGTATATTCAACAGTAGTAGAAGTTCGCGGATGGTCGAACGAGCCACGTCAGTTGCAGTGGAACTCGGGTCAGCACTTATGCGAATAATCAACCGAGGTTGTTCGCGCGCAGTCGATCGGGAAAGAGCTCGCGTACGGACCGTTATTCTGCGTTAATCGTCGTGTAATTCGTGGAGAAAATAACGAAGAGGTCGATGCGGAAGACACGCCAAGACGCGTTGCGACCGTCTCGACGCTTTGCGAACGGGAACAGCCGATTTCGAAGTAAGATTCGGAGCTTTTTATTTCGAGGACACTGCGGATGAAAGCGTGCGGTGTGCACGCGAGTGGCTCGGAAAAAAAGTCGCAAAGGTCAGAAAGCTGTAGTCACGCGATACCGCCGCGCAGTTCCCGAAATTCGACGATTCGATGTAACACCGCGAACACCAGTTACGTAATTTGTAACAGCGATGGGGCTCGATCGAATTCCGACGACTCGATCTTGTTCTAACGACTTCTCGCGTTCTCGAGGAACGAGAACGATGACTTACAATCGACTAGTGAATTACGACCGATCGAACGACTCGAGAGCGAAAAATTATGCAACCGGGACGCTCGTAAATTTAGGTGCAATAAATTCGATCTGACGTCACGAACGATCCTACGGTGATCCTTTGTTGCCATACTTCTCGGGATACTAGCGTTGCAAAGTTTCCAATGTAACCAGACCTAGCCTCGATACCGATTCTCTACGCTCTCGTCGATATCGACGTGTTTTAGCAAATTTCTGCGCGAAGACCAGGCGAATCGCGTGGCAACCGAGCACCAGCGTCACGCGAGGTTATCGGAACCGAGCGTATCCACGAACAAAGCGGCATCGCGCGTATAATAACTGCACCGTTCCGATGCAACCCCTAATCACCGTCGATGCGAGCGCTCGTTTGAAATATCAGGTTCGTCTCGACGTCTCACGACTAGCGACGTGGACGCTATCGATTCCTTCGAGATCTCGAGGGGGCTCAGATAAGGGGACGCAACGACGGGAACGAAACGGAAAGGTAATTCGGTGAATCAGTGCCGCGGCGCAGCGACGCTCGGAGGGTGCATCAGAAATCAGGTTTAAACGAGCTGTAATATATTCAGCGGTCTACCACTGTATCGGGGCGACGAAACCGTGGAGTGGGCCGCGGGTTGCATAGGGAACTCGGCGATAGTCAACGTTGGTCTGCGGTTACGGCTAGTAGAAGTGACAGCCGGTACCTGCATAATGACTCGACTGCAGCTCCGTGCAATGCGCCGCGCAAGCTCGCTACGCGATGCACACTGCCAATCGGAACGTTGTTTCGTCGCGTTAGGTACACCGACACGGGGGTAGTCTCTCGACTGCGTCCCAGGGAACCACCACAGTCGGCCGTTACCAGTACCCATTACCAGGATCCATCGTCGTAACACGACCGCCATTGGCGTCCACGGCGAACGTTTCCCTCCCCGTCGTCGTTGCAACAATGTTACCACCCTGGCGCGTGTCCCACCGAGGGGTGGCACGCGATCCCTCGCGCGGTTTCTTTCGGATCCGTGACTCCGCCAATGGCGAGTCGGGAACCTCGCAATTTCGATCTCCTTGCAACCGTGCTCGCGTGTCAATCTGCCACCGTCTGGTTTCTGGCACAGCCGGCTCGGCCTCTGATTGATATTTTCTGAGGGATGGTTGGTTGGTCGAGGGAGTAGGTGGTATCGTGTGTTCTGGGTAACTCGGATCTGCGGGAAGGAACAGATGGTTTACGCGTGAAATAACGTGAAAACCACGGAGTGTTATAAGTAAAACATATTAATCATATGCAAATATAAATGGTTTTACATGGTAGAACTACCAAATAAACGGTACAATATGAGGATGACCGTTGCGCGAAAAAGCGAGTAAACATTCATTGTGCCACCGGTTTTCATGCACTTGTGACACCCGCGTACGAAACTCGTCGAAATTCCACACCTGCCCGATACACATTAGAAAACGTAGAACACACTTAAACGCTACCCAGAAATAAAATCGATATAAGTATGTGTATATATATGTATATTATTGTACTCGCGTAAAATTTCGTTAGACATTACAAACGTTTGCTCCCTCGATTAGTCCCCAAGCTCGATCGCGCGCGGCGACATCTAAATCGCTTAGACCCCGAATCACAATCCCGAAAGAGCGTCGTCCCGCGAAGCGGAAAAGTGATCGCGACTCGTCCTCGAGTCGGCGTTCGCTTCGGGAAACGAACGACGCGCGGAAATTTCGAAGAGAGAATTGAAAAAAAGAAAAAAAAAAGTACGCGCTCGCGCGCAAATTGCACCAAACGTGGTCGAACACCGCGCGCACGACCTCGTCAACCCCCATCCCTCCCCCCTTTTCCCGTCAAAACGATCGCAAGCGCATGAAGACAGGTAGGCTCTCGGTAATTAAAATTTGTATTCTTTGTAGTCGCGTGCACTTTTACTGCGCGCACGCTCGATCACAATATAATATGTACGTTCGTGTCGTGTTACGCGTGTCTGTATACCTGTTTCTGTATGTGTGTACGTGTCCGTGTTACGTGTGTGCCTGCACATATATAGATATATAGGTACATACATACATAGATCGTTCTAAGATCGCGCATGCCACGGCGCATACATCTATATATATGCACCGTATTATAATATGATTTCACCTTTTTTTGTTTTTTCCTCTTTTCCATTCGTCTTCATATACTTATGACAATAATAGTATATTTTACATGCAAAAACAAAAAGTTTTATCACAGTGGGACAGCATACATTCGTTAATAACGTAATAATTGCGTATCGATAACTTCTCTGACGTTTCTTCCGCT
This sequence comes from Xylocopa violacea, assembly GCA_963969225.1. Classification (NCBI taxonomy): domain Eukaryota; kingdom Metazoa; phylum Arthropoda; class Insecta; order Hymenoptera; family Apidae; genus Xylocopa; species Xylocopa violacea. Next base: position 30,449,665 of record CAXAJV010000006.1, on the reverse strand, counting down.
CACTTTTTTTTCCATTTTTCTTTTCCTTTTGTAACATCCCTACCCGCCCGCCCCCGCGTCCCGGATGTCCCGTGGCCGTCCTCGACCAGGGTTCGCCACCCGTACCCAACCCTCGTCCCCACCCGCCCCCGCGTAACCCCGAAATATAATTCACTCGCAGAACTGGATTCGTTCAGATTATCGGCGACGATCGCGTCGCAGCGCGATCACCACCCCGCACGATCACGCTTCGTCACTCGCATACAGGCGCCCCGATGTCCAACGACGACACATTCGCGTCTCGCGCGATACACAACCCGAATATAGAAAACGAAGAAAGAAAAAGTGACTGGCAAGGATCCAAATGGACGTACGCGAAATCTTTCGACCGTCGCGAACGCGATTCCGAGATGTGTTCCTTTCCTTCTTTTGTTTCTTTTATTTCCGCGCGGACGATCGACGCGAGAAGAGATCGTCTCGGACTCGCGTCCTCGAGATGTTCGAACGGCCGAAATACCTTCGAAAAGGGAATATCCCCTGTAACAGGCTTTCGTTTAACTGATCAGAGATCAGAATTGAGCAATATTTTACTCGACGGACGTTGAGCATTCGGTCTGCGCGTGATACGAAACGCGTCCATTCTGTTTCGAATAAACTATCCGGTGTTGCTGGTGTGAGTGACTCGAAATCGAACGTCACCGCGCGTATGTCGCCGTATCGAATCGAACATTCGTTACAAAATGATGCCCAATTCTGACGCTTGCTCTCGATAAATAACACGATCAACGAATTCTTCTTCTTTCCTCTTCTAAATTTGGACGCAGACAAGAGTAAAATCGTGAAAATCGTTACAAGTTCCTTATCGTATAATTTTGTATGACATCACGCTCTCTCTCTCTCTCTCTCTCTCGAACACACGCGCACCCTTCTTCACAAATTCACCCCTTTTCTCTCCGATCGTATTTATATATTTTTTTTTTTCCTTTTTTTTCTCGTTTTCTTCTCGATCTCGGCCAATTCTGGCTCGCAGAGGCGTCAAGAGAAACTTGATTTTACAATTAGTTCGTTATGCCTAGGGTAACAATATATTGGTCTACGGCGCGCCTCCCCGCTCTCCTCCACCTCTAGCTTCTATTTCCTATTGGCTTCTCTCTGTATCTACTTAAATCGTTAGCATTGACAAAAGAGAGGAATCGTATCCATGTTTCATCGGTATCTCGATAAAAGGACGTATGTCGTAACGCTTAAATTTCTATCGTTTCCACTGTGCGCGACACAGTTCTGTTTAGGTAGTTTTATTACATTCTCGTTAGTAACTGGAACCTGAGAGCCTCGCCCGTGGCTAAACCGCCAAGTGATAACGTACATGTACATTTATACAGATATATTGCTGCCGATATTAGAAAAAAGTGCGTCCACGAGCCACCAAGGAAACCGTGTCTCTTCTCTCCTCTCCTCGGCCCGCGCAGACTGTTGCAGGAAAATCGCTACTTTTATTCGGTACAAATTGCGGATGCGGTTACGATAACTGTTATCGATACGATTTGATTATCAATGTTTCGCAGAAAATTTGCTCGCTTCTTCTTCTTTTCGTTTGCTGCAAGGCTCCACCTGTCGTGCGGCGAGCGTACCGGAATATCTTTTGCCAGATTAGTAGTCGTCTCTTATCACTCTGTTTTGTCGTTCAAAATTGGCGTTCGATCATCGATCGATTACCTATCGACCATATTCTCTCTCTTTCTCTCTCTCTCTCTCTCTCTCTCTTTCTTTCTCTCACTTTCTTACATTCACTCTTTCTCTTTTACTCTCTTTCTCTCTCTATCATGTTTCATTTTTTTCTCTCTTTTTTTCTTGGTAATCTTTCTCGCATTCTCTGCACCTGTTCAACTTGTACAAAAGCTAAGGCAACTTTTCACACGTTATCCTCCATTTTCCCCGCCAAACTGTTTCTCACCCTCTCAGAATTCTCCTCCCACGTTCCTCGATCGCGCTTGAATCTCTCCAAGGATTCTACGCCCCCGTTTCACCAACGATCTCGCTGTGATCCATCGAGCACCTATCGAATTCGTCTCCCGTCGATTCGATCCGATCGATTTCCTGGACTCGTTTCCTCTTCTCTTTTTTTTTTTCTGTTTTTATTCACATTTCAAGATTTTTCGAGTCCACGAGAATCGACGGATCGATTCGACGCGACGCCCTGGCACAAATTTAAATAAAAAAAAAAAGAAAGAAACGCTCTCCCAAGTCTCGAGAATGGTCGAGCGAATCGGTTCGTTCGTGTTTCAGCTCTCCAAAGAAGCTGTTGGACCGGTCCCGCCGAGAAATCCACGTTAATCACCAAATCGTTCCCTCCCCGATCTTCGTTTCTTCTTCTTTAATCTTACTTTTTGTACAAAAGAGCCTCACCACCGCAGCTCGCGATATATATACATACACACATTATCGTGATGTGACACGTACTTCCGCGTCGAGCAACAACGTTGCGCGACTCCTCTTTATTATGCCATAAAATCTGAAACGGGGACGCGGGGTCCCCGTTCCGAAAGAAAATACAAAAAGACACCCTCGCGAGGGATGAACGTCTCGCGAGGGCGCGGTCGATCGTCGTCGGGGTCGCGCGAAACACCGACTCGGATCGATCGAACCTGCAACCCGTCCAATCGAACGGATCCAGCGATCGAAGTGAACCGAGCCCAACAACGAGTACTTGGAATGATTGATTCTCGCTGTTTCGTCCGGAGCGTGTCTCCTCCGCCTTCGTCGATACCAACTTAAACGTTCTCCAAATCCTTGTTCGTTCGAATCGCCGCGCTGTCAGAGTATTCGTTGGACTCGCTTCGCCTCGATCCTCGTTTCCACTTGCGCGCGTACCACCCTACCTTTCATCGGCCGCCGTTCGTCGGCCAATCTGTCAACGGGCGTGAGTGCGTGCACACGAGGAAAGAAAACAAACAGACGGCCGCGTTCGGAGCTTGAAACGATTCCAGTCGGCGTTGCGCAGTCCGTCGAGCTCGATCACGCGTCCCTCGATCGAGCGTTGCCAAAGCAAATTTCGCTCGATCCCAGAAATAGATGTTGCGGTCGAATGCTATTAAAAAAGATCGCGGTTTTCCCCGGGTGGACTCGTCGAACCGCGTGTGCACGCGCGCAGGCCCCTCGCCCCCGGGAGCGCACGACGAAACCCCGCGGACCCGGCGATCGGCAAGGTTTCCGTGCCTTCGAATGATACACCACGTTGTTACGATATAATATTTATACATGTATATAACGTACGCACGAATATATTATAAATAATCAATCAAAGGTTTGTTTTTTTTTTCAAAGTAAGCAAAAATATATAGATATATATAATATATATAATATAATATATGTTCATATATATTTTTTCCGTTTTCCTTCCTCCATTTCACCTCGCTTCCGTCCATACTTCCGCGGCATATATTCTCTCGCCATCGAGCGTAACTCGCGTTCTCCAATCTTTTCTTTTTTTCTTTTTTTGCTTTTTTTTTTCTCTGTTTCTCCAGCTCGCTGTTTTCGTATCTCGCGTAAGTGTGAGCGTGTAAGTGTTCGTTTGGATGTAGCGTGTAATTGTTCCTCGTGTTTCCCGTTCACTTCCGCTAACGCGCACGTCGCGTCGCTCCTCAGAGCGAGTCGCGAGCCTCGATTCTTCAGCCCCTTTACCTTCACCCCTTGCTTCGCCGGTTCGGAGAAAAAAAGCGGAAATGGCCTCGCGGAATTCTGGCCTCGAACTCGCCGCCGCGGCTGCCTCGCTCGTAACACGTAAAAGTCACGCTTTCGTCATCGAGTCGCGCGTTTCCGTCTGCTGCCCCCGTCTCGTTAATTATTCGCGGCGAGTCGTCGCCCTCGTTTGCCATTCTAATCATCGATTTGAAACTCTAATCGCGCGCCACTTCCGCTGCCGATTCCAACTTGGCTCCTCCCCCTTCTTCCTCTGCCGGCGACGATTGCGAACGTTTCCTCGAGGTTTATCTATTTCTTTCTACGCGAACAAAAAAAAAAAAAAAAGTCGCAGCAATCGGAAGCCACGTTGGAATCGAGTCCCGATGGCGGAAACGAACGCCGCGAATCAACCTCGAGCCCGTTCGAGAGACTGGAATCGGGCGACCCGACGAGAACACGATTTCAAACAACGATCGAAACACTTGCACCTGCACGCGATTGGACGATCACGAAATCTATGTAAGCCTATCAGCGCCAGGGCACTTGATTTATTTTTTCCTCGTATAAAAAACCTAACCTAACCTAAATCTACGTAATTCGAAGCCTTTAGGATGAGCAACGAGCTTCCCTCTCTACCCTAACGATCGTTTGCTAACCCTCGCCCCATCGTTTCGCGCCCCTTTCCCTTCCCTCCAAACCCTTCATCCTACACTCTCTCCGCACGAACGAACAACCAAAAACAGAACAGAAAACGAAAGAATTAAAACTCGTCGCGCGACCTCCGACTCCTTCGACCTTGAGAGATCGCCACCCCGCTCGATTCACGCGTACGTTTCGTTTCTTCTGACTATACGATGGCGTGGGACCACGCGCGGTAACGACGAGGACCAAAGGGATCGACGTCTCGGCTTGAGTGACCGCCAGAAGCCGAGGAACCGATGCGCGTCAAGGTCACCAGTGCTCGATACACTTTTGCGATTACGGACCGCTATGTAATGCGCAGAATTTCTCGAGTACCGCCGCCGAACGTTCATCGATTCCCACGCGATCCCTCTGGTTCGTCGTCGTGACCAATAGCGACCCCAGCCACCTTTTGAGATCATTCAAAAAGCTTTGCAACGAGCTTCGATGCCTCGAGCGAGGACTCGATCGACTCTGCTCGAGATTTACGACTCGCGTCCCGCGCGTGCAACTCGTCGCATCGATATCCACGGTGAAGAGAGTATCGATGAGATCGAGGCGGCTACGGGACGCGTCTCGTAACATCTCGAGACGCTACGGTCAAGTATAGAGTTGAGAACTGTTATTTGCGGATCGTTTTAACGCTCCCTGCCGATGCTCGCAAGTGGGTCAAATTTTATTTGAATTAACGTGCGCTTTAGCGTTAGTTCCAGGACAACTGCGCGTCTCGCGATGTCGCGCGACGTCGTCGACAGCGAGAGTGTTAAAACGATCCGCGTTCCTCTATACTTGGCCTTGGTTGACAATTGGGAGCTTCGATCCTGCTTGTGCCAGCGTTTGCGTTGGCGGAGCGGGATCGAAGCTGCCAGTTGCACGTGAAAATCGAAGGGCAGAGGAGCGCGGCGAGGATCGCGTGAAAACTCTTGACGAGGCGCATGATAATGAACCGATCGATCGAACGTACGAATGATAACGATCAATAAAATCACGAATGGCTTTTGCACACACGACTGCAAGGTAATTCTATAATATTCGAAGATCACACGCTTCGTAAACTCTAAAAAGAAAAAAAGGGGGAAATTAGTAGAACAGTAGAAGAAAAGCGAATCGTAAAAAGCGATTGGAAAATAATAGATATGATAATATAATATATATATATATGTATATATATATCTCCTTTCTCGGTAATCCGAAATCACAGACAATATGTTTAACTTCTCGAGAAACGACCTACATCATTCTCTTTTTCTCTCTTTCTCTTTGTCTCTCCCATCCCCCCCCCCCTATCTTTCGTACAAACGCGTTCAGCCACACACGGCAGCCCACACGCAAATCTGGCACAGCACACTTGAAATCTAACATATATATAAAAAAGCTCCCGCGCATCCGTGTGTAAAATTCTTCTACCCTTTCCTTCCTCTTTTCTTTCGTTGTGACGAAGTTCGAAAATAGTACGGCGGGCACGTTTAAATCGAAAATCGAACGGAATCGTTACAACGGCGGCAATCATCTTGGGAAAAAACGACTGGAACATCGGAGGAAATTAATCGAACGCGATCACCTTTCTGATTTCGTACAGCTCAGCCTAATTTACCAAACGGGTTTCTTCGATCGCAGTCAAACCAGTGACGCGTCGAATATTAACGATGAGCGAAATTAGGCTGACGTGTTTATCTATCATCCCTTAAAATCTTCAATGAGAATCGTGCCATTTGCGTTCCAACTTCTTTGGACGAACAAGCGAAAATATTACTTTGGAGACCCTCCTTCGACTGAACGATTCGTACGTGCTCGAACTTGCTTTCAGAGAATCGACGAGACTCGTCTCTGAACCGTCCAAATTCCGGAAGCACGATAATCGCGAAGCCCTGATTCGTGTTCCGGTGTTCTTCTAAGCTCAGGGCTGTTGAGAACTCTCCCGTATTAACGACACACGATGATTACGACAAAAAACTAATTATTAATCCTGTTCATGATACTGACTGTGAAAAAAAAACATATCACGAGGAAGCGTCTTCTAAAAACAAACGAACAAAAACATTATTTACAGCTCTGCCAAAGACCACAAGCTTCTAGGGTGTCTTTGCCACGACGTCTCCGAGCCGTTCAACGGCGACAGACGACGCGTTTGTTGGCTGTCGCTGCGAAATCGCGCTGCGTAGAAACGTTCGACGCGATCACTTTGAACGGCCCGATCGTTCTACATTGCGACGCATCTAATTAATATACCCTAATATCACTGTTGAAGATCTTACGCTTCGTCAATCACACTCGCGACGTAAACGGTGCCCGCGCGTTACAAAAACGGAGGTCTGGGAAGTATCCGTGAAAAAGTATCGAAGCAGTCAGAACTACAGCGATCTACAGAATTGTGTCGTGTTCGCCGCGTCCGAGCGGACCCGCGTCCATCGATCGAAACCGTTGGATCGGTGAAGAAATTTTGATGAAATGCGACTACCCTGGTTACCAATCGAAAGTGCGAGTAGTTTGAGCGTAGTCAGACTTTTTATGTTCAATCGTTCTGCTAGTATCCGTGTTTCTTTCATTTCCATCGAATTGCCTGTAAAGACTAGATACACGTATATATATATATATACACGTATATATATATATACCTCTGTTATTCTGACGTACTCGATCGAATAAACGAGTCCCAAAGAAACGTAACGTACGACGTTACCGACGCCCAAACGATTCTCCCTATCTCGAAAGAAAAAACCGACAGCAAAAAACCATTTCCGTTTCTCACGGTCTCGCGTACGTGCCAAAGTTCACTTTCGATTCACCGACAAGACCTGTCGAGAAGGCCTGCAGACCCTGAGAGACTAATTGTAAAAACCTACGTAGCGTGTGTATGTGTAACTGGTCTCGTCGACCGAAGCAATTGTTGTACTGAGCCACGGTAACATACGCACATTATTATCTTATAAACTATAGCTTCTTAGGATCACTATCGCTACCGTTCCAAAACCATTCTCTCCTTCGTCATCCGCATGCATCGCGCTTCGTTCGACCGTTTCAGCGCCGCCACGGGTCGTTTCGTAAATCCCGTCGAAGAGTATCGAACGACGCGTTCGCGATTCTCTCGTTTCGCGTCGAAGAGCGAAGGAGAGACGCGCTGTCGGACAGAGTGGCGCTCGTCGCCACGAAACGGAAGCTGCGCGATCGTACCGCGTCGCGCTAAACTGGTCGACGATGCGTTTACCCATCCCTCTTGTAAAACTGGAACGATCAATTGTCGCGCGTTAGTTTCTCCCGAGATACCACCATACGCTGTACCGTATCGAACGGAAACGACAATAGGAATTCCGCGGAGCACTCGATCCCACGGAAACTTGGAAAAATCATTTGCCGTCGCCGCGTTGGCTTCTCGATTCCAAAACACCTGGTAATGAACTCGGTGGTGACCAACAGAAAAGGACTTTGCATACATCACCTAATAACTTTGTCACTCTGCGAATCGACACACACAGACACACAATCGTTTACGTGTGCGACGACAGGAAATGTTGATTTTCGAGAGGACGCGTTAGCTGTAATTGGTTCTGCGTGTGCATCTGCATCTGCAACTTCATCTGCTGTGCCTGCAGCTGTGCCAGCGCCGCGGGATTCGCGAACGCCGGATAAGCTAGAGTCGTGTTCAGACTCTCGTTGTGCTCCTCCAGAGAATTCTGAGCGTAATGTAGCACCAAGTGTTTCAAACTTTTGTGGATGTTGTAGGGTTCGGCGAAACCGAAACCGCGCTCTGTACCGTATATTATGCAATGATTCACCGTGCCATTACACCTGCAACGTAGACAAGTAAATCACTAAACGTGTCGCGCGTCGATGCGGAGGAAACGAAAAATGGGATACGCACATGATGGAAAGCGCGTACTGTCCTGTCCTCGATGTTCGAACAAGGAAAGTACCGTCCGGCCTGTCTCCGAGAATTCGATCCGCGTCTGAACGAGAACACTCGAGGTGTAGCCACGTTTTCTCGTCGGAATGGACTTCGAGATCGACTTCTTGGAGTTCTCCGTACGCCAGGTCACCCAACACAGGATTCGACAGCGAATGATTCAACACGAGCTGACTTATTTTCGTCTGCTTCATACCGTTCTTTTTCAACCAGCTACGTACAGTAAAATAAGAAATGATAAATCGACATTCCAAAGGAAAAGGAGTAGTACCGAAATGTAAGGTTAATATACGCACATTAAATGTTTATCCCTTTGACGTACGAGCTGCAAGAGTTCTGGTTTCAATTTGTGCATCTCCCTTTCGAGAGTTCTGTTGTAAGCGATCTGTTCTTTCAGGCTAGAATCTAACTGTTCTCGGCTGTCCTCTAAAGAAATCAGTCTTCGTCTCAACAATTCAGCATTGTCTGTTAACCTAATAAAGCGCAATCGTGAGAAATTATATCTACGACTAGGGGTACACCGAGCGTGGCTATCGACGAACACTCACGTTGATATTTCATGCGGTTGAGCTTCTTTCTGGAACTTCTCTTGCAACTTCATTTGATCCTCGAACATTTTGATCGCCTCCAGGAAAGCTTCCAACGCTTGCCGTTTCAATTGCACCTCGAACGACGTTCTGTTGTACATCTCCGAATACTCTTTATACTCCCTCAACGCATCGGTAATCTCCTTGTCGAGTTCGACGTATTTTTGCGCGACATTCGCCATGTCAGTTGTACTTGCAATTTCATCGTCCTGATCGACACGAAAAAGAAATCTCGAGTTAAACACCGTGCCCTAGTTGCCGCTACGAAAAGCGTCGAAATATTCGTTGGACAGTACCTGTTGAAACCGAGACACAGGATACAACAGTTTAATATCCAACGTAGAATTATAATGCGCCAAGGAACAATTCCTATAGTAGTCCACCAGCTCGATAACTGAATGAAAGTTGTACGGCTCGGAGAAGCCGTACTTTCCGTTCCGTTGACAAATCTTGATAAGCTTGTTGGTCCCACCTTTACGCAACGTCAACGTGTACTCTCCACCCTTCGAAGACGCGTCGCGCACCAAGAAGGTGCCGTCCGGCGTATCGATCATCTTCTCGTTCACCTCGTCCCTCGTGATGTCCCCCCAATACCACTCGGCTTCTTGAAGCGTGCGAGGCCTGTTCGACGCGATACGTTCCGATTAAAATCGCTAAAAAATACACGGATTGCAAAAACAATTGGACGTCTACCTGTGAGGTTGTTGTTGCTGTTGCGGCTCCTTGCTCTCCGGGACCACAGCCGATCGTTCCATGGAGGAGTTATCCTCGTCGAGTACGGAGAACGGGTCTAAAACTGGGAACTGCGGCCTCGAGACTTTCCTCGGGGGTAGCTGAGGGGGACTCGCGAACTGAGGCAGTTTCTCGTTCCAATCGCCGTGCAACAGTAAGACCTCTACCACTCGTATGTGCGCCTCGATGTTGTGAACAATTTGCCTGCGCGACGAACGGAGAATTACGAAAGGAACGTGGCGCGGGGACGACTCGAGGCCGACATTAATGGACTTACACGATGCGTTCCCAGGGTGGTCGGAGGAAAATATGGCAGAGCACTTGTATGAGGACAGTTGGAGGTTCCGTGTAGCCCCTTCCGTGTTGCAATCGACAGATCCGACAGAAATGAGCCATCAAATGGTACAAGGTGCTGCGATGGTGTTCCGGAAGTTCCACGAAAAGCTGACTCAGTCGCACTGCGCACTGTTCGTCGTTCTTCGTGTCTGGACGTTGAACAAACGAAACGTGTAACTTTAAAATAGAAACTTTCGTTATTACTCGAATGGTTCCTCGCGGTACTCACTGGACGCTTCTATAAATCTGTCGTAAAACTGTACAGGGATCACAGGGTCCGGCAATTCTCTGAGAAACTTCTTCAAGACACTCGCTATGCACTGGGCAGTGTACGAGCTTAGATCGGCGTTGCACACATCTGAAACGCGACAGGAAGAAAGTTAGACGCGCGTGAAGAAAGGCTGGGAATAAACACCGGTATTTACCATCGTTCAGCTTTTGTCGCAACTCCAACGTTTGCTCGTTAGGAGGACTACTGTGGTAGACTTTGTACAGATCCAGCGTGCTGTCCTCGAATGCCTTCTCCTCCAAGGCACTGGTGCATCGTTCCACCAACAACGGAGCTGAGCGCGAGGAGACGTCGAATTGCGAGCACAGGCCGAGACCGAATACTGCGAGCGGGAAGAAAAAATATATACTCAAGCTAGAGGAACACCGCTGCCTCGCTCGGATACCTTCCAACGTTTCACGAGGAAGGAGAACGAAAGAGGTTACTTTTCACCGCCTCGAACTCTTCCACGACCGAGCAACGGCTGGGCACAGCGCAACGGGGCATTTAAAGAAGAAAGACCACGCTCGTGAGCTCTGTTCTCGTCCCGGTCGACGGAATCGTGTCTCGACGACGTGAAAATGAGGGAGAAAAAAAAAGAGAGTAAGATGAAAAAAAAATGAACCACGGAGCTCTACCTTTCGCTGTTCTATTTATTGCCACGACCTCTGAGTCCAAGGATTAACTCATCTTTGGCGAGAGCCTCCGTGCGCGCGTGACAATTTTTCAACGAGCGACCGATAATGAAACTTTCATTTGTTCGCGCTTGGACGACAGCACGCGGAAACGAGCAACGATGACGCGAGCGAGAGAGACTCGAAAACTATGCACCGCGAATCGGAGTGACGCGTGTGTCAAAGGGCAGCGAGGAAATAAAAGGGGGGAAGAAGTCGCGTGTGCGAACAGGTGCACGTAAAATGGAAGCGTCCCAGAGTCGTTGACCCGGCGAACGATCGTGGAAATGATCGCGATAACCGGCGTTCGCTGGTGGAGGAACGGAGTCGCGCGTCTCTGGCGAAGAAGACGCGAAGAAGAGGCGACGAACACGTGTAGCCGCGCGCGAGAGACATTCGTCTTTTTTTACGAACGTGGGGGATGGAAAAAATTCCTGACATCTCGCAGCCACGCATTCCAGACGATCAGAGACGCGGGGGTCCCGTAAAACCGTGAAGAACGAGGGAGCGCGTGTTCCAGGAAAGCGGCGGAGGCTCCGATTCTTTTTCTTTGCGGTTGGGCTCGGAAATAAGCGGATCGAAGGGAACGAGTACGCGTGTAGGTCTCCGAAGTTACGTGTTTCCGTTCTTCCGCGAAGATCGGCGTTCTTTAAAGCGACATCGTCGAAGCGAGTAACGGGCAGCTACCAGAGATCGCGCGTATCCTTGGAACGTTCGCTGGTCCCACGAAAACGCAACGAAAGAAGACTCGTGCATACAGTACCAGTTGTACAATCAAAGGCGTGTACGCATGCATTACGAGGAGACCGGACTAGGTGGAGGAGGAGGCGAGGAAGAGGTGGCAGAGGAAGGCGAAGTAGGATGAGGCGAAGGTGGTGGTGAAGAAGGAGAGAGAAATTTATTTTTACGACCGCGACAGCCGACGTCTCTTCTGCCCGAGGCGAGAGAGAGAGAGAGAGAGAGAGAGATCGAGCGAAGGGAAAAGAGACAAATTGGAATTAAAAGGCTCGGCGCATATACATATGAATTTAACGCGGCGCGGCGCGACGCGGCGCCGCGGTATGGAGGTCAGCCGCGGAAATTCGATATTCGTCACGGTTGTCCGAGCGGGCCCGGACGCACAATCGGTTCGCTGGTCACGGGGTCTCCTCCCGTGTCGATACGCGGCGACCCGCACGATTTCGAAACGAGGACGTTCCAATTTTACGAGGAGAGCGTACGCGAAAATGCTTTTATCGGTTTCCGCGGCGGCTCTTCCCTACGGCTCGCGTACACACGAACCACCACGCGGATCCGAACGGGACGGCCGCCTTTTTATGGATCGTAATTCACGCGGGCGAATTTCATAAATAACGGGCGAGCCGCGCGCGACGACCCTGACCATTGGCGCCGTTCGCGATCCTCTCTCCGAGCGTCCCATCGCGTGGAGAACGCGCGCGACGCGACCCGACAACTTAATGAAACCACCACTACTTTTGCGACGCGATGACGCGAGCGAGCCTCGTGCGAGCGACGGAGGACGACACCGGTGACCGCACACGCTCGCAGGTTCGCCACACGCTCGCGGTTCTATCGTCTGCCCGCGTCTGCCCGCGTCTGCCCGCGCCCATCGTCGATGACGATTCCGAGAACGGCCGCGGAGTTTCTCGGAAAACCGTCTACAGTACCGCGAATCGCGCGTCCACGCGTCGACCGTAGGCGTCGACCGTTCGAAAGCGGCGACCGATCCTTCCGTGGCTTGGTAAAAGGCAGAACGAGGAACCGCGGCGAGACGGAGAAGAGGAGCGTACGCGACCGGTGAAATAATGCTTTATTTCTACCACTCGCGACACCCCTCCCCCCCCCCCACCTCCTCCGTACCAGAGGCGCAGGCCACAACAGTGATTTAAATCGAAACGACGCATGAATATTTAGTTATTCAGATATATTGGAGCGACAAGTAACGCGCCACATCGTATGTCCTTGCTTGCTACAAACTTCATAATCGAGCGTCGGCGCGGGCGCTCGCTCCCGCGAGATTGCAAAGCAGCTCCGTCGGCGTCACCGCCGCGAACACGTTTCTGATGCAATCCCGGGAGCACAGTCAACTAAAAGACATCTGAATTTTTAAATTGTTTCCGTGTTCCCGTCCATTAACGTAACGAAGAAGTAAATGGGCGTGTTACGGCCGGGGCGGGTGTATCAATGTCACGTTACGAAACTGGACGCCGGTGCGCCGGCCTGCCGCCGCGCGTCGATCCTGCACAAGCAACAACGCGCTTTACGCGCCACTTACCTGGTGTAAATCTATGGACACGATTTTCCGAGTCGACTGGCATGCAGTTGGAGGGTAAACCCGTTGCTTTACACGTCCTGTGTGCTACCAGACCGCAATCTATCGCGCGAGAAAAACAACACGATTATAGGCGGGCTGAGGAGGAAAAAAGGCCGGCTGAACCGTGTACCAGAGCGCGGCTTAACCCTTTCCCTAACAGGCTACGGGGCACAACTCTAGCCCGCGCGCTCGCACTATTTTTATTCTCTACGCTGAAACTTGTTTCAACAGCCGAAGAATGTTGCTTTACATCATTCCTGTATCATTTTTCTGCGTATTTATCTTTCTTTAGTCGTCGACCAAAAACATAAACTGAATTCATTTGAGAACGCGCGCGCGCGCGAACGTGCGATTCGCACCGGCCAGAGTATCGTTACCCCGAGGCATTTGGATACGCAGATAAGCTGGACGGATACCGTCCGTCGATGATCTCGTATCGCGATCCAAATACCTCGACGGTGTTGCTGTTGGCAGGGTTAAGAAACGGTTGCCTTTTCGATTCGTGGCTCCTGTCGGCTCTATACGTACTTAGGCAGAGGAATCCTTGGTGGAGGAGGCCCCTGAGGTATTTATGGCACTTGTCGCACTTCTCCAGCACGCTGAAACTCTGAGGCATCAGGTTGTGCGGCGAGTTGTTGTTGGTCGCCGCGGCGCAGCTACCACCGGCGGTCGCGTCGCCGGATACGACGCCTGAGGAGGACGCGGCCGGCGCGGGCGTCACCGCCGCCTCCGACAACGTGGCGCTCGCCGACAGAGAGTTGCAGAGCTCCTCGATGCAGGCCAAAATGGTCCTCTGATGGAAGTCGTCCTTGATGCCCATGTTCTGCGAACAAGAAAAACGAGGCATCGTAGCGGGCAGCCTGGCGCTAACTGAAAGCTCCTTTTTATCGGGTAACAGCGTTCACTTTCGCGGTGCGCCGCGTCCCTGTGAATGCATCAGCTACCACCGCAACGCTTTCCTGCTCGAACGCGTCAATTCACGTCCCCGCGCGAGCGAGCAGCTTGCGACGCGAGATCGGTCAATGAACAAACGCAACCGAGTATCGGGACTGATTAGAATTTTCACTCCGACGAACGGTGCCGGAGAATTGTTCGCCGGAAGCGTGATAACGCAACGATGGCAGAGCGTAAACGGAGTGCAGCGATTATACTTTCGTTCCGATCTTGCGATCGTTCGTTTACGTCTGCATTGTGGAAAGTGGTCGCGCCTAACCCAAGAGATCGCTACAAAATACCAGTCCCCGGCGTATGAAAATTTACGAGGGCCGTGGGCACGTCGCCCGTTCGTGCCAGGCAAAAAAGAAGTCCGCTAACGACGAGGTACAGTTATGAACTCGCGCCGTTGTAACCGGAGAAATATGGCGGGCGTAAAAGTACGGCGAGGAGAAACCCCGGTGCGGGAGAGCCGGAGAACCGAGTGCGACACCTCCTCCGACCGGAGAGGAAGAGACGTGACCCAAGATTCCCCATCTTTCGCGTTGCGAAGAAGGTGCGGTCGCAGTGACGCAACCACCGTCTCGGAGGGCTCGCGGAGGGACGCTACGGCGGGAGACGCGACCTCGTAAAAGGGTGAACGCCGCGCGGGGCGATCATAATTTATACGCGTCGTAACGCCTCTCGCGACTGACGTCTCGTTTTCCCGGCGCAGTCGATCCTCGAGTCAACAGGTGTCAGATGCACGCGCGGCACGGTATAAACACCTGTATGCACAGGACGACGCACGGTGCACCGGGGACTAAAGTTCGTCTCAAGGCGCGTAACCGCGCGCCATCTTTCGTCCACCCCGTTCGCGATCTTCACACCGCTGTCGTTTCGGTTTGACAAACTTCAAAAATCGTCTTATTAGATCTTTCAGCGGGCGCATAGAATAGGATTTAAAGGAAAACTGCCAAGTTGTTTAGCGCGTCGCAGAGACGTTGGAAGAATTGCAAAATTCCTATAACGAGTTAACCGTTTCGTTCGATCTGCGAAGTCTTACGCTAGGAACGCGTCATTTCGTGTTACGTAACCATCCGAAACGATGATAAAAGGCGCAGCGATGACTCGCGCGCGGTGCGGAGAAAGACTCGTGGAGATCGAAGGTCCATCGTGCGGCATCCCCTAGGCGCCACTTCCGGCAACGGGCTACCGTTACGCGCGCGTTTTTTCTTTTCCCTCCCCTCGTCCCCTCGAAAATTATGGTATTCAGGTGGTCGGTTGCGCGGGCTATTTTAAAATATGCCGGCCGCAGCGTGGTTTCGCCGGCGCCACGAGGCGCACTGGGCCAAACGTTTATTCTTAGCACGGGGGCACGCGGCAAATGCGAAGAAGGATCGATGTACACGCGTGATTACTAGTCCGAGCAGCCCACGGGTACGCGACCGTCAAATTTGACGCGTAATTATTTTATTTCGCGTCCAGCCGCCGAGCCAACTTCTCTCGCGGCGGGGTAACGCGGGGGTGGACGAAAAATAATTTTCCACCACCACCGCCGCCGCCGCCGCCGCCGCCGCCGCCGCCGCCGTTGGTAGCCGACGAGGAACGTGTCGTGGCGGCGAGGCAGCGGGAAGGAACCGGAGTGAAGAAGGGGATGGAATTTTTGCGCAGCCACGGGGCCAAGATAAAGGGGTGACGCGCGTAATTTATCAAACCGACGCGCGGGTGTCGCGGCGTTAATTAGACGCGACGCATCAATCCTGCGAGTTTTTTCGCCGCTGCAGCCGAAAGATACGCGGTGCGTCGGCCGTGTCGGTCGTTAAATTGTTACGCTCCGCCGTGTGGAAAGAAAGACGCGGGTGTCGTCGTCGTCGGGACCAAGATAGCACGGCCTTAATATATTTTCAATAACCGAGCTACATCTCGCGGGGCGCAGGGTCTCGAGTTGGTCGGGATCGATTCGACAATTAGGGAAACGGTGGCGCCGATACAACGAACCCGGGGAAGGGATTCCATTTAAAGTCGAGCCGAACGTACCTGCGGGGGGTGGGGATCCGCAATCGAGAGGATGCGTTCTCTCTTTAGGTCGAATCTCGTATCTCGGTACGAAGGACGAAGCGAACTGGAGAATCGGACGATTTCTCGCGCCGAAAGGACACTTCCAGACGATTTACGAGTCGATTAGCATGGTAATACGCGATTTACGCCCGAAAAAGCCTTGGCCAAACGAGTATTTTTATTCTTTTCGCCCGAACACGATCGTCGAGACGTGTCGCGACTAAATTTGTGAAAAGATCCTTGTCAGAATACCACGGGCGAGCCGTGCCGAGAGGACGAATCGTTCAACAAAAGAACTGGTTGCGATATTCCGTCGGTGAGAAACGGAGGGGAAAAAAATGGCCGCCTGTTTGTTTCGTTTTGATTCGATTCCGAGCGGATCGCTCGTCGAAGGTACGGTGGTAATGCATCTACTTCGCGAAGCCGTGCTCGGAGATAACGAGAAAGTTTATTCTCCGAACGTTCCCGATATACAATCGATGACTAGTTTGGAAAAATGGGAGAAAAAAAGCCGTGGCACGAGGAGGGGAGGGCTCGATAAAGAGTCGAGCGGAGCGTACAGCAAACGCTTACAGGGTAATTACAGGGTCAACGGGCCAAGGAAAACGCCGTCCAGATACTCTTGAGTCGAGGTCATCGCCTTTGAGTACTAGCCAAAGAATTTTCGATCCACCGTCGTGGCTGATTCCGCTCCCGACACGGTTCCCTGACTCGAAACAAGAAAAACCAGACAAAAATTCGCGGCCGACTACTCCCTTTGCCTTTCTTGTTTCCCGTCGAGAAACTTTAGAGCCTTTTAATGTCCCGCGATATTTGTGACCAAGCTACCAACGGCTGATTGAATTTCCATTTAAAAAGGAGTACGCGCGCACACGCGCGAATACGCGAAGCAAAGACAGTGGAGCGAATAATTCCAAGTAGATGGAGTAAAAAATATAGTTTACATGAAAATCGTACTGTTTGGTTCACTTACCATCAGCTTATCCCGGTCCAAAAAAGGAAGATCGCTCCCCTTGATGTCCTTCGACTTGAAAACGTCCGCATAGCGGTAGAGATTTAGGGCAGCCATCCATTCGACGACGTTTAGAGACGTCCACTCGCTCACGGGCTGCCGGGAGGAATGCGAGCAAAGATCAGACGGAGTGTACTTTCATATCGGGAAGCTCGAAGAGAAGTCAAGTTCAGTCGCGGAAAACGAAAGAATACCGCACCGCGGAATGGAATTGTCGCAAGCACGGTTCACGGCGCGCGTTCGCGGATGTACGATTAAACGATTTTTTCGCGATCGAACTTACGTAATCGTCCGGTAATCGTCTGCAGCGAATTCCGAACTGATAAATCGCGATGACGCGCGTGCCATTTATAAAAAAATTCGTTCGTAGAAGAACGTTCGTGTAAACAGAGTGAATAATTTCTTGCATCAACGCGATAGACATTTTTCGTCGAATATTCCGACGACCGATACCAATCCCGGGAGAATCGTTCGTAAAAAAGCGATGAAACAAGTTATTGGCATATTTTCGTGATTATTACAAGAATAATCAGCAACGATATCGCGTGCTCCGCCGTGCTACTCACCGTAAGGGGCAGCGACGCAAGTAGATTTGACCGTCTTATGATCAGACGCGACGGCCCGAGCGCTGCTACGCAGCCCCCTACCCTTACGACGTCCTTTCTACGATTAAAACCGCACGAAACCCGATGAAAACACCAGCTAGAATTTCGATCGAAGGCACGTTATCGAAGTACATCGTTTATCTTCCGAACTTGTCCCCGACCGCGAGGATGCTGGCGAACACGTCCACCACGCGACCAGAAACGCAGATTAGATAGCACTGGCGCAACAGAAGAAAGAGGACGCGAGGGAGGAACGCGCGCGGCGTGTACGTACGCGAGCAATATCGAAGAGTGCTCCGATAAAAAGCGAAAGCGTAAAAACCACGAGAAAAAGAAAACGTAACCTTCTCTGGTAACCTCGAGTCTACGATCGTGACACCGCGGAGATAACGTCCCGTATCGAGCACTCGGGAAGAGATTCGTCAACGTTCACGCGATTCCGTCACCAGACAATTTACATCTTCGATCGGAGCTCCGCAACGATCGGCCGGAAACGACGGTTATCACCGTCGAGTGTTTCGTTTTATTGACAGGAAACGGCCGGCGTTACGGGAATAATTAAGAGACGCGACGGGTAACTGAAAATGACCGCGATTAGAATCAGCCGTACCGCGTGTTCGGCGAAATAAGAGCCTGCGAGCGCACGTTCCTCCGTTGGCCTGACGCTAAAAGTCGAGACTAGCCGCGGCCAAATCGTCGCAGTCGATAGAAACGTTAGCCGCTGGTGCGTACAAATATGAACGCGGTGACGGTCTCGCGTGGTCACCTGAATTCGTAAACAGGGGATGTAACGCCGGAAACCGTTCGCTCGGTATTCTATAATTAACCGAGGCGATTAGAAAAAAGAAAGAAAAAAAAAAAACGAGAAGTCCGATCGACGCTCGCGACTGGAATCTTCCGGAAGGAGAGCAACGGACGAACCTCGGCGACGAGGAGAGTATCGATAAAGCGTTGGATATCGCGCGTGAATTACAACACGCCGGGTGAGCCAGCAAAGATTAGCCCGTTTCCCCGAAATTCGCAGCAGAGACAGCAGCGGTGTCGCGATTTAGGTCATTACGCCGCAGAATCGCGAACAGGTTTCGCTCTGATAGTGTTTCTGTACAAAGTTATGCTCCGAGCAGACAGTAGGCGGGCGAAGGGGGGAGACGCCTATCCGAGGCACACTTCAAATGCTCGGAAACGGTGGTGAGCATATGCACGCGATTTATGTAAATTAAACGGAGAGACGCAGATAAGCGCAGACGTCGAACCAGTTGGTTCACCTCTGAAGGCAAGTAACTGGGATACGGTAAACAATTTTCCTTGTATATACGCCGCGGTTTCTGCTACCGTGTGCCGCGAACCTCGAACAAAAGCGTTCTCCCCGGCGCGCGCGTTCGAAAGCCGACTCGATCGGCGAGTAACGCCGCGTCGAAATTAATTTCGCCTCTCCCGTTCGCGTGGCTGATTTACGACCCCACGATACCGTTTCAAGTGGAATACCGAGTCATCGACGTGACCTTACTCGCGTCGAGGACCGCCCGAAATCGTTACCGCGATCGTAAACCTCGACTTTTGACTATAAACAGAATCGGCTGTTAACGAGGGAATTTCAATTAACAGCCACTCGAAGGAAACGCGTACAGCGATGAAGAAAGTCGAGATAGAATAACGATGCACTCGAGTTCGTTTCGCAACTATTTCCAACCGAACGACGATTTGTCTTCCGTTCGAAAATAATCGATTCTCTTCGACTCTTTGCTTCCCGCTTCCCGAACGACTACTAAGCTAGCATGCGTTACAAAAAAGTGAACACGGAAGGCATACCAATTTATCAATGACAACAATAAAAAAGCTAGGTAGGTTAACCGTTCAATTCCGATAGGTGCAGTGAATATCGAATGAAAAAAAAGAAAAAAAATATTGGAATTGAAGGGTCGAGGAGAGAAATCTGTGATCGTACTGACCTTGTCCTTATCGAGAACCTGGCCCGGTAGCACGTGACCCTTGCTATTCCATTGGCAGAGGTGCTGCCCGCTGTACTCCGAGCAGACCACGTGGAAGCACGCATGGCACTCTGGGGGACATAGAGAACCGCACATGCAGCAGCACTGATTACGCCTAACGGCCGGCAGCTGGAGGCCGACTCCGGCGCCCTTCTGAAGGGCGCGCGGCCGGCAACCGGCACCCTCGAGGGTCTCGCGACCGATCGAGTTCGAGTAAACGCCTTCCTCTGCCACCAGGTCGTAATTGTGACCGTTCATCGACGACGGTTCGCCGTTCTGCGGCTGCGCGTCGTTATTGCACAGACATAGTTGCTGATGGAACGAGATCGGCTTCGCGCAAGGGAACAACCCCCGCGGCCAGAGGCGCGCGAATTCCTCGGCGGTGGTGAGCGGCAACCTCGGCGGATGTTTCGACTCCCAGTCGCGGCGAAACTCCTCCGTGACGAGGGTCAAACGTGTCTTAGGAACGTATTGCCTCCAATAGAGAGGGTTGCTGACGAGATTAGTCGCGGTGGGCTGAGCCAAGGTCAGGAAGCAAGAGGAGGACGAGGAAGCTACGTTGCCGACAGGTTGACTCGGCGGTTGATTAACGGACGAGTATCGTTTGAGCAAGGATAACGCGACGGCTCCTTTCGGTCTAACCGGTTCCGGTGGCACGGGTGCGGGCTCGTTGACGGACACGGTTTTAGCCGGGCCGGCGACAACGTTCGTCGCGGTGGTAATCGTAATGGTGGACTGAAGGTCGTTGTAGGTCCCGTTGCTCGCGATGGCCAGCAGGTTCGTGTGAAAACTACGCGGCGGTGGTATCTGTCTGGAGTGCAGTTGCAGATTCGACGTGACCGAGGTGGTCGAGTTCGCCGTGACGGTCGACGTCGATGCCACGGCGGCGTTCGCCGACCCGGCGCCTTTTCGTAGCATGTAATTGTCCGAGTCGACGGCTAGGAGCCGCGATATGGCCGTGGACTTAGCCTTAGTGTCATCGTTCGGGCTCCCTTTGGGCGATACTTTGGTCGTGTCTGTCCTGGACTTGGTCTCGGCGAGCCTCTCGTGTTCCTCCCTGTGCTCCGTGCAGCCCGCCGCCGCTGCCGCCGCCGCCGCCGCCGCCGCCGCCGTTATCGGGTTAAAGGGATCGTGTATCCTGCCGTGTAAGCTGACCGCAGGCTGCACCTGCGTGGCAGCGCTCGCAGCAGCTGCGACGGATGCGCTCGACGCCCGCTTCATCGTTCAGGCCAGTCGTCGCGATCATCAAAAAGAAAGCTCTTCGGCCACGGACTAGGTCTTGTTGTACGCTTCCGCGGTGGCCGTCGAGCTCGTGTTGCTGTCGCGTTCCGGCGAGTCCTGAGCCGCCCTCGATCGTCGCGAGTCGCCCCTCATATCGCCGTCTTCGCCTCGTCTGCCCCGAGGTTCCCCCGGTTCCGCGTCACGGTATCGAAGCCGCGACCAAATTCTACTTGTTCCACTTATTCCCCACCTTCCGTATTCCCAGCTCCGCCAGCCGGCACCACCACCTTCTCGCCCGCGACGAACTCTCGCGTGTTAAAAACGTGAACGCTTCGGACGAGTCGCGTCGCAAGGTCACTCGCATGTCGCCACTGACGTTCGCCACCGACTTTCCTTTCCTCTTCGTGCTCGTCTTTCGTCCACCCGTTTATTTATCGCCGACAGATACGCCGATCGAACACACCCGTGATTAGAGATTCGTTGGAGAGTATATAAGTGCAAGCGGTTCGTTGATCCCCGGCCGCCTTTGCCTCTTTTTCTCACGGCCAACGACGCGGCACGCGATCCTCGATTTTTCTCTGTTTCTATTCGAGGGACTTCGGTAGTCGTCGCTCGAAACCGGCCCCGTCCAATCGCCGCATCGTTAATTGCCAATCAGCCGTAGGGAAACGTGTCGTTTCGTATTCGATAGTTAGCTTATCGCCGAACACGTCGATATCTTCGGGTAGAAAAGATTCCACTGGGTATTAGCGTGAACAGAGATAGAGAGAGAGAGAGAGAGAGAGAGAGAGAGAGAGAGAGAGTAAGAGGGAAAAGGAGTAAGGGTGGGAGAGAAGGTCCGTCGAATTTTCAGTGGGTAACCTCTCTTCGGTCGACGCGATCCAACGATATGATTCGCGGCTGCGTTCTCAACTTCGTCCTATATTATTAATATGCTTGAAGTGGAAATAGACGGACAGCGCGGGAGTCGGATAAAGAGAAGAAAGAAGAAAAAACGGGACGGAAAGAGATGGAGCGAGCGAGGGAGAGAGGGAGAAAGAGAGAAAGAAAGAGTCGTTCCCGTGGGTGTGACCTCGTGTAAATTCGTTTTCCATAAATCTCACTCCTTCCACTCTCTCTCGTGCGCGCACACACGACCTTTGTATAAACGCCGAGATTCGCCGAGCCGAACGAAACCGGTTTCGTCAAGCAACGACACCGAACGATTTTCAACGTAGCCTCCCGCGAGCGTGTATAGACGAGAAGAGAGGATCCTCGTGGGTTATTCGAGAGAGTAATTTCCAGGTGACCTTAAAGCGGGTTCCCTTCGTCAATTAGATCGAATTATTTTACCAATGCGGCCGAACAAGGTTCTCCGCTGTCGCGCACGCTCCAGATCGAATCGGTTACGCGGATCGAGCGACCTGCACGTTGCTCGATCTCCGATTACGCTCTGTGCCTGTCCAAGCAAACGTGTCCGTTAACATTTATCCTCTTCTTCGTTGCTCCGATCCGCCGTTGCTTCTTCGTACTTTTATTAATTCCCTCGTGGAAAAACGCTTCTCCTCGTGCCTTTTAAGAATCGACCTCGTGCGCGGACAGATCGAGAAAGCGCGTAGAAAAAAGAAACTGTACGTCCGTGCTCCGGATCTTCGTAACCTTCACCGTCGTTAATTGCGGTAAAACAACCGGCTCCTGTCTGCCGTCTTGATAGCGTGCGTTAATTCGAGACGAGTTAGATATAGTTACAAAGTAGTTCTCGAGTTGCGATCGTTCGCGGTAAAAACGTGCTCGTTTAATCTCACGGGTTCACCAAGTCGCACTGAACGTCGCACGTGAATCGGGCGATATTAAAAAATAGAAATCTCACAGTATCCCGTCGATCGTGCGATACGATCGGTCAGGAACGTTTACGTATCCTTCGTATCTCGCGTAGCAATAACTCGATGTCAGTTCGAACGATCCGCGCACAGATCATCGATCACGAACACGGAACACATCCGCGTTTGCCCTTATCACGACCACCAGAAATCCGCGACTGCTGCGTCTCCCTCGGTCTGCGGCTCGCGTTCTTTCTCCTCGATAGATCACTATGGAGACACTTTACCAACAGCGAGTCTACGGATCTGTCGGTAAAGCAGTTCGGTGCGGACGATCTTATTACCTCGTTCCTTTTCTCACCGCACATATATTCTTTTCTTCTTGTTATATCGTTCCGTCCGGACGAACGATTCCATTAACTCTTCTTTCTAATCGACGTTTAAAAACTTCTGCTCTCGATTTTTACAATTCACGGGGGGACCTGTACGACACCAAACTTTGACACTTCACCGAAAAGCTCCGATACGCTTGGAGCGAGCCTTTTCTATCGTTAATCGAGTATCCCGGCTTAGGAAAAGCGTGCTACCGAACTTATCGTGTCGATCTATTCGTCGTCCGATTAGTCCACACCGGAATACCGGCGTATACGTGCCAACTCGGAGAAACAGCGCACGCACGGGATGGAAAAGTCCACTGGGCACTGCACTTTTTGCACCGGCAGCCTGCACCACGCGCACACCTGCACATACGACGACGACACACACGTCACTTTCTGCACATATGTGCACGACACCTATCTATCCATCTGTCTCTTTCCCTCGCAGCGCTCCTCCTTTTCTATCTTTCTCTTTCACGACCGCCGTGTCGTTCCTTCACTCTTCTCGTCACACACGCACACACGCTCTCCCCCCCCTCTCTCTCTCTCTCTCTCTCTCTCTCGCTCTCTCTTTTCTTCCCTCTCGACACTATTGTTTCTTTCTCTCACGTTTCGTCCTCTTACTCTCTCCTTCTCTCTCTTTCACTCGTCCGCTGTTGGCCGTGCACAGCCGGTCTACGTGCCGACTACCAACCGTGGGCCAACTCTTCAATTTCTTTCCCTTTTTCTCTTATCTTTCCCGTCTACTCGTTTCTCCCTCGCGGCCGTCCTCCTACACCGTTCGGCAAGTTTGTTCCTCGCGATTGTAACGAGTTTTTGGTTTCCACTCGATCACAGTCGAACTCGAGTCGCGAGCTAGATCAGTGCCTTCGAGACTACCCGACCGAGCGCGCACCGTGTTTTAAGCAACACCACGAATTTCCCGAGCGAACACCGGTCACGTACCACCGATACTTGGCACGGACACACTCTCTCCTCTAGCTGTCGGATTGCTTGTCTCTCTGTGTGTTTCTTCTGGCTCTCCACCTTCGCTGATCGCTGCGACGAGAAGCGTTACAACAACTTTTCCACGGTTTTCGTTCCAACACACTCTCGGCCCCGTTCTTCGTTGACGGACGTTCTCCTCGCCGTTGCCACCGGCCGCGAATCATACATCTACACGGACGATTCCCTGCCAGAGAAAATATCTCCGGCGGCTCGGCGCACAGCTGACCGGCCGGTCCGCCAAGTTCGGTCAATAGCCATAGCAGTCGCAGCCTGCCGAGGGTTGCTCGTGCTCGACCGTCGGCGTTGCGCTTCGGCTGATTCCGCCTCGTTTCGGCTCTTCCCGTGGCCTTTATGCGAGCCACCTCCGTACAGAGCGGCCGCCAGACCCCGTGCTTACCGAGAGCGATCGAAGCCGCCGGCTTCGTGGAAATTCCGCGACCATTCTCTGCCGCGCTCGGCTTACACGCTTCTCACGCTCGCTGGGTCCCTCGTCTTATTTCACTTCGAGTAGAAACAGACTCTCCGCGAGTGGCCACGCACCGCTTCTCGCTGTATTATCAACGAAAGCCAGCGCCACGGTGTGTAACACCAATCGAGAACGGGCTTACGATTATCGAAATTCTACTATCGCTTGATCGGTGGCAGAGGTTGATGGCTTTTACCGAGTAAACACCAGATTGCTCGACAATTTTACACAACGTTACCTTTGCTCGTTTTTTCTTAACGTAACGAACAATCGTCGCTGCTCTCCCGAGGAAACGACTCGACTTGGGAATCGTAAGAGTACGTTCGATACATCTGCGCGATTAATTAAAAATTACCATCGACTCGCAATCGGTCTGTCAACTCGGGCTTATACTCTTATCTCGGACCAGCTGCGATAAAGTCTACCGAACGAGGGCATCTGCAGTTTCTAAGTACACGACGGAATAAAGATCCGGGTTAAATAGCTGATATAAAAGTCACGCTTGAGAAAAAAGACACCGCTTGCTTGCGATCGTTCGTGACTAAATCGAGCTGGACCAAATGTCGTAGCGTAGCTCTAGCTACGTGTCTCCTCGTGAAAAACTGCTCGATCCCCCGTATGGATCGTTCGCGTCGTACGTAGATCCTTGGTTCGACGACTCGAAGATTCGGGATAGATAAAAATTCCATTCGGTTCGAACGCGTAAAAATGAAGCGATAATAAAACGGGTCGAGTGATACGGTGCCGGGGTAAACCTCTTTTCGAGTCGTGAAAAATTCAATGAGCGAGAACCGTTCGCGGGATTGAGAAGCGGCGGAAAGCTTTCTTCTTCCCCCCTCGTGTCCCGATGGAGCCGCGCAGAGGAATGCGTGAATCGAAAATCCGCCCTGCTTTACCCCCGTTGTAAATGTCAATGCTGCCGGGGCCCCGGAATCTGATTTCATTCTTTACGATCAGCCTTTACTCTCGCTCTTATCGTGAAAGCGCCCCGAGTGCGAGAGACGTTCAAGTGCGTACGCACGTGCTCTCGCGCGCACCAACAAGGGCCTTCCCCCGTTTGGTACTCGAGTCACATGAAAGGGCCGGCGCGCGTGTTCCTCGTAAAGGGAAGAAAGGGATGTGAAAGTGAAAAGCGAGTTTCCAAGGTAAAAGAGGGGTGACGCCACAGAAGGATCCCCGGACGTAGGATGATCGAATGCGGCCGCGCAGGCGCCCTTCCCCCGGTGTCCTGTTCAAGGTCACAATACCAACGATGTACCAACCCTTCGCCCGCCGTTTAAAGCCCGGAAGGACCGATCGATTTCGCGTCGGAAAGCCAACCGATAGACCCTTTCTCGACCAGCCAGTAGCTGCTCACATTTCACTCGACGTATTTCCAGTTATTTTTAGAATTTCCCGGTAGTGTCAACGATTTCATACCGCCTCCGTAAATGATCCTTTCTCCCGCTTTCGTCCCTTTCGTCTCGATCTTTTTGAACGACAGTGCACAGTGCGCGGGCAACGACGGCGCGACTTTAAGTAGAATGATGACGCTGATAGACAGCCGAATCGAGTACTCGCGTTGTACGGGCGAACGAGAGACGATATAGCGTAGCGTTTCAATCGAGCGAGATTTTTTTCCAGCTAGAGAGAACGTTTTACGAGCCGTTCCTCGGCTCCGCGTACGAAGGCAGGCATCGTGAGAACGAAGAAATCCTTAGACACTCGACCCGTCGACGTTTACCGCGAGAATCGAGTTTTCCTTTTGGCGCGCGCCGATGGTATGTTTCGAATCAGGTCGAAAGAGGCGCGGCGCGCTTTTCACGCGCGCTCCACGCGCGTTATTAAATATCTCTGTTGCGAGAACCTTGCTTGATAACTTTCAACTACGCGCGGCCGTAAGTCCCGTGGCTGTTCAAATAAAAGCCACGGCAAAAACTCGCTTAGCCAGATGGGAGGGCGTGCACCGAGAGTAAAATTTTACGCTCGCCCTAAAACGGCCGAGTGGCACGATTCGAAACATCTGGATTGCGCTTCAAAACTTCACCGGAAAGTTTCTTCTTAAGCGTCCTTAAACCATTCGCGTTATTTAGTCGCTGACTGGATGGTAGCCGTTTAGATTTCCTAACGGATTCAGCGCAATGCCAATTGAAGAAGAGGCGATTTCGTGAAACGAAAAATTTGAAGGTCAACTAGAAGTGAGCCAAATTTTCTGACGTTCGTACGGATTAATATTCCTGAATACTATGGTGGTTGAAAGGGCTATTCGTGAGCGATGGATCATCGGTGCAGATCGATAGATCGGCACCGTCACGCGCTACCGCGTGCACGCAGACGCGCGTCGACAGCCGATCATAAAGAGGACCTTGTCGCCATCTTTCATTTTCTGCATACAAATCTTATCTTCGCGACCGTGCACAGTCGACGTATCGAAGTGATATAAACAAAACGGGGAATTTTTTCGCGGACGCTCTAGTTCGACTCGATTAGCCGCGAGCATTTAAATGGACATCGCGATAACAATACGCGCCATTGTACTTGACTGGCAGGGGCTCGCTCGGGGCGGTATCGGCCGTGCGGACCCGCTCGAGGAATGTTTATCGTCGCGATAGAGAGCACTTTTATTGGAGATAAATAAGAAAGTATCGTCGTTGTCGGTGCCTCGTCGACGAGCAGCGCAGAGAAATTGTAATCCCGAAGAACGATGCCAGGTTTTCGCAACGATTCGTAAAACCGATCGATTTCGCGATTCAGCTACGGATCCGAGATAATTCATTGCCACGAATTAGCCAATAACGGCACATCTCAATTATGAAAGTCTAACGACTACGATTGCCAAACGTGACCCTGACCGCTGCCAATTTTACCCCGTAAGAGGTGTACGTTTTGCCAGCAGAAAGACGGCATAGAATGGAAAAAATGTTTCGTGCCGCTTGTAAAATCGCTCGATCGCGTCTCGGCTGGTGTAATGGCAGCGTTCCCCCGTTTCGCTTCCGTCAATGTTTAAATACGACAACGTGACGAAGAGACACGGTCCGGTGCGCCCGTATAATACGAGTAACGCGGCCCGCTCGTTTTTTATTCCGCTCATTTGGCCGGCTGACAATTTCGTACGTCCCGCGCGTCGTGTTGCGCGGCCATCCAAAGAACTGACGTGCAAATTAATTTTCCAACGCCAGGCTACCGCGCTCGATAGAGAGAAGCGACCATAGAAGCCGTGCACGGCGAGTCGATTGCATCGATGTATCGGTTACGTAACCATGTAAATTGATTCGTAAAGATTCATGACTAGCGTCGTGTTTTTTCTCTCCTGTTTTTTTTTTTTTTTTTTTCTTCGTCGTAGTCGTACGTTCCATGTTCGATCGGAACGGAATAACGTTGCGAACGATCGCGTTAACAACGTTGGAAACGTCTTCGAACATCGGTCAGACCGGGTGGACGAACGAAAGGAGAAATAGAGAAGAGAGAAAGAGAAAGAGAGAGAGAGAGGTTACTGAATCTCCATCTTGGTTCGTCGGTCTGGATACAGAGAACCGCGAACAATGACACAGAGGTACATAGGAAGCGTAGGCGGTAGATTGTTGGTAATGAGACGAGTTATAGTGCAGCGTTACGTAATCGACGAAATTGCGGGTG
Organism: Xylocopa violacea; assembly: GCA_963969225.1. Classification (NCBI taxonomy): domain Eukaryota; kingdom Metazoa; phylum Arthropoda; class Insecta; order Hymenoptera; family Apidae; genus Xylocopa; species Xylocopa violacea. The sequence continues at coordinate 30,421,469 of CAXAJV010000006.1, read as the reverse complement.
CTTCGACGGTGATAATTAACAACCGACGTAATTGCCGAACGGAAAGTGGTCGCCGGGGAACGCGTCTGCGAATCGCGTCCTTCGGTTTATGCATCTCTGCTCGTATCTCGGCGCATATCTTCTCGTGTAACACGAAAGGAAAATTGCAGATTCTATTTTCGCATCGGAATCGTTTCGATGCTAATTTTCCTCTAAATACGAAGTATCTTGGAAATATTTCAAACCAGACGACGTATAGCTTGTCGACGTCAAGTTTCACTCTCTCCTCCACTCCCTCCCTGTTTCTCCCTCGAGGAGGATTGACGAGCAGTCTCGTCGTCCGCGTCGTAACGTTGTCGTTTTAATTCAATGAGAGACAGGATGGGCGAGCCTCGGTTACCGCAACCCCTCGATTGACTGTGTCGCGAGACGTGTATCCTATTCTACTCGCGTCGGCTCCATCGTTTACCCCGGGAATTCCGAATTTCCCATAGCAACGTGACGGTGCACTCCATTACCCATGACCTCCGCCCTCAGCCTGGGGGCCTCTATATCTGCGAATCAATGCAGCTCGATTGCGTGCATCCCGGCTCTACGTGTCCATGCGTGTCCATACGCGTACGCTCGTGTCGGTCTCCGAAACGCAGCCTAATCGGAAGCGGAATAACGGATACGCGATCCGTCACGCGATCGTCGCGACCAAACACTGGGAACAGCCCCGGGGGGAACCTCTTTATCCCGCGGTTCTCGCTCGTTTCCCGCTTTTAATTTATATGTTACGCCAGAAAATAGAGACACGTCGAGCACCGGTGGAACGGGAACGCCATTGGTATTCCAACGAAAGCGAACGCAATTCATTATATCGCGATGAATGCGATTCGTTAGCGATTCCAGGCGAGACGCGCATCTCGGATCTCGCGGAGAATAGAGCCGGTGCATTGTTTACGCGAGTAGATCGGATAAGAGAGGTAGAGCAGCGCGCGAGCCACTTACTTTCCCGCGGCCAATTTAAATACATGAATTTTACCGCGCTCGAGCCCCCGGGAGGGTGGCAAGTTCGTCCGCCGCGCTACGAGCTGGATTCCGAGGGAATTCCACCGTCGAGAAGGACGCGAGAGATAGGTGGTTCTAGTTTCATCCGGCGACTTCCGCGAGTCACTGGAACATTGCCTGAATAATTTCGATGGACTCGTCCCGGGACGGGCAAATATTCCGCTCATAAATATGTATGCGTTATAAATCGGTTACGCGCCAAGATCGTTGCAAGTGTATCAGAGAAGAACAAGACGGAGGGAGAGGATGACGAATGAATTTCATTGTGCCCGGAGCGCGGAGGGTGCGGACACTGCGCGGGGTACGAGTCGGCTCGTCCAAAGTTGCCCGGGAACTTATCAGTCGGGGACGGCGACGGTTTATTGAAAGCGGACGCTCGACGCGTTTCCTCTGCCCGTCGATTTAAATTCGCGCACGATCGCGAGACTTTCTCACACCGCGCACATAACGTGAATAGCAAAAAGCATAACGTTGTTCGCGACCGGCGTCGCATAACTTGTCGATACTCGAGGTCAGCCGCGGGGTGAACGAAAGAGAGGCCAGGCGAGCGTCGCTGCGAATCTCCGTGGAAATTGGCGTCGGACGTGCGCGCGCGATTCGGAACGAATCGATGAAAAACCGGTCGTAAATAGAGAAAAGCGACGAGGACGATTTTCTCCGTCGAATCTCGTGGAGAAACCATCGCGACCGAGGATACTTCTTTTTTCCCTCCTCCCGCGACGCGCGACGGTAACGGGTTGCACGCTCGAAAAGCTTCGTATAATGGAAAAACGCGAGGAATTATTTAGGCGAGTCAGCGAGCGTCGTTGAAAGTGCACCCGAAAGAAGGAACCTTTCTCTCGCGAGAAAACGAACGAGACGAATCCGCGCGCACCGAGGAGAGGAAAAGAGTGGATCCATCAAGAAAATGCGGGACTGAAATCCAAGGTGGAAGGAGAGGAGAGAAAACGAGTATAAGGACACACGCGGAACAACTAAACGGTCGAGGCACGAACGAACAGCGTCGGTGCTCGAAGGTGCTCCGAAAGAGGGAACTCGCCTGCTCGAGGTGGACGAGTTAATTTTAGTTTAATCGACCGACTTGATACGAGGAGCCTCGCGTACGAGCCTCGGTGCACGTACGTAAGTAGAGGCGTACGTAGCCGCGTACTCGAGAACGAACGAGTCGAAGCACGCCTCCTATAGATACGGAAGGACTTGCTATGCGTCGCTGGCTTACGTGTAACTTAAGCGACGACTGTCGCTTTTCCCCACCGTCGAATTCACTTCCGAGTTTTCCCGGCTGTTGGACACAGCCGCGTCACAGAGTCCAGGGATGCGAGAATCTCTACGTGACTCAACGCGGCGATTCACGGACTATTCCGGATACCAACATCTCGCCTCTCGCCACCAGAAGAACAATGTATCGAAAGCGATCGAAATGAGTTACTTTGTCGTACCGTCGTCCGCGTCCGACGAAAACTCACCGCATAACGATGCAAACCACGCTTTGTTCGACGTGATCAAGAAACACGCGTTCCATTAACGCTTGACGCGCATATTAAAGTTACTTAACATTTTTCAACAATCGATACGATACTTTCGACATCGTCCTTCCTCCGAGAAACGCAGCGATCCATTTGTTCGTCCACGTTCCGTCAAGTGCCAACATCGCTGTAAATCGATCGAAGCTCGCTGTTTAAGCTTAACCGGATGATACTCGAAGCATAACTCCAGCAGCTGCGACGAGGCTTCCGTTTCGGAGTCAAAGTGCATTCGGATCGGTCGTGTAAATGGGACGGGGTGAGAGGAGGAGGAAGAGGCGGAGGCGGAGGAGGGGGTGGTGCGTTTCGAGGTCGTTCGGATCGAAATCATTCAATTAAGGTCGCGGAGTGCGAAACGATCGTCGCGGGGCCCGGGTGTCGCTTGACGAACGCGGAAAAAGAACACCTCTCCTCCGTGGCCCTTTCGCGAGGCAATCAGAGGAAGCCATCGTACCTTCGCGCGCGTAGCGAAACGACGCGGCCAGGCTACCGGTAAGAAATACGGAAGTCGAATGTTCCCCTCGGGCGATAAGAATGTGCAGGGCGTTCTCCGGAGACGAATTGAATACAAATCAGACCGGAGAAGGTTGAAGTACCCGGGCGAACGCGGGAGCGTTCGAAGGAGCGGCTGTGTAGGGTCGCGAGCGTGAATCCGCGGCAGCGCTACGTTTCCACGCGACCCGTGACCGGAAACGTGAATCGAGGAACGACTCTCGGAGGGCCTCGATAAACGCGTACACGTCGGGTAGAAATAACTGTACCCATACACATGCGTGCAACATCGTTTTTTAAATCTAATTTTATCTACTTATTATTGAGCTATCGTTGCATTCGCGTATCGTTCTGTCGCCGCAAACCGATCCATTTATAGCGCAGCTGTCGTCCTGCGGTTGAAATTTCGAAGAACTGCGATCGATCGAAATTGGTGCCCTCTCGGACAGTCGAAAAGGTTTTGACGGTAGAGAGGGTTAAAGAAAGAAAAATGGAAAAAGTTGTGCGTTTGGCACGGTGAACGGGGACGGAGACAGGGACCGTGGAAGCCGGAAATCGAGGAAAAAAGGGGGGAAAGCGGCGGAAGGGCGAAGCGCTTGCGCGACGAGCTCGTTTCCATGGCTTCGTTCGTTTCACGTAGCAACAGGAGGACTTTTGACCCCGTTCGATTGTCCTTCGAAACAACTCGGTGCCTCATCGTTTTCTCCCGCTTTGTCGGACGAGAGAGGTGAAACGCATCGTTGAACCGCACTTAGGCGTCGCTCTTTTCTTCGAGCTTATCGCTCGCGCTGTCTTCGAACGCGGGACTCCTCTTCTCGGCCGACGCTTCTTCGTTTTCGTAATTCGCTCTAGCGAATTGTCGCGCGGACTGAAAGTACGGTTCGTCGACGATGGAGAAGAAAAAGAGAACGTGTAGACGGAACGGTGCTGCTTTCGAAGGCACGAGATTCAAATCGTTGACGCTAGCCGAGAGGAGACAGATTTTAGCGGTGATTAATTTCGAAAGCGTCGATTACGAATGACGCACAAGTTTAATTTTACGAACAGATCGATGCGCGAAGAAAGCCACGGTACGGACACGCTAAGTGGCACGTACACGAACGACACTCGTAACGGAATAATTTCAATACCGTCCCATTATGTTACAAGCAAATTACGCACCGACCGTTTCCCCGGATAGCGGTCGAGTGATTCCACAAATGAATTGTCTCGCGATAAGGATCGCGAACCTTGAACAATTTCATTGTCCCCGGAGACATTAATCGTCCGCGGTTCTACGCTGGCGCGTTACATTTTTCAACTTCCATCGGTGGCATCCACCTACTTGTACAAATTATTAACAGCTTTCGAAAGCGGTCTATTAAATGCGAACCGGATGGACTACTTTTCCGAGGGAAAACTCGTGAAATTTTCCAGCGAGAATTTCTCGCGCACCGAGAGCCGCGTCCCCGCGTAAATCGCAGCCTTGGCGTCGGAGGGAATTCCATTTTTCGGTGCCGAGTCGAACAGAGGAATCGAGAGGAATTTTTCAGTCGAGTTCCCCGACTTTTTCGCCGGACGACCGCGAGGGGAACGCGCTCCTTTTCAACGGCAGAACGAAAAAGTTGCCGATTCATTTGAAGAAGAAAGAGAATATCTTAGCGGGCTGAATAATGACACGGTCTACAGTCCGCCTTTTTCAGACGCCACGAGAGTGTACTTTGATGCAACTCTTTCATCCAGCTTCTTTCCAGTCTACGCTTTTTCTCCGCGCTTAGTTTCTACCGCAAGTATGCGATTGTACGGACTTTCACTCCCGTTTCCTTTTTCCATCGGATTAAAAAAGATTATACTTTAAAATGATCTTTCGCTCTCGTCCCATTCAGTTCGCAACGCGGGATTTTCAACCGCCTCCTCGATGCACGCGCGTGACTATCTCGCGAAGAATGAGATCCAGCAAGGTTAATCGATGCCCCGAAGAAAAAGCCAATCGTCGAGTGCGGTCCGAATCGAAATCGCGTCGGACGCGTCGGACGAACGTAGGTCATGGAAGGGTGCGGGTGTTCGAAAGCTTGTCTTAGAGAACCCGTTTCGTCGCGTCGCGTCTGGGTCGTTTCCCCTTTTTCCTTTTTCTACTTCTTTTCCTCGAAACACGTAGGCGTGCTTAAATGTCCCGCGTAACCGAATGCACCGATTTTCAAGGATTAACCGCAGGGTGCCGGGATGGTTCGTGCGCGACCGCTAAGGTGAACGAAACGACCCGGCTGGAAACGTGCGAAACGAGCGTTCCGCACGTAAGCGTGGTTACATCAACCGCATCTCGGATTTCTGCTTTCTTTCGTACGATTTCGCGCTAACGCGACCGAGTGAAAAAGCGCTCGACTCGCGCGCCCGGGTACGCTACGTGATCGCCCGCGTCGCGTCACGTCGCGTCGCGCCGCGCGCCCACGGTGGTTTCCTTTTCCGAGCGTGAAATCCAATGAAACGTAAGTAATTTCGTTTGCACAGTTGCCAGCCTATGATATCTGCCGCTGGCCGGTATGCAAGCCGATATATTCGAAGGGAGCCTCTGCTCCTCTACCTCTCTTTGCTCGCTAATTCTGTATCTTCCACGTATCCATGGCGAGAGCCGAGTCTATATTCGGCATACGCGCGCACGCCGAAGATGCACGAATTATCATGGAACGGGTCTGGACTTATCGCGCTGGGACACGATACATCGCGGGACCTCGTCGATGATGACGTTCGCGTTTAAAAGTGATGAGTGCGTTCGCATCGGGATTAAAGTATGGTCGCGGTCGCGAAGATGAAACGCAGAAATAACTTATTTTGAAATAACAGAACGGGTATAATGACAGGGTGTAATAGAGGGTGGTGGAGGAGGGGAGGAGGGGCGAGAGCGCGATCTATTTCTCGCTTTGCGATTATAAGTGTAAAAGACAGAGGTGGGATTAATAATAGACGTTAAATGGTATCGATCCGATGTATAACGGCATAATGGTTGGCGGCTCACCGATTATTCAAGGAGTTGTACAAATTTAAACGGCCATAGGGACCACAGTTTGTTGAACAGTAGGTACGTTCCTGAGTCGTACGATGGCAGGGCGTCGATGGTGGGGAACAAGAGGGACAGGAGAGGGTTGTGGAGTTTCAGAAAAGAAACTGCCGGCCGAGCTGGAAACGAACGCGAGGTAAGGTGAAGGGGGATACGATAGCGCACCACTTGAAATCACCGCGACTGCATGTGTTACTATGCTACGGTGCCGCCCTCGATGCTGATCGAGAGAACGACGATGAACCGCGTTATCGACCCTCGCTGTTCTCCTTCGAAGAGGGCGACTCTATCGCCGCGTACTTTTCGCGCGGTTGGTACAACTTGCGACACGTGAATTGCATTTTAAAAATGTCAATCGTTCGATATCTCGATCGTTTCGATTTTATTGCGATTCTCGAACTATTTGAATTGTTTTACGTTTCCCTTACGATTTTATTAACGCGTTCATCGAACATCGGAAGTTTATTCGTTTTGGATCTACGTGCGACGTGAACAATCATACGTTACTCTATTTAAAATATTACCTCTAAGAATAAAAGGGTTGGTACAACTCACCTTTACATTTGACTCCCACTCTTCCAGTGCCCCAAACATAATCTTCGCCTGTAATGACAGATAGAGAGATGAATAAAATTATAAAAAAGATCGTAGTTTACGATGCAAGGTGATACTTACAATGCTTACAAAGGACAGGGGTTAAAAAATATATATCTATGAGGACGTGATTATTCTTGGGTTCTGTGTTAGCGGACTCAGCTACATATACTGTAACAATAAAGACGACGATTTAGTAAATGATCCTAATATGTTGTGCGCAGTGTAATTGTAGATTGCATTACGTACCGTATGGCCCATTGCTGAGGGTTACATAAGACAACTCTTCTTCATTATGAGTGTCTAAGTACGGTGATAAGTTTCCTTTCAGCATTAGGACTTCCTCGCGTGTACCTTTGGTGTCTGAAAATTAAGAAAATTCGGTCCTTTAAATTTGAAATGTTTAATTCAAAACTGAATCTTTGAATTTAAACAAAAACTTGGTTACCGGTACAAAGTCTGCCAGTAGTCTCTCCTGTTGCTCACACAAGCACGTGCACTGTCTCCTTCTCCTCCAAAATGAAGCGTTTATCTCCAAAGTTTATTAAAAAACAATCACGTTAACATATTATTTTCTCCATGGAAAAATATATTTAGAGTTAACTCATTTGTCAGTCATACATGGTATGCAAACGCGAATAATTTTGCACAACACTACAATCACAGAACATAATCTCTCCTGACCGTTGTGCATCCTCTTCTTAGAGACTTAAAACATTTTTACTTCACTCCGATTGTACCACAAATTTTGTCAGAACAGATTCTTACTTGACAATCGATGTACACTACTTAAGAGTATTTGTAACTGTTTGAGCATCATTTGAAAAACTGATTTTTACCAAATATAGAGAAATATTGTATAGTTGTTATATCTTCTCTTGGAACTAATTTGATTCTCTTGTCGATTATATCAAACGGCACCACAATTATCAAAAACTTACAGTAACTCTCGTTTAAGGCTACTCTCATGTATACATAGAATTATATTTAAAAATCTTGGTTGATAAATATATATATATATATATATTCATATATGTATTTATGTATATGTATAGCAATGTATGTAATGATGAACTATAATGATATTTCGAGTGTCAGGTCCTCTGAGCACGCAAAATCTAGCCAAGTAACTTGATATGAACACAATGACAACTAGTCGTCCATGACAATGCGATGCATCATGATTTTATCATTCTTTCTTGCATTTCTTTCGTGGAGATCCGGAGCTCGAATGTACCTCTCCTTTCGTACAGATATTTATATCATTCCGTCTCATATCCACAATCACCTTTCCAAGCCTAATGCAATTCCTGTAACATAAATCGATCCTTATGAAGCTCTACTACAAGTCTCTACGTTTTCTACAAACTTTGTATTAATAATTTATAACACAATATAGATATGGCTTCGTTAAATCTTTGATTATCCACAATTAAGCTCCTTGATATACGAAACACACGCATAAAAAGAAAATATATCAAAGTGTCCACCGGATAAAAAGTACTACACGATAGTCTTCATGAAACATAAATAATTGAGGGGATATGGATTTTTGTACTTTTTTTTTTTATACAAACAGAAAAAAGGAAAACGATACGAAACTTATCGCACACGTCTATCCGAGCAATGTCGCGAACCGTGAACGCAGGATTTAAAACTGACAAAGTTATTGTCAATGAATTATCACAGTTGTACGAAACTTGTTGCACCGTGAAATATATTCGCGAATATTACGATAGCTCGTTTTGATCACATGGCGACACTTACACACGTAAAATTGCACAGCGCACGCCTTCGACGTTGAATAGCGTAACAAAGTTTACATGCGTGTTAGGTAAATAATCGCGAAAGCAATATTTCTCGAATCCTCCCAATGCGTTCACTTTCCACTTGTACGTAGCCGTATCTCTTGCACGCTGGCAAACACAACGCCCAAAAAGTAATCCAGGCAAGATTAGGCTTGTTACGGGCAAGAAACTCGACGGAACGATCGGTGGGGATGCGAGAGCTAGATTTGACAATGCAGATATCGTGGAGTCAATTAAACGTCAAAAACACTACCTTCGCACTTCGGCACATCGGGTTCTCGAGGTTCTGAGCTTCGGTTGCCGACAGATCGTCAGGAAAACTTTGAAAAATCAAATGATAAGTGACAAAGAATTGTTTCCCTTGGTCGCAACACGTACGAACACGGTTAGGCCAGTCTAAGCAGCTGAGGGCGCTGCGATTGGTTATTGCTTACGTTTTGCCAGGATGAGAAACCTAGACTTTCAAATTTGTTTTACATTCATTTTATTTTCATTTTTATTTGCATACCACGTACGCGGTTCTTTTATTACTTTTTTAATAAATTTACGAATGCTTTTTTCTACTTTTATATCGCTATTTTCATCGATAGCGATAAAAGTTGACAAAAAATTAATGTGAATTTTAAACAAATTATTAATTGAAGGAACTAATATTCACCTCTACGTTTCTCTCGTTAGAATGAAGTTGAATATGATTACGACGTTAAATGTTATCATAGGATAGATTTGATAAATTAGAGTGACAATAGTGCGTTAGGGTCCCTAGATTTATCCCCACTATTTCGTAGTCAGTTCTCGATAGGTGTATTACAGAACGCGATACAGATTGACATTTGTCTTTTTATTCTCACGTGGATGAAACATACCGTGCTCTCGTGAGACAGCATTCATTTCCTAATATAGAGATTCAGGACACGGTGAACAAAGGCACTGCATTACCATGGTTCGCGTGATTAGTCAGGAAACCTACGATGAAGTTGTTAACGAAAATATGGAACAATTCTCGATGACTCCCAAGGAAGCTATAGAAGACGCGGTAAAACAATTCGAAGCTCAGGTATTCCAATTTTGTTTACTTTGTTTTTCTGACTCAAATAAATGTAAAAAGTGTTGGTTAAGTGATTACGAGTGTCATTTCGAATTGCACAATTCATCATTCGATGATGCCTTGAGAATTTTAGTGATATTCGATACATCGACATTCTTGAAATTTCAATTTACGCGAGTAGCAGAGTCATGGTTGCAATAGATGTATTTTTGTTCGATGAGTCAGTTGTCGCTTTTTTTTTTTAAACTAGATATGTAGTATGGTAATAAACTCTTGAAGTTTTCTTGTTATGTGCAATTAATAATTTCATTTTTGTGCTAACAACAGTTTGTCACAAATATGACAAATATTAGACAACGTTATGTTGAATCTGTTCTACGCTTGTGCAAGCACAACGCCGGAGAATACTAGAATTCAAATAATCTAGAACAGATTACATAAGTGCACTTAGTGCCATGGTCGTTTTTATCGCCTCTATTTTTATAGGGTGTAGACTTGAGCAACATCATTAAAGATTTGATCCTCAACGATGACAATGAATTGATCGGATCTTATTTGAATCAAATTAATATTGCCATACAGGACAAAAATTATGATAATATTCATCATACTTTAGACAAACTTAGAAATGAATTAGATAAAGATATCGCGTATAGAGTATATGCGGGGAAAAAGGGGGCATATGATAGTTTAATACAACTGATGCAAAGTTGTCCTAATAACGGCACGCTTATCAAGGCTGCATTGAAAGCTATTACTTCATTGATGACTGGTAACCCAGACTTATTGAATCAAGAAGGAGTAGCCTTACAAATACAGTAAGAATTTATTAATAGTTGTGATTGGAAATGATAGACAATAATCTCTCGTTTGTAAGTTACTCCATTTGTTAGGATTTTAGATAATTATCCAGACATTCCAACGTTACAATGTCTTTTACGGTGGATCAGGGAATGTTGCATAAAGCACGAACTGAATAGACAAAGTATTTTCAATGCGGATATCTTTAACAAACTTAAAAAGATCTTAGTTCGTGATGACGCATCTGGGCCTGAGTTGAGAGATGCTTGCGCCGTGATCAGAGCTCTGGTTTTAGACGATGATATCAGGCATGAGTATGGGAAAGCTCACGAGCATGCAACCGTAATTGCAAAAGGGGCCCTCAATGTTCTTACTGGGTTGATGCCAAGTAAATAGTATTTAGTTGCTCGTATGTTTAAAACAGTATTGTACGTATCAAATGTTAATCTATCCATTCTGTCGCATGCAGGATATAAAAAGGATAGAGGGGTTGTAGGTGATTTAATGATAACTTTGGCCGCACTGATCGTGAGAAACGAATTTTGCCAAGAAGTAGAGGAGGCAGGAGGGCTAAAGTTTGTTATAGACGTGATGATTGATTATCCAGACTCGGAGAAGTTAAATTGGCAGGCTTTGAAGTTATTGAAAGCACTCGCTGGGAATGACAATGTGAAATCTCACATTATAACGTCAGGTTGTGGCCCTATAATTGTCTCTGCTATAAGCAGACTCAGAGTAAGTTTGTATTCGTGTAACGTTGCTTTTCGTGAAGTATGTTCGACGTTGCTACGCTCGTCTCTCGATTTTGCTTCGTTTTCGCGAGCATAGTTTGTTTCAACGACCGTAAAACGATTCGAAAATTGCTGAATCGGTCACCGTGTAAATCCAGAGACGATTGTATTTAGTATTGCTGTATATAGATAGGAAAATAGTGTTGGTATTGAAACGTTAATCACACCATAGGACTCTGAGTGTGTAGTTACGGCTGGACTTGCATGCATTTCCGCATTAACACTGAGGTGTTCCTCAAACGCTGGTGTGTTTTACGATTGCGGAGCGCCACTTGTAATCATAGACGCGATGAAAGCTTATCCTAAAAGCGTGAATGTCTTGAAACAAGCTGCTTGGGCTATACGAAATATGTCCGTAAGAAATAAGGCCGAGTGTTCAGAGTTTGTTGCTCATGGTATAGAGGATGTCTTGGCGAGTGCCCTTCGATTGCACGGACCTAAGATCGAGAGTGACGTGAAGGCAGCTCTGAGGGATCTTGGATTGAAAGTAGAATTGAAGGAACGATGGACCGGGAAAGGAGTATCGATGAGCAACGGGACCGTTTAATTGCTACGACGTACGTCTCGCAAATGTTCCATGCAATTTTATGTTTGCTTTAAAATACGACGAATAAATATTGAAAACTAACAGCTTTAGTATTTTTCGTAGCATATAATAATATATATATATATTGGTTTTATAACTTCTTTTTTTATATACTGATATATATTTATACGTTGTGTATTAATAAACGTCTATGTTTAATACGATAAAGAATGCGACTGATGATTCATGACCACACATGTAGAAAACCACTTGTATGGCGCGATTTAGTTATCTCGTCGCTTTGGTTGCGATGTCGCTTGAAGGAGTCCAACTTTTATATTCGCAATCTTCTTTATTGAGCAAACACAAATCACCTCTTTGTCAACACACGAATGATACATTATCGAAGATTTATTTGCTCAATCGCGGTTACGCGAATGATGTATCTTACTTGCTAAACATTTCGGACAGACTTTAATTCGGTCTTTGATCTGATTCGGCAAATTTCCGTCAAATGTAAGCTCGATTTTAATCGTTTCGGGTTTTCATGTTCCTTTTGAGCAAAGTCAGGTGTTTTCGATATACGTATCCGATTATTGGGAATAACAGCTGAAATTACATCCATCTTTAAACACGTAACATCCATGTATGGTGTGTAACATTGAATCTTCCCGATCAGTCTGTGCTCTTTCGTTTCTTCCTTCGTACATCTCCAACGACAGAGATACGTACGATGAAAACCTTCGAAAGTAGGAAGTTCTCATAAAAATATCTCTCGAAACGTTGCAGGCATCATCGTGCTCTAAACATTGCCAAGGGCTTAAAATACAATCGATCGTGTAAAATCTGTGCCTCCGCGATTTTCCCCTCTCACAGACACGAGACGTTGAGAAGTAGAGGATTAAATTTATGAAAACTTCTCGTACGTCACGAACATTGTTCTTCGAACACTTTTCGTATACCGTATAGAATACACATTTACGAACAGGAACCGTCCGCCGATTTGCGGCGGTTCCTTACATCGATAAATCCATCGTTAATTATTCTTCGTTGTACTTCACTCCTGCAAGAGACTACGATTGTATCACAGTCTTTGACGAGGTCACATTTGCTGGCGAACACTAACATCGTGTCCCGAGCGAATGTGATAATACAATAAAGCAGACCTCTATCCACACAAGAAAGATACTCTCGAAAGTAAACCGAGCAAAGCATAGTAAAATTGGAAACGAATGAATCACAGCAGAGATTTCTACGCTTTACTTTCATAGATTGCGCGAACGGTACTTATAATTGGAGAAATCGTATAAAAAAATATATGTATATTTATGTACATGCTCGTGAACGGACTATATGTAGAAGAAGATACGCGAAAGAGATTTTAGAAAGTCAAGTTCGAACTTCGCTACCCTATCTGTCGATCGATTTTTAATTGCTAAGGTTCGTGCGTGCAATTTCTAAGCGGAGGAAGAAACTTAACGGTCCTGTAAACGTGCACAATGGCCACAAAGGTGTACGTATCCGAAATTTCGTTTCGTCGTTTGACAGAATGAAACGAAACGCACGAAAAACTGAATCGAAAACTGTCTCGTTGGATAGCACGGATACGTACGAGTACACTTTTTGTAGCCACCGTACATGGCGAGATGCAGACACCGCTTGTATCTCATCGAAACGCATGTCCTCATCGTGAGGTACTTGAAACTCTTCAATGCCGTCCGACTACTCCTTTCCTATCCTCGCTACACAAGTCACCACTTGCCGGCCATTTAAATAACACATTGTTGGGGGGATGCCCTTCGCCGAGACACGTACATTTACCATTCATGGTGCGCGTCACAGCCATAAATATTAATACTCGAATAAGAAACGGTATACGGTACAACTGTAGGTACACGGATCTACTGTAAAAGCTGACGTTCGGTTGAGCAACTTTTCTCCGATCTGGTAATAAACGTTTCACCGGAGGAACTGTTTCGCTTAATGCGTGCGTGCATGCGGCACACGTATTCTGGGTCGACGGCGTGCGCGTGACAAGGTCCGCAGGGAATGGAGAGGAAAAACTGCGAGGAAGGAACCGAATTGAACGAAAGAAAAAAGAAAAAAGGTTGGAGCGTGGGCTCGTCTAAAATAATCGAAACACTTACCTGTGAAAATGATCCACCTCAGTCGGCGCAAAGTAAAGAAACGATACAAGGAGAAACGGAAAGTTTATTGAAACGAATTATAATTGCAACAGAAATCGGAACAGCTTCTCAAGAGACACAAAGCGGAATCGAAGTGTGGTACGGTGTTCGCAAACTTCCTTGGTGTCGAGAAGGCAAACCGGAATGCGATTTAATTGACACTGAGAAATTGATTGCCCGCGCAATTTTCCACGAGGTTCCCCAACGTTCAGCAACGTTACCTACTTAAAACCTACACCGACGTCCGCGGATACCTTGAAATGGTCTTTGCGCGCGCGATTACAGCTCGCCTATCGATAAGTAACGCCAAAGACCTCGCGATAACGCGATTTCTACCGGGACCGTCGAAGGAGATAATAATTCGATTCTTTTCTACGTATACAGTATACCAGTGACTTTATACTTTCTACACAGACAAGCGTATATTTGATTCGATACCATCGCTAGAGTTATTTACGCTACAACTATGTACGGGTGTTAAGAATAGGCAGGCCAGTTGACATCGACCACATAGAACGACGGATAGACGAACCTCGTCGCGTGTTTTCGTATTTACCTCGGTTCGATCGAGCCCAACACGAAATACAGAATTCCCAGGGATATCGTGGAGGAGCGCATCCTCGAGCCTGTTCCTCGAAACAAGAACGAAACGAAACGAAACTGAAAGGACGTCTACGCGTTTCCGGTTGCCGCGAATGAATTTGTTAATAGAAGTCAGGCTCGTAAATCAAAATCGTTGGATGTGCGCGTTCGACCCGATATGTTAATTAAATTGCTCGATAACAGAGATTACTCGTGGCTCGCATCCATCGTTGGGTCTGGTGGCTGGCTGGCCGATACGGGCACACGGACGGGATAAATAATGTTTTGCAACTAATACAGCCTACCTATCGAAGGTACACCGAGAGTACATGCAGCCGTATCGATCGACACGTTTTGCTTCTTCTTCCTCTTCTGCTTTTTCTTCTCGTTTGTTTTCTTCTTTTTCATTTTTCGCGGCCGACAGACCAGACGGACGCTCTCTCGTGTATGCTCGCTCGGAGCTCGTTTCGTTTCGCGTGGTGAGACACACGCTTGTCGTGGCACAAGCTCCCAGGTTTACCTAAGTGGGATACCATGGGCGTACAGGTTTCGCGTCGAACGCGCATGCAAATGGGATCGCAACTTATCCAGGGGCGTAACAATGATAATCCCTCGTCCCTCGCGTAGCAGCGATCGGACGTGTTTATCGGTCGAGGCTGGATTCACCGTGTCGCAGGATTTCGGAAAAATTCGACAAGTACCTTCCCCGCTTCGCCTCGTCTTGTTGGTCGTCGCGTACGAGTTCGAGTGACTCCGACTTCGAGCTTCAGAATGTCGAGAGTTCGAGAGTCGATCCGCTCGCGGTTCGGATGGAGAATCACGGAGGTCAAAATTACGCCCCTGCGGTCGTTCACGCGGTCACACAAAGATATCTACACACGTAACACACGTGCATATGCGCATGCCGTACGATACGGGTATCTGGTGCACAGACGCATCGTGCACTCTCGTATAATAAACGACGCGTCCCCTTTTTTTCAACGACTTCGTATCTAGTCTATCTCGAACGACTAGTTGATTCCTCTACGCCTGCGAATTTTCACCTACTATCCGACTGTCTAAGTTCAACGTTTACGGGAGCGACTAACTGCGATCGTTCTTCCGCAGCGGGAGTAAAATATTAGAAGGGATGAAGCTACGCGGGGTCAGTTGGTTATCGTGTTAAATAAAATAATACGTAATACGTTTTCGTCTCTTTGTAACAGTCTTATCCGCTCGCCGCGATTCCGTCCCCCTTTCTCTCTACGGTTTAACCGAGGGATGGGAAACAACGGGCTTAATCGAACACAAAACGGTCGTCGGGGGACGAACCTGGGCTTCGAAACGATGGCTCGTTCCTCGCGATCGATCGACCAACCGACCGACTAGTCGCGGCACCGGCAGCACGAATACTTGTAGTAATTTAGCCGGCACAAATCGTTCTTCATGACCAGAGCGCAGTTTGGATGCTTGTCGACGCACTCCGGCGACGCCTCCAAAGCTTCTGAAAATGACACGATGTTCGTTCGCTCGTTAACATATCGCAAACGCGTAATACGAACGGAACGTATCGATATTTATACTTTTCGGTGATTTGCTTGGCGGAGGCGGGCCCTTCTCGCACGGGTCCAGGCTGCATCGCTGTTGGACGGTCGGCTTCACCGCTTCGTCGCAATTCGAGCTGCTGACACCCTCGAGAATGCACCGCACCAGCCTGGTCTGCACTCCTGTCCCGCACGTCGCCGAGCACTGAAAGCACGGTTAGTATTTATACCGATATTTATACCAGTATTTATATATCGGGGAGTCGAAAAGTCACGCCGGGCGACCGATCGTAAATCAACGCGCCCCGCTCGGTTCTGAATTTACCTTGGACCAATCGGAGGTGTACCACGTCGGTGTGCACGCGCCCGCCCTGCACACTTGCTCGACCGCCGGCCTCGTGTCGTTGCAGTTGCTCGCCTGCAACACGACGAATTCGTTCCTCGTCCTTGCGACGCAGAGGACTTCCCTGTACTGGACGCCCACCCCGCAGGACACGGAACACTGAAACCATATTTGTCCAGCGTGTGTTCACTCGCCTCGCGATAGCGCGCCGCGTGTTTTTATGGCTAAGGCCGCGTCTCGTCTAGCTGCGAGACAGATACTCCGGTTTCGGTTATCGGTGTATACTAACGAATGTCCATGGGCCGGTGAACCATTTCGCGCTATCGCAGTTGGTCCCCCGTCCGAAACACTGCCTCTCCGTTTCCGGCCTCTCTTTGGGATTACAGAACAGCTCGCTGCCATCCGCGCAGGCCACTCGCCTCGTCTCCACCCCGTTCCCGCACTCGGCTGAACACTGGAGGAAATACGAAATAACCGCGTTTCACGATTCGCTCTCCTCGCTTCGCTTCATCTCGCGTAATTGATTTTACCTTGGACGACCATTCCGAGTGGAGCCAAGGCGCTCGCTGCTCGGCGCCTCTGTGCGCGCAGGGAGCCGACTCGCAGATTTTCTGGGACTCGGGCTTGCTCACCGTGGGACAGGCCTCACCGGACGTGATGCAAGTCACCGTTCGATTCCTCATCCCCGTTCCGCATGTCGCCGAGCACTGGAATCAAAGTACCGCAAAAAACGGTGCCATCCACTCGACGGCGAGACGCGTTTCACTTAACCGCATTAACTTCGCCTCGAATCGCTTTCTTAAGTGAAACGAAGTGTCGTAGATACTCTACGACTACTCTGTGCCGCGAGTAGAGGGAATAAATAATATACCGGGCCCCAGGCGCCGACGTCCCATCTGGGTGTGTCGTGTTGCGAGTGCATGTGCCTTAATTCCGGCCCGTTCGCGCAACCAGCTTTCGTACAGGTTTCCACGGTCCTCAGGTCCGGTGGTTGCACGCACGCACCAGCGGCCACTCGCATCGTCAGGTTCGCGTTTAGCTCTTGTACGCACTCCAGTTTTCGTGTTCTGCTGCCGGTACCGCAGGTGACCGAGCACTCGCTCCACGGCTCGGCCCTCCATCTGCAACGAAACCGCGTGTCGATCGTACATACGCGCTTCTACCAAATTCAACTTACAGGCTGTAAACGGACAACCTGTAGGAAAGCCAGGTCGTAATCACCAGCGACGTAACGAATTACCTAGGCGGACAGGGATTGTCGTTGCATCGCAACGGAGGCGGTTGCTGCGGCTTTCCCACGTTGCGACAACGCTTCTCGTTCACGATCATCTGGTTGGCCTCGCGAACGCACTTGAAGATCGCCGTTCGAACGCCTAAAGACGGAAGCAACAGTTGGTTTCAGTTAACACCAACTTGGTCACTTTTTACAATTACATCGCGGCTCGAAAGCGATTCTCTCGATTCTGCTGGCTAATGCCCGCAGCGTCCCTCGGACGGTCGCAATGGTATTCGCGTCGTTCAATTACCGGGGTTGTCGAGAATGGAAATTAAGAGGGAGATCGTTGACAGCTACAGCGACGTTATCTTTGGACCGCCCCTATGAGCTGTCGCGTCTAAATGAAAAAATCACGGCGGTTCTGTTCGCGACGCGATCGCGTGCGAACGTACCGGCGTCAAAGAGGAAGCAGACGTGGAAGAGGCCGTCGCTGGGAAATAATAACGTTCACGGCCGCGGATACGGGGCTTCCTGCTAATCAAAATTCGTGAATCGACCGGAACTTCCGCGATGGCGACGGCCGAATCGGCCATTGTAATCTCGCCGCCCTAGCACGTGGCCAATAATACCGAAACGAACGCGTCTCGAGCGACTCTCTTCCCACGCGCGGCCCGATTAGTCGAGCCGCCAGGACGAACCGTTTAATTGTCTACGCGGTTTTTTCCTAATTGCTCGTTTAATTACCGTGCCCGAAAAATCGAGCCTCTGACCCCGCGGTGTGGGACGTTGGCACAGATTAGGATCGTGTGGGAAGCGTTGCGAGTTGAAATTGAACGTGACTCCTCCCTCCTCTCTGTTATCGCTGTTATGAAACCGCGAGAACCAACGCAAGAAGAGTTTTGCGCCGCGGCAAATCTTTATACCTCCTCCGCACTCCTTCGAGCAAGAAGACGTGCCGAACACCTTCCAGGAGAATCGCAACCGTTTCTTCTTTTTGGCCTTCGACTTTGGCTGATCACCGGCCATCACCGTGGTCGATGAATGCTTCATCTCCGCCTTCCGTCCTCTGTCACGAGCTCGCGCCCGATCTGGATCGTAAGTCCTCGATGATAAATCGGTTTTTTGATTGAATCTGAAAAAGCATCAAGTTGTTCGCGGACTAATCGCGATTGTTGCTACGTCCTTTTCTCTTTCGCATGCGAAATGTCCTCGCGAGTCCAATTCGTATGATTAATGGCAATAAAAAAGCTGTATACACTTGGACATATTTACATTCTGGTCGAGGGTATCGTCAAGGCGACGCGGGTATCCGAGCCGGGGATTTCGTTGCCACGATCGGTGGATCCTGCAACAAGGGTGAGCCACTGAAATTGTTTTAATCGCAATCGAAGCTGTCGATGGTGCTCGGAGTAAAACGGCGTGAGAGTACCCGAAGAAGACAATAGCGAAAGCCTCGAAGAAGAACGCGGTCGATTTAAGCGTTCCTCGACGAAAGTATTACCTGTCACGAAAAATGGCGGCGCTATCAACGGTCTTCCACCGAATCCTTCCTTTAACGGCATCATGTACTTGTAAAGCACACCTGGGTTCATTTCCTGCGCCAGAATCTGAAGAAACGATTTAAGAATACAATCCTCCTCGACACCCTAGCGTGACGTCGCGGTTAAAAGTACAATGCCGGGTCGGAAACCGATCCCCGATGGCGCGAGAAAAAGGTCGACCCAATAAATATCGGCACTGCCGCGATATCACGGACGTTTTTACGATCGTACCTCTAAATGCAAAGAATCGTTCAGTGGCCCGGTCGCCGAGATACACTCCATGCGGTTCTTGTCACCCCTCTGGTATGTTAATGTCGTGCCAGCCGCTTTATAAGTGCCGCTCGGGCTGTAAGCCAGCGGTCCATTCAGGATGTAACTACCGTTGCTGTCCCTCAACGCTGGTACGTCAGATCGTCCATTAGAAAAGTATGGAAAAAATGAAGGGATTAAAAAAAAAAAATTTCAATTTCCTGTATACAATCCATACGTGGACATGGAATGGTACGTTGGTATTTTATCGAGAAATACCTAAGAAGTTGCTACTGAAACGTAGTTCGGAGATGTTCAGCGACATGGCACCTTTCGGTACGGTGGTCACGTGTTGATGACCCCGCGGCAGGATTGGTTCCATAAAAATGCCCTCGTACAGTCTACAACCTTTACCCTGGCCACCGCAGACACCACAAGCGTCCATCGTCACGCCAGAACCTACCACACCGTCGCAACCCACCGGCTGGAAAAAACGAAAAAAAAAAAAAAAGGAACAGGCATTTGAAAGTGGTGAATCCGTTTTGTACGAGGCGAGCGAACTTTCGCGTTTACGCGAACGTTTCGACGATAATGGTTCGACGGGATCAATGGGCTGAATCAATTGGTTCGGGAGTCAGTGTGAAACGATACCATCGCGAACAACGCGAAACAATGGCGAACGAGGAAGAGAAAGGGAGAGAACAAACGAGAGCGAAACGAATGGAACACGGACACGGTTGAACTACGTGTACAGTCGGCGTCGCGATCGAATCGTGTGTAATTAAAAAAATGTAAATGGAAGAGAAAAAACATCGCGAGGGCCAATTTGGCCGATCGTATCGAGGAGGAACCGCGATTAATTTCCGCCGCGCCACGGAGGAATGCCTGCATACTTTGGCTCGGTTCGTCGTACCTTGCATTGTCCGGCGACACAGAGCCAACGGTCTGTGCGTTCCATAGAAATTCCGTTATTATGTCCACGAAGATTCGGTGCGTCGCAGGGTGTGCCGTCCATTACTGCCGGTTCAAGCGTTGCATAAAAACGCTCGCCAACGGCACGGCAATTGAGCGCGCAAGAGTTCGGCACTGGCCAACAATAATTACAATTAAGGAACTTTTTAAGAGGCATTATCTTGTCTACAAAAAATTTTCAAGGAAATTAAGATGGCAGTGGGGGGAAGGAAACGAAATGCGGCACTGCGCGGAAAGGTCTCCAAGGAGTAGACATAATATTAATCGAAGCAGTAGCTGAGACGAACTTTAGCTTCGAAGCGTATGGATACGCGAAGATAATTAGAACCTTTCGCTTTAACGCTAAACTGTCGACAGTGCAGCAAGACAGAGTGCCGAGTTGCATTAGCTTACCGTCCAAGAACGGAACCCAATCGTAGCTCTCGCCCTTGTAGTTTCTTCCGTTGTACTTGGCACATTGTTCGGCCCGCAAATCCTCCGGGAAGTTCGGACATTTCTGTTACAAGTAACGGTTTAATTAAACTCCGGGTAATTAAGGATCGATCGTTTGGAAGAAGCTGTTGCGCAGCGAACTCGCCGCCACTTCGGATCTCTTCGCGGACCCCTAAAGTTGATTGGAATACGACTTTTACGCGAGCGCTTTACGCTTGAACGAGGAGAGCGTTGAAACTCGCGAAATTTTTTCGCGGCACGAACGCGCAGCAGGGAACAACCTCGCGGGTTTCATTATATTTTCTGCTGAATTCCGCGCTTTTGTAATGGATTTCGGCGGCTTCGAAAAGAATCCGCGCGCTCTCAGAACGAACGCAGGGAGAAACAAGAATACCAACGCGTACGTAGCGGAGGAGCATTACCCTGGTAATTTCCGGGTGGAAGATTAATTACCGGCCAGTAAAACCGTGAATAGTCTCGCATGTTTGTAAACCACCGTTCCCGAGATAAATCTAGCCGAGAAGTCGTGGCGGCGCGACGAAAAAACGAGGACGAACGGTTAACATGCAAATTTTTTAATTGCAACCCTCCGTTCGCCCGCGGTAAATTAAGCAGCGTGCGTTCGTCCGACGACAACGCGAGACTCTCGTGTAATTAAAAATTATACTAGTTAGAAAAATAGGCCGCGGGAGCGAGTCGAAAGCGGACATCGGAGAACGAAGCGTGCTCGATTTCTCTCGTCGAAACGAATTGCCAGACGGAAGGACCGTCGGTTCCTACTCGTTTCCGTTTGACAACGAAAGGAATACCGTGGAATCCGTTCCGTCGATTCGAAACGCCCTGAAACTAATCCGGAAGTGTGTTGCCATCGCAAACGAGACGACCGTGTCTTTCCATCTATGAAAGCCTAATTACCGCTAGCAGATAGTACCTAGGCAGAGGGCAAAGTCGTCCATTACCATCGAATCTTTAGCTCCGCAGGTGGTGATTATTCTTATGAATTTTAAACAACGCTACGAGTACTCGCTGGCTAGTTATATAAATTACCGTCGTGCGGATCCTTAATTGGCCACGGCCATGATTTGTTCGCGACTCGTGACGTACCGTCGAAAAGAAACCCTCTAGCGATTTTCGATATGCATCTGTGCCTACCTACGACCCTATGATAGATGCGCCTACCGCGCTCCGACGATTCTGCTAACAATCCGTCCGCGCTTCCAGTAGAACTCGAGTGGCAACGAGCGTCCGCAGGTGCTTCCTACACGTAATTGTCTCAACAAATCCAATTTTTCTTTTCTTTTTCTGTTTTTTTTTTGTACAGCTAAGTACACGCAAAGGCACGCACACGCGCGCGTTGAAAATTATTTCTAGCTATTCTATCGGGCTGCGCCTATCAAGTACCCTCGAGGCTAGCTAAAAACTAAAAAAAGTTGGCCACGACTCGAGGGTCATTGAAATACAAATGTTAATTTATCACTGTGTCTAGACAGAACGCAAAGGCGTAAACATTGACTCGCGCTACGTGTCATGTTGATTTACCTGCGTGTTGCACGTGTGGTATCGCTTGTAGGTGCCAATGCAAATGGGCCGCGAATTGCTCGTGCCGTTCTCGGAGATAATGCTCCGCTTCCTTAACAGCCTCCTGGAACAAATCCGTGGTATTAGTCGCGCCCATCGACCCATAAAGAACGACGACATTTCACCGCGAAAACGATCAAAAAAGTATCGACAAATGACGCCCAAGGGAAATGATGGAAAAAATGGTCCAACTAATGTAGGCGAACGTGAAATCGCACGTGAAATACGCTTCTTCTTCTGCTCTCGAATAATGTCCGACGCGTTGATCGGTAGTATCCGTGTCAAGTAGTCCGTCCCCGTGCTAAGCAGCCAGCCAAGAATCCAGCGTCTGCGACTACTTGCGCCTATTGACACTTGGCTATTTCACACTCTCGACTCCCGAAAAAGAATTTGAGCGTCGTTAAAGCGTACGCGTAAAACGTGCTGCTATTAAACGTCGCGAGCCGGCCGTCCGTTTATTGCCCCCGGGGGCGGCGAAAAATTCTTAACGGTACAACGGGTCTTAAACTATTTTATCGCTGGCCGCGATACTCGCGGGTCCACCGATAAATCCTCCGCGGAGCCACGTAATCGCGCAGGTAGCGTTGCAAAGGTGTAAATGTCAGCGACGATAACACGTTTCGGTGCCGTCCGCGCGACTCGTCGGCGTGCCAGCGTGTAATCTTCCTCTGCTACCGATCCGCAATTTGCCCGGGTACACACACGGTGTGCCTCGCTCGTACAGGCCAGATGTAAGAGACGTGTCAAGGCTAGCAGCGTTGAACCCGCGGAGAGATCGATCGATCGAACCCCTGGTAGAGATCTCGCGAATTTGTCCACGGGACTTCCCTCGCAGTTCGAGCGAGTTCCCTTGGGCCGCATCGCGAATTCTTGCCCGAGTGCACAGTCGCTCACGATCTTTGATCGCGCGAAACGTTAACGGTACCAGGGAAACCCGTGATTATTGTCGGAACTGATAGTAAATTGCGCGGCTCCGCGTATTATCGACTGAACAATTTAGGGTAATTATGTTACCGTTCTCTTGTAACGTTCTTTTAATAGCGTCCCGTTTTTTAGAATTCTCCGGTTAGGAACTCTACGTTAACGCGTTTCGCGCGACCCCTCGTAAACCGCTGGCGAAAAATGTAAAATGGCTTGCGCGGAGGAGCGAGGCTTCGAGAGTGGCTGCAAAAACCAGGTTAATTTACTTACTGATACGGTACGCATTCGCGAGACTGAGATTGAATGCCAGTGCCGCAGGTCCTCGAACAATCGCTCCAGGTACTCCACGGTCCCCAAGTCCCCCTTACGCGATTGTCTCGGCCGAGAGCGAATTGAGTCTTCTCCCGTAGCATGTGATACACCTGCGGAACATATCAGCACGTTTGTCCCGGACCATCCGGTCGAAGCGTCGTCGTCGATGTTCCCTCGGCAGCGAACGATCCGATGGGTGGCATCGAGTAACGCGTCAAAGCTTTGGTGGCGGCGGGAGCTTCATTATGCACGCGAGTCATTACTCATCGTCTCGTGTGCGGGGAATTCGAGACGTTACGTAATCACGCGCGGGCCGCGACATAATTAATTTTATTAGAACCTCCTTCGGCCCATCGGATTAATCAATCAAAGGGTGGCGAACGAAATTGCCTCGGCTGATGATAATCAAACGGCTGGCCCTTGCGTTATAATCCAAGCCACGTTAATTACGAGCAAGCCAGAAAGGAAATAGAGAGGGGAGAGAGAGAAGCGGGACGACGGTACCGGGGCTGAATAACACCGGATACAAACTGTTTGTTCAATAATTAATATCGCTACTTCCGTGATTGAGATTGTAATTAGACCGCTGGCGGGGCTGTAATTAATTGAAGGACGGATCCGTGGCGCCGTCAATATTGATACGCAGATGCACACTTCGGCGTACCCGATCGATCGCCAGATATATATCTATTATCCATCGTTCGCGGAAATACACGATTAACGAAAGGAATCCGCAGGGAGACTGCAAGGGTTCACGGGGGAATTTAAACGGCCCCTCGATTAACGTCGATGCTTGGCTCGACGTGATCGCGCGTAGGAAATACGAAATTACATCTGAAGTTAAATTGAAAAAAAAAAAAAAAAAGAATGCAAAGTAGTAACGTAGCGATTGCTTCTCTAATAACGCGTTCTGCATACGTAGAACGGGGGCCTATTTGGTTTAGCCCGAGCTCCAGGTACGGATTCGAAGTTCGAGCTGCTTTCAGAGAGTCGTTAACCCGTTGAAACGTAGTAATACTTCCTTGATGGCTGGCATTAACTCTAGCACGTTAATCGCGTACTACGTACACGACGCGAGGAGAAGGAAACGCGAAAACACTCGCGAGCGAGGAAGGAGATGGAGAGGGCTGTTGGTGGCTCTGGTCGGCATCAAGCAACTGGCTGAATAATGGAGCCGCGTTTCAAGATTCTTTCCACGATGAACGATCTTAATCTCATTGTCCGGAGAGCCCCTCAAAGGGATTGTTACCGGGCGTAACGAACGTCTTTGCGACGGATAAGAAGCTCGCATTACCCGAACGTTTTCTGTAGAGGAAACAGAATTACGGATAGCCGGCGTGCTTCGAGGATTCATCGAGCCGCTTCGAGGATTCATTTCGCGCATATCGTCCCCTCTAGCTCCGGGCGATCCGTCTACTGTTATTTCGCGAACTTGAAAGAGACCTCAAACAATTTCGCTCCCGTCGTTGCGAAAGCTACGACGCGCGCTTGTTAGCGGCGAGCGATTGAAATTGGCCGGCCGCGACCGATCGTTGCGATTAACCGGAACGATCGTTCAAAGTATGTAAGTTTAATCGACGATAAGCGCCGTTATCCCTGGCTGCTCCGGGTTCAACAGGTTGCCACCAAATTGTCGGCGTTCTGCGCCGGTTAACTAGACCGATTGCAAATTACAGACGGCCGGATAAAAGGGCGCGCATCCGGACCGCGCGCGTAGACGCGGTTTCAAAGTTGAGACCGGTAATGCCTCGACGAACAATTATGCACGCGTGGCTCGTTAAGAGGATCGCGCGGCTTTTACAGCGGCGGGGGTACGTTGGCGGGGAATAAGCGATGCCTCTGAAAGATCGAAACGATCGTCCGAGGTCGCGTAGCTGGACGCGCGGCGATATTTTTCGAAACAAACGATCCATTTAAACCGGCAACGACGGAGTAACGAGAAACGCGATGGCATTCACGGAATGGCGGCAACCAGCAGCGGCGCGTTTCGCGTTCGCCGTTTCCACCCGACCTTGAGAACGCGGCCCGGCTCGGTTTGTAATTTAGGAAGCTCCTCCGGTGTCGATTAATTATCCCCGTCGTGCCACCCAGAATAACGTCTACGTAATTGCTTATTAATTCCTGTAAGTGGGTTAAATTAATATGCACCGGCCGGCCGTGCATTCGAGATGAAATATCTTAATGCGCGAGATAGCTACGATAACGATATTACAGCCGTAACTTAGCCAGCAAGAAGTTATGCATCGAATTACCCGCGAATTGGGCGAACCGCCTCGCTTAATCGCCACGCCAACCCCCGGCGACGGGGGATACTTTTCGCGTGCGGACGCTGGTATTAACCCTTTGCACTCGACGCTTTCCCTCCAGCAATTTTCTATTGCTGGTGAAAGTTAGCGATAGAAACTATTACCAAGCAATTTTCCAGCAACAGAAAATTTCCATTTGAATAGAAAACTTTGAGGAAATACACGTTCTTCAAGAAATCGCGACGAAATAAGTTTTTAACCCTCGCGATTAATCCCCTCAGAGGCGACATCCGAGAGCAAGGGGTTAAAAGCGTTCCTAGTTTACGTCCGGTCGTAGCTTTCGCGGAGTGCTCCAGTTTCGAGTTAGAACCGGTCGAGCGGACGTACCGGGTTAATCGGCGCTATCTTAATCAGCCTCCTTGATGAAAACTTACTTCGATGGGATACTTGTCGGGCACGTGGGCACAGGAGACGCTGGCCACAGTCAGCATTGTCAAAGCTAGAATCGATCTGAAACAGAGATTGGAGAGACGCCTTAATTAATCCGACGTAAATGGAATGCAATTTGTTATCGTCGTTGTCAATCTACGAGCGCGAGCGGTTTCCACGAGCGTCCAGCGACTGTTGAACCGAGCCAATTATCCCCTTATCGCGCAAAATATCTATCTTTCAGCTGGGCGCCCATCGGGTTAGACATTTCAAGAATGCGATAATCCTCGCCGGATGAACAACGTTACGCGCACTGGTGACGACGTGAAATATCCCCCCGCCTGACGAGGCTCGTTAACGTATTCGCCCGCGGCGAGTTATCTATTAAAACGATCGTTGACACAGATTAATACGATCGATACCGACCAGATCGTGTTCAGATTTAATTCGAAACGACCGGATCGAACTTGGGGATTAATACGGGAATACGTCCGGCGATTTATTCGCGGCAGATCGTAGATTAATGCCGTACGAGCGATAATTTCGCGGCAGATGCGCCAGCCGGTGCGAGTATATTTAGAAGCGCGATCGGCGATCCCGGAGGTTACCGGGAATTTCACGGTATTAAAGTGTAAACAGAATTAAACCGTTCCGGATAGCCATGAAAATGTACGAGATCGAGCCCTCCTTTCGGGGCGGTGCGTTTCTCGGAGCGATTCCAGGCGAAAGGAATAGCCGAGCATGTGTTCTCGATCATCCAGTTCGTACGGCGGGATAATCACCGCCATAGATTCCGCGAGTTCTCGATTTTCACGCCGCGAGAATCGCGTGCACCCATCCGGTGGACGTAGCACACGGTGGTGCGCGTACGACGAGGCCAGGCGCCGGTTCGTTTCGCCATGGATCGAAGGGTCGAGCAGGGGAAATAGACGAGGAAGCCGGGGAAAAGGAGGCGTGGGGAGGAACGGAGGAGGCAGCGACGCTGGATCGAGTAAACTGTGCCACTAAGCGCTAATAACGTTTCACTTGTTGCGTTTTCTTGGAAAGCTTAATTAATCATTACGCCCCTGCGCGGCGGAGGAGGAAGCGGAGGTGGAAGCTGAAGAGAGAGAACGAGGGAGGAGCCGTGGGGGCAAAGGGGTGGCGCGGACCGCCCGCAGCCGCTGAAGTAGTCGGTCGTTCGCGTGCGTGATACGCACACAGGGAACACGTGTAAACGCATGCATTTGCTGCGACGAAATCAGAAAAAAGCCGCGTCTCGGCTTTCCACGCGATGCACTCGCGAGCCGCGAGTAAGGCTGCGTGCATACCGCCCCGTAAACTGGAATGAAATTAATTACGTCCCGAGCGAGACGATACAGGTATCCATCGTGGTTGTTGGTTCGAGCAAATTTCCTCCCCGTTCTCGTTTCAAGGTGCTCGTCGACTCGAGAAGAAAGAAACCCGTAGCGGTGAAACGAGACGCGAGACGAAGCGGAAAAGCTGGATCCGCGAACAATGGAACAGCTACGCGCTATAGATTTATCACTGCTGCTACTCGCAACTTTATTGTCCCTCTATTGCGACAATCAATTACCCCGTGAATAAACGTGCGCCACGGTCTCTCGATTAGATACGATTATTACGAATTACTGCGGAGCGGTTTGTTATTAGACGACGAGCCAGCTAGACTGTCTGTCGCGGTATGCACAGCGCCTAAGAAAGGGACGTGTTCACGGTGCACGCGAGCGACGCGATGAAGCATTGCACTTGCTGGAACTGCTCTGGCTGCCCGCTCGAGAGCAATCGTGTCCAGCCGCAACGGCAAACACGTGTTCCTCGCCATTCTTCGTAACGCAACAAAGATCGCGAGATCGCCGTAAAATCGTTCAACCGCGTCCTGATCCGAGCTACCCTTCTCGCCTCCCGTCTTTTCCCTTCTCCCGCGGCCACTGCTTCCTACCAACCGGAATCATCGTTGTCCTCGACGTAGCTTCGCTACTAAAATATATCACTCGCCGTCTTCAAGAATATTCGTCGAGATAAACGGTAGTTTTCGCTGAAACTCTCAGTTATCTGGTCATTCGCGGTAAGCAAATGGCGAGGGTAACTTCTGTTATCCCGGCGGCAAAAAGTTCGGCTATATCTGCGGTCGTTCGTGGAAGTCGTTGAGACTCTTTGACTCGGTTGTCGTCTATTACTCCTGTCCTCGAGCCGAGGATTCTAAGCTTGTAAACTAGCGCGCCGAGACACGCGTCCGTTTCTTGTTGCTCGGTTTTTAGCGTTCCTACGCCATTGAAAACAAGACCGACATTGTTTATCGGAGCACGCGATGCACCGACCGTCAGCGATAGCGAAGTCGTAACGGGTCTCTGGCTATAAGGTCGATGCGTTTGTACGAAAAAAGGAGGAAAAAGAAAGGGAAAATCGCGATCGCGATCCGGCATGCGAAACGCGATCCATTTCGCGTCCCCTTGGCCGCGCAGGGAGTCCTCGCATTCTCACGGGAGCGCAATCGTTTATTCGACGCTGATCATTTCCAGGGATTTCGCGCGCAGCCCGTTCATTTCGCAAAATTGTTTCTAACCGTCGCAGCGATCCGATAATGATCCCCGCGAGACAACGATTGCGCCCAGAAATATTTCATCGCGACGAGTTTAGGGTCAGTGAACACGCGCGCGGTAGGATGGAGGTGCAAACGCCCGATTCGACGAGGCAAGCACGCGCAACCCTCGACGAACAGCGTTCGACTGTCGGTAGTTTATCGGCTTGTCTACCTCCAGTTTCTCCAGGGGTGGGTCGAAGCGACGACGTCGAGGGCCGATTAACCGACCCTGTGCACGAAAAATCGCAAAAACGATCGCGAGTCCCCCGGTCCCGGAACGACGAGTCAACTTCCCGTTGCTCGGTGGAATTCGTCCGATAAATCGCGGCGTTTCTGCGGGCAAAAAGCGGATAAGAGTAACTGGCTGTCCGGCGTCGCGGGAGGGCCGGCGAAATCATTTTAATCACGGTGGTCCGGGGGGGCCTGGGGATTTTCGTCGCCAGCAGGGGGAGAGCCAGGTATACGCGTACGCGCCGGACACAAAAAGGAACGACCGTGAAATATGATGCACGATACACGTACGGCATTGTCTCTCGGTAGGCCGAGGTTCGAGGATCGCCGGCGTTAGCCGAGGGAGAGGAGAGCAAGAAGTCGCCCTCGGACAATGGGGGCGTGAGTGGCTCGAATGGCTCCTCTAATGATACCGGAGCACCTCGATCGAAGCGTATCTCGTCCCCGTGAACCTGCGAACATTCCTGTTTACGCGCGCGTTAATGTACACTCGCGGCCCCCTTCGTT
The DNA here is from genome assembly GCA_963969225.1 of Xylocopa violacea. NCBI lineage: Eukaryota > Metazoa > Arthropoda > Insecta > Hymenoptera > Apidae > Xylocopa > Xylocopa violacea. The sequence goes on along the minus strand of CAXAJV010000006.1, from coordinate 30,391,968 downwards.
TTTTCCCTCTCGCCCCACAGCTATCCGCCCTTCCGCTTCTTTTCTCTCGAGTGGGACACAATGGTGGGACGCGAGAACGAGGGGATTTGCTTGGCAAGAAAAACAGAGCGCCCAGCAAAGATCTTACAATCCCGCGTCTGTATAAACCGGCGTTCTCGCTGTTATTGGTTAAAGCATCCGAGCTTCATATACTGCGTCTTTGTGCAATGTTATTCCGACGTTTCGTTTCGCGTTACAAAAGGATCATCGCGGCCTCTGACTCTGATGAAGCCGGCTACGGGGCTGATGAAACGTTGGAATAACACCCCTCGTAGGGATGGCTTACAGCTCGAGACCTTGTCTTATCACAACACGGAGAGAGCCGTTGGAAAAAGGGTGGAACGGTTGCCTAGGCGGCGCAAAGATCAGCCAGCCCGATAAAGCGACAAAATTGCTCGAAAGGGCAAGACGCGGAGGATTTATTCGCCCCTGTTGGGAATAATTGTTCCGTTAAGGAGTACAGGAAGTTCAGCGTCGGCCATAAGCCGAGGAACAAGCGAAACGTCGACGCGGTTGCCTCGTTGGCTCTGTCAGCTGGGGGCAAAGAAGTGTTTCGCGACGCTGTTGCACCAGAAGGCAGTCGCCGTCGGTTTCCGATAACCAAGCTGCTGTCGCGCTGCGGTTGCTGTTGTTGTCGCCATAAACACTCGCCTCCTTTCCTCCCTATTCTACACCGACCGTTTCTCTCCCTCGTAGCGGTGCTTCTAACTTTCCGCACATCGTCGTCCCTCCATCTAGTTCTACGCTCTCTACCGTTCGCGTCCTTTACTCTTGTTCTCCCGATTCATCGTCGTCCCCATCTTTCCGAGCGAGCCACTCCGGCTTGTAGCCTCTTTTCGTCCTCGCAGGCTCGTTCGTCTTCCTCTCGCCTCGTTACATGCTCGAGAACAGTTTCGCGGGCGCCTTCCGCCTGTTGGTACACGCGCGAGAGCGCCCGGGGAAAATCGTCGACGCTCGTTCTCTCCGCTTTGACGAAAATTATCGTGCCAGCGAGGTGACGGCACGTGAGAAACGCGAGAGGCTCGCCGTGGACGCGCGTCGAGCTCGACGGTATTCGCTCGATAAGGTGAACTCGCAATAGCGATTGAAATTTCTGCGACGAACGATTATCGCCTTAACTTTCCTTACGTAATGCTGGGGATTTCCCGCGTCTGCGGTATCCATCGGTGGATTACGCATTCCTCCGAGCATCCCGCGTTCCACGATGAAAAGAACAATGAACAAAGAGGAGAATAGAATCCACCGAGGAATACGAAAAATGGGTGAAGGTTGGGCACTATTTGACGTAAGAATTTTTTAATATCCACCACTGACGTCAAACCAGTTCCAAACGCGCAGATGGCACGCGAAACGATAATGCGCCTATAGACGAACGACCCTTACCTTGTAACAGTTGAAGCATTAAATAACCATAAAATTGTGTCACGGAACACCTTTGACAGCCGACATAGAAACCGTATCGCGTGAGATACGCGACAGGGTCCTCTCACCTTGGCTAGGCAAACGCGGAGGGAATCGGCACGGTCACGATCTCTCGTGCATTCGATTTTTCGCGAAACGGTTACGCCGCGTTATTCCTCTATGGAACGTGCCGGGGCAAATTTAAACAGATGGAAATCACAATGAACGCGTGTGTACGTGGAAGCTGGCCGTGCTCCCCTTTCAAGGCTCTCTCCGCGGCGACCCTGGCGGTCTCCGTAAATCGACTGGTTGGTTAAACGAAAGGGCAACGCTCCGAAATTACCCCGGTTAATTATGCTCGTCTTGGCGACGACCACCGGTAGCAGAAACCGGCGGACGCGAACAAGAACGATTTCGTCGCGGAATCTAGCGATCCATTACGCGAAGTTGAAACGCTTCTAATCGATTTGGGTAGCACGCGTCTGCGGCCTTCGTTGCAACGACGCGCATCGCGGCCATGGCGGTTTCGTTTTATTAGAAACAACGTATCGTTCGTCACATTTAGAATATGCGCGACAGTTTCGCGCTAAAATGTTCGGCGATAACGCGTTTTCCGATAAAAATAATTACATACGCGTCATTGAAAAACTTCCATTTATTTAACACGTCGCCTTGGCGATACGTTATCGCTTGCAAACGCGAAAACACGGTTCGCGTTCTGCGGTCGTTTTTTTCTCTATCAATTTCGTGGCGCAGGGTTTCAACGATGATTATCGATCGGTACGATTTCCTTTTCGCGACACCGTTCGACGTAAAACGAGAGATTCGAAAGGGAAATGAAGGTACACGCGTAATTATCGCGTTTATTTAAGTACGCAAGGGATGCCAGTCCTTTGACATCTTCATTAAGATCGAAGGGTTAGATTCGATACCGAGATCCCATCTTTTTTTCTCCCTCTCTCTCTCTCTTTGTCTCTCTTTGCAGTCTCATCTTACTCCGGTATACGTCGCGGTGAATTTTCAATAACACGAGCTCGAGCGAGGAGTTTGTAACTGCACGGTCCGATGCGTTTACGAGCGAATTCTTCTAGCCGAGATAGAGTCTTTGGTGGTTGGGTTCCTCGAATCGATAGATGTAGCAGGACGCAATGGATCGCGAGGCATGCCAACTTTCGCGTTCCATCGATCGTTATCAATTGATCGGCGCTTTTTAACCGGCGTTAATCAGCCACGAGTTGGAGATCGCGAAGGAACGAAGTGTAAGAGGTCTCTCCCTGGTTGGCCCTTTATGCCAATGCTCGTCTCATTGTCGAGTCTAATCGGATGATCTATGCACGACTGCCCCCGTCGCGGTGGAATCTTAATTCGATAGCTCTTAATATTAATAAATCGCCAGCGGGAGCTGATCGTCGTGCAGTCTGGGACGGCGCCGATTTTCCTGCCCCGATGCAAACAATCTCGCGCGCTAACGAAGCCTCCATTACCGATTTTATTGCTGTTTCCTGTTATCGCCTTCTACGAATCGACGCATCCATCGCACTCGATCGCTCGATCCTAACGAGGATCAATTAACCCTTGACCCTTATAGCAGTCGGTTAATTCATTTTTTGAACGGCAACGAGAGGAAGTGGTAATTTGTAGTTTTCAAGTTGGCGAGAAAGAGGTAGTCGTTCAACCGTAAGGAATTCCGAACGAGGTTCGCGCGTTGACGAAATTTTAATTGCCCAACACCGAAGCTCACGGCTCGTTTGCATATTGCGCCTCTTTCAGTCCCGGCACGGTAATGTGACATGCCTATAAATACGAACTCTCTGTGGTGTTATTAATAGAAGCGTGGGAGGATGCGAGAGTGGTACGTGCGACGAATAACGAAACCCGCGACACCGACTTTCTCACCTGAGAACGGGTAACGATGGACCAAGTGTAATCGCGCCTTTACTCGAACGCGAGCCGTCAGAATCGCGATCTTAAACATCCTCCGCTTCGTTAACCTACATTCCAACCCTTCAGTTAGCAAACCCGGTATCGAGCTCCACATTTCGATTAATTAACGACGGGAAATACGTTCCTCGTACAATTCCTCGAGTGCGCGCGAATCGTTACAAAGTAATGCAATCATTTTTTTTTTTTTTTTTTTCCGAACCCCTCAGAGCTTCGAGCGACGTTCATTAAATTTGAAGAACAAGCGCGGTTTCGAGTGATAGATACACATCCTGCCGACAAACCGAAAGCAGTTCCCCGACGCGATGGTTCGTTTAGGTCAAGTTATCCGAAAGTATTAATCAGGACAATCGAGTCGAGGGGAGTGGAACGGGTCGCAGCGAGCCCCCAGCAAAGGGCCCGTAAAAGGCGAAACTTTCGAGGCGACCGACCCAGACCTAACCCAAAGCACGTGTGGTCGCGCGTGGTGCGCGCAACGTCCAAGCTTTCCAGTACATCCTTTCTCCATTTTCGGTGGCTTTCCTCCGTCTCGGTTCCACCCTGGTATCCGCGTCTCTCCGCCCATCCGTTCAACTCGATTTCGCTGTATTAGGTTACACGTGGACGCGAGAGCCACGTATGCCCAGTCGTGCGTGCAGTTAACAAGACACGTTAAACGTAGATGAGCCATCTTCACCGTAGGTATACCGCCCGCAGTTAGCCACTCCGTGCCAACTTCGTACCCTCAGAATCTCTCTCTCTTTCTCCCTTATTTCCATCGTTTCGTCTTGGTAAACGCCACTTTTCCACCCTGCTTTTTGCCCGCCACTCGCGAACATCCTGTTTTTCTCGATTCGCGATCAGGTAGCCAACGACGCATCGCGAGCTTTTTTTCAGCGAGCCACGAAATTACGGTTCTGATGAGGTTCGGTCAAAAATTGATACCTCTTAGGCTCGAAGACAAGTTTTTGCGTAATTTTTGTAATGGTTCAATTTAGTCCATGGATATCGACTTCGTCCGACCAACGTACGCGTACGGTCGTTAGTCGGTGGCGTAGATAACCGATAGCTTTGTGTGGGGTTTTTTGGTGCGACGCGTTTCGGAGGCAACCGGGTGTCTTTCGTCGAGGTGCTTTTTAACGGGACGATCGCACCCGACCCGATCCACTTTTGCCACGATCATCGAGGCGCCGTGAAACCGTCGTCTGTGCGTTTCTTGTCGTCGTTCGTCTTTGAAATCTCGTTCCCTGACCCTCCGGCTGGCGTCTGTGCGCGCGTGTGCGTGCGGCGAGCATTCAGAAAAACGTTGAAACAAGCACGTCGAGGTCCGGCAAAAAATCGAGTGAAATATATGACGAGAGAGAAAGAATGGCCGCAAGAAACGTCTTCGTTCTCTTATCCGGTTGTCCGATTCCTCGGCCAGCCGGGAAATTATAAGTCCGCGAAATTAAGTGGAGGTTCGTCAGGATTGCACGTTGCGGTTTTCCCCGCACGATTTAATCGGCCGGCCGATTACTGTTCCACCGGGTCGCGACAGGGACCACCAGACACGTCGAAACGTTAATACGTAGCGCGCGTACAATGGTTATTAAGTGGTTAATGGCCGGCAATTAGAATCGCTCGCGTATCGTAATAAAGCGAGGGACGGGAAATTATCTCAATCTTGGCTAGGAAAAATTATAACGAGCCTCTCTGCCGGCTCCTTTAATTCAGCTGCTCGGTACGAAAAGCAAAAAGACCGGTGCCTCTCCTTTCCACCGCGTCCCGTACCCGCTGCTAGTTGCTCCCGCGGTCTGCCGATGAGAAGCCAGTAGCTGAAAGACAGGACGTGCACGCTTGCGTCCTGACCTTCTCTCGCCTTCGTCGGTTGCACGCGACGTCCTTCTTCTCCTTCCTCGTCCTGGCCACGGTGGTGCGCGCGTTTCGCCCGTCGGGCTCAGCCGCCGCCACCGAGTGACGTGAAATTATAATTCCGTAAAATTAACGTTGCATATGTTAATTATTAAGAACCGGTCCGTGGGCTCGCGGCCGTCTTCGAGATCCTCGATTCCACACGGCCGGCATACACAATATTATATACGAGCGCGCGAGTTACGAGCCTGGTTTGCCTCCGTGAAACCGCGGCCGCCACTCGCTCTAAGGGCAGACGGCAAGGTCTGCCTCGCAATAATGTTTAAATTCTGAATTTCGTACGCGTATTCCCCGAACGTACCACCAACGAAATTATATCATCGTTTACGAGCGATATTTTGAAATTTCTTACCCATCAATTTCGCGATTAAAACTTGGCCCCGGTCTTTTCGGGAAACGGATTCGTTGCGTTTCTTGCCGGGGCAGACCTTTCCATCTCCATTTAAGGCCACCACGGGTAGCTCCGTTAAGGTCGCGGCAGTCTTATTGCCAGTCTCGTTCCGTCGCTCGATCGCCCTGGGACCATTTAGCGAGATCGGTTTTCGGGTCAGCCCGTTGCTCGCGATATTTCACTGACCTATGGAACGCTTTAAACGTTTGTGGCGGCGTCAGCGGAAGGTCGTTGGCTGAACGAAATGTTAAGCGTCGCCGAGAAAGCGCGCGATCCGTTGACAAAAGGGAACGCGTGAAACGATTCGGTCCTTTCGCCGCGGCAGTTTTTAACTCGCGACGTCCGCGGCACGACGCTCGCAGCACGACCAATGCCCGTGGACGGCCAATCTTTTTGCGAGCGCGCATTATAAAGTAATTACATATGCTTCCACACACGTGAGATGGAACGTGACGCGACTGGCAACAAAGGAGTACCGAGCCGCGAAGTAAAAAGAACAACCGTTTCAGGCCGTGGATGTTCATGCAAATTCACGTTTTTGCAAATACGAGCGGAAATATTTGTCGGTCATTTTCACTTTTCGCACGTATCCTGTAAGTGCGCGAGTATCCACCATCCATCGAAGATATTTACCGAGTGGTTACCAGCAATTTTCATCGAGCGCCTAAAGGCGCCACAAGTATCAGCCGAGCAAACTTAGTTGCGCGCCAAGAAGCGCCAACAGCAGCGAGAGAGTTAAAGACACGTTAAGAGGCAATAATTTAAGCCTTGTTCCATTTTTAGAAAGATCGTCGCATGGATAAAGCCGTACACGTTTGAAGGACGATAATTAACAACGAATCCGTACGGATGAGACTAAATATTTTATCTCACGGTCGGAGCAGGAGTACCGGTTGCGCGCTGTACAGATGAAGAAATTATTTTCGCGTTTACGCGGATCCACCGTCGACGACCGTGGAATCCGTGCTAAGTATCGGTTCGATGATCGTTCGAATGCACGCCGTGCCCGCGAACCGCCACTTAAATCAATTAATTCCCGTTGATAGATCGACCAGGGGGCGTTAACTAGCCTCTAGACTCGATTCGCCGATAAAGGCGAATTCCATCGCGTCTAACCTCCCTCGTACGCGGATCGGACATCGAATTCCACTCGACCGTGGTGGTTTATTTTCGCCAGGCCCTACGGAATTACCATTCGCCATTTGCGCGCACAACACGCGTATAACCGGTAACGCGTAACGTTCTCCGATTCGCGTTCGCGGTCGCCGCGCGAGCAAAAATAACCGGCAGGTAAATGCGCCGGCGATGTTCCGCGTTTCGACTCGCCCGGGACGATTACGGATCGCCTTTTCCAGCCGGCGGGCGCAATCGGCCGCAAAACGAACCGATTTTCCGCGCGGGCGTTTCAACCTCCCTGGCAAACACCGCCTCGCGGGGTCAAAGTGGTCTGGCTCGCAAATCGCGATCCTTCGGTTCGACCGCGAGAACAGGAAGTGCGCGCAACGCTTCGCGAATGAATCGTACTTTTTCCCCATCGCGGCTATTATTTCCACCGGGAATAAACGCCGCCTTTGTGGCCGCGCTGGTACCGCGCTGGTACCGCGCGCCCCCTCGAACCTCGACCGCCCTTCCCTTTGAACCGTAGGACGCTCGAGATTTCGAGGGAAATTCCAACCGGGCGATTTTCAGCGGCGATAAACGAAAAGGCGGGCTCAGCCGTGTTCTCGTCGACGTTTGGGTAAACGAGCGCCGCTAGGGGTGGTCGCAGGGAAACGAATAGGGGGAGCGGAGGGTGACGCGGGCCGAAAAAAGTACGAGGACTTTGTTCGAGGAGCCGGGGCTCCTCGGGTGCACGTTAACGAGAGGAACGCGCGAAAACGGCGGAGAGGAGCGGACTCTTTTCGGAATATCGTTCGCGGAGGGATTCGTGGAAAATTGCGAGGCGAAGGCGAGCGCGCACCCGGAGATCAGCGATAAGGAAACCTTCCCTAATGGCGACCCTGCCGTGGCGTGATCGTGAAATCAAATTTTCTACCGCGGTAGGAGAGAGCGGGCCCTAATTTTATCTGCCCCGCGTTCCGGTTGCTTCCGCCGTTATCGAGCCCCAGAACTAATTACTCGTTAAAGCCGTGCGGGAGCATCGTCTGACCGTGGCCACTGTCATCGGCCATTAAATCGATTAAATCGAAGGAAGAGGGGCCAGAGCAGGCCAGGCGCCACCGTAGCCTTCGCTCTGGATTCGGAGCATCCGTCGTGCACACCATGCGCGCAGATCCCATCGCGCCGCGTTTTTTTCCCCCCCCGCGGCCAGCTGGAAGTGTCGTAAATAATACGATAAGGAAGTCACCGGCACGGTGACCGGTTATCTAGTCCCGAGGACGAGGAACCCGGGATATAAATTCGCCGCGGCTGATCCGGCGAGATGGATCTGTTCGTAATTCCCTTCGTAAACTAGTTCCGCCGGCACGAGCTCCCTCACCCCCTCGGATCGGCTTTTACAACCGATTTATCGCCTCTGATTGCCGCCCCGCTGCTTATCGCTCCTCTCCGAATAGAAATCGTGCTCGAGCGCGAGCGTTTGATTGTACAAGGATCAGAATTTGCAGAAGTAGAATCGTGCAGTTACGTGCAGACGCTCTCCGCGGAGATTTTCGAGGAGATCCAGTTCCCACGTTTGCGCTGGAACGGGGAAGCTCTCCGCCAGCTTGAAACACACGATAATCGCATCCACGGGATGCAGCTGGAATAGTGGCTGTAATACGAATGAACGGTTTAACAGCAATTACCCGCGCGTTTGATCCGCGGAAGACGGACACACGGAGCGGACGGTGGACTCGGGCCACGTCCAGCCGCTCTTCGCCTCTCAGCGCCGTTTAATGACCGTAAATTTCCACCTTTCGTCTCCGTGGACAGGAATCTCTACCTTCCTCTGCCGGTACACGCGTCGGGAATGTCACGTACAAAGGCGCCGATCCAAGATAACGTGCCGGAAAGGGCAGCCGTGCTGGATGAGCGCTGCCGCGGAGAGCCAGACGTGGAAGTGTGAACATTTTAATGTCACACCGCCGCCTACGATCCAGCTGGACCTGTTAACCTGTTGCTCGCGATAAGCCGAACGACTTTTTTTCGGAAAGCAAACCAACAGCCCTGCCGAGGGGCTCGTAGGTTTCACGAAGCAAAAAGGAAATCTCTTTCGCTGCGTGTCCACCTGCGCGCAAACGTGTTCCCGTTTCTCTGATTTCTTTTTTCCTTTTTTTTTTTTCTTTCTTTTTCCCGCCAACGAATTCTCGAAGGAAAGATTCCATCAACTCTTGCCATCGCCAAATGCTTCTCTCTACGGCCATTAAAATTCTCCTCGAGCACGCTTCGCAGCCGTCTAAAATTAGACGAGTCGAAGATCGCACGAAGTGTCGTCCACCAAAAAGGTAAACGATCGTAGAAACGCAAGAAACGATTAGTGGCTCGAGTCGATGAGCCTTAATTCTTTCTCACAGCAGGAAATAATTAGCCACGACCGGATACGATCGTTGGTAGGCGGTGGCGTGGACGCCGAGGACAGCCCCGGCATGACTCCCAATCGACTTTTACAGCGGCGCACGAAACCTTTTGCTATGCCTCGCGTGGCCCTTTGATTCGCTCGCACACAATACACGTAGACCGCGTACAAGACCATTGTTTTGGTCGAACAAGCGCGTTTCGCTGGTTTAACGAACGGCGAGCACGTAGGTCGGCAAAGCTCACGTACACACCACCGTTGTTGTTTCTGGCTCGGGAACGGCGGAAGCGGCGCTATCTCGTCGATTTTGATCTCGCTGCCCGTACCGTACCGCGTTTTCGCGTTTTCTCCAAGTCCGCGCGCCGCCCGCTCGGTCTTGTGCTCCGGCTGGAAAAATTCCACGGAAACAAAAGAGACTTACGAATACAATGCGCGGCAACGCGCGCCCAGCAAGATGAGATATACTCGCACACGTGACGTAGAATTACAGGTGGTATTACGGCTGCTCCGAGCTTTTATCGTATATCGATCGGCCGGGTACCCCTTGCCGGGCTTTGTTTGCATAGCTTTGAAATACGTGAAACGAGACTCGGTAAACGATACGCGCGGCGCATGAATGCGAACACGAAACGCGCGGAGGAACTCCTCTCTGGAGCCAATTATTTTTCGAAAATCCGGCAAATATTTCTGTATTAACGTTAGCGAGCGTTCGACCCACCCTCTGCGTTGCGCCTCCGATTCCATAGCCGAGCGTCGACCGAGCGGGCAAAAAATTCCTCCAATTTCAAACCGTTATTCCCGTAGAATCAAATATCGGGGCGCGCTCGTAAATAGTCAATATAATAGTATCGTTGGAACGGCGGAAGCCGTCCGTCGCGTATATCTTGGTATCGGGGGATGCGAGCGGGACGGCGAGTACGCGCAGAGAGATAGAAGGAGATGATTCCGAGGGAGGTAAAAAGAGGAAGATCCGTGTGAAAACAACGAGAACGTGGACGAGGAATCCAGGGTATCCACGCGCGCTCTATACCTCTCTCGATCTAACGTATCGATCCGGCTCCAATCCTTTGCCATCGTCCCTGAAGCTTTTTTCTACGTGCATACGCGTACATACGTATCGTATAGACCAAGGGAACGTTGCGAGAGTTAAAGCGCGCCGTTCGACGCAAAGTGTCGACCTCGAGGGTACGCTACCAGCCGCGAGGGGTTGCTCGTTCGTTTTCGCGGATTTTCTGCTCGCCAGTTTACGATCGGTGTCGCGAGCTCGCGTGGGCGCGAACGACTCGCAGCTAGCTCTCCTCGGAGACAGTAACGAATTTTAGTCGGATCTCCCGATAGAATTTATCCGAGGTCCCGGAGGTTCTCGCGGAATTAGAAGCGTGGGGGCAGCCGGGTCGCGGCACGGCTTCCACCGATCTCTTTACGATCCGCTGGAGGCACGCGATGCTGCTACCGTGAAAGGGAACTTTTGTCCGGCTGAACGCGGGGTTATTTCACGTGGCGCCGAGCTAAACTAGTTTCGACCATTCTCCGTGATTCAATCTCTTCTTTCCATGGTCCGCCGTTCATGCAGAATAGCTGAAATTCCAGCGTCCGCGCAATACGCCGGGGCTCAACGAGGTTAAATAAACCGCGCGGCGCGAACGGGGTGAACGGGGCGAACGGGGCGACGGGTTTGCAATTAAAATGAATTCACCGCTGAAAATTTCGCGGAGAAGCACGGCCAATTCTTTCCGCGCGTGCCGCGCATTCCATTCTCATCTACGGCTTTATTAAACTCGCGGCCGGACCGTGACCATCATAAATCTCGTCGAAGCGGTGGAGGGAACGGGGAGAGAGCCGGAGAGGACGAACAACGCCGGCGATTCTAGGATTCCAATCCCGGGCCAGTTCCCAACGAGTCGGCGTAATTAATCGGAGGAAACGTTTGTCAACGAATGGTACCAGCGACTCGCTGGAACCGCGTACTTTGCGACACCGAGTCATGGCCTCGTTATTAATCATATTGTTTGAGAACCTCGTAAAATGGACAGCTTAATGGGGCGCACGGTCACGGGTCAGCCGTATATCCGATGCAAAACAGAAGCGATCCGTGTGATGGGCGATCGTTTTCGAGCCTTCTTCTTCTTCTTCTTCTTCTTCTTCGCGATCGTTGCGTCCTTGGGCTGCGTGGAAGAATGGTCGCCGTAAATACTCTGCGTCTCTGCACAATCATCCTCGTTCGTGGCGATGATTCAACCTGTCTGGATCCCGTAGATTTTCGATACCTCCTGCCATGGTTCGATTCTAAATGGAGGTCGCCTCCTAACCATCGTCGATCCAGGTATAAATCCGCCGAATTAAAATTCAGCGCCGCTTGGTTTGTTGATCGTCGATGCCACGGTTCGGATAACGATAGAGGCATTGCAGTGTCGGCGAAACGCGAGAGCAACGTTCCCATTGCGGACTAGGTTTGCACCCAGTAACCTCGACTAATTATAGGAAACGTACGCTCCCTCTGGAAGCCTCGAAACCTTGATGAGTCCGTCGATGCACGGGTTTTGACGGAAGCGGTCGGGCGGAACCAACCGTTCGTCCGAATGTACGCGCGTAGAGGAGAGACGCGAAAGATTTTTCGTTCCCACGACCAGGGATTTCCAGAATCAACCGCGACTTTTGCCGTGCAGCACAGCGAGAGCAAACGTTTACCCGCGAGCGTCGCGGCACGCAGAAACACCGGCGTCGATTGCGCGCGTGTACGCACGCCCGTATATTTGCACGTAGATCCGCGTGCAAATATGTGCGAGGGGTGTGTAAGCTCGCACGCGCGCATAATTGTCAGCGAACTTGCGGACGTGCGGTGCAATCGCGTTAAAAGTATGTCGCGGGAAAGGAGAGAGCGACGGCACGTGTAAACGAAGCGACCGAGTATCATCGTTAACAGTTTGTTCGTTAATCTGAAAATGCTACGACACGCTGATGAACCGTGCAATTAACGAGCTGCCTCTGTTTCGAGTCAACCTATCGTCGACCACGAAAGCTAGCTTAAGGCCGTTCGTTCTCTCTGTGGCTCGACAACAGGACTCCGGAAACGGAAACTGGAGAACGTAAGGGTGAAAGTGTCCGACGAGCGTCGCGCAGCGTCGCGTGCTCTCGCGCTTGGACGCGAGGCTTCTGGCGAACAGTAGCTTCCAGCAAAATGCTCGATTCGAACGTCTATTTCGAGACTGGCGTAATAACAACGCATCGATGACGCTTTAACGACGCACCCCCGTCGCGACGTTTACCGCTGATCGTGCTGCGAGCCGCGATCGACGTGATTGACCGCTTGTCTACGATTTCGTGGATCTGGTAAACGGGAAGCGCGTCCAGAGTCCGGCGAAAATGCGGGAATGTCGAGCTTTCGACTTGTAAACAATTCGATATAACAACTGCATATTATCAGCAATAAACGCTTTCGAACGGTTCTCTCAATTTTGCGCATGGAATGTTCGACCAGTTGGTCCGGAAATAGTATCGTGACTCACGAACAATCGGAGAAACCTAATTTCTGGCTCCGTAAATTCCTCGGGCGCTCCTATTAACATTCAATGCGAATTTACGGCACGTCAGTCCGTGGAAACGTACATAAACCGCTTAAATTGTGAGCGCGCGGTAGTAAATCAAGCTCCTCGACTACTAATTAGCGAGTTTTTTTTTTTAAATTCGTACGTATCGGGTCGGGATAGTTTTGCTCGTGTTACTTTAACACCTTCCAGTCAAGCAGGTCCGAGTCGATTTCAATTAATACGGAACAGTCGATCGTGTCAGCTGGCCGTGCCGCGGCTAATTAACGGTTCCGTTTCTACGTTCCGTATAATAGCACCGGGCATGATGAATAACGTAGCTTGATAATCCCCGGGCGACGTCGCCCGTGGAAATACGGCTTTTGATATCTTGTCGATATCACGTACTCTAAGCCGTTGCGTGGAAACGGGAGGAATCGCGAAACCAAAATGTTTCGCTCGTTCGGGAGCTGACAAGCGCACCGCGATACGAGGGAATTGCTCGTGACCGATATCGACGATTCGCGGCTACTTATAGCAACTCGAGGAATCGTTCGCGTTTAGCCGCTTTCGGATTTCAGCGATGCCTCCACCGCCCCAGATGTGTTTCGCCAAGAACGAAACGATACATGGGAGAGAGATTGCCGAGATCGTGGCGTTGCGAAAGCGACGGAAAAAAAGGAGATACGCGAGCAGAAGTTCGGCGCGTTTCGACTTTCGCGAATCGCTAATGATATCGTCGAAACTCGTTCGGACCACACGCGACTCGGGCCATAAATGAAATCGTCACCGTAATGCACGGGGGCCTGGTAGACGAAAGGAAAGGTCGTAATGACGAGGGAAATCGAAATTGCAGTCGCGGGCGTGCACGCGTCCCGGGTCGGCTTCGGCTCGGCTCGCCCACACGATATCGTTCGAAAGAATAATTATAGGTTTCGCGCGGTAAGCCGGACGGGTAGGATACGCGATGGCACCGCTGGCGGTAGCTGGTGGTTCACGTCAAACCACGCTATCTCGCGCTCACTGAAAAATAAACGAGAAGGCACCGCTTTCGAGCCGTACGCACGCCTCCTTCCCGGACGAAGGAGTTACGAGACCTCGCGAATCTTATCTGATGCATCCGGTATGCGTACGGAGCTTGCACGGTGCACAATACCTGCACGAACCGATCATTCCCGGCCATGATTACGACACTTCTTTCTGCTAATATCGCGAAACGCGACCGATTACCCTGCATCCCCGCAGGGGGAAGCAACCATTCCGTTTTACCAACAGCCATCGTCAACAACCACCCTGGTGCTCGTCTTCGTATCGCGGCTTATTAAATTGCAATTTGTAAGGCGGCGTTAAACGAAGTTATTGTTACAGTTCGATGACCCCGTTCATTCTGAATCGCGTAACAAGTAGATAAGTACCCGACGCGGCGTAAGTAGCGTATGGACGAAATGATGCAATTCCCGAGTACAATGCTCGGCGATAATGGCCGCTTTTCACCCTGCCACCATTCTTGAACTCTCGTCAATGAAAACGCGAAGCTACAATGCGCCGCACGCGAACGTATCGCGAATAATAACCACTTCCAATGCGCCGTGTGTCGCGGTGCTGCTTACAGATGCAGAGACCTACGCGAGAGTGACGCGTTATCGTTAACCTCGCCGCGGTGGGAATTCGTGGCGTCGCGGAGGACCGATAAAAGATCGCGCAGTCTATTTTCTACGGGATTATCTTCCCGCGACGGTCCAAGATACAGCACAATAGAGGACGTTGTTCTAGTTGGCGTCACGCGGAAGTTTACAAGCGGCCAAACGACATTTACATAGCTCATTGTCGCGTACGCTGCCATCAATCCAGCGAAACGTTTTATCGTATTCGTTCATCAACGCGATACGTGCTTTACGCTCGTTCGGTCGCAAGCAAAGTTCAAAATTGTTTAAACAATCATCGTTGACGCGTAGCGCGTGCGTCACCCGACGTGCATCGTGGTTAACAAGGGGTAAACGCTGCTTAGATGATTGCTCGTTCACCCTCCGGTTTCCAGTGGTCGCGCTCATAAATTTACAATAAGTGCACCATATGGTAGCCAAAATATCTAAACGAGCGAGCGAACGCGAGCTAAAGAGCCCAGCCGCGCTATCAGCGGGTCAAGAGCATCAATTTATTTCCCAGTTCAAGCGATGCGTTCACACTCGGTGAACGTAACTGCGCCCGCGGAGTAGGCGTTAACGTCTTTACTTATGCGTGGAATCACAGGCAGAGCCGGGAGACCACTTCGTTTCACTTTCGTGCTGCTCGAAAGAGGTATACCTAGAACGCACTCGACTTCCCTCGCGACCGGGACGATCGCGTACACCGACGACAGGCCTTCCATCAAACGAGCGGACGTCGATGGGAACGAGCGTACCGCCATTTCCCTTTTCGTCGTTCGTTATTTATACGAACGATTCGTGCTCGGTGCTTCCTCGAGCCCTTAATCACTCGATTCCGCGCTCGAACCAGGAAACACCGGGTTTATCCTCTTAATTCTTCACCAACGACAGATATACCCCCGAGAGAGGCCTACTCTCCAAGGGATTCCCTCGAGGGAGCGGAACAGAGAGGCAGAAACGATTGTCGGTGCCGTTGGAGGAGGTACGGTACGCAAAGTGGAATGGAGCGGAGCGTGGGGTTGGACCGCGCGCACGCGGATCATCGGCCGAATGCATCTTTAATTCCACGCACTTATCTTGAAATCAATTTAAATCCTGGCTGTCCGGCTCGGTTCCTATATGGCGAAGGGAAGAGAGCTTTGTCCGTGCCGACGTGGATCAGGGCCCCGTGGACGGTCCCTCTCCTGCCCCTTTCCCGTTGCCGCGCTAGAATAGCGTCCCGCCGCATAAAGGGCATTGTTGCGGGAAAGGGACGACACGACGGGACGCGAAACGAGACGGGACGCGGCGATCCAAGCGCGTTTCTCGTACGGCTCATTCAGCATGCAGTTGCCGAGGTTATCGCGCTCCACGGACGTTGATAGAATACGCATCGTTGAGCCCGGGGTTGCGGCTACGATGCCAGGCGTCCGTGGCTGTCAGCGCGTCTCGAAACTGTCAAGGTCCTCGCAGCGGGACTCGATGCGAATCAACGTCACCGGGTTCTCCGTCCGCCCCCGCTTTCGCCACCCTCCTGAATCTTCCTTTATCGATACCTGCCGTGTGCAACGCGTTTCTCCTTCGCATTTTTTGCCCCTCCCCCGACTCCTCTCACCTTACCACGTTCGAGGACGTGCCGGGCAACCTGCGAATCCTGACGGAAGTGCTTGTTCCATCCTACGCTCCCTTGCTGACGCGCCTTCATTTGCGTTACAGGTACACACGCCGAATGGGAAACGTCTCGCGTACGAACAATCAGATATTATATGACAACTTGACCGTGTAAATATGGAAATAAATTCGTTCGCGCGCGAGGTCGCGCGAAGGTCGCACGGTTCCAAACGATACACCCGTTTAGGGCAGACGTCAGAGGTATTTTAGGTAACCGCGTTAGGCGCCCCACCCTACGCAAACGTCACGGGTCACTGTTTCTTAATAGATGCTTGCGATGTTACTGTTATATCATCTGGTCTTTTTCTACTCGTTGTATAAAGGGTGGGCCCAGAAGTAGTAGAGGCAAAGAAGCTCCACATTTCAATTCGTATCGCGTGTAGCTGTATTCAACGATCGTGCGCCGATTAATCAAATGCAATTACATCGAACTTTCGATCATTTCGTAACGCTTTCGTGCGGACACAAATATTTGGTGTCATCGAAATGAACCGTACAGTCCGATCGGAAGATATCTCGCGTGGTACATGTATATAGGTCACTGAATTTTAAGATGACCTTAGAACCGGATGGCCGTTCGAGGAACCCCCTACGAGGGGACACGAATTTGTCCCGGAATATTTTCTTCCCAAAGAGCGTCGACTCTTCGACGATTGCATGCGAATCAAGGATCGACGAGGCGTCCGCGATGAATCGAAAGGTCCTCCCCTTTTCGAGGAAGGTTTTCGACGGCGTTCGAGAATAGAATCGCGGAAGACACGCACAATGAGGAATAAAAGCAACCACAAGCCCGAAAAAAGCCGTGACTCACCAAAAGGCTCGACTAAAAGAAGAGTCAGTCGGCGTCGCGGAGGGATTTAAAAATATTTTGCTAGTGAATTGGACACTTGAAGCGTCGGTATTAATGGTTGGCGCGCGAGTTAATCGGGATCGTGTTTGCTCTTCGACCATCCCGTCGTTGCGCACGCGAAACAGAAGTACGCATCGTGTCGGAGTGAATCGCATGTAAATGAGAGTAAATAACTCGAGGCTATCGCGGTTGGGCATAATGCGGTTGTTAATGCCAGAAACGTAAAAAAGCAGCAGCGCGCGCACGTTCAGAGGCGCCGTTTCTAAGATTAACGTCGACAAAGTCTTTCCGTTCTCGCGGAAATTCGAAAGCTACGAAATTTATGCGCCGCGTAAAAGGTAATCGTGCTTTCGCGCAAGGCTGAAGTCATTTTTCCAAACAATAGCCGCCGCGTAATGGTATTATTACTAGCAGGGAAACCGTACACCTTCAAAGAAAATGGCTAACGGTTAACATTGTTTGCCGATGCTTTAAGTGCCGTGTAATCCATTGTTTGATGATTTTATGAACTCGCTGGTACTTTACGACTCGCAAGCCAGCCGGAGTGCGTCGTTGCTTTGACGTTCGTTCCTCGATTTAATTTTCGTGTCGCGCCGTCACACGAAAATCATTGAACATCCGGAAAGACGAGAATCGCGCGTACGCGCGGTGTATTCGAGGAACGAGCTTTTTCGTCGGAGCAACCGGTTCGAGGGATGCCCAGGCGAAACGCGACTACTTTTACGAGTTTTACCAGTCATTAGAATCATTACCACAGCCGCTTGCGGAAGTTGGACGTGAACGTTCATTATTGTCGCACGTGTTCCGTGCCGGTTTTCTTTCTTCTCCTTTGCTCCGATGTTGAAACCACGCTACGTATATACGAAGTAACGCGGAGCAAGTCCCTTATCGAGACAGAAGTTACAATTATACGATGGACCCTCCAATTAGACCGCCTCCTTCGAGAGCCGATAGCGGCGGTCGAAAGTGAATACGGTGACCCTTTTAATAGGTCCGAATAACGACATGGAAATTGACTTAACGAAAACTCGATAACCAATTGGTGAGAGGTATCGCGTGGACAATTAGTCGTCGGTGGCTCGGTTGCTTCTTGAAATTGCTGCGCAACGAGCACGGGCCGGGGATCGCGTTGGCGAACGAACCCAAAGCGAAGAAAAAATGCTCCCGTCTGTTGTCCATAACAAAGCGTAATTGACAATAAGCGATCGGATCCGATGGGCGAAGCGTGTCGAAAGGGATCCGGGGCTACGTACGTCGAAAACGAAAAGCGGCGGTTACGCGGAGCGTCGCGTGACGCGAGCGAATCAGCGGAAACGCGGGGAACATGTGCGTACATAATGAGCTTAATTGTGTGCCACCGTGAAAAAGAAAAGTCTCCGGACGAGAATTACGAGGTGGTCGAAGGCGCCACGCTCGGAGTGCGGCCCTTAGCTCCGCGGAACTTATGAATAGTACTCGTTGTACGCGAGTGGACCGCCGTTTATTGCTGCCTTTCACGGCAATTCTATCTTCGATCCGGCGATGGAATCGCTCCGCTGGGGCCAGCCCCGCGGACCTCTCGATACATACTCGAAATAAATCGATCGGGACACGCGTGCACACACGCGCGGCCCCGTCACGCTCGGGCTGGAACAGCTGATCCGTAATTAAACGATACTCCTGGCTCTCAAAGGTGCGTTTCATTGGCCTTCTTCGATCACACCGGACGAAATTCCATCGGCGTTTCTATTTTTCCTCGAGGTTCGAGGCCGCTTTTCCATTCAACGGCTTTCGACACCGTCCAGCGGCGGCGATCTAGCGCTGAGCGAGCCGACCGACAGAAAGTCGAATCAGGGACGTTGGCTGACGTTAATTAAGCCGCGACGAGGACCGCGTACTAGTTCCGTCTGGCCATTCATTGTGTGACCCGACGATAAGTCATTCGATTTCTTCATCGAACGCGCTCGATAACGGAGCCCACGAATATTCGTCCGGCCGGGCAGCAGCGCGTATCGTCGCCACGAATTTCAAACGGAAACGCATTGACTGGCGCATGATCGATCGTCCTACGTCATCGAGGACGAACGACCGGTCGTTCGACGCCGATTAACAGTACTGTATGTACCCGCATTCTGACAAGGGACCAGGATGCCACGTGTGCGCTCGATGCCAAAGTAATCGAGGGGGAGAAAGGATAAAGGAAGAAAAAGGAGCGGGGCGTAGGGACGCGCAAAAATGCATTTCCCTCGTTCCTGTTGCTTACATAAGCGATGGTGTTTCGCGTTACCGCGGTGAAGATCAAAGTGCGAGAGGCAGATCGGGGCCCGTGCGCCGACTGCTCTTCATATTTCTGACACGTTCGCCTCCGGTCGCCGGCTAATGCACATTTATTTGTTTGCCCTACCATCCCCGTGGTTTTCCGACCGTTCGAACGCGTGTTTTCCCGGCCACGATCCACCGCCGCCAACCCCCCCTGTACGCCTCGTAAATAATCGATATTCGAGTCGGTTCTCGCGGTTCGCACCTCGGAGATCCGAGAGAGCCGGCGATGGCCTTTCCGGCTCGTTTCAGGTTATCGCTCCGCGTGCCGCGTTCCTTACTCCTCCGCTGCCTGATATATCCGATGTACAAAGCTGTACACGGGTGTAAGCTTCGCGCGTCTATACGGGCCGTGTAATGGCACGCATTCGCGAGCACACGCGAGCACACGCGAGCACACGCGGGTATCGCGCGCCGCTCCAAACGCAAAGGGTGATCCCGTTGGGTTAGGCGCTCCTATCTGGAGCGGAAATCGTTCCGTTGCCGAGGGCAAAAATTATCGACGCGTATTCCGAGTGGTCTTTAAGCGGCGCTCGACGTTGGGCTCTCTTAAAAATCAATGGTAACGAAGCAGACGGTTCGTCCGGGGAAGAGAGACGAGTATAATTATCGGGCGACGAGGGGGGGGGCGCCGAGACGAAAAATTTTCAAGGCAAGCAAAAACCATCCGGACCGACGAGTCGAACGAGTCGTATTTTTCCGTCACCCCGTATTATCACGTACAGAAACGGACGCGTACACACGCGCATCACGGCAAACTCGACCACATACCGTACGTAATGTATACCGCATGTGATCCACGGAAGGAATATGCATATGATCGCGCGCGTGTGCGTCTAGACTCTGGATAATTACTGCGACGAACATGTCCGTTACAGATTGCTTATTGTTCGCGTGGCTTCTTTCTTCCCGCGCTTTTTTTTTTTTTTTTTTTCTTTTCGCTCCCTCCCGAGCGTCCCTTTCCCGAAAGGGCGGAGGGCTATCAACCCCTCCGCCGTAAGGATTAATGTCACAGACGGTGATGTACGGGTTACTTTCACGGTAATCAACGGGGACCGCGTCCCAGCGGACGCGTCGGTGCTTTGAGTTCGAAATTTCGTGCCACCGTCACCGAGAAATCGCGTTATTTAAAGACACATTAATATAATTCACGGAGTCACGAGGCGTGGAACATTTTATTTCGCAATTTCAGAGGGGGAGGAGGATTACCCACGGCTGCGAGTAGCTGAACTTTTCGCCGTTCAGAGGGGCCGTCGTGGTACGAGCGTGTTTTTAAGGAAGACGAGAAACAGCCACCCACGTAACACACCCGGTTGTAACTGACGCGATAGATCGCGGGACGGATAAAGGAAGGAAAGGATAGGGTGGCTGCGGTAAACGTTTCCCAGCGCGGGCGGAAAATCCGGCGCACTTGCCGTGGCCGATCTGTAATCGAAACCGGTAATTATGCGCGGATATTGGCATGCATGCCGTACAAAAGAGACTGCACGGATAACAAGGGACCCTCTGCCCGGAGCATCGAAAGTAACGAGGGCAAGGATTGATGTCCGTTCATTCGGTACGATGTACATCGAGAATTATTACGAGGTGTCTGTATTAAAATAAACTGCCGTGGTACCTACGGTACGGCACGGGGGAGAGAGATATTCTCGTTAAAACGACGAGTTATCGAAGGGCGATCGCGTTTCAGCCATTCCCGGCTCCATTTTATATCTCTTTTTTTTCTTTCCATTTTGTCCCAGTGAAGAACCGCACGTTGCTGGTTACGGGATCCGCGATACAAATCGTGTACAAATTTCGCGTCCCGATCCGTTGCGGTTTTCGTTCTCGCGTGTTCTTTCGCTGCAAAGATGAAAAATCGAGGGCCTCTTCGATTTTGTCGGATTGCTAACCAGCGGGGACCAGGTTTCGAGGAACAAATGCTAATCGTGACCGATTGAGAAACAGAAGCACGGAGTTTGTATACATATAAAGCGTAATGTTACATCGAAACGATCGTTTTTAACCGTATGGCGACGAAAAGCTGATAACCTGAACCGTTTAGCTGTCGCAACGATCCGCTTCTAATCGCGGCATCGAGCAGCTCGATTACATATTTCATCGACTCGTAAGCAACACAATGGCGCCTGTTTCGTATAAGCGTGAAATGCATGGGCTCGTGTTCGATCGGACGTTTTTACGGTTTCACGTTTCCAAGGCGATATCGCGTGAAATATTTAAACAAAACGACGATTCTCGATCACGCCCGCAGCGTTTACACGCTCGGCCAGCGTCATTTGCAGCTGCCCGTTAAATAACAATTCACGCGGGGGCCGGATGTATTCTTTAAACAGCGATTTTTCACCCGGCTGACGTAACGTCCCACTCTCGGCGATCGACGAGAAAATCTAACATTTAAGAAACGCGACGCGTCTACACCAGCAGCCCGCCAGAGCGTTCGCAAATCTCTGGACTCGATTAACTTCGCTGTCCCATCGCGCTGCCTCTTCAAACTTTATGGGGTTGTTTCGCGCCGCATAAGTAGATTCAGCCACCAGAGCGGACAAGTAAATCGCGCAAAGTGGTCGAACGGACAGATTCATTTAGCCGACCCCGTTCGCTACCTCCGCGATCTCCCGCGTGCATCGTCTTAAAAACTATTTGTGAAACGACTGGTTCGTTGTTTGTCGCACTTACCCGAAATTCTTGACGATGAGATCGTTGACGCCTCGCGACGCGCATCGTTGGCGCCGCGGCGGTTCCGCGGGACTCCGCGTCTGCCGGTCATTTCTCGATTTTCGTGAACGATCCATGAAGACTTGCTCCGAGGCTCAGGCCATCCTGGACATGAGAAACGTAGCGAGATACGTTAAAGGCGAAGCTCATTACCAGCTGAATGATATAGAGCGTAAGAGGGACGCCGCGCAACAAATCACGGTGTACCGCGCGCGGAAACGCTGGGACGCCTTTAGACCGGTTAAGGTTGATCGCCTCTAAGTCCCAGGCTCGAGTCTAAGTTTTACCTTCTCTCATTGTGTAATAAACCCTTGCCGCGCGATCTGCCCGCCCGAGAAGGTGTTCAATAATTCCATCTTACCCAGTTTTCTCTATCCTCGTCCGTCGATTACCACTCGTTAAAAGGAATCGCGAAATCGAGCGGCCGCGACCGCTACGAGAGAGTCAATGATGGCTAGCCACGTTCCGCGAGAAAAGTGTATTTCGTATCGGCCGGGAGGTAGATAAAAAAAAGACCGATGAATTATGTATATGGACTAACGGGTCGCGAGGTGAGGAAGAGACGAGGCTGATTTATTTCCTACGCCGCGGTTTTTGCGCGGTGGGGACGACGATGAATCGTTGGAAAATCGATGTTTCGAAAAGAGTGCCGAGCCACGGGGTGGGGAACGAAAAGTCGCGCGGAGGTAATTTACGGGACGATATATTAAGCCGCTACTTGGCGAACGACCGTGTAAAGAATCATCTACATTCACGGGATCTCGTCCGCGACAGCGCGCGCGTTTCGCTGTATGAACAGCTGTGAAGAATGCGGCTGGACGCGCGGCCCTACGATAAGTTACTGGAAAATCAGCCGCTAATTTGTCGCGACTACGTGGTCTCGGTTACGATTCGTTACGACGAATTAATCTACCCTCCTCGACAACCACCGTCAAAACTTCCCTCTATCGCATTACCACGATTACCACCCGGAAAACGAGTGTCATTGCCTTTCCACATTCCAACTTCGTGGCGCGTAAAAGTCTTTGGAAATGAACAAATCACTGTGTCGACGATGGCTAAGTATCGCGTCACTGATCAAACGGAATACCTCGAAATTGACATGGCAAGACGTTCCTATAAATATCAACTGCGGGGGTTGAAAAGCAACCGCTGGCAAACACTTTGACGTACCGTTGTGCCTCATCTAATCCCATTCAGTAGGAGCAGCAGGTGGACTCGCGGGCTCACCACACGTGGCACACATTTCCCAAGAAACACGAGTCGTCCGCGAGGAAAAACCGACCCGATCTCGATCGATCCACCCTGTCACCAACAAGAGCAAGAGAATGCGGCGCTGTCGACGACCGATTCCCGCGTTTCCTGCGTTCACGATCGAAACCACGATGGAAACCCTCGAAACAGTTCCATCCAATTCGTTCGCGATTGCACTCGAAACTGATCGCGCGACGGGTGCACCGGTACGACCGTTGTCTCGACTGGTGTTCGAACCGAGCGGAAAATTCGCGGGAAAACGCGCGGTGGACGCTGGACAGGTGTTCGCGTGCGATCAGCCGGGCGAGGAAACTCCAAGGAGAAAAGCCGAGAGCGGACTCAACGTTTGCGCGCTCACAGGCTGGCGCAGCCGCGACAGGAATGATAGTGGCGAAAGTGGGAGACCCTCCGGGAAATATATAGGTCCGCAGGGTGGTGGTGGATCCGAGAGGAGGAAGGAGGCGGAGGCCAGGCGACGCATCCCTCGGCGCCTGTGTGCACGCACACGCGCCGCCACGCACGTGTTCACGCGCGATGCACGGCCCGTCACGATGCACATGCACCAGCCGGTGCTCGGACTCGCATCCCCCGAGGAGCGGTTCGACACGAAAAAGGAACAGTTTCCTCGTACACGAGTGCCCTCCTTTTTCGGGACACCTCGCGTACCAGCCTTTGCATTTCACTTTCTCACCCTTGCATTGCTTTTCCACCGTAGGACACGGTGTTCTGGGCGGCACGGATCTGGAACAGCGGTGCATCGCGGAGCCATTCGCGAGTACGCGCGACATTTAAACCCTCGCGATGCAAATGGTACTGGAAAGCGGAATGTCATAACGGCGAGCTGCAACGTGGAAGGGGTACTCTTAGCATTCGATTGCACGCATTTTTGCTCCATGTCGCGTGTCTTTTATGCCTGTTTCTGTTCGCACATGTGCGCGAAACTTTCCTTTACAAATGACAGGGCGGTAAAAAAATTGGTAGAAAAAGGAGCCCCTCCTAGCAGAGAGTAACTCCATGATAAACGACCGTCCCCCACTTTTGGCCGTGTACGAGCGAAAGATTCGCCCGATGAATTGACAATAGGAATGGTAGATACGTACGCGCGAAACAAACGTCTCGAAATAACTGACACCGTTCCGGTGGATCCGACTAGCTCGATTCTGACAGTTTCCACCGGTGCAGGTTCAACGAACCTGCGGACGTAGCGCGGAGCGATCGTAAAATTTCGCCAAGGGAGATTACGTTAGCGGTTTTTCAACGGTTATCGATAGGCGCAACGGTGCAACGGGCGTGCGCTGCCACGGATATTGTACCGGCGGCCGCGTGACGCCCCGAAGCCACGCGCGACTCCGCTTCACCCGTTTCCGGTTTTCATTTTTACGCGCCGCCGCCTCCCACCTCGCGGGCCGCGGCGTCGCGGAACCAGCGCGACATTTCGCCGCGCGTCGAAGCGGATCGGCCGGCTAAATACCACGACGAATCGTAGTCGTCGTACCAGAACAGCGTCGCGAGCGGTGAAAAAAAGGGACCCGCGCGAAACTGTGCCATCGAGTCAGACACCGTAAGAATGGCGTCCCGAAGGAAAAAGTTCCCAGTCGCTGTTTCTTTGCGCCAGACGTCAAAGGTCCGTGGGTTTTTACGTTTTTCAAGTTACGCAACCGCCAACTCTTTCCAGTGTGAAGTCCGAGGAACGTTCCAGCGTTACTGGTGCGGGAGAGCAAGTACGTTTCAGATGGAATGAGAGGAAAAAACGTACGATTCCCGAACGGCGGACACCGCGTTGATAGAAATAGAAGTCGTTGGAGAACGTTTTCGTTTCGATCGTTGATTTGGAGAAAGTACACGGTTTGAATGCGACAATTTTTCTACCAGGATCGTACCGTCGTACTACTGTTGTCGCGTTGATCCATTATGCAGTGTCCTGCGTCGCGTCTGGCAATGGGTGCGCAAGAAAAGGCCCGACTCGATCGGCGAGCAAAATCGATTAATATGTCTCGGAGTTTCTTCTCGCCATGTCACGGATAAAAATAGTCGAAAAAGAATCCCGTTTATTGGCAACTCTCTCGAAGAATGGGCGATCCTCCAGTGCGCGGTGCGCCGCGGCAGGTCGTAGGCTGTTGTGGCACGCGATAAAAGCGCGCGAGGAGACTCGCGTAACCGGTAAATGAAATCTACCGATCGTCTTCCGTGCGCTTCCTTTTTCAACGTCAGGCAGGCGGAATCCCCGCGTTAAGGTATGCGTAAACGGTCTGTCGGGGCACTTCCGACGCATCCGTTCGCCGACGAAGGCGAGCTCGCTTTCTCGCGATGCGCACGGGACATTAGTCTGGCGCCGGCTGGATCGTTCGCGCGAGGCATCGTTACGAGGCCCCCGGGGGAAAACATATTTTCCTACGGTATTACTTCCGTGCCGGGGATCGGTGCTGAGCCGCGTTCTAACGCGTCAATCGAACAAATCGCGGATTAATTAACTTTCGACCGTACGGGGAGTGTCAGGGGCCCCGTAAGAGCCGAGTGAAACACCCACGACCGGCGATCGTTGCGCCAGCGCTGTTTGCGCGCACCAAATATTTATTAAAATACACCGCTACCGTGTGTAATTCATTAATTTCGACAAACAGAGTATTCGCGGAGCCGGCTTTAAATAATTTCGCCTCGACGCAAGAGAGGCTGCTGCCAGCGTGCTCGACGTTTCAAAGTAAATACACGTTCAATGGCGAGTCAAGGAACGCTTATTTATTTTCCCGTCGCTGACCCGTTTAATATGCCGCGCAAACTCGAAATACGCACCGATGGTATTGCACTTTTGATTGCGCTGTCGGAAATACACGAGGGGAAGAAAATAATTACGCACGGACCGATGGAGGTCATCGACGCGAGCATCCTTTCGTTCATTCGTACGAATTCGTTAGCAGCAACGCGATCGCTCCGCGACCGTTTCAAGATACGATTAACTAATTTATGCGACGGTGTTCCGCGATCTTCGATTCACGTTTCTTCTCACGTGAAGCACGCTGAATCCTTGAGAAGTTGATTACCGTTAAATTCCCGACTATTCCCCGAAACCACTCGTTCATTGAAATGGAATCAAGCCCACGACTGCGAGTCGGATCGATCGAACCGCGCGTTTCGCCATCGATCGATCGAAATCTTGCGCAACCTAATTACCTAAATCGTCGTTACATTCCCAAGGAAGATCAATGTGCGCCGTTTCGAACGCGAAAGGGCAGCCGAGCGATAACAGCTCCGCGGTTCTGACGGATCGTTCGAAGGCGGTTTTTCATTTATTATTTCGCGGCGGAGCGCGGTCGACCACCGCGCGAGCTCGCGATTACGGATGTCAACGTGAACAACAGGCCGCGCTAAGTAATCAACGCGACTGCTTGATCGCCGCCAGCCCCGAGTCATTCTATTACTCGCCGTGATTCATTCGAGGAATAACGCGAACCGCTGGCCGCCGCCGCTGGAACTCGCGCCGTGCAATTTCGCGCGATCGACTTGCATCGCGTTCTACGACGAGTGCCGTACGCTGTTTCTTATTGGTACGGGGCATCGCACGGAACAAAGTGGACGTCGCTCTGGCCGCGGGTGGCGGCCATTTAGGTGCCCCGATAAATTGAAAGCTTAAAGAGTAAGCCGCGGAAACGAAGGAACCGCGTGTACGCGCGAATTTTCCTTCTGCGTTCGGAAAACCGATTATTTTCTGCGCTACCACTGCGCCGCGCTAATGATCGAGCTGTAAGGTATTGACGATGATCGATGGTAATTAAACGTTCGTTCGCGTTCCGCGAGGGAGAGCTAATGAAACGTTTTCGACGAGCCGGACGGTGATTCGGACGGGTGAAAAATAAAAGGAGAAAAAAAAAAAGGGCGAAGTTAGTTAAGGGTGAACGAAGCGATAAAGTGGATGCAAGACGTGCTAACAACGAGCAGTTATTGCCTCGCGGAGCACGCGTTGCGGCCTGAATGTTGGCCCAGTGGTCCCTTAACTGGTTATATCATAGTGTTTCTCTTCCTGTTCCAACCTCTGTCAACATTTACATACACGGAGCGCGTGTTTCGAATGATAAGCATTAAGTACCGGGGCGATAATTCGACAGAATAAAAGGAAGTTGATGGATAACGGCGAGCGCATGTAACACCATGCGATTTTTTTTCTCTTCGCCATCAGAAAAAGTATCCCTTGAGTGGTATCGAATCAAGGCGCGTAACTATTAAATGTTACGCTGTACCGTTAATTAACAAATGCCGGGAATTCTATGAATAGACTTCGAATCGATTTTCCTTTCATTTAGTCGTGTATGTATGAAACGAGTATAACTATGTATTACTGCGCCAGCGAACCAGTAAAACTTGAGGAAAAAACCGACTAGTTGCGACTCCCATTAACCTCATTGAGAGAAACTTACGATCGTCGACTAGCAGAGTCCACTGGCACGGTTATTATCATTTTCAGCTGCTGGCTATGCTATCGAGAAGCGTTGCACCGCGTGATACCAGTGTATCGATGGATTTACAATTAACGAGATGGCAATTAACCAACGATCGTGTGGGAATCGTGCGCAACGTTTCCATCGTTCCACAAACGCCAGCTTCTTCGCCTCAATTGCCGGTTTAATTGCGGTTATTGTTATCACCGAAACGGCCAGAGGAACGTCGGCATGCGAGAGATCGACAGGAAGAGAACAGCAGACGAACCATAGCAAAAGGGGTGGAGGAAACGCGTTCTCGCGTATCTACGAAGAAGAAATGGGTCCCCTGTTCCACGGTTCGTTACTTTTCTCCTCCGCTCTCCCGGCTTTGTCGCTGTTCCTTTTTGGCGAAGCACGACCCTGCTCAACGCTTCGTCGAATTATACGGCTTGACCTATAATTTGGACACTATTTCACATGCCGTAAGCATGCAATCACGAAAAGGTGTTCCCTTTTGTAAGTGGTTCCACCTAGATGAAGAATTTATCGGCTAACAGCCCCTCCACGAGATTATAATACACGGTACATATACGATCTGATCGGATCTGCGTGCAGTCGACGATCTCGCAGGGCGTCATAATGCACCGAAGCGACTTTCTTCCCTCGTACCCCGCGCCTCTGCCCCCGCACTCCCCCACGGGCCCACTTTTCGCCCCACACCGTAACGCTTTTGCCGTCACTTTTATTTTCTTTCCCTCCGTTGACCTCACCTCGGTGTAAAATTTCCATGATTTCACGTAACGCCGACCGAGCAAACACTTTGTTATTCAAATATCGCGTCGAGCACCTCCTGTCGAATTTAATCCCTCCTCCCCTCCGCTTTCTTCGAGCTTTCTCGTACACGACGATCATTCTGGGAGGCATCGCCACCAATAAAAGGGATAACGTTACTCCATCAATCGCGGACAAATGGGCTAATTGCGTTCGACGCGCATCTCGAATGGAAACACCCCTTGCGATTGGTTCTCCGATTTTTCGTCTATGCGCGTACTAATTCTTTTGTACGTTTCCTCTATAAATTTCATGCCGCGACAATAAAAGTACCATTATATCGAAGAGAAAGCTTATTATCGACGTGTGAGGTCTGTACCAACCACCGATGGATCAAAGGTGTTTCAAGAAATATTCGAGTATACCATTCTAAACCTGGTAAGATATTCGTTTCTCGAGTATTTTGTCCGCCATTGTAAATGGTTCCTCGCAAACCCAAGCAGTCTCCGTTCGATTCGTCCGCGAGTGAGCCACGATCAATTGCAAATGCGTGAAAATAGAGGGGATCTGTCAAGCGATGGTCTTAATACGTTCCACGAACAAACGTCGAAGAATGGCGTCGATATCGAGGGTAATAAAGTATGTATCGGTTCGCCGTTTAAAGTAGTCGGACATTTGTTTCGCGAACGCACGCGTTCGATACCCGGAGAGACCCCTCAAGAATATCAAGCCCTCTTCGCATTATTGCTGTTCTTTCTTCGAAATGGCCTGACAATCCGACATCATACCTCTTTCGAACGAAAGAAAAGGAACCGTGACGTATCGGTAAACGTCGTCAGGTCGTGGAACCTTTTACAATAATTCACGGAACGCGAGGCTAAGAATGCTTGAACCATCATCGAGGAATATCGAAGAGACGAAACTTCGTTCGTGTAAACAGCAAATTGATAATCCACAGACGGGTGGGATATCCCCGTCGCGATTGGACCGGTCGTTTACATAAAGCAGACACGCTCCGAAAATCTTTCTCATTTAAGGTCCGAACTAAGGCTGGCCGCTAATCTTGACGCCTGGCAATACGCTCGACGCGATCATCTCTGCGTCATCGCCACTGAATTCGTTCGTGGATATAGGCTGTTGCAAGTTCAACATATATTCGACCCTCTCCCACGCTCGCGCCGACCAAGTTTGCTCTTGCCTCTCGCAGAAACGACTTCTCGCCTTGGCGGACGACGGCTTTGCTTTCGTTCCACGGAATCGCGAATCAATGGAGCGCGTTGAAAGGCGCGAGCAAACAAATCGTCGGATCGATTGTCCGCTTATCGCATCGGCTCGAATATCGGGGCGGGATCGATCGGGTTAAAACTAATTTTCGCGTAATTTCGCGACGAGCTCTATACGCGCCGCAGCCGCGATGGTAGTGTGGTTCCTAACGCGGACAGAGTGCAACGCTTCGGCGCAAGGCCTCAGCCGATCGCACCGTAACGAGTACTCCTCTCAATTGGCGATTATGGCCTCGTAAATTCATTTTCAGACCAAGTTGAACGAACACCGTGAACAACGTCTACACGTCTACCCCTTTCGCGTCGCGTTACGCCTTAATCCGCGACCACGGAAAGCTGTCTTCGTCTCTCGCTGGACGACAATTAACGTATCGGTTTCCAACGACGATTTTGTTGCAGGATAATAAGCGGCATTGGCATACACGAGTACCAGAGAATTACAGGTGCGAGAATGGAGCCGATAAAGTTAAACGCGCCAGCCCTCCGTCGCTGTCTCTTCGTTTTTTCCATGTTTTACAAACAATTTTTATTCGTCGCGTTCTAGAGCGAGCGTGATAAAATTCGTCCGATGAACCACACGGTGACCATTCTCCCGGAGGCCACTTAATAATAGCTCGTTATCGGTGTGCTGAAAACTGATTAAAATGCGTGCCAACCAGGATACCCCATTAACGAATTAGCACGACAAGCTATTTAGATAGCACGGCTGTTACGACCGTCTTATCTGCGTTCCTCCAAAAACTAATAAAACATGCCCATCGACGGTGACGTTTCACGAGAAAAAAAAAAAAAAACTTTCACTTGAAAGTTGCAGTCTGCTCCACGGCAATGAATCCCTGGTCCGTGCAGTGCTACCGATATTAATCTCCCGCATTAATCACCGATGGCCACTGGCCCGATCGATCGCAAAAACGCGAAACGCGCGTGCAATGGCACCACGGCTATCTGCGGTTTCCATCGGCAGGTTAAAAACTGACAGACGGCCGGTGTTTACGCGCGTGGCACGCGTTTATCGTGGCAGAGCTGTTGCGGCTGTTAGGAAAAAGCCCGCCTCGTCAAATAACCCTGGCCATTATCCTCTCGACGCGCGTTGAACGTCGCGCCAAGCCCCGGCATCCGGGCGAATCAATATTACCCTGCTCGTCTGGCTACCGGCTGCATCCGTTGCGAATGCAACCAAGATTCCGCTATGTAACCAGATATCGGCGCTGTCCGGGAAACCGCAATAGTACCTTATCGTCGATACGCGGCCCTCGAAAGAGACACTTATTCAAGAAAGCGGTATGGATTACCGACAGGCTCGCAGAGGCGCGAAACTGAAACGTCTTCGACGATCCAGCGACTTTGCCCCCCGTTGTTCCTCCGCGCAGCTAGCAAATATACATGCGTGCGCTCGTTTGCATCGCTCTGCTCTTCGTGCTTCGGATGATCCCGAAAACCGATCTTTCCGGAGCACGGCTGCTTAGGGAAGACAAATGGTAAGAAGCAGGGTGGAAAAATGGAAGCAATTTCACGTCGCGACGGGGCCCTCTTCCCGGACCCGTTTAAATCGTCAGGACTGACCGTGGACGCGTAATCGCGACTTGGTAACCCGATGCAGAGGAGGCAGGCCCTGGTACGGTCTCTCGGTCCTGTTTATGGACACACCGGAAAGCGGTACGCTCGATTTTCCAATAAATCTCAATTTGAGAAGATCGCCCGTACTCGCGCATAACCGCGCATTTCATTTGCCAAAGCAATTTCGTAATGACGCTCGAAGAACGATGATTGCCCGGGGACGCGGTCCGCGTTGCCTTTGCCCGGGTAATGCGTATAAGTAGGGCGGCTTTAAGCCGGAGCATTACCGTTCACGATGAAATAACAGTGATTACGGTGCCCGCGGTATATACTCGCGACGCCTATCACACGGTCCAATAGCGAGAACTTAAAAGACACTGCTCGGATTCCGTGCTTCCCCGTTAATTCTTCTTTTCCACGGCTCCTCGTTCCCTCGCGTCTCTCTCGTTCATCCCTTTCCGCTCCACTCGAGTATATACAGAGAACAATGGAAAATTGAATTTAAATTGCCGTACATTTTGCTCGCTTTCTCTGAATCCGGACTTGGCGTGTGATTCGTGTGAAAGCTTTCCAGATGGATGTGCTCGAACTATTCCGTCGATAGCATTGCCGCTGTGATTACTCGGATAACGATAAAACCGACGATAAACCACCTTGTCTTTAATTCCGCTTTTGTCAGAACGATCCTGATTGTGACACCCGGTTTCGTCATCCTTCCCGCGACTTCACCCAGTATCGATTAAAAATGGAAACCCTCGTCGCAGGTTGTGCAGGCACGAAATTATTTCCGCGGTGTATCGCGACAATCGGAGCCGAGAGGATGGATCGATCTGTAACGATGAAAAGTTCCGAGGGTCGAGCGCGACGACGAGGTTGCCGACTCGCGATCGATCAAGCCGGAACGGGTGCCTTCAATTAATCGGCCAGGCTAATTAATTTACGACTCGATCGCAATTTACATAATTAGACGCGGCGAGTGGATCGTCCACGGCTGGTGCGCTTTTTGAGCACAATTCAATTCGCAATTGCTCACGTCAATTGCATCATTTACTGTCAAGCCTGAAATCCTTTTCTCCCGGTCGTACAGAGACAATCGTCGAGAGGTGCGATCGGTGCACGGTTGCCTTTCGAACTGAACGAAAACAATTCTATATTCCCGACAATAAAGGCATTCGTCTCGCTGGAAATCTTGCCCTGCGAATCGAGAAGAGGCTCGTGATAAAAACAGGGACTGTTAAGCGTACAGAAATCACGAGCGTGGGAGGATATCCTGGTGGCCGCAAAAACGGAGTCTGCCCGCCGAGACAATTTCTCTGTAACGTGATTTCACGGGCCTGGCTCAGATTTCTCTCCTCCGACCCCACCGCAGCCGCTGCACACGCGGCTCCTAGGTTTCTAGCTGCACCGACAAATCCTTCGATGACAAAGAATCGTTTCGGAGCGCGGGACCACGGCTAAACGCGGGGGAACGTCCCTTAAACCTTTCAACGTTCCAGGTAACCGAGGAGCCCTTAAAGAGGTGGAGAGTCGATGGACGTGTGTAAGTATAATAAAGGGCGGGCCTGTCGACAATGCAACTCACCGTTCACGGTCACAATGAAAACGGGGCGCGTTGTGTGCGAAACGCGGGCACGTCTATTAAAAACCACCGCGACTCCAACTTGGCTACAAATATAGACGTTGAGACCCTGTTGAATGGCGTGCCCGTCGACAGGAAGAGGATCGGGAGTTCACGAAATGTTTGCGTACTCCCGACGATGCATTCAATATATAACGGGAACGTTCTTTTTTTCCTCCCAGCTGGAGAAAAAAAAAAAAAAAAAAAATAAAAGAAATACTGGTACACCGAGGGTGGCACGGATTCGGGGAAGGATTTTCCCGAAGCTCGTACAGAATTGACGGCCCGCACAATGAAGATGATACACGATGTGACTGAAACACGAACGGGCCGGATGTTGCGTCACGTGAACAGGGGCATTAGGATTTTTTTCTCCGAGAGCTGGGTGCGTCGTTCCCCTACAAGATCTAAGGTGTACGCTTCCTTCGACGGATCTTCACGCAACATCGACGTGCTTATGGATCGAACGATTCGTCCGTTTTATCTTCGAGCGAGGATGCACGCAACGATGTAAATAATCGCGTCGATTAAACAGTTCCACGGGCGAACAAGAAAATCGGATCGTATTGTGCATCAACCCCCGGATTGCATCGAGGGCGCAATCATTTGTCGTATAATTAATGCGCGTTTATATCCTCGTAGCCACAAAAGGAATATCGATTTCTAGTAGGACGATACAGAGAGACCCACACCGATTCGATATCATTCCAATATCGTCCAGCGCTGGTGGTACGCGCAACGAATAATCGAATTATAGAGCGAATGGCCCGTCATAAATCGCATTTCGGTAACGTTGCGTCAATCGATGCGAGCCGGATGCGAGGTGAACGTCGGAAGAGTCGTAATCGCGAGGCCTGCAGCGGTACAGAAGAATTATTTGACGGGCAAATCGGCGAACGCCCTGGACCGACTGGCGCCTCTATCATTTTTCGAGAAGAGCGTTCTTGCGTAATGAAACGCGCAACCGCGAGCCAGCATTACCAATCCTCGAGCGGTAACGCATTTTTGGTAAAAGATTTGACCAATTTTGATCAAACTACCCTTAGCACCCCTCTCCAAAATCCTCTTTTCGCGACTGAAAAGACACATTTCCCAATTGTATACATCACGAGCGAGTAGTATCAAAATACGTATCCGACAAATTCTTGTCGTTCTTGACTGGTGATAAGTTAATCCTCGATTGGATGCGAACCCTTGGTCGACCAGATTGAACCTTGAGGCTACCAGTCAGATCCTTGGAAATATTATCGATCCCATAGATCGATACCTCCTCAACAATATCGAGCGCGGAAAGATACGCGATGCGGGCCAATCGGTAAGTAGAAGCGAACGATGCGACCGCGTTCAATCGATGGACGATTGAACGCAATTCTATGGGACGGGAGTGGCCAGCGGAGCTCTTTCCGAACGGAAAAGGCGCATCCTGTTCCCTGTCAACTGACAGTTGACAATGTACCGGGTCCACGAACGGCTACGAGGACGATCACCCGCACCCACGTACTTTTCGGCGACCACGAGGTCGCTTGCGAGATCTTTGAACACAGAACGATTAAATCCATAATTCTTTGTGTAACCTTTCCATCGATTGAGTTTTTTGGTCAAGAATCATCTGGATCGATAAATTAAGTAGATTTTTTATAGAGCCAAATAATTCTCTAAACGATTTTTATAAAGAAAACAAACGAAACTTTGTATGTCGATGGTTTGCTAAAATAAGTATGCATCGAATGCATCTGGAGGTAACAGTTCATTCGATGTTGTGTATACACGTTCCACATGATGTGCGAACGGGGTCGCATTGGTTCAATTAGAAACAGCACGATGTACAAAACTATCTATCTACAGAGTGGACTCTGATTTTATACAGAAGTTTAATGATAATTGTACATCGTTTGCTTGTAACCGTTTAACGACTTATCGATGAATATCTCCCTCTATAATCTCTCTTACACTATGATTACGGTTATGATCGCGAAATCGATCACAATCTGTCCAATAGATAAATTCATGATATTATACGTATAAGTATATGAAGATCGCGTAAATTTGATTGCAAATACCATAGAAATTGACGTGTACAGGAGGTGGGTCTGAACGGTCAGAACGAAAGGGAGAAGCAAAAAAAAAGTCGAGGGTGACACGGAGAAACGAAGGGAGTGATTTTGAATCGCACGCTGCAGCCTACGAGCGTAAATCAGCCACGATTCCTATGACACGATAGAGATGAATCGGTTCTCGATAGTCATAGCATTCCTCGATGCTTGAAGTGTTATTAGAAACATTTTGTTCACCGACGTTTCACGCTGGTAATCTTATTCGGTCAGTGTCACGATCATAATACCGATACTAATGCCAACCGATAGTCATCCCATATTTCTACAGAATTACTACACGTGAATACGAGCCAAGTGACAAAGTAATAACAAAGAATGACTTTGCATCTAAAGGATTGCTAGGATTCCCTCTGAATGTAGAACCATTAGTAAAGTTACCCCTCTTGTACGTCGATTAACTAAAGAAAATAATATAAAAATGAACTGAAAAATATAAGTCACGCAAGTTAAATACATGCAGACAAAAAATAATTATAAAAATCAATGTTGAATGTAGCAATAATATAACGGAGCACAAACATTCACCAAGTATCTACGAAGTCGATAAGTACGAGTCGATAAGTAGAAAGACGTGATCCACTTTATCAGCACATCTGTATTTAAGAATATTAAAAATGTAATTTGTTGTTACAAATTTAATTACTATCTTTGATTACTATCTGTACAAAGTTTAATATTTAAAATTATATAAGGATAAGTATCATATTTTAGAAACAAGAATCAAAAAAAAAAATTAAATTAAAATTCATAAATTGAAAAGAAGAATTTCAACTTACATTTCTTCGAAATTAGTAAATAAAAATTGAACATTTTAACTCTGCAAACACATTTTTTTTAATAAATGTATAAACTTAAGAAATCCATTTACCATGACGACCTAAATTAGGTATTTGCGATTTGAACGCAAGAAACGAAAGCACGAATCTGATTGGTCAAAAATGGATAATTTTGCTTTTGCCCTTAACTGTATTTATTCAATCTTTTTGTATACTGAATCTCTCTTTCTCTAATACTAATTATGATAATATAATATAAAAATAATAAACAGATTCATAAACTCCCACACCACAAAGTTCAAATATATATTGAATGTTGGTCTACCTTACACATGAGTTAAGAACGTAGTAGTCATATTGGCACCGTACCTAGCTATTACTTCAGATTAATATAAAACGTATTGTCTCACAAAACTGTGAAATTAATTCTAGAATTTTTACGCCATGATAGGCAAATTAATCTCCAGCGCATATCAAGCTCTACCGTATGTTATTATTTTGTATTTGAAACGATATTACGTGCTCCTTCCAGATTCCATCATAAAGGTTATGTTTCTTTACAGACGACTAATGTCGATAGGTCAAGCTAGTTCATCAATGATAATCAATCCATGGAGTCTTACTTTGAGTAGGTCTAGGTCAAGGTATCACTTTCCGCATCCTAATGAACGTCGACGTATTAAACGCCACGGTTGGGAAACAAGAATGTCAACTCCTAATGGTAGACGGATTCTTATGAGACGAATAGTGAAAGGCAAATATATACTTAGTCATTAAATGTTGTATCTCAGTTTATTAATAAAGAATTAGTTTTTCCAAATATGTACACTTATTGGCCATACATTTTATTTGATTAAAATTAGTTGTACTTAGCTATATATAAATTAAGGTGAAATGTTATCAAATAAAAGAATACAAATACTGTGCTGCAATATTGAATGTATTACTCTCAAGAAATATTACTTTGCACTAAATAGTACAATTCATATCAATTCAAGTTGCTTACATGTCCAATCAAAATGTGGCCATAGAGGAGCTTCAATTGTTAAAGTGTTTCCAAAAAACATTGGTAGAACTACTGATTTCAAATGAATGTGAGCAGGTATAATAGTCTGGTGCATAGGACTTACATATAACTGTTCTAAAATCTTTTTGTCCAATTTTAGTGGTGCAGGTTGAACAAGAAATGGATCGATTTTGAGAAAAGTGTCTCCTACTTTTTGAATCTGTGATGCACAAATATTATCACCTAAAACTGGAGAATATAAAAATGTTGATGAAAACAATCTAATTGCATGCCATTTTTCAGTGGATGATTTTATTTCCAACAGAGAACACAAATTAAATGTAGAACTGGATAATACTTTATAGTCTATCTTTAGCAATTTTATCCTCCCATATTTTTCATCAGAATTAGACCACGATGTAATAATAGTAGCCTGAAAGTTTCATAGATATAATCAATAATCTATATTGCAAAATCGATCAGCGAGGGAAAGCAAAAGAGAGACATAGAGAAACAGAAAAATAACTTACCCTTTTGCTGTTAGAAGTAGAGTTTGATATTAATCTCATACCCAAACGGTGTTTATCTTCTAATTTTCTCGGTACTCCAACTGTAATTACCCAATAACTATTTGCAAAAAACTTAGAATGAACGAATGCAAGATTCACAGCTCTTTCAACATTTTCATCAGCTGCTAAAAGTGTAACACCGCTCATATACCTAATTCAAAGATTAATTAACATATAAAAATACAAGAATAGAATTTTAACAATTAAAAATAAAAAATTCATACTTACCGTTCAGGACATCTAACTACAATTAAATTCGAATAATTTAACTGATCACAAATATATGGCAAAGCATCTTTTATTGCATAATCTACACCATTTGGTATATTATTACAAGTATTTCTAATCAACGGTTTACTACACCTTATTCCATAAGGTTTATTTAATGCTACTAATCCATCTGTTAATCAGATATTAAAAGTTGAATTCTTCAAGTAACACAAGTATATATCAATTAATAATTTATCACCTTTAATATAAATGATGTTACTTAGGAGATCTTCTGAAAATTCTTGTAATGATTTCCAAGGGTGAATTTTTTTATAAGGATGAATGTCCCTTAACTTTGATTGTGCAATACCTTTTACATAATTTCTTCTAAATACTTTTAAGTAAGGTATATATGTACACACACGCTTAAGAGTATAAAATTTAGTTGTCACCATTCTAGCTATATAAATTTGTATTTCTTCAATTTTAATAGAAAACTATAATTTTCAATTAACGGTACGGCTAATAAATCATATCAACATATAAATTACATTGGAAAATACAGGTTAGGCGGCAAATATGTATCATTGCAACATTTAAAAATAAAGGCGGATTCTTAATTGCGGCACACGCTATGAATGAAAATTGATAAATCCTGACGTTAATTAATACTGTTGAGAACACAAAACAATATTTCACATAAGGGAACTGTTTTATTCAGTAAAATAGTTGAAAGTAGATATATGTTTAGTAATGATTGCAATTGTACACACTTGAGAAATTCAATCTTTTACAGTGTCCATAAAAACGTTACCTAAGACAGTTAGACAGCAAATTGAGTAAAGATGGCAACCACCGTTGATTCAGTTAGGGAAAAAGCCCTTCAGGATTATCGAAAAAAGCTTATAGAACATAAAGAAGTGGAGTCGCGTCTAAAGGAAAGTATGTTATCTTTGAAACCTATAATAATTTTGTCTATTGTACTTTGCCGAACAATACGAAGTACCTAACCTCAATTTTGTATACATATACAATCATTATTATAAAGAAAATGCAAATTATAAGAAATTTTTAGCATAATTTTTATTTTTCT
This sequence comes from Xylocopa violacea, assembly GCA_963969225.1. Classification (NCBI taxonomy): domain Eukaryota; kingdom Metazoa; phylum Arthropoda; class Insecta; order Hymenoptera; family Apidae; genus Xylocopa; species Xylocopa violacea. The sequence continues at coordinate 30,353,464 of CAXAJV010000006.1, read as the reverse complement.
AGTGAGAGAACACCTTAAAGATTTAACAAAACAGTACGATAAATCTGAAAGTGATTTGAAAGCTTTACAAAGCGTTGGACAGGTATATTATATATTTTGTATTTAATGATGTTTAAGTTATAATGTGTCTAGTACAAATGTATAACGTTTTCATTTTAGATTGTTGGAGAAGTATTAAAACAACTTACGGAGGAAAAATGTAAGTCTATGTGTTACAATATTGTATTTGCATATAAAAGGTGCATCTAATTTTGTATATTTACAGTCATAGTGAAAGCAACAAATGGTCCTCGTTATGTAGTTGGATGTCGGCGTCAACTTGATAAAAATAAATTAAAATCTGGAACTAGAGTGGCTCTTGACATGACTACCCTTACCATAATGCGTTATTTGCCCCGTGAGGTAAAGTTTTTATCACAGATGATAAATATTGTAGTAAACTATAATCTATAATTAATATGTTTAGGTCGATCCTTTGGTTTATAATATGTCTCATGAAGATCCTGGTGATGTTACATATAGTGCAATTGGTGGTTTAAGTGAACAGATACGTGAACTAAGGGAAGTTATAGAATTACCATTACTAAATCCCGAATTATTTCAAAGAGTTGGTATAGCCCCTCCAAAGGGGTGTCTTTTGTATGGTCCACCAGGAACTGGAAAAACATTATTGGCTAGAGCAGTTGCTAGTCAATTGGATGCTAACTTTTTGAAAGTTGTATCAAGTGCTATTGTTGACAAATATATTGGTGAATCAGCAAGGTTAATTAGAGAGATGTTTAATTACGCACGTGACCATCAACCTTGTATCATATTCATGGACGAAATTGATGCAATTGGTATAAACATTATTGTTCATAATGGGGAGAATAAACGAGATATATTTTTAACCACTTATTTTTGTATAGGTGGTCGTAGATTTTCGGAAGGTACAAGTGCCGATCGAGAAATTCAAAGAACTTTAATGGAATTGTTAAATCAAATGGATGGCTTTGATTCTTTGGGACAAGTTAAAATGATAATGGCTACAAATAGACCGGATACGTTAGACCCTGCATTATTACGGCCGGGTAGATTAGACCGAAAAATTGAAATACCGTTACCTAATGAACAAGCACGTTTAGAAATTTTAAAGATCCACGCTCGTCCTATATCTAAACACGGAGAAATTGGTACATTTTGCTCTTAATACTTTTCTTGTTGTCTTCTTCTTTTCATTCTACATGTCCTAATAAATTTAATTTAATTCAGATTACGAAGCAGTAGTTAAACTTTCGGATGGATTTAATGGAGCTGACTTGAGAAATGTTTGCACTGAAGCAGGGCTGTTTGCAATAAGATTAGAAAGAGAATATGTAATACAAGAAGATTTTATGAAAGCAGTAAGGAAAGTCTCAGATAATAAGAAACTTGAATCTAAATTAGATTATAAACCTGTTTAATCGATATATATATTTATTATAACAGTTCATGCATTAAGCAATGTGTGCGTGGGTTAATAAAATGAACTTACTTTATTGTAATGCTATTTGTATTTTATAACAAAAAACATACATAAAACTTCTATTAAATAATTTGTATAAATTCAGTGTCACTTTATACAATTATACATACTTTTTATATGTATAGAAAGCATTTACAACTTCTTTAATATCGTCTATTACTAGTTATACATCAACTGCATTTGCGAGACGTGTTTTTTTGCGTTGCAAATAATCCTGGACATTGTCATATTTCCTTTTATACAAAATTGAAAATAAATTTTGTTGAGTGATATCTTTTCTTAATGTTTCCCAGTAACTGTTCAACTGGTCTATTTTATAATTAATTCCATCACTGAGTATGAAAGTATTATCCTTAAAATTGTATACTTTAAATCCAAGATCATTTAACATCCATAAATTGTTTTTATAAAGGTAGCATTCTATTGGTTCACAGTCTATAATTATGGATTGTACAAATGTTGTTTCAAAATTTAATTTTGATATGCTATTAATTATATAAATTAGTAATAGTGAACTATTGTAAAAGCTCATTACAACTAAAGATGAAGTTGTACTATGCAATGCAAGCCTCAGATGCTTAACAGGCAAAACTTCAACAGATTCTTCTAAGTTGCAATCATGAAGTTGTTCATTGAACTTCTCAATATCATGTTTAGGTATTTTATCATGGAAATCAATACATAATAATTCTTTTCCACACTTGTAGTCCCATAACATAAAAGTACCATCTCCTCCGCAAGAAATTAAAACACTTTTGTCATGAGGCAATTCCAAAATGTTTGTTACGAACTTTCTGTGTCCTAAACAGTAGTATACAATATTATATGAATTTGGAAACATAGATACTCTAATCTTTTCATCTCTGTCTGTCGTGATAATGTACTTTTGATCCTCTGTGATCAGTACATCAAGTAACATTGATAAATGTCCTAAAAGTAAGATTCCATTCTCAGGCTGGTTTTTAGGAAAAAGGTAAACGTCTCCGGTTTTATCAGCAACAACTATGTCGTTACTCGGAGTAAATTGTACTTTACTAGCAGCTCTGGGAAGTGTTTTATTAAGCAATAGATTCTGACTTTTTCTTTCATATAAACAAAGTTGTTTACGATTTGTACAGACAAAGAAATATTTCCCATCGCTTGAAAATGTTACATTCGTGATCATATGAAAAGTTTCGATGTTTACATTATTATGCAAATCAATTTTCTTGTCAGTTGGCAATTCAGGTAAACGTATTTTTGTTTCTGTGCCATTTTCAATATTATATAGTATGACGTGTTCATTATTGCATAAAATAATGTTCGATTCATATGTGCAAAAACTCATAATTGTAGTGGTAGCTATTTTCTACGCGACCGATCACGTAAAAGTAATATATTCAACTACAAAAACGTTGTAATTAAAATATTATATTATAAAAGAGCAAAACTCCAACGAAACAAATTCATGCTTCAATTATATCACGTGTGTTAAGTTTTATCAGTAATGCAAAAAATTGTAAACTTTCACTGCCACGTGAAATTTCGTAGTGGACATTACATGTTCATGTCAGTATACTAAGCTATAAAAGTAGTGCCAACTTTTTTTCAAAGAAGTTATAATATACACTGGTTTTTACTGAACTCTGAGCACAACATTAAATAAGAATTTATTAAAAAATTTCATTGTTAAATATTTTTCAAGCGTTGTACATTTTTGTTATTCAAAACATTCAATTTTTCAACATTAATGACGTATATGTATACATGGATATGCATGTGTGTATAACCACACAATAAACCGTCGCACAGATATCAAATCACTCGTGGCGTCATCTCTTCGGAAAGTGCTCAAACTGGTCGCACATCGTTACCGACAGTGAAGTAAAGCAGGGCCGACTGGTGGCGCCATCTCTGTAAAAAGTGCTCAAACTGGTCGCACATCGTTACCGACAGCGAAGTAAAGTAGGGCCGACTGGTGGCGCCATCTCTGTAAAGAGTGCTGAGACTGTTCGCACATCGTTACCGACAGCAAAGTGAAGTAGTGAATGACTAGTAGCGCCATCTCTTGGCACTGAGATGAAACTGAATTACAATAGGTTCGAGCGTTTGTTGCGTAGATGGCGCCACCTGCCTTAGAGTAGTTTACTTCGCTGTCGGTAACGATGTGCGATCAGTTTCAGCACTTCTTGGAGAGATGGCGCCATGAGTAATAAAGTTATCGGTGTGATGGTTGACTGTGGTAGTAATTAATATGTATGAGCGCTACGACGCAAGTTTCGCTTTCATTAAGTATGTGTGTGTGTCTACTTTCTAATACTATCACATTGTAGTCATCATTCATATGTGTAGCTATCATTTGTATAGCTCCGACTTGTAACAATAATAGAATTAAAATGATTAATTGCGTGAATAATATGTTTTTCAGGCATTCTTTGTGTTACAAGATATAATAGATAATAATCACATTTTGTATGCATGATAAAAATCTCGAATGTGTATGAAAGAACTGCTGGAAGACAAAATGTGTTTTTAATACAAAAGGTACAAAGGTATCTACAAATGTTTTTTATCTCGCGCATTCTTTGTGCGTCTTACATAGTTGAATACAATTAATTTCCGTGTTCTAATAATTATAAATATTTGTTCAAAGATTACAGTTTAATAAATTTATATTTCTTTTATACTTAAATTTATATTAAAATTTATATTGCCAAAAGCCAAGTGATATATATTTCAATATGTGGAAGCCGTTTGAAGCTGGTAGTTCGCCAGTTGATTGGTGTGAACGTAATTATAGTATTTCTTCTAGTATCGCAGAATTTATGAATACGGTTTGTAATTTATAATCATAAAAATAGAATACATCTTTTTTCTAAATTAGAACAAGATATTCAACTAAAATAATAACAATTTCATTCGCAGCTAAGTAATGTAGTATTTTTATTGCTTCCTCCTGTTCTTATGCACCTCTTCAGAGATTATGGACGATTTGTAAATCCTGGAATTCATATAATCTGGTTCTTACTAATGATAGTGGGTCTTAGTAGTGCATATTTTCATGCTACATTATCTCTTATAGGTAAGTAATAAATTGTTATGAACGTCATAGAATAGAAGTGTAAAAATGAATTGTTATTTTAAAATAGGGCAATTGTTGGATGAATTGGCAATTTTATGGGTGTACATGGCTGGTTTCTGTATGTTTTTTCCAAGAAGATATTTCCCAAATATTTTACACAATGACAGGAAACTTCTTGCTGTATGTGCAACATTGCCAACCCTGATTGCAACTGGTTTATCATTTATACATCCTGCGATAAATGCATTCGCCTTAATGAGTCTTGGTATACCTGCATTTGGATTTATGATCGTTGAATTAAAAAGGTAAAATTTTTAATTCATATCCATATAACATTTCACGATGTAATGTCTAATTACATCATTGCGCATGCTTTTCTTAAGGACAAAATCAATGAGGGTTTATAGATTGGGTTTACGATGCGGTGCTGTATGGTTATTAGCAGTTGCTTGCTGGCTGAATGATCGTTTATTTTGTGATACATGGTTGAACTTGAATTTTCCATATTTACACGCACTTTGGCATTTGTTTATTTTTATTGCAAGTTACACGGCAGCTGTACTTTTTGCATATTTCTCTGTAAAAGAGGAGAAACCACAGCAATCACCAGTATTAAAATATTGGCCAAAGGATGACTTTGAACTTGGTATACCATACGTAACTATTAGAAGTTATATTAAACTAGATACTAATACAAATATATAATTATATATATGAATATTATAAAGGGTTGCTTTATGTATGTATCGAATAACAATCAGTAATTTCAAGACACAATACTTTTAATGTGCTTACTTAAAGAATTTGACTTTATACTAGTATTTTTACAAGAAAGAAACATACTTTATTAATCTCGTTTAGGAAGCAGATTTGTTTTCTTAAATTTGTGATACTATTCTAGTTATTCTAGTTTTTATACAAATATATGTGACTAATAAATTAAGTAGATAACTTTAGAGATGTAATTTAAGATAGTATAAAGAAATATTTATTGTCTCGACAAATGTGAAAATTTACATTGTTATAATATATTTATGTATTGGAAAAAAAGAGTGAATGTGATGTGAATATAATGTTTTTGTTCACAACCTTATACTATCTTAACCAATACATTTTTTTACATTCACTTTTTTTTTCATATCACTTGTATCTGAGCAGAAGGTACATCAGTTTTTTAAATCTAGATTTTTTAAGGATATCTTTATTGCATTTTGCTGTTCTTCGTATATATATAATAAACTTTAACAAATTAACATTTATAAAAACAAATTTTATGAGATTCTGTAAGTTAATTTTCCATTTCTCCTCTAAAAACAACAATATTCTTATCAGTTTCATAGATTTTTACTTCGTACAAAAGATTTGGATTAGGCATAATTGTTTTTAATCGATTAAAAATAAAGATGGCTACATTTTCTGTAGTAGAAACAACAGTTTTAAAATAAGGTACATCCTTATCCAAATTCTTATGATCTAATTCGTCCATTAATACTTCTTTCATGTACAATTTCAAATCTGATATGTTCATGACCATTCCTGTAATAGAATTTACAGGTCCACGTACAGTCACTTCAACTAAAATAAAATGTATTAAAATTTTGTAAATCTGATTAATGTAATAATAATTACCTATATAATTGTGACCATGGCCCCAATAGTTGTTGCATTTTCCATATATCTTTTTATTCTCCTCCTCAGATAAATCTTCACTGAAAAAAATGTTCGGTTATTAAATAATTTTTGTGCAGGAATAAATGATATATACAGTACTTGTGTAAACGATGACAGCTGGATATTATTTCCTTTCTTGTTAAATAAGCGATTGGACGTGCCATTAGATATATGTATCAATCCGAAGTATAATTTGATGTCGTGAAATTTATTTACATTACTACAAATGCAAAAAGAGCATAATTGTGCAAGAATACAGTTACAAAAAAGGACTGTTCAAGAATAATAAAAAATTTTTTTTGTTACACAGTATTCTATGTATAAGATTTGACTACTTTTAAATATTTCATAAATAATACTATGCTATTTATATGCGTTCAATTATCTGTTGTATCGAGAAACAGTGTACTCGGAATGGGAAGACTTTATCAAAGTAAACGACAAAGATATCCACTGAACCAATCCGAATACAATAATTGTATATCGGACTTAAGGAAATGTGCGTGTTACGACAAGAGCTTAGGTCAAAGTTGGTGAGTTTGTAAGCTCGCTCAGTGTGTGGTATAAGTGATTTTGTATTGTGAAGAGTACTAACATTTTATAAATTTCAATTTTTGTAAAAAGTATATCGGATATTTATTATTTTAATATGAATTCTGAAGTTTAATCGTACGACGGTCGTTGTTGCTTTCAATACGTCATGCCGGTAACGCCCTAGACCTTATAATAATTAGTCATATCGCGGAATGTATAAAGTATAATACGATCTAATCCAAAAAGAACATAAAATTAGTTTAAATAATAACATCACTTTGCAAAATGGATAGCAAAGGCAGAAAGATCATCGTTTGTGACAATGGAACAGGGGTAAGGTTATGATTTTATTCGTGTCTTGCTTTCATTTCTTCTACGTGTTTTAGATAAACAAATTTTTTGTATATTTTTTCTGTTAATGTCAATAATACAATAGTAAACTTTTGCAGTTCGTAAAGTGTGGATATGCAGGAGCAAATTTTCCAGCACACATATTTCCATCTATAGTTGGGCGTCCTATTATCAGAGCTGTCAATAAAATAGGGGACATTGACGTGAAGGTATATTTCCTAATTTCCTAAGCAGAATAATTTAAGTGGAATATTTATCGCGATTTATATTAATTGTTCAAAAGTCAAGCATTAATTTATGGAAAATATTTGTTGCTTCGTAAACCAAACTTGATGCAGACTTTGTACAATACAAAATTAAAGGTTTTATCTTAACCATACGGACATATTCTCATAACTAATCATTGTTAAACAGTTTATTAATATGTTTACTTAATTTTCAGCAAGAATATTGTATCCGTGTAAGTCACTTTATAATATTACACTGTGTGTCCCAGAGTTTAAATTTGATTGAAAATGCATTTGTCATTTATTAACCACTTTCACTAACCGATATCGAAGTGGATTGTACATGTCGAAAGTAAGATAGTATTTTTAAGATAACTGGAATATATAATACCTTTGATAAAAATTTAATTGGTAACTGGCAATCATAAAATTGTATATTTTATTTCAATGACTTGCATCAAAATTTATCCATTATATTGCAATAATCTAGTATATTCGATATTCTCTTATCTAATAGGTATAAGATGTAAAATATTACAAAGTAAAATGTTTGCAGTGATTGAATTTCTACTTATATTGTTGTGTAGGTTTTTATACATAATATTTTTGATAATTATCTAATATATTTATGTCCTTACAATTGCTCTCATAGGATGTGCTTAACATGCCTGTAAGTTTATTGCATTTCTTGATGCTAATAAGTACATTAATTAGAATTGTAGGTGTCAAATTATATTTTTGCACCTGTAATTTTCAGATTTATTTAATATTATTTATTTTTCAATAGGACATTATTGTTACTCTACTTATTTTTATTTATATATAAATCACAAAAATTTTAACATTTAGTGTATTACATTATTTAATATAAGGCTATATGAACTTTAAAAGACAAAAGGTAATGTTGTAAAAATTCATTTTTATGTATATTTGTACTTAATTCCATCCAAAATATTTTCATGAAGAAGTTAGAATGAATTAAAAAGTTATTGAAATACTAACAGTTTGTATTAACATGCATATTTTATAGCATAATGATATACATAGTCATGTTTATCTTATTGTGTGTTATTGTAACAGGACTTAATGGTTGGTGATGAAGCTAGTAAACTTCGTTCTATGCTAGAGATTAGTTATCCGATGCAAAATGGAATTGTTAGGTGTGTATTTAAGAATATGTGATCTGCATGAATTATGAAATATTTAATTATTAATATACCTATTAGAAATTGGGAAGATATGTGTCATGTATGGGACTATACATTTGGCAAAGAGAAAATGAATATTAATCCCAGAGAGTGCAAGATTTTATTAACTGAACCACCAATGAATCCTATCACAAATCGTGAAAAAATGGTTGAGGTAAAATAAAATTATAGTTATGAATTTTGTTCTGTAATACTCGTGAAATGTTAAAACAATTTTTCTAAAGGAATACGGCTGATATTTGAAAACCTTCAAAATTTCAATTTAATGTTTTTAGTTTCTCTAATAGTGATTTATAACTGTTTTAGATGATGTTTGAAAAATATGGTTTTGCTGGAATGTACATTGCAATTCAAGCAGTACTTACATTATATGCTCAAGGATTGATTAGTGGTGTTGTAGTAGATTCTGGTGATGGAGTTACTCATATTTGTCCTGTATTTGAAGAATATGCTTTACATCATCTTACTCGACGGTTAGACATAGCCGGTCGGGATATCACAATGTATTTAATAAAACTTCTTCTATTACGTGGTTATGCATTTAATCATTCTGCTGATTTTGAAACAGTTAGAATGTTAAAAGAAAAATTATGCTATATTGGATATAATATTGAAACTGAAGAAAAGTTAGCTCTTGAAACAACTGTCTTAGTTGAATCATATACCGTAAGTAGAGTTTCACGATGTATAGGTGTTACATATATATCTTGTAGTATACAATTTACAAAATTATTGATATGTATTTCAGTGAGTAATTTATAAACATTTTTTAGCTTCCTGATGGAAGAGTGATAAAAGTAGGAGGAGAGAGGTTTGCAGCACCAGAAGCTTTATTCCAGCCTCATTTAATAAATGTTGAAGCTCAAGGAATTGCCGAATTGGTATTTAGCACTATTCAAGCAGCTGATATTGATATAAGAAGTGAATTATATAAACATATTGTACTGAGTGGTGGTAGTACAATGTATCCAGGGCTTCCATCTAGACTTGAAAGAGAAATTAAACAACTTTACCTCCAAAGAGTATTAAAGAATGATACCTCAAAGTTAAATGTAATTAGAAATTATTTTACATATTCTTTGTAATTTTGTGATGGATACATTATTTTACTTTTTAATATCTTCCTAGAAATTTAAGATAAAAATCGAAGATTCTCCGAGGCGTAAAGATATGGTTTTCATGGGTGGTGCGGTATTAGCAGAAATCACAAAGGATCGTGAATCAGTATGGATAACAAGGGAAGAATACGAAGAGAAAGGTCTTAGTGTATTAAAAAAGTTAGGCTCTTATGAATCATAAGGAAAATAGTTACTGAAATGTAGAAAAGGAAAATACATTTTTTAATATTTGAAGTCATTTGAAAGTGTAAAGTTTTTATATTTTGCATTCAAAATCGATTTGTATTAAATTGTTTTCAAGTGCACATAGATTCAATATAGAAACAACGAATGTAATTGAAGAGATAAATAATGCGGTATTATATATTTAAAAAAATGCTAATTTTTTAAAAATTAGAATTCATCTCTTATTTAACGTATATTTTTTAATCTGGTGTCCATTAAATTTAATATAAATAGATTTACATTTTCGAAATAACTAACAATTACTTTTTAGAGTATTGTATACTCTATATGTGTATGATTGCCATGATGGATATAGTATATTTATAAATGATATACATTGTAAATACATTGATTATCAGTACTTCCTCTATGTTCAATTAAAATACAATTTAATTTTTTATTGATAGGGATATAATATAAATTGCAAGTAATTATACATCAATTCTGTTTAGTTTATAACTATTTTAAAAAGTTCAGTTTATACATACATTGTACGTATAATGATATAGCAATTTGTTAGTATAATGGCTAAAATTGGATAATCAAATTTGTACATAGATTAATTTATATCTTTTATTTGTGAAAGTATATATTTTATGAACCAATTAAGAACATGCACAATTTTTGTTACAGAATTTTTTAAATTTAGAAATACTTTTCTTATACGTATACAAAACATTAAAAAAGTAATTTTAAAGAATTGATTTTTAAATAAAACAACAGATTCTGAGTTTTAGCCATTATTGTATTTTACAATAGTTTGTAAGGAAACAGAAAAGCATTTATATACTTCCTGTATCCTCTTCTGACATTTATAAAATGCAATTGCTGAATCAAAATTCAGATCTCAATGGGAATAGAGGATACAGGATATAAGAGTATTTTATATAATGTATATATATACATATAAAACTTTCTCTTAATTTTAGTCGAGTAATTTGTAGAAATAAATTTATTTCTTATGAAAGTTCTTCCACTACTTTAAAAACCTTATATACATATATATATATATATATATATATATATATATATATATATATATATATATATATATATATATATATATATATATATATATATATATATATATATATATATATATATATATATATATATATATATATATATATATATATATATATATTTGGAACATAACAATAGCTTTTTCGTTATAAAATATTCAATAAAAAATATGTAATTTTTCCACGTGTAACAGCTGGAAAGGGATAAGGAATTGTCATCAAAGCAATGGATACAAAATAATTACAGCAAATCTACAACAGTCTTTATTATGTTTCTCCATTTGACCTTTATATTGTGTATCAACGTACACCTTTTATGTATAAATAAAAATAACAATATAATTTGTATTATACAGTTTCATATTTAATTGGATATATAATGTAACAATAGATAAATGTGTATGTATTCAATTTGTTAAGTTTTGTACAAGTGAATTGCGAGAGCATTCTGTATAACAACAAAGTAACAAGCTGTTATTTAAAGTAAATATAATTTACAAACAGTGCTTTAGCGCATGTGTCCCACATTATAAAGTTATCTTGGAAGTGTATATAATACCTTTTTACGCTTTAATAAATCACTTTCAATGTAACAGTTTGTATCCTGTTTTACTAAGCTATGTATAATATATATATATATCGATCATGTTAAGCAAATAAAAAAAATAGTATACATATAAAACACTTTCATTTATACTTGGGAAATTTTTTTCCGAATTTCTAATCTTTTAACTTCTGATTTCTTTTTTCATGTAATAATACATCAAAAGCATGAAAACGTTTTGATGTGATAAATGAGGAATTGGATGGAAAATATGAAAGTTCCATTGATTATTCTTAGAATGTAATTGGTTTATCCTTACATTGATCAATACAAAAACTAGTGAAACGTTTAAGGAACTTTGGGTACTCCCTTTTATAAAGAGCGCGTAAGACAGATGCTGGAGCCCATCCACCAGGATTAACTATAAAATTAAAATAAAATGATGTTATCAATGTATTCGAACAGTAACACATTGATATAAAAATGGTTTAATACAAACCAACAGAACAATAAGTTATTTTGCATGTTATATTTTCCCTTTTTATTTCATCTTCATCTTTTGGAGGATCAATGAAGGTTTGACACACAAGACAAACAGTTAAATAAACTCTTACACATTTTCCAGTGTTTGGCTGTAAACATTTTAAAATAGGTAAGGAAAATGTAAAAAAAATTATTCGCTTTTCTATATCTGTATAAAACTTACTGGATAATTAGAGTGTTCTGTACTATGATTACAAACTATCCATAAATCTTGTGCATCGGGATCTTGATCGTCTGAGACCTGGCGTATATGCGACCAGAACAATGCGTCTCGCTGGCTTGCCGGCCAAATTCGCTTATGCGTTTGTAGAAATATTAGAGTGTCTTTGGAAATATTTTCAACCACAGTCATATCTTCGAGTGTAGCCTCCCACCCTGCTCTGTATTCAGGACTAAAGAATATTTCACAAACTTCATGACCCGTAACTCCTTTTACAACATGACAAGCTTTCAAAGGATCTACTACTAAGCCATCCGCTTCTTCTTCGCGTCTGTACATTCGCATATCACCATCTTCAGCGAATAATTGCCATCCACCAGCTCCAACTCCAAGTCGTGCATAATGTAATTGTTCCATCGTTATTTTTTCGATCTAAAGACAATTATAATAACAAATCGAGTAATCAATTTGAAGTTTTTATAATGATTCGATTGTGTAATCACATTATGTTTCCAAATGCGTATGCTTGTTTTGATACCGGCATTTTGTAAACACTGTAGGTCATTCTCGTCTTTAGTCTATATGAAAACAAACTTGTAAGATCGGAAACCGAAAACGAGAGTGACCCAAATAATGTGTAATAATAGTGTATTATAGATATTTTAAAACTAGTTACCTCTGGCCAAAGTCTGTGCTTAACTGCTGACATGGTAGGTGTAGTTAAAATTGAAACTGATTTTTGTTTTAAACGATCCCTCAATTGATTTTCTTCATCAATTTTATCTAATCCAGTCTCTACTGCATCATAGAATTCTTCATCACAGAGCGCGCTATGTGGACCTTCCTTAAACAGTGAAGCTTTTGTTTACTTCTATAGTACACCTTTTTTTATGCATTACATGAATCACATTAGTTCACGTAATCTAACCTCATAATCTGGACCTCCATGAATAAGGACTCTAGGTCTAGGAGAATCACCTTGTTGCATTACAACTTGTTCTTTCAGAGCTTTGTAAAGTTCTTGCACTTTTCGTTTTTTCTCAACTTCCTTTTCCCATCTACGACGCCATGCATCCTCTCTCTGTACCATTACTTCGACGCAATGTTGTAACGTTGCCAACACACCTTCACTAGTTGCCTTAAATGTTATTGCTTCACCCTTAAAGTCTACAGACTGTTGAGCTGGATTAAACATTGTCTCAACTTTATTTTCTGAAATAAATATTTTATGTTTGATTAAAAAATAATACAAATAAATAAATTATTTGACAAATGAAACAAACTATAGAACAATTGAATACAGATACAGGACAAATGAATATAGATAAACAGGTATTAGCACTTTGTATACCTTTCGAGGAAATATTTTTAGCATTCTCTGCACAGTTATCAAAATACTTTTGTAGAGTGTCAATTTGTTTGATCAGAATATCTCTGAATGTTTCAAGTTCAGCTAACTTCTCTTTCAATCCTCTAACTCCTCGTTTGGTAAAACTACCTGCACTTGTAATAGATTGTGTATTTGATACAAGTGAAACAGCACTACCATGACGCTTTAGACTGTTCTCACTTCCATAACCAGATTCTAACTATATATAATAAAAATTAGCATAATTTATTTTCTACACGATATATTTTAATCACCTACATACATATAATAAATGTACTTTGATACATATATTCAAAATTAACTGTTCTAACATTGATTCAATACAACATGTAAGTTCCAATACCTTATAAGATTTTAAAACATCTACCCAGCGCTGTTTTTCTTCTGGACTGGTTGCTCTTAAATACCATACCAAGCAATCATTTACAGATACATCAAATCTACATTCGTCAAACTCATGGGCCTAACAAAACAAACAATATAGAGTAATATCATAAGCTAATGTTAGTTTTACTAAAGAAAGGAATAATATAAAACTCATCATTATACACTAATTCATACCTTAATATTAGCTTTATATAAGCTTATTGAACCTCGACAACCGAATCCACTGTCCTGCTCAGATTTGTAATAAGATAAAGTACCATCTTTGAGAACAATAAATCTACTTTGCCAGCCATGTATATAATTTGTCCATTTGGATAATGTACCCTGAAGCTCTGGAACCACTACACCGTCCGAACCTTCTTCATCTACATCATCAGCATCTATCTCTCCTTCTGTACACTCGATATCCTCGTTGGCAAGTCGAACCGTTTCTATTTCATCGGCCATTCTTACGAATAAATATTGCTTTCGTAGAGTCAATTACTTTTAAGATAAACTCAACATACCCGAAATAATATTTTTAAAGTTATCCTGACGCGGGACAATCTATCGATAGTTACTCTACAGTAGTTTAAAAATTGCTAGGTAATCGGTTAGTAATAGCTCACGAGATACATTTCAAACCATATCGACCATTTATTATCATACGTAATACTATGCAAAACGTCTTATCAAGTAAATGAGACATCAACAGCTTGTATTTTTTTGCAAATAACAAGACTAAGTGACAAATAGAAAATCAACAGTTTTACTTATGCAGTATCTTCATGAGCGTTTCATGTGCACTCTAATCTTTTTCCATTGGCTATATTCTTAAATTGCGTGATTTATATTCTTTGTAGAAATATCAACTATTACTATTTCATAGAAAAGAAATGGTACTCTTCTTAAGTAAATAACAAACAAGTAGGAAAACACAACGTAATATTTTTTCTTTCTTTATAGAATAGAAATCAAATCAATGCAATTCGAGCATCGATTAACAATACTGATGACTATCGATAAATATCGAAAAATGCATTTTGGTTTAAAAGCTATTTAGAGACCGCCGGTTTAGCAGATTACCATGAATACACGTGAAGAAATTATGGTTGCATCTACAATATTCCAGAAAATAATGTTATTTGTGGCTTATTTTATTATATTTTCTATGGTATCGGACGCTTCAGTGCATAGATTAAATGTTCCCAGAGTTTTGTTACCTGTATTTAATGATTTCGCTGTTAATTTTACACTCGAAGTTACCGATGGTGCTTGTTATCAATGGTAACTAATATTTCTTTTATAACTTAAACGTACTAATTTATTATTTATTGGTCCGATATTTGAATTTAAGAATGTGTTCACTGTTCAAGTTTAAATTCTCAATTACTTCAAAGTCAGATGTAATTTTTTACACATTTATAACCCTACTACAATATTATATTGAAAAAGAAATTTACTTAATAACAGGTCAACATCACGAGTGGATATTATTCAACTGATTCCTATAAATGAAAATGTTGAAAGAACTTGTTCTTCTGCTATATTAATTCAAACAATAACAAGAGAGTCTACCAGAAACACTGCGATAGTATTGGCGGAAGACGTTAATACAGGACAATTTTTAAGATGCGATGTTATAGTCGATGCGATTTTTTCCTTGAATCTTGTAACAACTACAAGAGAATTATACATAGAAGAGGCACCAGAGGCATTTGAAGTACGTGCGTACGATGAACAAGGTAAGAATTTATATCGACAATATACGTATTATATTTTTTTAATGTTGTTGATTTTGATGTTAATATGCTTTAACAGGAAATGAATTTACTACTCTTGCTGGAGTAGAGTTTCTCTGGAGTATAGACAATGCTGATAAGCATATGCCAGATTCTAAGATTCAGCATGACATTTTAAGATTCATGACTTATCAGGAATCACAATATGAAACTCCACCCACTGTAGCTGCATTAGATTCAACTGGCAAGAAAGGGCATATTGTATTACTGGAAGGAATAAAGACTGGTACAGCAAAGGTATCGGAATTGACTCTAAATGGATCAACGGTATAGTTCCTAAGGGAGGGATCCTAAGTGGATTGATATTATAAATAAAATTTATTTCATTGTAGGTATCTGTAAAATTACCTTATCTAGAATATAAACATGTTCCGCCAATAGAAGTTGAATTGATAGTAATAGCTAATTTAATTATCATTCCATCGGACATAACAGTTATGATGTATGATAGCTTTAAATATAAAATAATGCAAGTAAGTATATTATTATTTGTGATATGTATGATACATATATGTCAATGTTAATTGTATTATTAATATGTTTATAGGCTCGGCAAGGTCGCTTAGAGGAAATAAATTTACCATCCAGTCAGTACTACTTAGAAGCGGAAAATCCGGACATATTAGAAATTGATAACGATCGGGATTGTGCATACGCTAAATCCTTAGGGCGAACTAAAGTGTTTTTACACGATAAAAATGTTCGTGAAGAATATCCAGTCATTTTGCCATCTGCTACAGTTAACGTTAATGATGTAGCCTACATTAGTCTTGCTGTTTTACCTAATAGAAATTGGGGTTTAATACTTGGTCGTACTCACGAAATTGTAGTCGAATTGTACGACAGTAAAGATCACAAATTTCACATTGGAGAAGGTGTTGAAGTGTCAGTAAAGTTAAATGAATATTATTTTGAGCCAAAATTAATAACACAAAATGGTACTTATATCGTTGGTGTGCCCATCACATGTGGAACAATGACTATTAGTGCAACTCTGCATGGCATAATTGATAAATATGGTAAAAAAGTTCCTCTCACTTCACGTCTTACTACAAAAACTGAGCTTTTGATTCATACTCCAGTTACTATCCAACCCAAAGTATTGGCTGTTCCATGGGACTTTAAAGCTAAATCAAGGTTATTATTAATTATATCAACTTTGCCTTTAACTAATAATAATTATAGTTTCATTAAACTCTGTTCAACTATTAATAATTATTATTGTAGGTACGATATAGTATTAAAAGCAAATGGAGGAGATGGATCGTACGTATGGTCAAGCAAACATCCATCAATAGCAACAATTTCTCAAAATGGAGGAATGAGAATTTTATCAGCAGGTGCAACAGAAATCAGTGTTGCGATGACAAGAAATCAATATAATAAAGATATAGCAAGGGTGTACGTATTAGCGCCCACAAAATTAAAAGTAATCGAATATAGTATGGAGGCTGCTATAGGAGAACCAATTTATCTCCACATAGCGTTATATGGAAAGCTAATTAATGGAACAGACTCGAAAGAAATTCCTTTTAATGATTGCAGAGATATAAATTTTGAAACGTACATTCCAGATGGTAATTTTGTACAAAACGATAGTAAGCTTATAGAGCCTGTAGGGATCGCATGCGCTGTTATAGCTGTAACTAGCGTAGATATCGGAACATCTGAAGTAACGGTAGTGTACAACGCCAATGGCCAATATTTAACTGATAATATCACTGTGTCGGCCTACGAACCTTTAATAGTAATACATCCGAGTAGTAAAGAAAGTTTACTAACGGTGGGCTCGTCGAGAAAAATAGTTTTTAAAGGTGGACCTCATCCATGGTCTAGTAAGCCTCAAAGTTATTTGAGAAAAATTCAAGTATCTGAAAAAAAAGTAGCAGAAGCAACAGCACGCGAGGATTCACCAGCTGAATTATATGATTTATCTGTGTTCGAAGTAATGTGTAAGGCTTTAGGCGTGGTAGATGTAACGTACACGATTTCAAATATTCCTTTATTGCCAAACTGCAAGAGTACATACGCATCCGAAACGGTAAAAATTATTTGCGGCAAACCGAGGCATATTTATCTTCAGCCTGAATTTAAAGATAGTATAAATTGCCCTATCAGTCTTAATACAGAAAGGATAATGGCACACAGTGATAAAAATTTGAAACTAATTACGATAGTAAAAGACGAAGAAGGTCGAACTTTCGATAATATTACGAGTCTTCATATTGAATGGCTTTTGAAACCTTCGACTATAGGTTTTGTAGAAATGCCATTCGGTTCTTTTGAGGAAACAGTTATGGATATGAATGTAATTTTGCCAAAAAATTATTATCAAAACGTCATTTTTAAAAAGCATTTTGGTACTCTTACATTATCAGCAAAAGTTACAGGTTATCAGAAATATATATTGAGCAAATTGAAAATAGTTCCTGAATGGCCACCTTTTGCAATTGAAACTGAAAGAAAAATCTATGAAACTCCTCTTATAGAAACATTTATAGATATAGTTTTAGTTAATGATACCAGTATTACACCTAACAAATTAATGGTATTAAATGATCCTACTGCAAAATATTATATGCAAGTGAGTCAAGGTTCTGGTTATTATGAATTTGTATTAAGTGCAGATCATATTGCAGACGTTCGATACATAGAATCCTCAAAAGCAATTAGTCTTGCACCAAAAAAATCTGGAGTACTTCATTTATCTTTGGTAGATCTTTGTTTACCATCGAAGCCGGCTGAGGCTATAATTGAAATACAGCAACTTGCCGTGATAGAAATAGAAACGGTGAATAAGATTGAAAAAGGCAAATGTATAGTAGCTGCATTGAAACTTTACGATACGAACGGTCACGTTATAAAATTACCATCGTTAAATGCCTTAGAATTTAAAGCTGAAATTGATAATGGAGGTATAGAAGTTAAACAGTTACTTGCTAGCGAACATGGCAATCCTCCTTACAGCCAATTGTTATATATGATATATGGGATGGCTGAAGGAGAGTCTCAATTAACTTTTGTCAGTAAAGGAGGTGATAAAGAGATACAAAGTGAATCAGCAACTATCCAAGTCTTTCTTCCTTTAAGAGTTTTTCCAAAAAATTTAACGATATTAGTAAAGACTGTTTATCAAGTTCAAACAACAGGAGGCCCATCAAATGCAGAAATTGAATTTTCCACGCAAGATAATGATATTCTAAGTGTTGACCATAATGGCATATTCGAGGGAAAGTCAGTTGGGCAAACAAGAATTATTGTCAGGGCTATTGGTCTCAACGCTAAAGGCAATAAAATTATTTATTCCGAAGATTATGCAGATATATATGTACTGTATCTTGAAGGAGTTAAAATTGTTGTGCCAACAAGTAGGGTAAAAGTGGGAGCGACGTTTCCACTTTGGGCGTTCGGTATCCCGGAACATTTAACTCCTCTTATTATAGGATCTATGCAACTACAATTGAGTTTTATGTGGTCGACCAGCGATTCTAGCTTGGTGACATTGCATAATATGTACGAAGGTACTGGTATTAACATTCGGTATCAAAATGAGGTATCTTTGAGGGCTAAAGCAATTGGTCCTGGATTGGTAACTATTTATTTAAATGTTACAATGCCGTCTAATACATTGGCTGGTTTTAAAAATGATGTAACATACAATACATTTGTAAAAGTTGACATTTTCGAGGAGTTGCGTTTAACACATCTGGGATTACCTCTGAACGTACCGGTAATACTAATGTCTCCGAATTCTGTCTTAAAATTACACACAAATCGTGATAAGCATGGTTCGACCACATATAAAATATCATCAACTATACATGGAAATGATTCAGAAGATTCACATGCTTTGACACCGCCATCCAAAACTGTTACTATTGATAAAAATGGCATCATAAGAGCCGGTGAAAATTTTGGGAAAATAGTTATTTCTATTACAAATACAGAAGCATATAATTTGAAGCAGTCAATAACTGTTATTGTTGAGGTAAGATTCATATTATCATATTATATTTTATATATAGATTTTTTTAAATTTGTATACTACATTTTATTTACAGATCAAACCAATACATTACATGATGTTATCCTTAAACTCAATTTTACGGATTCGAAATGGAGAAGAATTAAACATGTTACCTAAGGGTATGGAATTGGATTATGTTATTGAGTATTATGACAATGTTGGAACAAAGTTTCATGCTGCTGAAGTTGATACCAAAACTGTATTAAATCGCGCTGATCTTGCGTCGTTTGTTAAAAGTTCTGAAAATGTAGTGACAGCGAAATTTGTTGAAAATGGAGACCTTGTTGTAAAAGCATACAATGAGAAATATCCTAATGCAATGTTCGACTACGTACATATGATGATTGGTGATATAGTATTCCCAACAAAGGTAATTTATACATCTTAAATAATAGTACTTCATATGTGTAACTAAATAATTTATTACATTATAGACAACGCTAACAGTTGGTGATATAGTATGCTTTTCAATGCCACTTTTATCTCCTGATGGCGATCCCGGTTACTGGCAATCGTCTGCACCCGAGGTATTAACTGTGGACCCCATTACAGGAATAGGTCGAGCGAAAAATGTCGGTTACGCAGTGGTAAAACATAGTCTTGCAACACATATGCAAGGCGAAATAGAAGTTAATATTCAACCCATTGCAAAAGTATATATATTTACTGAATTATATGTAGATATAATATTAATGTAATTTCAGGCTATACATGTGATTATTTTTATGCATGCAGGTATCAATTGTCCCACTAAGGGGTCGAAATATAACAGGGACTGAAACATTTAGTGTTCCTCTTGTACTTAAGAGTAAAGACGAACAAGTGAAAGAAAATAATGTTCTATCTAGAGGACTAGGTGGTTGTAGAACATTCAGTTCGTTTACTTTAAATTCATTCCCATACACATGTAATATACAGTTTGTTTCATCAACTTCGTGTATTGGAGTCAAGGATTTGTTTCTTGTCAAACCGCGATTCGATATTACAAGCGGTACGTTTGCTTTGATCTCACAGTATCATGAAAAACAGCATTATGTTATTTACTTTTAAATATTCGTTTATTACAGGTTTCTATTACTGCGATGTAATACCAATGGGTTCTCCAAATGTAGTTTCTAGCACACTGGAAAGCCGTATTCAGATAAGTGCGCAAAGTAAGGATATTGAAGCTGTACCTTTAGAAGTTACATATCTCCCACCTGTTTACATTGATGCCAAGGAAATTGTTTTTATCAATACACATTCTCAAACCATTCCGACCGCGTTGCTTGAAATATATGGCTTGCAATCTGTATTAGATCATCTTACGGTAAGAGAGAGATAAAGAGAAAAAGCTTTAGCTTTTTTTAGTTAAATTAAATTTCTAAATGAGTTCTTTCATTCCGATTTCATTCTTGTTTAGATCGATGTACCCGATGGAATAGCCATAAGTGCTCGACAGTATATTTCAAAGTCTACGATGCAATATAAGTTTCGTTTGATGCATAACCAGGAGGAAGTTCAAGGTCAAAAAGTTATCATAGCAAATGATATTACAAAGCAGAATATTTCTGTAAGTAAACCAAAGAATGAGTACAAAATTTTGTAATTTATTATAACCGACAATTTGCCTTTTTGTAGCTCTTTGTACGTGTAACGAAATACGAAAATTTTATACCATTATCCGGTATTCAATGGGTAGATTACATGTATTTCCATCGTTATACATTTGGAACATTTGCTGTTGTTGTGATTACTTTCTTCTACAGTGAGTTTTCTTTAGTTTTACATTATTTTATATCATACATATAGAGATACACACATATAGATAAAATGTTAATCCATTTTATTTTGCAGTATGGAAAAATAAAATGGCAAATATCGACTTAAATATAAAAAATAGAACAGTTTTCGGTAAGTATAATATTTTGATAACATACAACCCTTTATTGCGTTTATAAATAACTAATAACTATTTAATTAGAATTCATTTTTCACAGCTGACAAATGTCCACCGCAACTGAAAAAAACTAGTACTCCGTGTTCAACTACATTAAATAGTACAAACATGTCTATTTCACGAAGTCCAGTCACACCTATAAGACCATTTTCTTCATTCGATCCTATTTACGGCGACCCACGTGGCCTTTATTCTACGAGTAAACGTAATAGGTCATTGAATACTTAATAAAATAAACCACGAAAGAAAAATAGCTTCAACATAAAGATATAATGTACTTGTGTTGGAGCTATACCTATTAATTACATTTATTTGTAAACAAATATTTAATTGTCAAATATTTGACTGGTGCCTTACTGCCAAAAATTAATTTTTATCAGGAAATTAATTATTATTTGTAACAAGGATCTTTACGTTTTCTATGATATCACTACATACTAATGTTAGATACTAGCTATAAGGCAATGTACATTCTGTAACATAAAATCTAAGTTATATAATTTTATAGATAGCAAAACTTTTACAGTAATTCGAGGCAATTATACTTCAGGCATATGTTAGCTACATTTGGTTTACAAATTTAAGGTATATGGTTCCTAGTCATATAACTGATAATTTATGTAATTACAAACAATGATGTTCATTTAATTACCTGATACATGTATGATCTCGAATGGTAATGCAAAGGTAATAATAGTAAATTGTCATATTCTTCACGCTTGTACCATAATTCTCTGTACTTCCATTCTGCAGAACAGTATATAATTTATGCCATTATTCATACATATTATACCGCAGTTTTTCTTTTTATAATTTTTATACTGTTTAAGTATAACTCGTACGTGCGTTACTCTCACATTAACAGTGTATACTTTCCGTTTATACAAGAAAATAGAAATAGGTTACATCTGCTGAAGACAAAACTGTGCGAGCATATATATTATATACTATAAATAAAACGATTTTTATAATTGATTTATAAATAATAAACAACTTATTTATAAATAATATTTATTATATAAAATTAGATGTACAGTAGAATGGGACAGTCAAATCTCTTACAATTGTATAGAGAAAATCTCTTTTGAATGACTTAAAATGATTAATGTTTTTTTGTAGTTTTAAGTAATTTTTCATATTTGCTTTTACTAGAATACCATAGAGCAAATGGAATAGCTAATGAAGGTAACGTCATCACAGCAAATGCAGCCCAGTCAATCTATAATATAAATATTTTGTTTTGTTACATTTGCTAAAATACATTAAAATGAAAATTCAGTTACATACCACATGTGAAGAAAATTGTTTATCATAATCTCTAAATGATACAATTATTGCTTCACCAGGTTCACTGCTTGCAGCGAATTGTAAGCTAGGAGCATCTTCTCTACGCCTATACATAACTTCTGCTGATGTGAAGTTGAAATATCCAAATTTACGTGGCCTTACAACAACTGTATGGCTAACATTCGTATAAGGTGGGACACGATCTATCCTTGCATTTAATTCTCCACTGACATGAGTAAAGTGATCAGGATGGAAAGAGTTATCTGTGATTTCAACTTCTAATGCAGCTGCATTACCAACATTGTAAACTGTGTACTATAAATAATAGATTTTTAAGTAAGAAAAAGTAATTATATATGAATTGCAAATATAAAAATTAATTATTTTAAAACTTACTTTGATTACAATGTCCATATTTTCTACTAGATATTTGTTAAGTAAGTGCTTAGATATTAATAATCTTGCAGCTGCTTCCTCTTCCTCTGCATATGTAGTAAGAAAGAAAGCAGCAAATGCTGCAAATATTACGTGCCACTTCATGCTGAAATATTAAAATACATATCATAATTCACTATTTACAAAAATTGTTACACGTTGTACATGTTATGACAGTATGATATTCACAAATAAAGTAGTACAGTATATGCGAGTTTAATAATAAATTCACTGTCTTGCAAAATTTACTTATGTATTTTATAAAATCTATAAAAGTATATAAGTCTTATTCATAAAAAGCCACTAATCGATATTATTTAAACAGTGAAATATTGTGATCATTCATTATTGAAATATTTCAAATAAGTTTTGTAATTCTTTCGGTTAATATTTTTTATCATAGGAAAGAAAGTTTTGTATAATATATTATATTGTACACATATTTTATCTTTAAGCTAAACAATTGTGTGAATTTTACCTTTTTGTTCAATGGAACTCGTGTCACTTACGACAACGATACAATCACTCCGCATGAGGAGCTGGAAGATACATTTGAGAGAAGTGCCAACAGCACACACTTTGATGCCACGTTTCGTCAAAGGAAAACACAGTTGTATTAGCAATTAACTTCCGGCAACGAGCGTTCAATAAAATGGCGGTGAAAACAAATTGACGGTTCTTTCTGGTGAATACAAGAATTTCATTCGTACAAAAAAGAATATTTAATTTATTTATTTGTGACACCATCCCTTATATACGTAATGTATTGAACAATGAAGAATGAAATTATATAAATTATAATAAATATTTTGAGTATGTTATATATAAAGCAACAAATTCTTCTTTAGTTAGTTGACACTCATATTAAATTTTATGTATTACTTATGTTCGTAGGTTTTTGGCGGTTAAACGTATTTATAAAATATTGTAAATGATGGCTGCAAAAGTGTATCAACCAGATCAGGAACTGGAGACAAAGGTTAAGAAAGGTTAGGATTTTGTATTTCTTTACACCATAGCCAGACAAACATTAATATCTTACTTTTCATTGTTTTAGCAACTGAGCGTATATCAGAAAATATGCATATAGTTGCGAACGAACCATCTCTTGCATTTTATAGACTTCAAGAGCATGTAAGAAAAGCATTGCCTCCTATGGTAGACAAACGTGTAGAAGTGCTTGCACTTCAACAACAATTATTAGGCAGATGTTACGATGTAGAGTATGCAGTGAGTGCTATTAAAACAATGAATGGCGCTGGGAAGAGTTTTGAGAATACTTTAGAATTCATTAAGAATGCCATATTTTTTAAACAACAGTTGAAGTATGAAGAACAACGCAGGCATAAGAAAGATGGAAATAGAGATTCTGTGTACAAAAGATTATCTGCGCATATTCCTACCCTAGATCATTTACCAGATGAAATATCCGATGTTGTTAGGGAAACCGCTAACAGAGTAGAATCAATGATGAATCATGCTAGGTATTCTACAGAGGTACAAAAAACCAACTGAATTGAAAGGTTACACAATTTGATATATATTAAAGTATAATATTGTATGTAAGCGTTGTAAATAATACTATATTACGAATAATTTATTTACAGTTAAGAAGTTGTACAAATTATAGTGCTTAATGTAAGATATTAAATAAAATAATTATCATTATGCTCATGTTTTAAACACTGTAATGTATCTGAGTATTTTAATATGTTCTGTACATTTAGAATATTTTCTTTTATTTTAAATTAAAAATTATTTCGTATTGCTTAACATTTATAAATAATATAAAATGCGATTTATTGTGAAGATAGTTCCAAGTAACAAATGAGGTTGCATAGATGTCGTTAGAATTCGTGCGGGAGTGCTGTGCATTGTTGAAAAGAAATTTGTGTATAAAATGTCGACTATTACATAAAATTGTGATAAAGGAAACAAATCATGAATGATGAATATGTTAGACGATGATGTTCATCTGAAACATGTCTTATTTTCGAACAAGTTTTATGGTACGTTGATTATTCGATATTTTTACATTTTTTTAGGTTATGTCTGCGTTTGATCTTTGTACAGTTTTATTTAATTGTACAAGATAATTTTATATTGTGAGTTTATTGATTATTCTACTGTATAGTTGTAATTTTTTTCTCATGAATTTATTTTTGTATCTTGATTATATATATATGTACATATGTATATATGTATGACAAAATACTTGACATTTCCATTAAATTATTTTTACTAATTTGACGTAATGTAGGACACCAATGTTACCTACGTTTCTATTATTGAGCAAAATCAAAATTTAAAAGTTATTGGATACCATGAATGAAAAGAGTGTATATATATATATATTTTTACAGTATATTTCGTGGTATCAGTAATATATTTTAACAGTCATGCAGCAGTACTTAGAAATGTATAATTAGTCGTGAATTAATTCACTTCTTTCAAACTGTGAAATGTTGTTTTCAAGTTGTGGAGTCTATACGATCGGAAATATTATTATTGAATTGTTTAATTCTCTATAGAATTCTTAGTCTATCCATATGGAATTTCCAAGTAGACGCTGTGAATAATACAAATGAATATGCTGCACGCGTTTCTTAAGAGAAACCGTGTAAATAGTTTGCGATTATAGAGTCATGGGTAGCGCGTGTTGTACGGACTTCCAATTACACTTATTATAACGATAACGATTTTGAAGATGACCTTTATTTTTCTGGCCAATGACGAAAATCAGTGAATTATTTTTTAATACCCTGACGATCGTTTGTTTTTCGATGGGTTTACGTCAGACTTCGAAGGAAGAAATACTTCCATCAAGATACTTGAGGTGCTTTTTATTTTTCGTATCACTGCAAGCTCCATGATATTTTTATAACTGGTACAAGGATCTTCAAATATCATAAATATGATTCGTCTTTTCAAACTTACAGGACATAAATAAATAAACATAGTTTGCAAAACGAGACTGTGTTGATTCACGGAACCTTCCGATTCTACTGAATTTTACTTCTTTCTGCTAAAAGTAAGTCTTGCTTTCTCGTCTTTAAACAAACTATACGTGGTATAAATATTCACACGTGTACCATGAATAATATACAACGAGCCTGTTCACTGTCAACCACATTGGTCGATCGTGATTGCAATCACGTAATACGGTCCGCTAAATTCGGGTGAGATGACGAACTTCAATTATGACGAGGACAACGGCTTTCCCGAAATGGAGCCAGCCACATCTGTTGTATTTAAAATAGTTCCGGGAAAGATGGATCGTACTTAAAATCGTTTATAAAGGGGTTCCAATTAAAGTGTTATTTGCCTTTTGTATAAGTGGCTTACATATGACTTGTAACCATCTGTACATCCAAAAGACGTAAACCTTTCAAGCTGTTCCGCAAGTTTACTTTTACATCGATAGTCGCGCTCTGCATGAATGCAATTTTTTTGCAGAACCCAAATGTTTTTCTTATTTATAATCTGGTAGTTAAGATTAAAATTTTAATATAGATGCATTATATACATTATTTACATTTTTCATGTAACAGAAATTGGAGAGGTTGAATAAATTGTTAGAAATGTTTATATGCGAATTTAAAATACATTTTATATTTGCTACAAAAGTTTAGTATGTTCGTAAGGCCTAGTTATATTTCAGCTTTTCTAATGTTCATACAAATTATGTGAGTTACATTGGCAAAGTTCGTAACGGTTGCACTACTTACGGATTGATGCATTACATTACTGTTTGCCATGGGATTAGCACGTATTATACTTGTACGAGGCGTAATATTAGCACATTTATAGAAGTGTCGTAACAATCGTTTGGGATTGGTTTCATCAGTTTGTTACGAAGATAATATTAAAATTTCTAATTTCCAACGAAAAGGGTATAGGGACGCGCGTTTGTGAAAAGTGAAAGGGAGGGTAACGAAACTTACCGAGTGTAGTCGAAACGAGACGATTCCGTTTTGAAGGGTCGATTGGATTGCTTGAGCGTAAGCGCAGCTTTGTTAGTCGGCGAGCGCCGTGCTGTGAGTATCGCTCTTTTTACTTTTTCCTTAATATTCTAGGTATCTAATTGCATCGTGTTTTATATAGATATGTGATTTTAAAACTAACAATTTGAACAGCAAACTGGTTCCGAAGCGGTGGAACTTTTAAAAACGAGTGTTTCCAGATATGTTTTGGTTAATAAGCACTTTATCCGTACGGTTATAAGTCGAAGTGTGCAAATTTAACAGAGACATGCAAATAGAAAATTAACGTTCTTTTGTCTGTTAATTTTCCATGTAAATGTTGAAAAGAAAAGATGAAATACAAAGACATGACACACGTACATAAATGCGATATAGGCGACCACGTGCGCAATATGTCAGAAGCTTCATCGTGTTGTTGTGTGCACCTTAACAAGGTATACTCGTCCGCATTTATTTTACTGTTATATTTATGGCCCAATTACTCGAGCTACCGAGGCTCGTGTTAAAATTGTTATTTGATATACATATTTATACTAACATTAGTACCGAAGTTGATGCTACATATTTGTAACTTTCATATTTGTTTTGACTTTTCCGTTTTGTTTATTATAAACGACGACAGAGAGAGTATTGCTCACAACAAATTGGTACAAAAGTATCTGTTGCAATTGTAATACATATTAATACTTTTGAAGTAGTTTTATGTGAAAAATCGTAATAATTGATATTTGCTAATTGTAGCGGATATGTATAGAAAATCACTGTCTGTAAGAATCGTTACGATATGTAATAGAAAATTGCTTTGACGTGTATGTCATTATTGTTAATTAAATTCTATCTAAGTATTATTCATTCATTTTCATTTAGACTTAAAAAATTAATTATACTGGCTAATAGTCAATATAGATGTAGATAAGTAGCCCAATACAAGGAATCGGTGCAATTAGTCTTTTTTTTTCTGTTTTATAATAGGCTATGTCGTATTCAAAGCAATAACTTATTTTTTAAATAAGTAAGATTATTTTTTATTTCGATAATTAATTGATTCGTTTCCT
This sequence comes from Xylocopa violacea, assembly GCA_963969225.1. NCBI lineage: Eukaryota > Metazoa > Arthropoda > Insecta > Hymenoptera > Apidae > Xylocopa > Xylocopa violacea. The sequence continues at coordinate 30,325,012 of CAXAJV010000006.1, read as the reverse complement.
TAATACATTCAAGAAGATCAATTAAAATACTTCTGTTACATGCATTATATGTCGTAGCGCATATTAACAACAAGAGGAGTTTCTTTTTTTTATTAAGAATGCAGCTCATGCATCAGAAAAAATATCCTTTGCTTCACGCCGGGAACAAAGACAAAAAAAAGTAACATTTAACACGGCATTTCAAGGAAGTGCACGCCCTTATAAATTTCGCTGTCCTAATTTCCATGAATTTATTTGACACAAGTTCAGCGTTGATTATAAAGTGATAGCGTAATAATATGAAAGTAAATCATGTCAACGGAGACTGAGATTCTTTATAAAACGAGGATGCATATGATTAAAATGTTATAGATACAAAGATGTTGCCAAGTTTACGGTCTCGTATCAAGATACGAGGGCAGCGATAGTTGTTTTATTTTTTAGTTATAAAATTAGTTACAAGGTCAATTGGTAAATTGGTCATAAATTGTTCATAAACATGAAAACATAGAAATTAAAGTGCAAATTAGTAAAGTTTATGTATACGTAAAACGTTCTTATATGACCTTTTTTTCGTTTCTTCAATGCGTTAACGATATTTATCGGCTGTAGGAAATCGGTAAATGTTGCGATATTTCCTGAAACGTTTCGCCTTACTTTATTTAAATGACAATACTATACCGTCAAAATGATGGAGTAAGTGCTTTCAACGGTGGTTCCATTGAAAGCAAGAAGAGGTCAGTGGTCAGTTGCGTATAGAAATGTTCTCATCTTGTCTTGGTCTTGGAAAGTTACCGACCTTGATAGGTACTTCGTTCGACCACCTTGTATCATTGAATTACTTTTTTCTGTTTGCACTTCTCTGAAATTTATTTACATACACATCATATGTGCACCAATTGCAGGCTTGCAGTTGGAAGACGTTGATTTTCTTTGGTGAGAAAAATTTACATTCTTGTCATTTTACATACATTAGATACATTAGATTTTTGCGAACAATATCTTACGTTTATTTAATGGTTTATATTTATTGTAACGTCATAATAAAAAATACTTGTCGTCTATCTTATCTTCTCATTACCTCTATCTTAAATTTGGGATAAATCGGTGAAAAGAAATCGAGCGTTGTGTGTATTTTTTCGTATTGTTGCATAATTAGAAATATTATGACTATGTGGAGTATATTATTGACACACGGCAGAAACGTCGTGTTACAACTGGTTCTTCTTTCGCTTTCCCTAAACCTATTCGTTGTCCTTGTCTTTTTCTACTACGGCCAGCCTAACACCCTCTTCCCTCGCCTCGAGAGAATAAGAGAGACCTGGCACCAAGTTTCCTCTATCGATTTCACCGAATATCTTTGGACAAACGGAGAACACTTTCTTCAAGTTCAACGCGCGCCCCATTGTTTTCTTTTACAACTGCGTCGACTGTACTTACGAATTCTTTCCACGAAGACGTGAAAACAACTTGAAATCGATTATTCGCAATGGATTCAATACTTTTTTTGCCTTTTGGCTTATCTAAGATTAGTCGTGACCATTTCATCTTTAGTTTGTTTGACGAACAAACATTTTTTTATACAATATATAATATATTTTTTATATAATGTACAATATATAATATATTTTTTATACAATTTTTTGCTACACTTTATCTGAAGATTATCATTAATTATTCATCAGGCGACGATAGGTAAAGAGCTGGAGGTATATGGAATATACTTTTAAGTAAAATATGCCACGTGTTTCAGGTTGTGGATAATTATCAGGAATAATAAACAACATGTTGGCGCGTTTGTTCGAGAATCACGGCCGGTTTTGCGCTGGTCATCCTTTGGAAGTAATCGTGACAACCTTCACGCTAACGGCATGCATCCTGAACATGGAGACTGGTAGCGGGCACGCACGGGACGGAGCCCTACCATTGTCGGTGCATTGTCGACCTGGTCGATGTAATTCGGACGTAAGCCAACAACGCGAATCAAACCTGATTTTGGACTAAAAATTACTTGATCAAACTGTTGCCTGATGAAATATAATATTATTTATTATAGGACTTAAACGCAGCTGATATTATAGTCATGACTATAATACGATGTCTAGCAATATTGTTTACCTATCATCAGTTTCGCAATCTACAAAGATTAGGATCGAAATATATTTTAGGTAAGCGAACCACCCGTAGCTTCAAATGAGGCGGGTCGCGCAATTTAATTCGAACGGAACAAATAAAAGGACAGGGAGAAATGATCTTAGAGAATTGAAAATGTAATACACGTACTCGAAGAACAACAAACGATGATTATGTGTAACACGATTATAACCGCATCTTTTCACGGTGCGTGTGAAAGCTTTCAGTGTCAGTGAAAGTCTCATGGAAAGTGATAGCGTTTCATTCTGCTGTACGACACAAACGATGACAATTAGTTAATCGAATTTGCATAAAGCGTAATCGTAGGAAATTGCGCGGGCTGCTTAATTTCCTAACAATCTATATCACCTGTAGCATTAAGAATACTTAAACATAACATTTTACCAGGTATCGCCGGCCTATTTACCGTGTTTTCCAGTGTTGTTTTCACGTCCAGCGTAGTTAATTTCGGCCGTAGTGACATTTCCGATTTAAAGTAAGTTATCCTTGAGAACGATCCTGTGAACAGCTTAGAATGCACAAAATATAATATACAAAATAACTTCTTTTTTAGGGACGCGTTGTTCTTCTTCTTGCTTATTATTGACCTATCAAAGGCTGCAATATTAGCACAGCTGGCTCTAAGCTCGAGAAACCAAGAGGAAGTAAGGGCTAACATCGCTCGTGGGATGTCGCTCCTAGGACCAACTATTACATTAGATACTTTAGTGGAAACTCTACTTATCGGTATAGGATCTTTGTCCGGTGTTCGGAGATTAGAGATTCTGTGTAGCTTCGCTTGTTTCGGAGTTGTCGTCAACTATATCGTTTTTATGACGTTTTATCCTGCGTGTTTATCGCTTATTCTTGAGGTATCTCACTCGAAGCTTTTCTACTGATCCGTTACAGTTCAACTTTTGTCTATATTCTTATGGCAAACGTACAAATTTGCACAAGTAAATTCTGTCATCGTTATTTTTCAGCTTTCCCGCGGAACTAATACTATGAAACCATTAAGTGCCGATAAAATATTCATGATGCATCCATTAAACGAAGAGGATCAGAAACCAAATCCGGTAGTGGAACGTGTCAAACTGATTATGATCGCTGGCCTATTTGTGGTACACGCTCACAGGTATAGAATTTTTCTGTTATTCTCTGTTTTTCATAATGTATACCAACAGTGGTTTTCGTTTGAAATGAAGTTTATATTTTTATACATCAGATAACACATGACAATAGAAAGAAAACTTACAAAAAGTTATCATAAATCTGCCCCGCACGATGCGTATATTTTTTTACGCGGGTGCACCTCCTGTTTGGCAGTTTCTCTTATTCTTAACTTCAAAGGTCAGGTTCAACGCATCGTACAATAGCATAAGTATACATTTAATTCATATTCAATGAATTCTGAAGAAAAAGATGGTACCTCTAGGAGAGAAATAAAAAGGGAGAGAGGAAGAGAGATTTCACGTTTTGACTTATTATGTTTTTAGATTCTAAAAAGGGAGAGAGGAAGAGAGATTTCACGTTTTGACTTATTATATTTTTAGATTCTAAAACAATGTATGAGATTGCTTCATATAATTAATTCCTCAAAGTAATCTATGTAAATGTATGTCATTTTTTTAGTAAATTTCAAATGGAGTGAAATAATTCATGAAATAGTTTACATAATATATTGTTTATAAGGTCAAAAAAATTGATGTTTACGTCAGTACATAGTTGTTAATACGAAATGTTTATTATAGTCGTTGGCCTTTTAAGAGCGATGAAAATGTGCATGCAGTAGAAAGCGAGGTATCCTCGGCGAATCCACATGTCATAGTGAATTCTTACAACAAGACAGAATACCCATCGGAAGTGAAGGATTATTTAATGAATTGGCTATCCGTTAGTGCGGATAATATCGTGATACTGATCCTCCTTCTTGCGCTCGCAATTAAATTTATTTTCTTCGAAGACAAAGGGGATATTGCAAAACAATTGAGGTTCAGTGCGGAGAATGACACGGAAGAAAAAATTGAAAATGAACACATAAAGGAGAAAGAAAATGAAAGTGAAGATATGAACACATCTACTTGCAAGAAACCGATCAGACGTAACATTCCTAGAATGCACACTATCTGCCTTCCATCGAAGGTATGTGATTGGCTTGATGACAAAGAAGTACAAATAGATGAGGAAGAATGCGCTGAAAGCACATTGAGTGCGAAAAATCTACCTCCACGGTCGAAAGTTCCTAGGTCGATAGAAGAATGTCTCGAAATATACAAGTCGGAGGTAAGTGAAATTATTCTAAATATATGAATTTTAATTACATTTCTGAGATAATATTGAATTCGCAGCTGGGAGCGGATGCACTGACGGATGAGGAAGTGATTCAGTTGGTGAAAAACAAGCATATACCTCCTTATCAATTAGAGAAAGCAGTTGGAGACATGGTGCGAGGTGTTGGAATCAGACGCCTTATAGTTGGAGAAGCTGGAAAGTTTCTTCATAATCTTTCTGACTTGCCCTATAAAGATTATGATTATAGTAAAGTGTTAGGGGCTTGCTGTGAGAATGTATTAGGATATGTACCAGTACCGCTTGGAATTGCTGGCCCATTGCTAATTGATGGTGAGTTGTACCATATACCAATGGCAACGACAGAAGGGTGTTTAGTAGCGTCTACGAATCGTGGCAGTAGAGCATTGTTAAAATGTGGCGTGACAAGTCGAGTGGTAGCCGATGGTATGACTAGAGGACCGGTTGTGAGATTTCCAAATATCGTTAGGGCTAGCGAAGCCATGGCATGGATGCAAGAACCTGAAAATTTCAACCAAATGAAGGATAGCTTTGATTTAACCAGTAGATATGCAAGATTAACAAAGATACACATACGCATTGCTGGAAGACATTTATTTATTCGTTTTGTGGCAACCACTGGTGATGCAATGGGAATGAATATGTTGTCCAAGGGCACTGAAATATCATTAAATATGGTGAAAGAACATTTTCCTGATATGGAGATATTATCATTGAGCGGTAACTTTTGCGCAGATAAAAAACCAGCGGCAGTAAATTGGATTCATGGCAGGGGTAAAAGTGTCGTTTGCGAGGCAGTGGTACCAGCAGATGTTGTTAGAAGTGTGTTAAAAACATCGGTTCACGCCTTAGTCGATGTAAATATAAGTAAAAATATGATTGGTTCTGCTGTAGCTGGTAGCGTAGGTGGTTTTAACGCGCACGCAGCAAATATTGTAACCGCAATCTATATAGCTACGGGCCAAGATCCTGCACAGAATGTTGCAAGCAGTAATTGTATGACTTTAATGGAACCATGGGGATCGGATGGTTCAGATTTGTATGTTTCTTGTACAATGCCTAGTATAGAGATAGGTACTATTGGAGGTGGAACAGGTCTTCCTGCACAAGGTGCATGTTTAGCTATGTTGGGCGTTAAAGGTGCTCATGCTGATCAACCTGGTGAAAATGCAAGCAAATTGGCTAGAATAGTATGCGCTACCGTGCTTGCCGGTGAATTATCATTGATGGCTGCCCTTACAGCTGGTCATTTAGTCAAAAGTCATCTTAGGCACAATAGGTATGTTGATTAATAGAGTCATATGTATATATTTAATTAAGAGAGATGGTACAAATTTTGTGATATAATAAAATTCTGTTTCAGATCAACTACAACCGTTATGAATGCAATGTGCGCAATCCAAAATGACGCAGAATATAAATCGTCTGTGCCAAATATGTTAGAATCTGTACGAAATGTTAGTAAGGAAGTTATAGAAAACTCTTAGCATTGATCATGTGTATGAACGAATTTATTTCTGTGACATTTAAGTAGAATACTTGTATTGTACGACTGCTCTTTAACATGATATTAAAAAGAAAAATGATATTTATTTTATGTTCACAAAAGAACGTATATACGATAAGATTAAAATTGAAAAAGAAGCGACTAACAATTCGATGAAAAATATAATGTAATACGGAATATATATTATATATATAAATCGGATACAGAAATATGCGACAAATTTTATTTAAATTCAGATACGAGCAGATCGTAATATTTTACATACGACAAAATGTGCATATTTTGTTAGCAATACAATTTGCAGTTATTGATTCTTATATATAATTAATATGGTGCAAAGGTCTTTTTTTGCCTACAGTCATATCTTTTCATAGTGCAATATTAATTTTTAACTGTAGTTAAATTTAATTAGATGCGGAATTGGGAGGTCATAATGTAACAGTAAAAAAATGTAGTGAAACTGTACATTATGTAGTATAGTAAGTACAATCAAACTGGATGTTTTCCATAATTAAACAATATATATCATAATGATATTGTAATGCAGATAAAATGTTTAAATTATATTTTGTGGTTTTGGATACTTAATGCAAGAGACTAGGATTTTAGACTAATTTTATTAGGAAAAACGTATGAATATCAATTGAAAATGATTAAACAAAGAGAGAAAAATATATACTAAATTGAAATGGAAATTGATTTTCTTCTTTAATATCTGTGTATACACACTCTACGAATAAATACAAAATTTCCTTAACATTAAAAATAGCATACTTAAAAAAATACATAACTTATAATAAACATCATAAAATGATACTATTTAAGCATTTACATTTTTTCATATGTTTCTTCATAACCACAAGTGATGCAGGTGTGTGTATAAGTATCATCATTCGCATTATATGTATCTTCCCCAAACTCATGTGTATGAGATGCTTTTGATGTTTTATCATATAATGAACTTCTAACTTGCATTCTTAATTGTTTAATCTACATAACAAAAAAAAATAATTTATTAAGGAAACAATATCTATGTTGATATTGTTTTGCATTCCAGTGTATGGTAATAAAAAAGTAATAAAAAAGTAGTTAAATATTAGATGGAGAATACTTTTTTATTACTCTTACGTTTAAGATCGTAAAATATGTTTATTACTTTTTTATTAAATTGTTTGATTTTAGTTCCTTCTCTTTTCACATCGCGCAATTCTTTCTCCTCTAATAATTTTTCTTCAGAACCCCACACTTCTAGTGCTCTTTGTTCTATTTGCAAATGTAAATATAATTTCATTTCACCCCAATTTGCATTGTGAGGGTTTTTTTTAGTGATGTATTTTAGTGGAGGTTCCCTTTTATCAAAATCACAGTCTTTTAATAAATATTCGTGTTTTGCTTCTGTTTTTGTAATTAAAGAATGTTTGCCTTTGGGATCTCTGAAAACCAAACTAACTAGGTACAATATCTTGTATATTTTATGTTAAATTAACAACTGGTTTAATTGTGATGTTCATACCTGCATGTATCGCATACAGCGAGGTCAAATGTTTGTAAAAGATATGAATCTTTGAATTCATTTTTGCATTCTTCGCAATGAGGAAAATTAATAACAATAGGGGCAGGTTCTGACGTTATTTGTAACTAAAAACAAAAATGCATTAATCTTCAAACTCCTGTTGTGCTTTAGCTAAAGTCGTAAAGTAATATAAAATATTGCACCATTTGCTCTTCTAAGTCATCATTTTCTTCTATAAGAAAACCTCCACCACTGTCTATGACACGGTGTCCTTGAGTTTTTACCGATTTACCATTTGTTGAATCTCCATTTTCACTTAAAAAAAAATTGGAAAAGTTAGTTTTATTGACAATTCAAAATAAAGATATTTGTATACAAATTACTTTGTTGCAACATACCTCTTTGTATAAGGATGACATACTATTTTACATTTTTTTAAAAGTAATGCTTTTTGACGATTTCGTTCTGCACGTTCTTTGAAGTGTTGGGAATTTTCTACTGGTTCTTTATTCTCAGAAGTTTTATTTGTTTCTGTTGCAGTAGACATTTTTCATAACAGTGATTTTACATTACATAAAGATACTTTAAATTTAATAAACTTCATCCAAAAAAGAGAATAAAAAAATAATCACAGTTTTAAAAATAATTATCATACAGCAACATTTATGTCATACATATATTCTCTGGTACTAATATAGAATAACATTTAATTTATAAACATCAAATTCAAAAATTTTATAAAAGTAACTAATAATTTATATGCGCCTTTTTTTATTCGATTGTATTTTTTTACGTGACAAATATTTATTATGCTTTAATGTAAAAATCTACTCCCTCCGATGTATATAATACGATTAAACTTAAATATTACTTAATCGCATGCAATCAAATACAGAAAGATTCACCGTAAATAATACAGTGATCAGTCACTACATCTGTCCCCTATAGTATTAGTTATTTTATTACCCGTGGCGCCATCTCTTCGAAAAATGCTCAAACTGGTCGCACATCGTTACCGACAGCGAAGTAAAGTAGGGGCCGACTGGTGGCGCCATCTCTGTGAGAAATATTGAAACTGAATCGCGACCTGTTTAAGTAGTTTCTACAGAGATGGCGCCACTAGTCTACCACTAGTTTACTTCGCTGTCGGTAACGATGTGCGATCAGTTTGGGCACTCTTTACAGAGATGGCGCCACCAGTCGGCCTCTACTTTACTTCGCTGTCGGTAACGATGTGCGACCAGTTTGAGCACTTTTCGAAGAGATGGCGCCACGGAGAAAAAATAGTGTACGTTATTTTATTGTAATATTGTAAAATATCATTTTATTTTTAATTAAATAAAATAAATGTAGCGTGTGTTGAATCGTTTTAGATGAAACTAAATTGGTTTACCGAAAATGACGTTACTGGAGGACTTGAGCTTTCGGACAGAGATCGCAGACGATGGTGAGTAATAAAAATCATATAACACTTTTTCATGTTTATATTTTTATATCACATTTATATTTACAAATAAGACATTTTGTAACAAATATTCATAATATATACATATCGGTTTAAAAGTTTAATATACACGCGAGTTTAACAGCTTCGTGCTAGCTTCAATCGAATTAAAAACTTCGATCGATTTCTCTTAAAAAGATTCTTTTATAATTCGTGAATAAAACACACATTAAATTACAAACTTACGTGTATTTTAAAGGAATGAATAAAATTATTTTCTCATTAGAAGTTCGTAACAAGTATCAAACGTGCACAAAGACGGCGGTACATCTTCCATTAGTCTAATTATGCATAAGGCATGGGCTATTTGTTTCCTTTTCTTTAATTCTTTTACAAGAATTTCTGCATTTTCCTTTACGTTCGTCAGAGATCGATTCACGAGAACATGTTCAATGATTCGACCATACACTTCATGATTTGGGTCGAAGGACGCTGTTAAGTTCTTCAAAAACAACATTTCTAATAATGGTGCTGATAATGTCAATTCCTGAAACATAGATATTATTAAAATAATAATATAATCTTTCTGTATATAAGTATTTGTTAAGATACATTCTTGTACGTACTTTATGTCTTTCTTTGAGGATATTTATTGCTTCTTCGTGTAATTCTGTGCAATCTGTATTTAATCTAATACAAATTGCATGCTCAAGTGGAATTTCATCCGTGTTCAAGAATTCTCTGAGCACCTATAACCAATAGTTTAAATCATTGATAATATTTGACATTGTCATTATAATTTAATTACATACTCATATATTTAAACTTACACTTGTTGAAGGCAATGCTTCTATTAAATCTTTATATTCCTGAAGAACTTGTTTATTTTGTTTGTTTTTGTCTTCCTCCGTTATGTAAACGTTAACTATCTTCATCATTTTTAAAATTGGATGTTTGTTCATTTTTACATATTCAGGATCTTCAAATTTCGGCCACTGCAAAAGCAGCTTTTTCACTTCATAATAATGATCAACATTTCGTATTTTATTAAACACATTTTCGAAAGCCTCGATGCGATCTTTCTCTGCCGCGCATTCCCCAATATCTTTTATCAAAGAGACATTTTCCATATACAATTGTTGGTCTAGAAGATTCGTTTTACTTCCAACATTTTCTATTATATCTTCGTCTGAGAAGTTACCCCAGTCATCGGTCCATTCTAAGTCATTTTTATCGTCAAATTCAGCCAAATTTTGTTTCATTTTACTTTTCCTACCATGGTGCAAATTTTCTTCATCCTTTAATTCTTCGGTAGGTATGCTTGCACTCTGAATAAGTTCCGTATCAAGACCATCTGTACTTTTGTAAATTTTAATATCATTATCTGTAATTCCTTCATTTGTTTTAAAGCTTTCCGTTTCTTCTATTCCATAACTACTGAATAAACGTGTTCGCCAATATTTAAATTGTTCATAAATCATAGGATCTCTGCATTTGTGTGCTATACTGAAAGCTTTCCATATTAGGCTTAACGGATTAAATAAATGTAAGTTTTTGAAATCTGTATATAAGTTTTTATATAATTCCAAGCTATAATAATACATTGCAGTTTCAATGTATAATTTTGTTTGCGGTAATTCTGTAAAAAGGTTATGCACTTCTCCTATATATGTTTTCTGGGTACTGAACAAATATGCCATCCCCAGTAACCAGTCTTGCTGTATAGTGTATTTTGCACATTCTAAAAATACTGAAATATAAAAAAAAGATGGTTATTTGACAGACATTTAGGTTATGTTTACGCAAATATTACGCATTGCTTATGTTATGCTAACATAGAATACTTACAATGGTTGATATCACTCACTTCTGATCCATAACATAAAGACTCGTTTAACATAGTTATTCTTAAAAAAGCACGACAGCATTTTAGTTGTGTATTTTGCAAATCTGGCATAGAGTAGTTTACATATTTTGTGTCGAGATTACTAAGCCTACAATTTCCGTGTAAATCTTCGTAAAAGCATGGAAAACTTTGGACATCGTCATCTTCTATAGTGTGCTCTTCACCGTCGTATCCTGCATCGCTATCTCGACCATTTGTGAAATTAAACTTTAATCTGGATTTCCAAAAGTTCGTGTCGCTCATATTTTTTATTAAACCAAACGTTGAGTTCTTCATTATGTTTGCGGACGATTTAACTATGTCGGTAGAAGCTTCTAATACTTTTGGTATGAATTCTTTAGTTTCTACCTGTGGCTGTAAATTGAGGATAATTCAAGGTGATTAGATTATTCGTATTGTTGATAATATTCTTTTATTTTTGTTAGATTCCTTACGGTAGTTAATGCGTCTATAAACTCCTCTTCACTATCTGCGTCATTCAAATCATCAGACGGTGTTTCGGCTGGTATCCACAGCTCTAAATTTTTATGCAACATTCGTATTTCTATTAGATATATCTGATCTAGCGCTTTGCTTAATATATCGCTAGGTCCATTGTTTATTGCGAACCAGAAACATTTCTGTCTGACTTTTAGATCTTTGTAAGATTCACAAAATCCTAACTCTAAAGCTACTGTCCAGGCAGGAATGTAATTATTTTGCATTAATTGCTGGCAAGTGGCAGCGCAAACAGTAAAATCCTTTATCTACAAAATCACATTATAGATCAATTATAGTTAACATCAAATAATAAGCAGTAAGTTTGAAACGGAGTTCTACCTCGAGTGCTTTCTTCGCAATTAATTCTAAAACTTTTCCTTCTCGTGCTCTGCTATTATTCATTTCTATTCGCAAGTAACTTGCTAATGTTAACAATCTCTGACGACTTTTATGGGCATCTTCCCGTTTGTTCAGACAGTCTTCTATCAATTTCAATCTGTCTTGCATTAATCGTACTTGAAGCGGTAGTATATCGATATTAAATTCGTTTAAAATTTGAAGCGAGTTAATAAGATCGTATTCTTCTTTTATCTGTGCATTGTCATCTACAATAAGATGAAGACAAGCTCTGAAAAAATAACATAATTTACAAAAGTTACGAAATACAACATGAAACAAATTGTGATATCGGTGTTCGGCTGATATCGCCTCTGTGTGATCAGCAGTTAACCGATTTCTCCAATCTGATCATCCTAAAATACTCACCTAGCTAACTCCATGTTAGAATCGGTCAAGGATTTGGAGCTATTAAAATACTCTTTACTGGCATCTAAGATTAAATTCGCTGCTTTTTCGTAAGACACTTTCAACAAAGACTGTTCACTTTTTTTAGTCTCGATTAAAGAAGCGCAACTCTGTATATTAGATTTAACTCCCGATACCAAGCGTGCCGATACACAGATTTCGAAACATTTTTCTATATCAACACAGGTAAAGATTAGGCCATGAATTTCCAACATTTCGTTCAACAGTTGAGCCCATTGTTTCTCATCTGGAGGTGGGATTCTTAAAATAAACATACAAAATTGTAAGCATAAGACACCTCTAACAGAATATTAAAAAACAAAACAAAAAGTTTAATTGCTTACATTTTATTTAAACTTCTAGCCATTTGGATCAGTAGCTCTTTAGCAGCTTCAGGATTACTCTTATTCTTCCGCAATTCATTTAATGTAGTCTTAACACCGTATTTATTTAAGATTTTTGTACATTCTAGTTCTCTATCGAGCTCTTCAAGTAAAGCGTATACACCACTCGTTTTCCTTCCACCGCGATCTTTAGTAATTGAATCAATAATAAACACTGCCTTTTCGTATATATCCGGATCATTGCAAGCGTATACACAGTCTAACGCCAAAGTAGCAATATCTTCTATCATTTGAAGAATCTCATTATCGTGAGATTGCTTCAAGTATTCGAAAAGTTTGACCGGCAATTTTAGGTCTTCTGTACTAATGGATACTAAATAATCACTAAACAAATGTTTTTGTAATTCACCGCCCAGATATTGATGTCTTCTTTTTATAAATGGTAATAGAAAATTTTTTATATCTTCGACAAAACTGTTTTCGGTAGTCATGCTCATTAATAGTTTAATTTTTTCCAAATTTGATAACTTTTGCAATTCATCTAAAGACACATCTTCTAGATAAACCCTGTAAATAAGGTCATCTAGGGTTTCCAAATCCAATAATAAGTTTTCAAGGCCACTGATATTGTGGGATTTAGCAATTTTTATTAGCTGTAAAGCATTGTCAACCATACAACTATTTCTTTCGATTTGATAAGCTCGCGATTCGTACCATTTCTGTAGTAATTCTGGTGTAAGAAAAGTGTTTCTGTATATAGATAGCGATGGATCATACTCGTAAAGTAGCTGTGACTTATCATCATTTTCAAAATTAATTATCTCATTGAATTGAGGCTTCTCGGACCAATCTTTTGGTCGCAGTTCACGTTGGTCGAGTAGAAACAATAGCCCATCTGTGTCACATTCTGGTAAAAGTTTTTTATACTTCAGTGGGTTTAGCGTTTCTGGAAAGAAACTAATAATTGCCAACCAATGAGGTAGCAAACTTTCACCATGATATGTGAACATAATTTCAACCCCCCGACAATCTCCATTTTTCGCGAATCTAATCGCATTTTCAACGGTTGAGAGCTGTCGGAATTCTTCGTAAAACTTTTTATCATATTTTGACAAAGAATCCAAAATAATTTCGTATGTGAGTAATTTATCCAAATGATCTAGAAGTTTTCTTCTATACTTAATTAAGTCCTTCTGTGCTTCCGATAAATTATTGATATCAATTTTTGCAAACACCTGATTTATTTTTTGTACCTGTCTTAAACTGGCACTAGCTTCATCCACTTCATTCCAATAGTCATTACTGTTGTCTGTTACGAACTTGCCATTATCACAAGTATTAATCGCTACTAATGTTGCCAAGTTAGCACCTTTTAATCCAAAATTTAACAATTCCCTCGCAGCTTCGATAGTATCTGGAACTCGCGTAATGCATTCATGCAAGACCCAAGATCTTTTTGTAACTTTACTCAAGTGTTCTTGAATAGCGTTTAAAGATAATTCAGACTTTCGCCATTGCGTTTGATACACCAGATCTGTGTCTAAATTGTACATATTGGCTAAAGCTAATGCTTCTTCATATTCCTGTAATATAATTTTTCATTTAATTTAGTTGAAAGTATTTTCGACATTTCGAAAGTATTTTATAGTACCTCTATATCGATTTTTCTTGAATAAAGCTCTTCCGGTGTTGTACTTTTAAGTCCGAGAATTCTATAAGTTCTAAATAATACTCTTGACTTCTTCCTTTTAGGTTGAAATCTTTCAATATCTGTGATAGAATACAATGTACTTTGCACTAAATTTGTTGTATAATTCAATATACTGGTAGGCTCCGATTCATCATCTTCATCTTCACTTTCTGATGAAGCTTCTTAAAAGTTCAAAAAATATATTTTATTGTGCATATAAGATATCTATACTGTTAATAATAGAAAAATGAAAAACAAACCTGTTACTTGATTTTCTGTAGCAGATTCTCTATTTCGTTTTTTACTTGTTATATATGTTTCGCAATCTAGGCATAAAAAACCTCGATCAGGACCAAGTTCACATATTTGCGGTTGTCCAGCTAAAAATTCAGGGCTTGGACCTAAAAGATTCTTCAAGTTGTTTGTAGAACATACAGATGTAGATCCTGAACATCTTGCGATTATAATTGCCTTTGAGAATATCAATATATTAGAGCTAATTTCCTTAAATATTTGAACATAAATGTATGCTTAAAGAAAAACTAAAAGCTACCTCTTCAGACCACCAGCCAATGTCTATTGGATGAAATTCAGTAACGCCTGGTGGAAATTTTTTTGATTTTGCATGTCCTAAAGGATTAGGTATATTAAAATCTGGTTGCTCTGATAATTTCCATTTTTTTTGTATCAATAGAGTAGGTAATCTCCACAAAGATATTGAACCATCCGTATGTAAACACGTTAAAAATTTATTGTTTGGAGAAATTTTTATCTTAAATATTAATGACTCTGGCAGTAAGCTCAATGTTGGAATAATGTTCCATATGGAAAATCTTGATTTGGTTTTTGAATCCTCATCAAAGCTAAATGATAACTTGCAATATGGATGTTCATTCAGAGGTCTCCACGATGTCAATCCGCTATCTGAAGCTGATGACTGTAAAGTTATATATAATTAAAAATGTTACATTCTATTAATTGATATGGAAGTTAATTACCATTAATTTTTGAGTTAGAGTATTTCCAGCAACATAAAATAAATGGTGTTTTTCATCGTAAATAACTGCATTTATTCCATTCTTGTAAAAAGTGCCGAAAGAGAATTCATAGTTGGCTTCAAATCCATTAATAGCTGAAATGTGGTATGATCTGACTAAACCACTATACGTGATTAACAGAAATTCATAAGACCATTTCTCAGGTTTTGTTCTTGGTTTAAGAAATATCATAGAAGCTATTGCATCACCGGCTTCTAAAATATGGGGCGTTTGGGACACTGTCTTTGGATTAATATTAAAAATATTATTTCCTAAGGCATTGAAAAATGAGGTATAACCGTTGCTGGATGCTAATACTAAAAGTGTTCCATCTGGGCTCCAAGCCAATTTCCGCCACTGTGGAAAAGCATCTTTTGGTACTGGAAAGATAAATACATTAGGAACAATGAATCTGTAAAGATTTGAATTATAAGTTGAAGAAATCGTGTAAGTTTATATTTTACCAGAAGCTTTCCCAACAATTGAAGAATATTCATCTTTTGCTTTCCGAATTTCTATTACATTCTCTTGTAGAACAGCAAGCAAACGTCCAGAATCTCGAATTGCAAACTTCCATGGTAGAGTAAGACTAATTTGTTGTGATATACTTTCTGGTATAGAGTATCTGTTGTTGAGATATCTCAGTGCATTTTTAATCGTCCCAGTCGTAGGTAATATTACAACATCGTTTTTGCATTTCTAAAATGAATATTTTATAAACGCGTTCATATGTAGGCAGATGTAGGGTAATTATTCTTTGAACACGTAGATAGAAACTTACTATTAATTCTGGTTCTTGTTTTCGAATAAAATATTCTAGTAGTTCATAAAGTATCGGTTTATCCGATAATTCGTTTGAATTAACCATATTGTAATCAGAAACATAACCTATTAAGATGACAAAAACATAGACTACGAAGTGAAATTAGTCAAAATTTGACAGGTCACCAGTATAATGTCGTAAACATTTTTTCCTTTTATCTTTAAAACTGTTACTTTAAATAAATAGAAATAAAATTTATATGATCGTTTTTATACATCTTAGTGGGAAACATCAATCATCGAAGCAATATGTGCGTAAACTTTGTTAAAAATAATATGAGATTATAATGTTACGATATTGAGTGAACTTAGCCCTAATATTCTAGTACTATCATGCCAATTAAACCTAGCATAATTGTGACCAGTAATTGCAATAAATAAATTGAAGAGTAACATTTGAATATACTAAGTGTACGTACTACATAAGTACGATGTAGATGCTTATGATAGAATACAAGGATAAAATGATCTAGATGGAAAGTTGAGGAATTTTGGAAAGAGGGGCTACAGTTGAAGTAAAACGGAAAAAGATCTCTTGAACATATGTAGATCGATTTTATTTCTGGTACAATCAGCATTTTTGCTAATATAATAATAATAAATAAAGTTAATAAACGATCAATAGTTTTTTAATCTTTCGCGTTTTCCCTAGCATGGATGAACGCTTCACGGGTACGCCAATCAGTTCGAAAGTCCCTATATTCTACCAATCTTTACGCAATAATAAAAACTATATTGGTGTGGTATCTCTGCAGACTACAAGTTGCATAAAGCACACGTGTAGGGTGTGTGCATAGATGTGAATTTCAAAATACAAACTTGTCTGTGCTTGCAGTTGTCAACAGGGTAGTGAGAACACTTTATTTTTACAATTGAAACTGTTTAAGTATTTCCAAAAATGTCAGACGGTGAGGATGATTTTATGTGCGAGGAAGAAGAAGATTATGGTCTTGTGAGTATTTGTATCCTTAGAAGAGAAGCATTGATGCATTAAGGAACGTTTCGGTTAAGAGATAGGTTAGGATTTTCATTTTGACGTATATGAAGTTTAAAAATAGTTTTCAAAGTATCTCGTAATGTTCGTGCAGTAAAAAATAATAATTCTTTCGATTTTTGTCAATAATGATATGAATATCGATGTTGTATCATAGTTTACAATCTTTTAGGTTATACCGATGTTTTAAGGACGATCTCTTTTTACTTTTCTTCGTTTCACACTTCAATAACAAATCGTTTTAGAGAGGGTATAATTTCGAGATGATGTTATTCTCAATATTTTTAGGAATATTCAGAAGACTCAAATTCAGAACCAGATGTTGATTTAGAAAATCAATATTATAATAGTAAAGCTCTGAAGGAGGATGATCCAAAAGCAGCTCTACAAAGTTTTCAAAAAGTTTTGGATTTGGAAGGAGGGGAGAAGGGTGAATGGGGTTTTAAAGCTTTGAAACAAATGATAAAAATTAATTTTAAATTGGTATGTCCTTAGATTATAACATTATGCCAAACATACTTATTGTTATAGAGTTTCATTATTTTAGGGTAATTATAAGGAAATGATGGCAAGGTATAAGCAATTATTAACTTATATTAAAAGTGCAGTTACCAGAAATCACTCAGAAAAATCTATAAATTCCATATTAGATTATATTAGTACCTCGAAAAATGTGAGTAACATTAAAATCTAAATTGTGGGTTAGTTAAGTTTTTGGGTACGTTTATTTCCTATCATATATTTTACAGATGGAATTATTACAAGATTTTTATGAAACTACATTAGATGCATTGAAGGATGCTAAAAATGACAGGTTATGGTTTAAAACTAATACAAAGTTGGGAAAACTGTACTTTGATCGATCAGATTTTAACAAATTAGCAAAAATATTGAAACAACTTCATCAAAGTTGCCAGGTGCGTTTTTTAGATCTTTTGTTAATGCGTTGAATATAATATGTTCTGACATAAACACGTGTAATGCTTTATTAGACTGACGATGGGGAGGATGATTTGAAAAAAGGAACACAACTTTTAGAGATTTATGCATTAGAAATACAAATGTATACTGCACAAAAAAATAACAAAAAATTAAAGACTTTATACGAACAAAGCTTACACATTAAAAGTGCAATACCTCATCCATTAATAATGGGAGTAATCAGAGGTATAGTAGTATACTTTCAAGTATTGGAAACTACTCGCTATCCTGTCTAATAATTTGAATTAAAATTCTTTTTCATCTAAAAAAGAATGCGGCGGCAAAATGCATTTAAGGGAAGGTGAATTCGAAAGAGCACACACTGACTTTTTTGAGGCTTTTAAGAATTATGATGAGTCTGGGTCGCCAAGACGGACTACATGTTTGAAATATTTAGTTCTAGCAAACATGTAAGTAAAAATGTGCAAAGTGAAGTTAAAATTTAACAAGTAGTTATAATGTTAATAAAATAGATTATTAACATTTGAATTCACTCGAAAACAGGCTGATGAAATCTGGTATTAATCCATTTGATTCTCAAGAGGCAAAGCCATATAAAAATGATCCAGAGATCTTAGCAATGACAAATTTAGTAGTCAGCTATCAAAATAATGATATTAATCAGTTCGAATTAATTTTAAAACAGAACAGAAATAACATAATGGATGATCCCTTTATAAGAGAACATATCGAGGATTTACTACGTAATATAAGAACACAGGTATATGTAGTAAATATGTACTATACTTTGCAGAGTTTTTAAAAAATCTGTACATAATGTATATTTACATAATTTTATAGGTTTTGATCAAATTAATTAAACCATACACAAGGATTTATATCCCGTTCATAAGTAAAGAATTAAATATCGATGTATCGGAGGTTGAAAGTCTCTTAGTATCTTGTATTTTGGATAGTACTATCCGTGGTCGTATTGATCAGGTAATGCGATACATTTTTTATTAATCAGGAGTATTTGATTTTCTTGATCCTATGCCAAATTGTATACAGGTGAACCAAGTGCTCGAATTGGACAAAAAATCTGTATGCGCAGCGCGTTATAACGCTCTAGATAAGTGGACAAGTCAGTTGCACTCTTTACATTTAGCTATAGTGAACAAAATGTCGTAAAAAAAGTATGGTGCGCGTGAATCCGAAATAAAAATCGACCTTTAAATATTACATTGTATAGTATATCATAAATGCCTATTTCCGATTATATGAAAAATAAAATCTGTTGTGATATAATAAAGTTAGGATTTTAATACGATTCGCTTATTTATACCTTCTTATATTGTGACATTTTTTTCCTGCCATCTCTTACGTTTCTTTGCGTTATTTTACGTTAAATGATCTCATCTCGATAAGCCATTTTGACTCATTGCCAAGAATTTGTCCTCTTGAATCGTGTTCGATCAATGAAACGTAGAACTTGCTATTTTCGGCACTTACTATTTCTTCGTCGAGTCAACTAGCTTTTAGTTCATTCGCAATGGATGATGTACTGATACGTGAACGCGATACCGACCGACTTTACGGATGGAATATCGATCCATTGGGAATCGATTTGGGTCTATTCATTGATCCACATTTTTTAATTCATATTTATCATTCAAAGAGAGATAAAACTTCTCGAGCTTCAAGTTATATAGCAGACAGAGAAATAACGGTAATGAATCATTAAAACGTTCCACTAAAGTATATTTAACCACGCTATTGTTAGTTACATTACGGAAAGCAATCGATCAACTACTCGGAATTTCGTAATTCCTCAGCATCAATTAGCCGAACAAGTTTTATTCATTTGCCCTAATTTCTATGCAAGTTCGATACATATATGGTGCTATTGAACACCCTGCAGCCAGTATGTGCTCTAACAGAAGGATGATGAACGTGCCCGTCTCGGTGAAGCGGCACGGCTGGTTTTAGCTCCGTTTCAAGCATTGTTATTCAGTCTACGTTCGCGCCTATGTAAATGTTGGTTAACCCCGGGCAGGATGGGCGGCGGGGTCCCTAGGCTCGTCCTACATCCTCGCCCGTTACGGGACGGTATAATCCGCTCGTCCTCGAACAGGTTCATCCTCATCCTCGCCACGTTTAAGGTGGCAGCTCGCGAAGCTACGAAAAACCCGCTTCGCTAGGAAATCAATTTCAAAAGTAAAATCACCCTTTAGCTGTCTCTTATCGTTCAGCTTTGCTTTACAATTTAAACCGTTCGCTCACACTTTCTGATAATGGCGCTTTTTGCAGCTTCTGTTTCAATGTTTATCGACTCGCTTGTTCATAATTTAGGGAGGATCGAAAGATAATGTTATAATGTGGTAGATAGCTTGAAGAGGTTCGAAAGATCGCACACTTCCGATATCTAGAGAATTTCTGAACATTTCGAAGCCCAGAAATAGTGGATGGAAACGCCTTGGTGGGTTTTTTACATGCTTCGACATTAAGGGTCCACGAGACGCGGTTTCGTGGTGCAGTCGGCGTGATTAGCGGGCACGCGGGTACACGCGTGAAACGACGTCGACGATAACGACTATGACGACGGTGCAACCCCAACGTTAATTGGCACTTGCAATCAAAGCAGAGCTCGAAATACTCGCCGGTATTCACGCGGCACCTTCGTGGACTTTGAAATGAAATTTTCCCCGAAATTCCTCCGCGCACGAACAGACGGAAACTATGAATCGACCGAACCGATTTTTCGTTCAGATCGATAGTGCTATTTTTTCGTAGCGAACCATAGAATTGGTAATTGCTTGGTTTAAGATGAACGCAAATGAAGGATATTTTATTAAACCGATGAAAATCAATGAGAAATCGTAGATCTAAGTGAGCAATCAATGGTCCGATATCGTCCTCGAGTTTTTTCTCTCTAATTCAAGCGTCACGTCCAAGGGTGGTACACCTTGCAACGTACACGAGGGAACGAAGCTCTCGCTGCTGCGAGTAGATTCTACCCTTTGAGGAGAGTTAATTTAAGTGAAAACTCCATTTTCAGTGTCTCTCCCGTTGGAGGATGCTACGCGGGTCTGCGCTCCGCGCTGAGAAAAAAGAAATCGCCAAGTTTTATATCTCTTTTGCTGTGTGTATAACTACGTCAGGGAAGGCAGCAGGATCTCCCGGAATCCCGAAACTTTTTCGAATGTATTTCGAGAGTTTTCAACTCTTTTTGGGCTTGATGAATCCCCAGACACAAATTTTGTTGTTTAATTGGTTAAGAAAAAAAAAAAAAAAAAAAAAAGAACGATAGAACGAAGAATAGAATACAATTCTGCGATTCATTCATTTCGTATTGGAATAAAAAACGTCATTGGGACTTCAAATTGAAATCCAAAAACAGACTGTTCGGGTATGAATCGACTCGAAGGACGGTTACTCCGTTTTAGATGGTTATTTTTCAACCGCTGGGTTAAGACCGGGTATTAAGGACAGTGGTCGAGGAAAACCTGAAGCGATTCCAGTTAATTTTCACGTGGTGACTTTTTCTCTCTTACTTCGTGACGCTACCGAAATTATCTCGTTGTGGTGAAAAACTTAATAGCACGGAATTTCTTTATTTTTATATCTTTTATAAAGAAAAAAAAAAAAAAAGAAAAATTATGGAACCGTACAACAAGAATGAATTCTTCTTGAAGGTACCTGTTCGAAATTGAACGTCTAAAGTTACCCCTCAAACCTAATGAAAACTAAAGGAATACACCTTCCATCGCGTTGAAACGCGAGCGAACGAAGACACTCGGAGGACACGTCGCGAGGGACGGTGGTATTTTTTCTAACGATTCCCGAAGAAACAAACCGCGGTAAGAACGATCGCGAGCGATAACTCGCGAGAGACCATACATCACACGAGCAGGGAATACTGAGTTTTTCGGGGTCACGATGATGCGCGTCCGACGAGCGTATAATCTCTCAAGTATTGTTCGGGTCTCGCGTCGATTTATCCGGTAGCTAAGACGGGAAGTGTAGATGGGACGCGAAAATCGGCGGTGAGAACCGAGCGGACGAAGGGTATCCGCGAGGGGTGGAAGCGCACCTGCCAGTTTTTAGCGGCGTCGCCATATATCATAAGTGCGAGTGAAACGTTCGGGGGCGGGGGTGGGCCACTGGCTGGACCATCTATCTTACACGGCTTAACTCTCCTGTGTAACCCGTGTATACACATCCTGGTTCGCGTGCGGACAGTTACGAAGCAACTGTCGGTGTGCTGCGATGTTCGCGTGTACGTCGCGGTGCCCCTGCGTGTATGGGTGGGACCAGTGGGATGCGCCGTCGCGAGTTTCGATGGCAAGACGTAACGTAACGCAATAGTCGAGGGCGTCGCGAGAACAGTTTTTCTCGGTTTACGTCGACAAAGTCGTTTTCCGGACGACGCGTAACTTTTGCCGACGAACTCTCTCAAGTAGCGCCCGTCGGAATTGGAGCGAGACGAATTGGACAATCGGATCGATTACGCGGAAAAACTTGCCGCGTGTTCGCCGTAGCCGGACAATCCGTTTATGCTCCCGAACGTTCGAACAGTTCCGCGCGAAACCTGCGAAACTGTGTACATATGTATTATGTCTCCGCTCGCGACTCGTTTGGTCGTAGGGGCGCTCCCTTTTTTCGTTCGTAGTCGCAGTCGGAGAGAAAAGTTTCCTTAATTGAAACGGCGGAAATAGGACGAACAAAATTTAGACCCTTTCGTTCGCCAGATAGATGACCTTTTCGGACTAGTTTTGACGAGGTTCGCAGAGGAACGATTCGATCCGGACAAAAGTTTGTTCCTCGATGGGATGAGGCGCGACGCGTTTAAACGTACCACCGCCTACTCCTTTCCCTCCCGATGGTGGCGGGTGTTGCATGTAAAATGTAGGAGAGCATCGGGATCAGAAATTTTAATCTCGGAGCCCGCGACGTCGGCGAACGAACGCGAGCGTGGAACTAATCGAGGCGCGAACGAGCGTAAGCTGGATAAAAGGGCTCCGATGTATTGGTAAATTGAGAAGTTCTCTCCGGGATCATGGCGAATCCGCGACATTTACATTTCACGATATTTGCCGCACCTTTCGACCCTTGTTGCCGCCCGGCATAGACATTCCTTAAGCCGCGCCATCTTTCCGTTCTCACACAAATATCCCAGCCGAGGACGTTTCCGCCGCTTTTCTTTTTTCACCTCTTTCCACGGCCACCGTGTTGTGTATTACTGGGCATGATATATATCGCGGTGAAGAAAAAAGGAGCAAGCACTGGGAACAACCACTCATTACCGAGATAAAGGGTGGGACGTTACGTATAGCTTCGAAATCCGCTTTCGAGACGTTTTGCTCCATTTTTCGTTTCCCACCGCCCCCTCGGGCTCCTCGTTCAACCAGGACAAATTTTATTTATCGTCTCCGCTAGGTGGCGTATTTCTTCCGTTTCCTTTTTTCTTCTCTTTTCGGGAACAGCGGGAGGAGCGCCTATTATCTCGAGACATTTGTTTCTTCCTTGCGCGCAAGAATCGTTAAGGTTAACCGCAAGATAGTCGCGTTTTTATAACTAACGAACATCTTTTCCATCGATTGCCGGGGTTAAGTGTACGTACGTACATACGTACACTCGTGCCATTCAATTACACAGCGTGTATCAATGAGAGGGATAGAATAACGCGGGACAAAAGCGTATCGTTCGACGTCGACATCGAACGAATCAGTTGAATTCATGTTTTCAAATCGACGTTTCTTCTTTTAATTTGCGCGGCAATTAACAGGGCGTACCCGATAGAAAAGCGAACAAATCTGTTCTTCTTGCCCCGACTCTCTCCGCTGTTCCCTGTATTTTTTACTCTCTCCTCCGTTTCCCTTCTTTTTTCTTTTTTTCCATCGATCCCGGCAACAGTATTTCAGCAATGAGCGCGCATCCCCATTAATTCCAAAATAATTACGCGCACGCGTTTACGTACGATACCGTGGCGGTCGTTATTGTTCCGCTGATATCTGGATCGCATAAATACCGGTATCCGTTGCATTCATTCGGGCCCGTTATCGTTGTAACGGCGAGCATTTATTACGCAGCTGACCGAAAGGGCCGAACGTTCACGTTGTTAATTCCATAATTGAACGGCTACGATACGATCCTGATAAAGCAACTGGTTTCCCCCGAAAAATCTTCGGGGGCGCACACCTTGAGATAACCAGACATTTTCGAGTCAGCGACGCGTCGTTACAACCCCATCCAAACTACGAACTACCAGAGGGAATCTTTACCAAGATTCATGACCAAGATATGCTGCAATTTTGTCTGCGATCTGGTGGTCTTCTTCGAAGATCCTCGCAGATGCGCGTGACGCAGCTAATCGGACAAATCGGTGGGCTGTAAAATTCCCTAGATTTTTCATTAACGAGGGATATCGTCGTGCAAATAACGCGTTAAAGCTTAAAACGTTCTTTGCCGAATTTCCGCGTCGAACGCGAGATCTTCACTGGTCGGTTAACAAGGGCGAGCGTAATTATCTCCGTTTTAACCAAGCCACGAATTATTTCAGATCGTCGTTTCTTTCGAGCCGCGGTGGGTAAGTGCTCGATCGCAGATATCTCTCGGGTCCGCGTTGAGCAAACTGCTTCGGAACGAGTTTTCCATTTGCCGCGGCCGCGATTGATCCGCGCGGCCTGCCCGCGTACCGATAACTATCCGGTGGACTCATTTAAGATAAACTTAGCCGGGGATCAACGGATACGTGATTTCCATAGGGTTTCCTCGCCACGGCTTGAAATGTACACGAGGGGATTATTACGAAATTATATAGGATCAATGGAACCCCTACGTGCCGTTCACCCCGTGTGTGACGAGTTCGAAAAGCGTACTCGTTATTTCGCGCCGGATAATCGGACCCGGTCTCCTTCCGATCGTCCCCGATAATTAACTCGGTTATTAACGACCAACCCTTTTCGTGGACGAATTTAAGGAGACCCCTCTCGGCTCGCCCGTTGCGAGGGTGATTTACGTCGCGATTGGGGCGGTCGAAGTTTTTCATTCCTCGCGACGAACTTATCGGTTTGTCCGAGGGCGAAAAAAATTATTCAGGCGGAGCGTTCCTTTCCGTGCGCTGCGACGAGTTTCTGTTTAGGTTGGCTAATACTCGGGTGAAATTAGAGCGGAAGCATTGCCGCGCACGGCTCTCCCTATCTCAATATTATTCTCTTCCCGTTCCTCTCGAAACGCTGCATCATGACTTCCGGAATTTACATCGGTCCTACCGCCCCCCCCCCCCTCCCAGCATCAATACATGTAGGCGTTTATATACCTTCCGAGACGAAAACAAGCGCCTTAACGTTGTCAGATTAGGCGGAGTTTCGTGCACGGTAGGTGTTAATTAGGCTATGCAAAGATTCCACTCCGCTTCGACGTACCTGCTCGCGGGAACGTCGACGTCGCGCGCGAACACCGGCTGTTAATCAATTATGTTGATTAGCTATGCTGGAAATTCGGAAAAAGTCTACCGCTTTCGCGTTTGGAATACTGATTTTGGATAGTGGGTTCGAAACGGAACGAGGCTACCCAGAGACGAGTAAATGATAATTGTTTGACTATAATCGAATAAATCGTGCGATACGTAGTCGAGAATAATCATCGTCGATGAAGGAAGGAATCGTTATTGTTCGTTCATAGCATTTCCGAATCGGTTTACACTTGTTCGTTCCATTATTTACGTTCGCAGTTCGTGCTACGCGAACGGCGCACGCGACACGGAGCGCGTTAATTGCATATCGCGTAAAGCCAGCTACAAACTGCCATTATAGACCCTTTTCGTTCGCGGTTTTGAATGCGCAGCCATCTTACGCTGCTGGCACATAATTAGCTTCGTTAATTAGACTACGTTAACTGTCCCGCTAATGTTTCGCGCGCCACTACTGTTCTACGCTCCGTTTTCTCTTCAATTTGATCGCCTCGCGGCTTGACCTTGATTCGCAAACCATCAACGAGGGCCAGCGAATATTAATTTCAACTATACGACTTTGTTGGAGGCAGTAATTAGCTGGTAATAGGTTTATAACGGATCGCTCGTTGTACTACCCTGTAATGAATCGCGTCGTTTAGCGGCGTTTAGATCGTTATTTCGTTGCTTTCGAGCATTTTTATGGTTTCACACAATTTTTCCGTCGATACCGCGTTCATCGTGTCGCGATTGCCACATTCTTTCTGTTATTTTACCGTTTCTACAAATGATGCTTCAACGTTGCCGCTGGTTCGGAAGCGAATTCGCTCGACAGAAGCACGTCCCATCGATCGGCGTGCACTTACCACGGAAACATCTGTACCCGCGTAATTCCTTGTATTTCATCAATTGTCGAGTTAGTTCGATGGCCCTCCAACCATCGACAGGCTCCTCGTAGTCAGTTTTGTGCCGGCGCACGGCAATTTTAATCGTTTCGATCGCGGAACCGATAATTCTGCTCGGTACTCGTTCGCATTACCGCGTTCCATTGATAAGTGTATCGTAGCACGCGTAACGAACGATAACGTCGTAATTTCCCGTCCCCTTACCCGACCATTTTCGACACGCGCGTACGTACACACACGCACAGGTCCCGGATCGCTCGATGATCCGCTAATTTGTCTGCAACTGGTAAACTGAATTCACCTCGAACTGCTTCGAAACGCCATTTCCTACGTTTAAAGCGCGATCGAATTATCCTCGCGACAAAATACGCGGCTTCGACGCCGTACTCGTTTTTGACAAAACAGTGTCTACCGTCATCGCGTCCGTTCGTTTTCTCCGATTCGATTAACCGCGGTCAATTAAACTATCGGTGGTCGATTATGCGATTGCTCCGTCCATAATTTACGGAACCCCCGTACCTATTGCGCCGCAGCAAAATTTTACACTCGATCGCTCGACAAAATTTACTACTTCGGACGATAATTTATTAACCGCAGTATGGCGATAAGAGATAAATTTTCGCGGTCGACGAGCGGATAATTCCTACGCTACGAACGGGAATAATTTAAGTGCGCGGCAAGCACCGGACGCAATAAGAATAAAGGGGTGGCGAAGAGGAAGGACCGCGGTGGTGGTTTTCAAAAAAGATTTTCGTGCTTTTCCGCGGGGATTACGCTGTGCCGCGTTGATCCCGAGGCTAAGGATTTTTCAAGACGGTACCGCTGAATCGAGCGATTTACGACAATTTCTGCGGCTCGCCTTTAGCGCCGGCGATAAAATCCTCCCGGTTTTGGAGTTTACACGGACGACAATGCCGGGAGATCCGGCCGCGTTTACGTTCAATTAAACCCTTTCACATCCGTCGACGGTATTATAACGGGGCAGAAGGGGAGAAAAATCGTGTCAGCTACTGTGAACAAATACTCGATTGTCCCCAATTCTCGTCGCACGGAACGAGCTTATTCGAATTTATTAAAGAACGAATAAAGTTTGCGTCTCGTTGCGTGTTATACTCGCAACGCAATCGAACAGCCAAGCGAGTCGCGCGTGTGTTACATCTACGTTGCAACTGTATGCGCGTGTATAACTGATATAAGTCGTGTGGGTTGCACATGCCTGGCATACACGTTGCCACCCCCAACGTTCTCGCCCTCTCCAGTTGCCACGTGTGTATCCGCGCTGTATCTTCGTACATCTGCCCGTCTATACATCCACGAGAATGACGTGACTGACACCTAATCACAACACCTCCGGCGATACGTTATGCAGTAGAAATACTCACCATGTCTGGCTGGTCGTTTATACTCTGGAACGTGTATCCTGGTATTGCTTAATAGATATTTCGATGCGCAGGTGACGAAATTAAGTTATACTTTAAATTTAATTTAACCCTTTGCACTCGGATGTTCTCTCTGAGGGGACATCGCAAGTCCAGCATATCACTCGAATGTTCCCTCTGAGGGGACATCCAAAATTCATTAGTAATTACGGAGGTTAAACTTATTTCACCACAAAGGATTGCTGTTGAACCTATTCGTAGTCAGCTCCGCGAACAGTGGTTTAAGACGCCACAGTAGAGTACCACGCGCCTAGTCAGACATAAGGCACTACTTAAGACTGGCTGATCCTTTCCTGCAATTACTTCCCATAATAATCAATGCTTATAAATACCATATGTGACGTGTACGAGACGATCATTTTTCTAAGATTTTCTACGCAATGAAAATAACTTTAATTGCGATTTTTTCCACTCGCTCGTTTGTTGACTGTTAATGTCAATCTCATTGCCCGATATATGCCACTGCATCGAGTTCAGAAAGCAAGGATTTCGGGTCGGAAAGGGATGTACCACGATATCACGTTCACGATCTCGTTACCCGCGACTCAGCTCGCCAAAAAATGCACCGTCAGTTATATATTTATAACCTTACGTTCCACGGAAGGTGTTATGTCTGCGATCCACGCCGGGAGATACTCTCCCGTAACAGATATAAGTCGTGCGGGTCGCACATGTCTGGCATACACGTTACCTTAGCACGGTCTTAGCCCAAACCTCCGCCCTCACCCTTTCTCGTCCCGGCCTCGACTTGCTTTCCGACTCCCTTTTCCGGCCGGAGTTCCAACGGGAACTCTACTTAATATTGCAGCGTATTACTCCCCTTCTACGAGCGCTCTGTCCCGCGGCTGAAATCATACACCGGGTGTCGAGTTGTCGGCGTAAATCTGCGTCGGCGAGAGGGTGCTGTACGTGACGAAGGGGGTGAGGGCTGATTAGAGACACCGGACTAACCGGCTGGGCTCTGTGTTCGCGCGAAACATCGAAGGGGTTGCGAACAGTCGAGGGTTCGAGTAACCTATTTGCGTTAGGAACGAGAAAGCAAACGGGGGGGGGGGGAAAAAAAAGAAGTGCGACGATTTTCAAGAAAAGCAGAATATACAACGCGTAGTGGATTAGCTCGTTCCAGGTGGCGCGGCTCGATACGCGCTTTAGTCGCGTATATTTCGCGCGAAACGCCGTGTTACGCGAGACGATGTTGTAAAAAGGAGAATAAGGAACGGTTCGAAGGCAATATTTCGCTGCCCCTTCTGGCCGTGTTCTCTTTAGCTAGGTCTCGGGAATACCGCGGGAAAGCGGCCCCGCGATTAGGCTACTCTATTTCCCGGGTACGGCCCCTCGTCGAAAGTAACGGCTAAATCCTCCGGAGACTTTCATCGATCGGTCGAATCGTAGCGCAGGGACGGACAGCGCCGACCGGCGAGTATTTGCTCGGATAAAAATGATTACGACCGACTCACGCTACATCGGGCTAAACGTTGACGGCACAATATTGCGACGTGCACGTGCACAATCGACGGGGCGGGGTAGGAACGGGGTGGGCTATCGATGAAATATCGTCGAGCGTGCAATATCTCGTGCCGCGACGGGACGCGACGCGCCCTTCGATTATCGGTGACCGAATTTCTTCGCGATTCAGCGAATTCGCCCCGTTGTAAATTTCGATATCGCGCCTACTTCGCCCCGGCCGCGTCGCTCCAGCGCGCGAGCGTTGTTAGGCGCGCCGCGACGCGTTAATAAACGGCCCCGTTGATAACGTCGACGGGCTGTAAACAGCGATATCATCGAGCGCCGTCGAGCGGCGGCCCGCGATTCTTTATCGTTCGACGGTTGATTTCCACGTCAACTGGAGGGGGAGGGGGGGAGGGGCGAGTTCATAAATTTCCGCCGTTAAAAACTTTCGACGGGGAGTGCACGGCGCGACGTCGTCGAAACGTGGACGGATTTAAAATTCAAATGTCCGCGTCGAGGCGCGTCACGCGTGCGATCATTATCGATGCTTCCGGATACAACGTGTATCCGGATTGACATATTTTCTCGCCAGAGATGGCGGATACGCGTCGCTTCCTTTGGAAGCGATATTGGTCGCTCCCGCGGACGTCTCTCCTCCATTGGAACGTTCGGTTACCCCGAACGGACGTAGAGAGCGACGCGTATTTGGCAAGATCTTACCGTCGTTCCCTTTTGCGGATATGACGTGAGTCTGTACGTCTATTTGCAACCATCTGCGAACCGCGTAGCGTGCATTCCACCCTGGAGTATTCAAAATATCAGCTGAAATATCGAACGGAGCCTACGTTCCGTTCGGATACTCCATTTCATTAATCGTGCAAAACTTTCCTCCGTTTAATAACGCGTGAGAACTGTTTTCAAAATTCAGCAGACGCTTTTTGAATTAAATATACTGGTGCGAATACGTTTTGAGTAACGTGTAATGTGTCGAGGTAGAGAGAGGGAGGGAGAGGGAGAGAATGGGAGAGGATGAGAGAGGAGGGGAAAGGGGTAAACCGAGGGTGGTCTGTAGTTTACGGAAGTGTAGGCGAGCCGTGAACCGTGTGTTTGCCTTGGCCTGGTGTCGCGCCACGACATACAACGTCGAGTTATTACTCCATAACCCGTTGCTTTTACAGGCTCGACGAGCTGGCTGATACGCGGCGCGCCGCGTAAGCAACAACACGTAGGTGTCGCATGATAAACGTCGATCGTCCCATTAAATAGCTATTTCAACCTGCTAGCTCTTTGCGCGCAGCTCTTTGCTTGGCACCTCTATCATATTATGATTACTTTTGATTGATAAACAATATGCAACAGTGGTGAATTCAAAAACACTTTTGCTAACCATTACGTAGTGTGCGTAACGTGTATTTTGTACCCTGTACCTTGTCTCGGTGTTTCAGGGTTTGGTTTGCCAAGTAACCTACGATAGTACTAAATAATATCAAGCCACTTTTGTTCGTAGCGTGTCCAGGGTCCCGATGAGCATCGGAGACGGACTGGCAGGT
The DNA here is from genome assembly GCA_963969225.1 of Xylocopa violacea. NCBI lineage: Eukaryota > Metazoa > Arthropoda > Insecta > Hymenoptera > Apidae > Xylocopa > Xylocopa violacea. The sequence goes on along the minus strand of CAXAJV010000006.1, from coordinate 30,294,332 downwards.
CGTATATAGACGATACAATAAAATGGAGGCAGCCCCCTCCGTTGATGTTCCATCGCGAATCGAAATATCTTCGGGAGTCATATCGGTCGGGGTACATTTCGGCCGCTCCTTTCGCTCTCTCCGCACGAGCACCCTCGTTAAGCGCCTACGTGTCCGCGATTCTCAATCGGGCGACCCCTGCCTGCGCCGTGGCGTTACTTTCTGATCGCTTGATCGACCACGCGCCTCTCCCTTCGGGCAACGCCTCTAATCTCTCCGGTTTCAGCTCCATCCGGAATTAAGGACCGCTGTTGCCTCGTAACCGAAGATTTGCTCCGGATTTGCCGCGGAAAAATTGAAATAAGCCACGTAACACCCTGACCACGCACCCTGTTCCGCGACAATGTCCGTTCGATCGGTGCCAAATCCATCGCGTGTCGCTGGACCACGGTGGTGCGATACGTATGACGCATCGTGCACGCGTTGCTCGCAATACCGGTGTATCCACGGTAAGAGTCCGCAAAGATGAAGGCACGCAAGAAGGGACGAACGAAAGGCGAGCGTCCTAGGCAGCTATGTACGTCACGTCTGGCTTCTGGATTACATTTATACCCCCACGCCAGCTATAGGGGGGGTGGATAGGGTGAGCCCAGGGGGCCGATGCGCCAATACGTGCCTATAATCTTCTACCTCGTCCTCTTTCGCTCGCTCGCCACCCTTCTACTCCTTCTCGATTGTAGACTTTCGCGTCTGTGGACCAGCGTCTTTCTTCTTCCATCCACACCTTTCGCTCGGGTTAACGCGTGGGTCCTCGCACGCTTATATTCAGTGCGTGTATACCTCGGCTCCCTTCTCCGCCTTTATCATTTCTCGCCTCACATCCCGCACCCTTTTTTCAACGTTTTTCCACCGTATCCCCTTCGTCCCGGGTTTTTTCCTCGGCTCTACCCAAGACAACTTTTCTCCCCTTACTTTTTCCACCGTCTTCGAGCTTCTTTTTACTCCAACCTGGTGCTCCCTCCCTCTCCGTACCGCCTCGTACCATTTCACTGCGCCACGCTTTGTTTCGCTTCCGGTTTGCAGCGTGCCCTCGTTTTTCAATTTCGTTGAAACGCGCGCGTGCGTCCCATTTTCTTCTCCCTTTTCCTTCGCGCCCGCCGCGCTCGCCCCACCGTTCCCGCTCGTGCTCTTATCTCCGCTTCTTTATTCCGGGTGCACGCGTGTACTCGTAAGTAGAAGCAACTGTCCCCGACGAGAGTAACTCTCGGCGAAGATGACTCCGCGCGCGCCGTCGTAGATCTACCAGGGCAGACGCTATTACTCCTGCGGGACGTTTTATTTCTGAACGATGCCTCGGTCATGACTCGAAAGTCTTTATCGGGCGATTTCGCCGGTACGTATTCCAAATGCCTCCGGAAGAATCGACGTTCCACCTCTCCCGATAAAAAATGTCCCCGATCGGTTGAAATTTTCTGATCTTCGATTCTTTAACTTAAAAAATTCTGCCCCAGAGTACGTTGCGTTGGTTTAGTTCCGCGACGAGAAACGAATCGTCTGGCACAGAGGATCCTCGAATTTGGTTCTCGCCGTGCTTCAAAAAGTTGTCCCGTAAATTTACAACCCGCAACCACCTCTGCCACCTCGACCGGCTCTCGTGATTTACGAGGAAGGCTTAATGCGGACCCTCTGGTTTGTTTTTATCAATAGTTAATTCGCAATTTACATCCGCTTAAATATTCATACCGGCACTGCCGTCGCGGAAACCCGGGGCTTTTGGTCCTCCGCATACTTATTCCAGCTTTCCTCTCTCTCCTTTCCAGTTTTCTCCGGCTCTCTTTCGCGCGCTCTGTTCTTCCATCCCCTTTCTCTCCTCGCCTCTTTCCTTTTCGTCTACCCTATAAAGAGCCAGGGAACGCTGAGTGTGCGAGGGCGGCGACAAAACCCACTGGGATACGTTCGAATACCTTTGCACCCGAAACCTCTCACGCATTAAATTCTAAAGCCGCTTTCTAGTTTCGGGCTGCACGGCGCGCCCTGCACCCGTGCTCCTCCTCTTCTCATCTCTTGCTCTTACCGGCGGTGTGTGTTCCGCGTTACCTCGCCCTTCGATGGCTGAACGAGAAAGGGAGACAGAGCGGGAAGAGCTTGCGGCCGCGAAACTTTGTCCCCGAAAACGGTAGCTGCTGGTTGCAGGGTATGTAACGCTCACCTTTCCAGTGTTTATGGTCGGATAACCGTGCATCAAGGATCACACGGATTTCGCTGCGCCGCCCGGTTGATTAATTAACGATTAATTAATGCGCCAGCGTGCGCGCGCGCGCTCCTAATGGAAAGTGAAAATTTTATTATCGCCACGGACGATGACGAATTCCCGGCGCGCGCCCCGCCATCAGCTGGGGCTAATGGAGAGATCAGTGTCGCGATGTCGGATTAAAATCACGGCTAATGAAAAGCGAAATTACGCGGCACACCGTAAGGGCTGTTGGAAATCCATGTAAAACGAACGTTTTAAACGTGTCAACCGACAGGGGGCCATAAATTAATTAATTAAAACCGGCCGCGACGCGCCCGCCAGAAGAGTGCGTTTATCAAACAATTTTCCGTTCGCCTTGTCGTTCGCCCGCGACGCACAACGCCGCGTAACCACAATTAATTAAATTTAATGACCAAACGACAATGGCTTTATTAATTAGGAAAATTAACCGCGTAACGCACCGATACGCGTTCAGGCGCGTCGAAGGGTGGCTGCAGGGCGCAGGTAACCGCGGCCTCTGACCCACTTTACTTTATTAATACGGCTTTGCGCTTAATACGAATTCTTCCCCTTTAGTATGATTAATTTTCTAATAGCGGCTCCCGTATTTCGATTATTCGTCTAAACATTTCGATCGTCGTCTGTTTAAACTCGACAAGATTTTCTAGAGGAAGGTTGTATCTCCCCACGTTTCATTTCACTAGCAGATATGTCGATGCCAGTCGCTCTTAGAATCTTGCTTAGTCATTTTTAGCGCCTTCAAATTGGTCGAATGGTCGATCTATCGACTGTTTAAGCGTTTAACCACGACTTCGTCCAACGTTTCGTCTTGTTTCGAGCATGCAAGCTCGTCTTACGCTTCACCAGGACAGGTTGGTCCTGGTTACCACGGCTTGTCAGCTCGTAAGTACATTTGCGTGTTTTATTCATGCAATTCGTAGCTGTCTATCGTATTTCAGAATAAGATTCAGAGGATGCAGACGCGGTGTATCGCCTGGTGGATCTGTCGTTTCGCAATCCGGAACCTTCGGAACAAAAATAACGCGATAGAAACGCAACCTTACCGCCGGATGCTCTTTATGCCCGTTCCAGATTACTTTTATTCCGCCTCAGGATTTATCGACGCGTCCCTCGCGGACTGGAACGAATATCGTCGAGTATTATTAGAGTGTGGCACACCGAGAGGAGTCTAAAATCGTAAAATCGTCAAATCTGTAGCCAGCGAACGCATGCTGCTCTATTTTATTCCCTTTGCGCTATATCAATGCTGCGTCCGCGTCAGACGTTTTCCTCTTTCAATTTTTCTTCACCCCAAGACCTTCGTTTGTAACGCTGGACTCGTGTGATATTCGAAACCCTCGGAAAAGCTCGTTTCCTACGCTTTTCACACTTCGCATTCGTTTAAAGGTACCACGAAAAAATGGTATTATAATGGCACCGCGTTGCATTTCGATTATTACAGTCGTTACGGGTGTCAGAATGGTTTGGTGACTGCAGACCACGCGACGCGTGGATTGGAAACACGAAACTCGTCGCGTTGTACGATCATCGAGGGTGTAAAGTTAAATGTGCGCGGCTCTGTTCAGGCTTGGTTTACGGAATTTGCACTTGAATATCGATGCTCAGTCGTTGGGGCAACGTCCGACCGAAACTCAGCCGATTCGTACGGACAGTTGCTACGGAAGTGCATACAAGAACCACGCGAGTTCAACTGTACGCGCGATCGCGTTTTATTCGCTGTTGCGTGTCGCTTTGGATCACTTCCGGTTGAATAAGTTCTCCGATTCGAATCGGTGTGAGGTGAAGTCCGAGGAATAAAATAATTCTCGAAGAGTTAGGAAGAATCGTTGAAATGTTGCGCGATGATTAAACAGTCATTTGTAAGGATGAGAAAATTCCGATACGCAAACCCTGTTCGAAATGAACGTTTCAGAGACGATATTTTCACACTGGACGATGTGGAATAATCCTATCTTTCAGGCGATAAATGGTTTATCGAGTGCTCAGTTTAAGGTATAAGCTGAAAGGCTGAGGTATTGGCTCTGCGCGGTTACGCGGGGCGCGCTCTCGAATGTCTTCCGTTTAGGAATTTGTACAACGAAGACTCGTCAGCCGTGGTTGCGTCCGCTTTACAATCTAATTATTAGTTAACGGTTTATGGTCGTGGACCGTCGGGATACTCAAGCGTTATTATTGGCGAAACGACTGAAATCTAGCTAGTAATCGAGCATTTATCGCTTCTTGGGCTCGGCAAGTTTAGTGGTTAAGCGTCATTATTGCGTCTCGGGTCTGACCATAAACCGTCCTTTACTACTTACTCCTCTCTAATTCACAGCCTCGTTCTAGAGCTGCTGCTCGCTCGACAATCTTATTAAAAACACGATAACGCGTTAAGGGTAGGAACTGTATGATCTATCGTTTAGCAACGATTCCCTGAACATTCAGTGGTGCAACAGGAAACGGGGCTAAGTGAAAAATTAGACGACCGTCCAGTGGAGCGATTCGATCGTCGATATTTTTAACGGCAGCTCGAAGTGACGGGCATTCTTCGAAAGACGATTAGAATCTTGACCCGCGCGTTTCGAAAAACGTTCGGCGAAAATAAGGCCGGGCAGCTGGCCGAGCGGATTAAAGCCGAATTCTCTGTAAAGCAGAGTCCTGTAAAGCGTATCCCTCGGGCTGATATATCTCCAGTTTGTAGACCGGCTACTAAAAATCCTTTATTTCTGGCCTGCAAACGGAGGGGCTTGCGAAAGGAGGGTAAGAGAGAGGGTTACTGGTTGCGCACCATCTGCGCCCTTCTCACGCCTTTAGCCAGTAGTGCCAGCTAGACCGACAATAAGCTGATAATTGAGCTTTTGAATAATTCCAGCTATTTAATCCTGGTTTAATAAAGCTTCCCGTTTCAAAACGCTCGTGAATTTCATTAGAGGGACTCTTGACTGGAGAATCGCGGGGGCGACATTAATGCGCGCAATTTAGTCTTTCTTTCTTTTTCGCCACCACCACCCCGCCGGCAACCCTACTCCGGCACTGTGTCTCTTCCCTCGATTCTTTTTTTTCTTTCACCTTTCTCTCCGCGCTTTTTTTCGGTCACCGTGGAAAAGCAGACGTAATTTACAAAACGAAAAGGGAAAATAGGGGGAGAGAGAGAGAGAGAGAGAGAGGGGGGCAGGGAGGCAGAAAGGGAATAAAGTTCGAGGGACGCGGAGCACAATGGCAGCAGTTACGCCGTAAAAATTTGGAGGTCGGTTCGCTTTTATTATCCCGTGAATCGTGCCACTCGTTTAACGCGATTGTCGTAAACCAAAGAGCCCTTTCGTTGCGCCCTTTTCCCTTTTCAAGAAATTCAAAATCACGTTTGGGACCGGTGGTACTTCCACTCCCGTTCGACTCTTTGTTGATTATCATCGACGGAAAACAGTGCCTTTTTCCCGTTAAACCGGTAGGGAAAAATGTTCCCCGCAAAAACGCCGGCAATGCGGCTCCTGTTGAAAGGTATTCGAACGGCGAAAGTTATTCGAGCGGATGTGCTTTAATAAATGATTAGCCGGTTCGATATCCGTGTTTCGGTACGAATGAATTGTCTCTTTCGGTCGTTCTGGATTCCGCTGTCCTGTTATAACAATGGACGGCCAGAGTCCGATCTTGCTGCAATCAAATTTCCATCGACGCAGCCGGCTGCATTCTCCACGGAAGTGCCACGGGGACACGGGGGGATATCAAAAGGCCGGTATCTCTCTCCAACAACGATACGAGTTTATGCAGCGGAGCGTTTAGTGGCGTGGGTTCTTTCATCGGTAGATTAGTTAATTTCGGTGCAGCTATACCTAGTCCCCGGATCCCTGATGTAATTAGCTGCACAATAGGAAGCAGCTGGCCCCCTATCGTATGGCCGATGTAACGTCTAAACCAATCTCCGGCAACAGACAATTATTACACCTGTATTTCATACGTCCACCACTTTGCCCACGAGATTCTCATTGTCAGACACGGCGGAAGTGCTTGCCCTCGATCGACGAAGTTCTTCCTCTCTATTTCCATTTAAACAACCCGCGTTATCTATCGACGGCCATTTCGGCCCATCGGGGACTGTGCTTCGTATTCCAGCCATTTGTGAACATCGATACGATTCGTTTCGTGGGTTCAGAAAACATTTCAATCGAATAAAAAAATGTTTCTACATTCTGGATGTTCTCAATTCGCTGGAACGAATGCGGGATACAGAATTTTTTTACAACAGCGTCTGTCTAGCAATCGAAGATTGCCTGGCGTTGCAGTCCACCTTGATCCTGAAAAAGCTTCGACGCATCGAGAGAACTTCCCATCGGGAACGTTCGGCGTTCCTTGAAATTTCGCTAGGGTTTATTGGAATCCGCTAATCAGATAATGGCTAATTGATTCACGCAGAGGCAGAGCCGATTCTCACCGGTACGCCGACGCGGGTCGCGCGTGAAATTAAGCGTGCCGCTCGCGGCGCGATACGATACTAATTAATCGGCTGGCTCACGGTTATCCGCGTTGCGATTCTGCGGACGTCGCATCCTACCGAATTCCGCTTACTTTAACTGAAACGATCAGTTTGCGGCCCGATAATCGACCGATCCTCTCTCCGAGCCATTAAGAAAACGAAAATCGATCGCCCCGTTCTTCCCCCACTATCGCTTCCAACCCCTCGCTTTATTTCTTTCTCCTTCTTTCTCTCGCGCCCTTCAGCCCCGATCAAAAGAAGCATTCTTCTCCGTAAGAAACTTCCTGCGCGTTCGTTTTCCTCGCGTTCGCCTACGAAACTCGTTTCCTCCAATTAACAGCAGTTAGTAGACATCCTGGTATCAATTTCCGCGGCGTTACTTCACGCTCGAGCGTTGCTACTTAAGTGGACACCCCCTAAGCATTGTACGCGAGCAATTCAAACTACTCGCGGAGTAGTTAGCGGTCAGTTTATGTAGAGTTCATGAGCTTCGGGAGGAACACGGACAGGCGGTACGCGAGCATCGTCGAGACGCACACCGATTTCGCGTTCGTGGCGAATACGTGTAGGCTGCACTCGACGATCGAGTCCGTTCCCTGTGCATCGTGCGGGGTAATCGGTTCACAGGATGGGGCCTAATACCCACCTACGGCGTCGGACTATCAAAGGGAATTCCAAGCTTGTGACATATTTGATGGCCGCTGTAGACTCCTCGACTGTTGGCATAGTTAAAATGTCAGAGCGTTCAGCCCACTTCTTGTTCGCGTTTGATCACTGGTTCCCTCTTCTGTGGTGGAGACTTGCGTGTACGAAATATATCCCCTCTAGAAAATGAGCTTGATAATAGGCGCGCGATACCAATCCGGAAGTCTACTTGATGGTATCGAGAAGATTCGAGATGGATGACGCGTTTTACCAAGGACCAAAGCACGACGTAAGGAAGGAATCAGTGCTTTACCCTCGTCAGAGCCGTTGTATCGAGTTCACCTCGGCACGATAGAGAAAAGAATTTCCAGAGTGTGCCACTTGGTGGATTTCACCGGGCGGCATCTTGTCGGAATGGAACATTCATGAGAGGCTCCCTCTGTTCGGCTATGCAACTTTTATGGGGGCAAGACTCGGGTCGGGTCATCGCATTTATACTGACGTTCTCTCCTCCGAACTCACGTATCCCGTAATCGCGTGTTCCACCGCAAATAATTGATGCGCGCGGGGGCGGCCACGCGCGTTCGCGCGCGGCCGCCGCGTGATGTACCGTCTGATCGAAGATTGAACCCGCCCGGCGAATTACGATCCTTGCCGGGGAAAATCGAATTTCTTCTGATTTATCCGCTCCCAGCACGAATCCAAAATTATTTCCTCATCGAATATTAAAACCGTGCTAACCCCGCTTAACTTTCGCTCGTCAGGGGTGGAGACTGTGTTCTCGCGAGGCTAGGAAGCGGACTCTGCGGGGAGTCTTGATTGAAGTACTCGTTAAAAGCTGAATCTCTATTCTGTGATATCTAAACTCTATATGCGTATAGAAATCGTATGCTAGAATCTTACAGGACTCGACAGCTTCGGTGCGATGGAAGCATTCAGCCATTTCGTAGGACTGTTTCATTGGTCAGCCACGTTCGTTAATGGAATGATGTTTCATGTTTGAAGTATCGATCGCGATCAAACGTATATCTTAAGGCTTCTCATTCGCAAGGCAGTGCGGTGCGCGTGTGTAATTACTTTCCTGCATGGCTCCTGCTATAGGTTCGTCGATGCGGAAAACGGTAAGTTCTTCCTGTTCTGGTAATTCTCAGCAGTGGCTGCCGGCAGTCCTCTCCCGTTTCCCCTAGCATCGAATCCCGCGGGTTTGCAGAATGTGAATAACTTAACCTCGTGAAACTTCGCGCCAACCGCGAAGCATTAAACCCGGTTTATATTACGGCTCCCGTATATATATATGTATATATATCGGTGTGTATTACTTAGTTAGTTAGCATACGGTTCTAGCCCTGTTCGCGTGTCTACGTGTGCCCGCGTAACGCGTACGTCACGTACCCGGCACGAAAGTCACACATTCGGCTGTATCGGAGTCGGGAATTTCAATGTTCCCGGTATTCGATTAATCAGAAGCACTCCGTACGCAACCGTGGGAGCGCCGGTGTTCCGTGGGTGATACGGGATGGAAATAGTGGATGGATGATTATCAATTTCATAAAATATTAGCGAGCCGGGCTCGTAGCAGTGCTCGATGCGGCTCTATCGGGAATTAGAGCCGATTACCCTCGAATTCGAATCGATAGCGCCTCGATAATTGCCGGTAAAATCTATCGCTGCTGTTAATTTGGCTCACCGCGGCGTTGCGATCGTCCCCTGACCCCTTCACGGTGAAGGAGAGCCGTGCGGCTTCGCGCGTTTGTTTCTTCGTTCGCGGGGCGCCGGGTTGGACGGGAACGACAATGGTGTTTCAGATTCCTTTACATCGCTGATAGAACGGGCTTCTTTTCAATAAAACGATTCCACCGGAAGAAAATGCGCTTGGACGTGCGCCAGTGAAAACGAATAAGCTGCCCCCGTTCGTATACTTCGGATCTCCTCGCTTTCCCTTGGTAATTGCTTCCCTGTGTGCGCGCGCGTAATTGAATTTAATTTAATCACAAATGTATTCCTGAGCAGGAGAAAATACGAGGGGGCGAGACAAAGGGGATGGAATTAAAAGTACATTAAAAAGGGGAGAAAAAATGAACGGATGGAAAGTAAAGTATGGAGCATTATATTGAAATTATTGGGGGGATGGGCTGCGCATGAAGTTTGCACGGTGTATAATTTTCCAGGTGTGTACCCACGTATTATTTGCATTTTATAGCTCAGGTGAATTAAAAATTTCGCATCGTCGTGCGCGCCCGCGGCGATCTCGCGTCACGCGTTACGATATGATTATTGAAATTGCTTCATTAATTCGAAGCGGTCGAAACGCGCGGCGTTTCCGTCTACAAACAGCGCGCCATCCCCCTTAATCCTTCCTTTAAGGAGTGCCGCATTAAATATAAATGCCCGCTAAGATGTAGAAAGTGGATTGAGACTTCGAGTCGACCCGAAGAGGATCGATAGGAGGCTCCGTTATGAATATGTTATCAGGATGCCTTTAACAGTTTCCATCGCCGTTGCTCACGCGAGTAACAAACTTTTCATCGATGTTCACTTTATCTGTACGAAGGTTGAGGGATATTTCACCGCAAAAAACACGCGTTACAGTCGAACCACGTAGTGGGTATCGCGGAAAGTTTAATGCATCGCGGGATTCTATTACGTTTCACCTCTTTTCGCCCTTATTTATCTCGATTTCGTAACCCCGCCGTTTCTTTTGCACGCGAAAAGAACCAGTGACGATCTGGAAACAAATATTTTTCCAATTTTACGACCTACCGCTCGCAACGAGTGACCACGATCGAGTAGGTCGCGCGAGCGATTTCCGTGGAGGAAAGACCGCGAGAAAAACAACGCAAGTACGGGCGAAGCTTGATTACAATTAAAACCGCGGTGGTTGGCTTCATTGAAATTGAAATTCGCTCGCGATTCAGCTTGTTTGCAATTAGGTGCGCCGCAGCCTGGCATCGGTTCATCGACCGGATGGGAAATTTAATTTTCCATCGAACGTATTTTTTCCCCCAATAACCGGAAGTTGATGGTGCATCGAGAAGTTACGCATGACCGTTGCGTCACAGCGGAACGATACTTTTGGCGTCCGGCAAGGGTACAATTTCACGGAGACGCGACGAAAAAGGAACAAAGTATTCACGGTAGGAACAATATGGATAGTTCGCCTCGGGTGTCATTTACAAATACCGACGCTTTACGTGGGTAACCGACCGCAACTCAGACACACATATTAGTTCTACGAAAGTACCGCGAGCTGCGGTCGTAGCAGTGTGTTTAGCGGCAGGAAATCCGAATCGTTGCATTTGACACCGTTGTCCGGGATCGGAGATTTTCACGCGCCCCTCGGACAGCGTATTCGGCACTCTTTCTCCGTCGTAACATCGAATCGATGCCATTTCCTTCCCAATTCCATGCGTCACCGATTTGGCTTGCGCCACGATCGAACCACCGAACAGAGACAGCTGGCACAGCATCCATCTTATTCTCCGACACCCGTGGTATTTCGTAATTGTATCGCAGACGTAGAAATCGTTCTTGATATCCTCGCAAAGCTCGCTCGAAATGTTCACCGCAAGTCGAGGGACGCGGTGACGATAATCGAAGAAACTCGACGTCGAAGACTTTATTCCTGCCTCGACCTCGCTTCGTTCGCCTCGAACGGGGGAAAATCGGAATCAGAGGAATTCGAAACGCGGCGGAGCGTGAAACGGTGATGAAAATCGTTCGTCGAGAATTCGCGCGGGTTCGACGCGGAGCGGGCTCGAAACGGCGTCGCGTTACAGGGGCATTCGAGCCGCGAGTCAAACGCATTCGCGGGCGGGCAGAAAATGCGGTCCAAGCGGTGTGTTTAGCGGCGGTAAAACTAGAGCCGTGCAGTTGACACGCACAGGTCACGGGATTTCGGGATTTCCTTTTTCCGCGCTTTGATTCCGACGAGGCGGAAGGGCGGACGGGGCGTGGAGAGAAAGAGAGCGCAGGGGGTTGCGGCGGGGTCGAGGGGGATGAAGAGAACCGGCTGCCCCTCTGGAAAATTACCTACGGCCAGGCTCGCGCTGAGGTTTTGCGGTATCGCGATACGCGAGCGGACACGGACACTCGCGACGGGCGCACGTGTGCGTGTTCGGCCCAATTTTACATGCAATTTCGCGGTGGAAGGCGCTCCCCGCAGGATGGCGGGGTTTTTAATTATATCTAGCTGCTCCCGGCCCCGGTACAATATTAACCGGAAATAATTCCGGCTATGGAAACTCTGCTATCGACATTGCGCGTTGCTGGAAGGCGGTCGATGTGTCTACCCCCGTACGAAACAAAAATAGAACTTTCTGCTTTTCGCTGGGCGACTTCGCCGTCCTCCCACGCGCCCCCGTACAACCCCCTGGCGAATGCATCGAACGCGCTCGGTCCGTATGCAAACTCGCGATCGGTATCAACCCCGGGGAAGATGATCAATCTATCGATTCCGCGAGGGTGTAGCGCGCGCTGCTCAATCGTAGGATATCGAGTGTCAGCTGCTGAAAGAGTTTTCGATCGAATTTGCATTCAATTTCTACCGGCTTGATTAAAACATAACAGTAATACACCGTTCAACGAAATTACTTTCTACGGTCCTTATGTTCCGCCTGTCCGTTGTTCATTACGGATTGCGCAAGTATCGAGTAGACTGGGACAATTAATCGAGCACGGTGTATCGCGTCAATTTCCTCTGTCCCGCTTCCTCTCTTTCTCGTCTGTTAATTAAGATCATCGCGTAGCTTGTATCGCGTACGATTTTTGTGTAAAATCATTTTACCCTCGCGCGAGGAACACCTTTCCATCGTTTCGCTGCGTTGTAATTGCGAACGATGTTTTTTTCGTTCGCCGCGGAGACCGGCGGAAGAAAAGTAGACGTGAAAACATGGAAAAGTTTCGATCGTTCGGTGTAATATTATCGTAGCCGCGAATTTTTCAGCGCGAGTGCGCCCAGTTACGAAACTTCCGCGGCTGACTGTTTCTCTACCTGCTCCACTTATTCGTCGATCATGTGTACCGATACTTTAGCCTGGAATATCGACCGCTCGCTGAGCGGTGGGACGGTGCATTCGTGCCTAGTCCCGGGGATGTTTTTAGCCGAACTTTCGATTTGATTTCGGGCAACCTGGGTGGATAACTCAACGAGAGCCAGAATTAAACTAATAATCTACCCGTAAATCGGGCAAACAAATCGCTAAACCCGGTATTACCGAAACAATCGTGCCTCGAATAGCGTTAACTCCAATTCACTGCCGTTTATCCGGTGTAACGAAATAATTAATCCGCTCGATGATTTGCGATATCGCGGTGATTCGCCTAATCGAAGAAACATTCCGCTACCGTTTCAGCGTCCGCTTTCTCGCTCTGCTCGCCAGTTTGATGAAACGATTGATACGCGTCAAGTACGCGCGTACGCGTCCAAATCCGAGCGAAGAGGGACAGGGGATAGGGAATTAAAAAATTCAAAGGCGAGAAATACGCTCCGCGCACGACGATAGAGGCATCAACGAGATGACCTCTTTGCAGCCGTTACTTCCCTCGGTGTTGATTTATGGTCGCATCCGTCGAGCGCATATCTACTCCCGCGAAGGTGATTACGCGAACGGCATCGAGTGGGAGCGAGCCAGCCATCGTTTTTCCCCGCTGCAACGTTTCCATTAGACGCGACGCTCGATTGAGTCGGTGACACATGGAAAAATCTGTGCGACCATAACGAATTTCGCTCTAGAGGGGTATTTCGTCCAATCGCTCGGCCCGCGGTTCGCTTCTAAACGCTCGGAAAAATCGTTAACAAGCGATCGATGGTCGACGCGATCAAATCCGCCGAAATTTCTTCGTGTTCCGATCGCGGATACGTTCGTGCAGTTCCGCGTGGTCCGCCTCGAGCGTAAAGTGAATTAGCGGGGGTCGAATCGAGACGACCCGCGAAACGGGAACGCGTATTCCGCTCGGGGATGCGCGCACGCGTTCTCGTAATACTAAGCAGATGCAGTCGCGACTAAGTTTACGGCCGCTTTGCGTTACCGGGAACTTTAAACACGGTTTGTTCCCGCGTAGAACGTAGAATTTTCGAAACGTTGCAGACCGTTCGCATTCACCCCCTGTGTTCGCTCGGCGCGAACGTGATCAACTTTCCCGCGGTGAATCGTAGGAGCGTGAAACGAAGAAGGAACGCTCCTCCCGTATTTATGCTCTCACGATTCATCGCGTGGTGGAAGTAATGGACGAGTAACGAACGGAATGTTACCACCCTGTTTCCTTTAAGCTTTCCCATTATCTCAGTGACGGTTCGCTGTCGTCGTTACGCGGCGGTCGTTCACGGGCTGGTATGCAAATGCACGCAACAGACTGAAAACCACGCACTCAAGCTGTCACGGGTCGATTTAACCGAGTCTTCATAGATCTCGTCGGTGTCTGGGGCCGCGCCTCGGTTCTCGAAACCCTCCCGCCCTCGAATACGTCTGTTATCGACAGCCGCGGGCCGTTGGTGTTGGTCGAAGAAAAAATATTTCCCTCAGACGTATCCCAGCTCGCGCGAGAGGCGGCGGCGCACCCCCTCAGCCAGCCGTATCCGCGAGAACTTTCTCGGCTACGTTCTCGAAACCCCCTCACACAGACACCGGCACATTTACGTACGGTGACACATCAAACGCAGAGACCCTTTTCCCGTGCATTCCGGCCACACGGGGGAACCGGAGTGTACTCCTGAATGTGATTTGTTGCCGCGTTCCGCGGGGGCCGCCGCGTTTCTCCAACAGCCACGGCGAACGGAACCGCGCGGTCGTTAAACTCGAGTGTATCGTTTCGTCGCGGAAAAAGCCAGGCGACCGTTAATGCGTAATTTATGTCGATTCTCTCGCGGCGCCCCTCGATCCGGCTCGCGATCGCGCTCGTTCCCGGGAAACCGCGTTCGAAAGTCGATGGAGAGTAACGTTCGAATCGAGAGTCGGACGGATACGATCGGCGTAAAGAAACGTTCGTTGCTATCGTCGCGTACGTACAGACCAACTCTACTTTCCAGGTGTGTCGATGTCCGCGAAATAATGTGTATACGTGTCTCGTATTAAACGATCGAATGTCGCTGTAAGTAGTAACAGTCAATAATTCCTTCGCCGTAAAGTAGAATTTTCCAAATAAGTGCTGCTACTTTTTACTAAGTAAGACACGACTCTAATGGAAGTTTCCTCAAATACATCAGGTGTCGAGGGAAAGATCGTCGACAGCTGCTGTCGATTTCTGTTGGGATTCTACGGGGATTTAAAAGTATCGTTAGAAACGGTCCGTCGCGTCGTACTTGGCAGCCAAGTAGACGGTCTCGCGGTGAATACAGTTCGTTTCAATTACAGGGTAGCGATGTAATTGTTTCGTGCCAGAGAGCACAGACGAATGGAAGGGTGTTCCCTCGCGCGGAGCCATTCGATACGATGCGAGCAACGTATGGCCTACATTTTGAATCATTACGTCTAGCTCCGGGAGCCAGCGGGAAAGTACTATCCGTTTCCATTAAATCCGCCTGGATATGATCGTCCCGCGGGAATCGTCCGCTTGGTTTCCACCGTATATGCCGCGAATTAAGTCGTTAGATTGCCAAGTGGGTGGGAAACGGTGTTGTCGCACAGCCGTGCATTGTGTGCCAAAATTTAGCTGAATTACGAACTTTGGTTACACACGTGAAACGTGGCCCAGGAAGAGATCGCGGGATGGCTCGAGATTCAGGCGGATTCCTTTACACGTGCAGCTGGTAATTGGATTTAACGCGAGACCCCTGCAAATTTTAAACATTCTTCTCTCCGCGAGGTAACGTCGTACCATCCGTCGAGATTTTCACTGCCTTTTGCATTATAACTGAACCGAGGATGGAGATATTTCGCGTATTATGAGAACACACGGATTACATCGTTGTTCGCGTTGTTACGCGCGGCTGTTATTAAGCTAAAATTTAAGCTCGAACGTGGTGCAACGCGATGGGGTGGGCGGCGGTCCTATTTTGGTCCCGTGAACGAGACTAAAGAAGGTCAAAGGGAGCACAGGTTTACCCGACAATATCAGGGATATCGGGGCTGAAGATGGGGCGAGGACTTGGTTCAGGTATATTTTTAAATGTATTTTTCATGCGACCAATTTTGGCCCCGGACGAAATTTGTAATTCCTTTGAGCCTGGCCTGCCGGCAGCCAGAGACGGAAGGAGCTACCGGGAACATTATCATTTATATGAAATCCTTTGCACGTCCTTATGCATAGTCATTATTCGGTCGCTTTTTCCTGCCTGCAGAGAAGGTAACAAGGCCAGTTCAATACAACCTTCCGTGTGGACGAAGGTGACAATCTTAATTAAGGAGACCACCCCTCACCCTTCGTCTACCGCCGCCGCTTTTCCTTTCCCCCACTTTAACTTCATTCAGCGATGACTCTGCCGGATTTCATTTACGTTCCACTTTGCGAAGTGCTCGTCGAAGTATGGCTGTTACGGGGCGCAGAAGAATTTAATGAAAATTCTCGCGCAATCGGTGGGGAAATCGCGTCGATCGACGTGGACGATCGAAACAGGCCTGGTTTTTGGCGACGATGACGTCGAATCGTCGTATGGCTTCTTGCGAGCGATAACCTCCGCGGTAGCGTTTGCAAACGGATCGAGCCGCTTCCCCAGGCCCTAATCGTGACGCCTTGGAGAACGTCCGCTCGCCAGAGAAATCCAGAGCGACTACGGGCAGAAAGTAATTCGCCTTTGACCGTTTTCGAGTCAGACACGTCTTTCCGGCTCCACTTGGTCTAACCTGGATCGCTGCAGATAATCGGAGCTAGGCGAAATCAATTGGCAGCGTCCGTGCAGGGAAATCTTGGAGGGTACGTGCAGGAAACCGGAGCGCGGCTAACGGGGGCGCGAAAAAGACAGCGGCAGACGGAAAAAGGGACAGAGAGCGAGAGAGGGAGAATTATTCAAATCCTCGATAGAAGAGTCCTTAGGGGATACCGCGTGCCACTTTGAAGGCGGCGGTTCCTTTAAGGCTCCCACCTCTTGTCTTACCCGGGATTCTTACGGAGTCAAAGGGGAGCTCGCGTTGAAAATAAGAAAATGGAGAGAGCAGAGGGAGAGAGAGAGCGGGTATCGAATAGACGAAGCTCGCGCGGCCGATATCGGAGCACGGGTAAATATTAAATCTGCAACTTCCAACGGAGTTTATGCATTCCCTTGCAATTATTGAACCGCGGGTCTGTTTGACGCGGCTAAATGAAAGGCGAACGTAATTAGGGCGG
Organism: Xylocopa violacea; assembly: GCA_963969225.1. Classification (NCBI taxonomy): domain Eukaryota; kingdom Metazoa; phylum Arthropoda; class Insecta; order Hymenoptera; family Apidae; genus Xylocopa; species Xylocopa violacea. The sequence goes on along the minus strand of CAXAJV010000006.1, from coordinate 30,277,725 downwards.
GTTAAAAATTGTTGGGAATAAATTTGTCGGCGTGCATGGGTAATTTCATCTTCTCCCTGCAGAAGTTCATCGTACATAAACATCCGCAGCCTATTAATAATCGTAGAGCGAGGAACGTCGGTAGGAAGTTTATTAACAGCTTTCGCCGGGATACTTTTTTCGACGCTAATCTTACGAAGGGTGAACCCATCGTTCGAGAATCTATAAAAACGCGAAACGGTGGCTACATTCAAAATAAAATTACGGCCCCTCCGTCATATTTTTATTAACGTCGATCCCGTGGAGGATAAAATTACCCCGGAGTTGTTGCGAGTGCGAGAAAAAGGAAACGGAGGGAGAAGGAATCGTACGGAATAAAATCACCCTCTCTATTAACCGTCTCGCAACCGACGACCTGAAAATAAGTTCCTCCGGCTCTTTTATAACGCGCTGTAAAATAAACTCGGCTTCATCCCCCGGGCGAGCCGGATTCTCGAATAAAGTGGCCATTAACCACGTTAAGAGGGGCAACTTCCTTCTCTCCGTTTGACGTTGCTCGTTTTCGAAAGCGAACCGGGAGATACGGATGCCCGCCATCGACTCGCGTCATTTTAAACCAGCGAACCAGCCCTCCTTCTCACCCTCTCCCTCTCTCGTCCTCTCGCTGGGCCGACTCCTCGGCTCGAGGCAGGATCCCGTCGTGATCAATGAACTCTGCCGAGGTTTCAAACGGATGCTTTTAACGGACCGTGGGCTTCTTGCCGCGACTGCACACCCAGAAATCCTCGAATCCGCGAGGACAGACGCGAGAGACAGCAGAAGTCGCGGTGTTTTACATCAACCGCGCTTCCACGAGGACCTGATATGCTTACTCGCGCGAGAGGGGCTCAAGGATAAAGTCGATAATACTCTGGAGAAGGTCGATGCGTCCGCTGTCGCTGTCGCGGACACTTTCGCACCCCTCGCGTTCGCGTCGCCTTACCCCCTGATTCCTCCGACGATCCGCGATCGAATTCGGAACGGACCCGCGCGAGTTTATTTTTCTAAATCGAACGTTTCCTCGCGCATTGTCCGTTCGGTTTATGGCGAGCCAGCCGGTGATGAAATTCTGTTTGGCGACCATCCATTGGGAACTCAATTTCGGGAAATACTGCGCGGCGCGTCGTAAAGCGCGCGCCGATCCAATACTTTATATTTTTAGTCAGCCACTAAATTGTCGACGAATTTGCATAGCCCACCGACAGTAATCGCACCGAATGCGAGCCGGCGCGACGTAAATATCTGGAATTCAATGAGGTACATTTCGTACGCAATTCGACGGGATATAACTATCATAATGTACACGGGTCCAATAACTTTCGGTGGCTTTTAAACAGTTCGATTCGATTTCTCTTTTGAATTTACGCGAACCGCGTGCGCGACATTATGTTGCGCAATAACGAGCCAAACATTTGCCGGATTCTTTTTCCATAGGCTCGCTCGAGAGGCGGGATTTATATTTCTGACGATGGACGCGAATCGCTGGTTAACTTGACGCAAGAAGCGTCGCTAATATTTCGGCCGCGACAACGCTTGAAATTTGTTTCGTTAATGCACGTCAAAAATGTATTACTCGGATCGTAGATTCTTCGTCTATTTTTCCCGTGCACCTTCAGCCCGAAACGTATCGTATATTTTTATGCAAATGCGAAGCGTGTACACAACCGAATGAAATATCGCGCTGGCGCGATACGCTTTGAAACAGTTTCCCAGCGGTATATCCGCCGGTGCAATTAGAGCGAATGGCACGCGCGGTTAATTAGATGTAATTCGAATACTCTATCATTTTCTAGCGCCCGCATTCGTTTCACTTTGCATAAATTAAAATAATAACGAGGACAAGCGCAGGATGGAAGATTTCGGTCAATTGCTCGGAAGTTCCTCCGTTCCGTGAAGATGACGCCGGTGAATGAAAACAGCGTGGTCTGGTTTCTCTGATTTTCGTTTATTCGTACAGACCTAGATAAATTTATCACAATAAGGGAATCATGAAAAATGTACAATATAACGCGGACAGAAAACACATTCCCGTGGAGAACCGAAAGAAAGGACCAGCCGTCGGTAACAATTTTTCATCGCTGGACTGCATTATACCCATTAATTGACACGATGTCTCCCCCCCGTTTGAAGTGACGAAATGAACGATCCGCCGATTTTCCTTTCTTTACACGTTTAAAACACAATCTATACTTACATATTAAATGTAGCAACATTTAGAGTAACACTACGCAGCGAGTTTATGATGCACATTAAAAGCGATTTCCGGCGCTTTATTTTTTCTCGTTTTTTCCATTATTTCTTTTTTTTTTTTAACTTTTCGTCATGGCGTTCGGGTGTACCTTCCACTACGAGATTTCCCACTGACAGATCTACCAGTCGACGTACTTGCTCGCTCTCTTTCCTTTTTTTTACCATTTTCCACGCACAGTGACGCGCAACGCTCCTCTCGAATAGATCCGTCCAACTCGTCGAAATCTCTTTCTCTCGTGAAGCGTAAAAATAACTCTTTAGCACTTTCGCTGGAAACGATACTCGCGAATATCATTCTCCGAACCGTGAACAATTCTCGATAAACAGTCGTGCGCCCGATCGAACGGATCTTAGCCGCGGAAAATTCCTCCGAAACGAACTCGACAGCGAAAGTGTTAAGTGCCTCTGAATATATTTCCGACGGGAGTCGTTTTAATAAAATACTTTCTCGCGGCGACACGCGCCGTGTCGCGTATAAAACAAGGCTCGTACGAAATTTCAAAAGCAATAGTTAGAACTCGTTTTCGCGTGGACGTGATGGAAGATGGAGAAGCGGAGGAGGGGTTGGAGAAGAAGAAGAAGAACGGTTTAGGCTGCTTGCTCGATCGCTCGCGGTTTCGCTTCCGTCTTTCAGACGGTCTTTCCCTCTTCTCTCATTTATAATTATTTACGCCGTTCGTTATTTCTTTTTTTTTTTTTGTTTTTTTAATCTAAGCAGGTTACACCTTCGTTTATGTATATTTATTTACAGGAACACAGTGAACGTTGCCGGCCACAAAATCAACCTTGTCATCGGTGTGACGTTCCGCTTAATCTCTTCCCATCGTCTCTCGATTTCGGTTCAACAGTAATAATCAACAATAATAATCGCGTACACGCGGGAGGATCGGTTTTGTGGCGAGCAGCCGGCGGGATTGCCTATGAGATACGAGACTTACGACGATATAATTAATTATTGTTAACCTCCTTACGACTACGGTCTCCCCGATCTCTTTCTCACGCCTGTACGATCCGTGTCGCTTCCGTAATTCCGTTTCAACTACCGTCTGCCTTTTTCTTTATTGACTAGAGCCGAGAAACGGCGCGCGAGCGCGCCTGGCAAATAAAAAAAGCACACTGATTCGTCTAGCTCGTTCGTCGATAATTATTACGCCCGGCAATTAATCTAGGTCGTGGAATTTCTGTGCTGACTACGCGACTCTCTCGAACTTCCAAAGGAACGTGGAAAGGAACGCAACGCCCTTTCATTGCTTCTCTCCTTTCTCTCGCCGTATTCTTTTTTTTTCTCACGCATACGTAATAACTTTGAGAGTATTGGTTTCGAAACGCAGGCTATGATCGAAAGTCTCCCCTGTGCCAAAATCATGGGTGCGCAGACGAGGATTCGAGCAACTTTACGATCATGATTATCGATTACCCGCGTGTCCACGATGTTGACACGAGGGAACCGTAACAGAATCGGGAATAAAACAAGTACGGTTCCAAGAGAACGCGATAAGTTTCGCGAGAGACGTGCTCGCGAATCCTTCTATGTTCGACTACAGGGTGATGGCAACCAGCAGGCCATTCATTATTCAAATAGCCGGTTAACACAGCCGGGT